>JAKWJC010000363.1:35874870-36577370 GCA_027704865.1 Solanum neorickii | reverse complement strand
CTACAACAACAACAACACCAACAACAACAGCACCACTAACCACAACAGTAACAACCACAACAACACCAACAACAATAGCAGCAACAACAACAACAACAACAAAAACAAAAAAAACAACAACAACAACACCAACATCAACACCATCACCAACAACAACAATCACAACAGCAGCAACACCACCACCACCACCACCACTACTAACAACAACAAAAGCACCACCAACAACAATCACAACAGCAGCAACACCACCACCACCACCACCACCAACAACAACAACAAAAGCACCACCAACGACAACAGCACCACCACCACCACCAACAACAATAACCAACAATAGCACACACAATAATAGGAACAACAACAACTACTACAACAACAGCACCACCACCACCAACAACACCACCAACCACAAAAGCAACAACAACAACAACAACACCAACAACAATAGCAACAACAACAACAACAAAAAAAACAAAAACAACAACAACAACAACAACAACAATAAGAACAACAACAACAACAACAATAGCACCACCAACAACAACAACACCACCGACAACAACAACAACAACAAAAGCAACAACAACAAAAACATCAACAACAACAACAGCACCAACAAGAACCACAATACCAACAACAACAACAGCACCAACAACAACGGCTATAGCAACAACTGAAACAACAACAATAGCAACCACAACAACAGCAATAACAACAACAACAAGAGCAACAGTAATAGCAACAACAGTAACAACAACAACCGCAACAGCAACAGCAATAGCAACAACAACAACAACAACAACAATAACAGCACCACCACCAACAGCAGCAGCATCAACAACAGCACCACCACCACGACCATCAACAACAACAACAACAACAACAACAAAAACAACAGCACCACCACCACTAACAGTACCAACAACAACAACAACACCAACAATAACAGCAACAACAACAATAACAAAAACAAAAACAACAGCACCACCACAACTAACAGTACCAACAACAACAACAGCACCAACAATAACAGCAACAACAACAATAACAAAAACAACAGCACCACCACCACTAACAGTACCAACAACAACAACAGCACCAACAATAACAGCAACAACAACAACAACAATTTAACTCTACCCTCTCTACTTTATGAGAAATGAAAAAACTAAAAAGATTAGGGAGTAATGACTAGAATGAATAAATATTATAGTGACGGAGTAGGCAGGGAATCCATAATGTATCGAGGATAGTAGTGAAAAAAATAATTATGTGGCTAGTAGGACAAGAACATATCATCTTAACCAGATTTTGCAATACCTTAACCATGGGCGGATTTAGGTATAGTCAAGGTATGTCACGGGATACGACTTCGTAGAATTTTTTTACGAAATATACCTATATAAAAAAATTTAAAACAAAACTTAAAGGACAAAATAATTAAAAAGGACATTGCTTATATAAAAACACTATTAACTCAAGTGGCAGAGGCGCCACATTTCAAATATTACGCCTGGGTCCGATGCCTAGTTAATTGCTTTTCTTTACACATTTTATTTTTACCCCTTTTTTTTCTCTTAAATTTTTATTTTAATTTCAAAACAGTAAATTTAATCCATTTAAAAACTTATAGAACACTTTAATCCATTCAAATCTAACTTTATTTTTTAGAATTAAAATAAAACTCAAAATTTGAGTCCTTTATCCATTAGAATTATAGTAAATAAAAATAGTATGGACTCTTGAAATCCTTATATTTGTGTATTTGTAATTTCTGAGTTTCTTCAAATTTTCTTTCCATTATTGTTGATGTCACGACTAAAAATGAGTCGTGAGTGGCACCCACACTTACCTCCTTATGTGGGCGAACCAACACATCTAAACCCCAACATATACCAATAGTTCAACTATAAATAATATCAATAATGCAGAAGCTTCAAAAGATACTAAGAAACAAATTTATTTAAGTTTCTAAAGTTTAATACTTATCATCCAAAAATCTAATAGTCATCACATCAAGGACATCTAATCTCCAATACTAAGTCTAAGAACATCGAATACACTAAAATAAATAATAAAATGGTATGTGTCCGAAAGTATAGGACATCATGTCATGACCGAGAGAATCCAACACGAGCTTTAATGGATAGCTCACCCTTTAACTTGATATGCGGGAGGCTAGCTAGAGTTGAGGGAAATCAGAAGTCATAAGTACAATCGCTGCATTTCATAAAAGGAAAACAAAGAAGAAAACAAGTAGGGCTCAGTACGAGGCAACATGTACTAAGTAAGTATCATCGGTCAACCCAAAATAGTAACTAATATACAATGAATAATAGTATGAACTCAACTATAGCACTTAACAGGTGATAAACAACAAACAACATGAACAAGTATAAACAACATTAAAGTAAACTCGTAATAAGTCAATGATATCAAGATCACACATCAGGACTCATGCCTCCAAACAAAACCATTTTGGGAGTTGAGTTCTTTGAGATTGAGTACCTTCCATTAATTCAACATGTTTTTCCTTTAATATTATCGTGTCGGAACGTGACACTCCGATCCAAAAATACCGTGTCGGAACGTGACACTCCGATCCAAGAATACCGTGTCGGAACGTGACACTCCGATCCAAGAATATCGTGTCGGAACGTGACACTCCGATCCAAGAATACCGTGTCAGAACGTGATACTCCGATCCAATTATACTTTTAATTTATCCTTTATTATCACTGCTTTCAATTTATTGTTATATTATTTTCATCAAGCCTTTTCTATTCTGAGCATCACTTCGATAGAGAGGGTTAGAGAATATAAATTCTACGGTCTCAAGATTTCAGACCAATCACAAACCACACAACCAAATCACACAATCACACAGTCAAGTACATAGAGAACTTCACAATATCATTCAAGGCATATCAAGCACTATTAAGAGTTTACTATCAAATAGCATAAACCATAACCTACCTCCACCGAAGAATTGAAGTTAAAGGCATATCAAGCACTATTAAGAGTTTACTATCAAATAGCATAAACCATAACCTACCTCCACCGAAGAATTGAAGTTAAGAAAGCTACTTCTCCAAATATTTTCTTTTTCCTTGATGTTTCCGAACCTCTACAATCTATCAAACATATATGCATAATTTGTTAGTTAACAGGTCTATTAACACTCATATCATATAATGTCTAGCCTAAACCAAAAAAACTCACCAAATTCTTTAATCAATTTCCTGAAGTTCAAACTTAAGGCTAAGTTGTAATTCCACAAATTAGCATACTTTAATGGAATTTAGATAATCTAGTACCCATAATAATATTTAATATTCTATTTCATTATATCCAAACTTTAATCATAATATGATAATATCACATAAAACTTTTAAATCAAAGTCACGTTAATCATATGACCACTAGTCATCAGCCCTTTAATTATCATTAATTCATTATCCCCAAGAAAACTATTGTCTCTTAAGTCCGCACATTATCACACATCATCGGAGTTAATAAAACTGCACAATTTAATCAAGGAAACCATTTTCCTTCCACCCACAGTACTATTAACATAACCCAAATAAGTTGATAATTAAAATATAGCAATTCAAAACACATTGTTTTCCAACTAACATTTAATAATATGTTATTATATAGAAACTAAAATTTTGACAAATTTGATTCATATATGTAAGTGATATATTTAACTAACAACCAATCACATTAATCCTTCCAACTTTTAATAACAATTGATTCAAACTTCAAGAAAGAATTCCATTTTCTTCAAAATCCAAATGATTACCTTAATTAGCCATTCTCCGTTGTTGTTTGTTCCTCACTGTCGAGCCCCCTTTTCTTTTATTTTCTTCTTTTTTTTCTAAAGACCAACTTCTACCCTAATTATCATATAATCAATTATTCAATTTGATAAAAGTGACCCATTATTTATTTTAATATTATTTTCTTAACCACTAACTAAATAAATTAGTAAAACTACCCCATTAATTTCATAATTGTTATTATGAAATAGTTCAAAATACCGATTTAGAATATAACGAAAAATATTTTATGAAACACAAGGCTTTAACTCTCAAAACGACCAAAAGGGTCTTTACAATGGATACCAATTTACCCATCGTTCGTCCTCGAACGATCAAAGGAAGGCAAGGCAAGAAAGAGTAGTTGTCTCAAAAGTTCATTCGAACTAGTAGTACCCTTGGTCTTATAACAATAGTGTTAAACCAATTAATTGAAGATCTACACCTCCTCACAACAATGCCTTGAATGGGTCCATCTCACTGCTCTAGGGATAATTATTGATGTATGTAAACTCAAATAACAACAAAACTTTTTTTAATAATGGACTTTTCAACTGATCTATTCTCCAAATAAACCTTGACACAACCAATTGAACAAATATTATCTAACATAATCACGATAAAATTTTAAAGCAAAAGTGGCTACAACCAGAAGTGGACATTGACCAACTACCACACACTCATAATGCACAAACCATCACAGATCTTATCAGAGTTATCTTTTCACAACACAATCTCATCACAAGCTTAAGTGATGAAAATATTAGCTTTAGACATCGATTACTCATCAAGGGAGAGTCAACATATCTAACCCAAGGAAGAATAATATCAAGTAAACACCAACAAGGGATACACTTCAAAATGCAGAATCTCTAACATTAATCTTAGGCAATTGTAACTCTTCATAACAGCTCTTATATTTTTATTTTTTCTTTAATTTGAATGACCCTTGAGGTGGGTCAGGGGCTTAGAAACACCCCCATGCCTTAACATTTCATAAAATCAAAGATTACAAGAAGGGGGACATAGACCTTACCTTCTATGATTTGGTAGGTATGTAATTGACTTACCTTAAAGATTAGTCAATTCAACCTTATACAAAATGATGCACATCTAAAGAAAAATAATACCTAGAGAGGACTCCTCTCTTAATACATTTTCTAAGAAAGCATGAACTAGGGAGACTCTCCCTTTACAAGAGTGATAAAAAAGATAAACCTATTCTATTAACTATAATGGTCAATGAATAAGTTTAATATACTTTTTCTTTGCCAATCCTATGTAGAATTGAAATGATTGCTTAAGGAGGGTGTTTGATTCTCTTTACTTTCCTTCTTCTAAAGTTTTGAATGCCCATCTTCTCCAATATGTAGCTTCTTCTAATTGTTCCTTTTAATTGTCTTGTGGTGTAGAAATGTTGAGGAATTTTGATGTTGTGACTCCATTTGGCTAGCAAATTTGTTGTGCTGTTTGCTTCTCTGTATATGTGATGACATTGAAGTGATGTAATTTCTTGGTGATTTGTTGAATGTGTTGTACAGGTTGTTGACATCTCCAAGGAATTTGGATTATGTTGCTGATCCATTTTGACAGCAGTTTTGAATCAACCTCCAATACAATGTCTTTGTATCCATGTTGTTCACACCACTCAAGCCCATATACTGCTGCTTTTAGTTCTGCAATATTGTTAGTACCAAAACCAAATGGTGAAGCAAATGCAAATATTATACTACCTTGATGATCCCTTAGGATTCCACCACCTCCAATCTTACCAGTTTCTTGTAAGCATCTACCATCTGTATTGAGTTTGTAGCTGCCTAGTGTTGGTTTGATCCATCTTACCATAATGATCTTATATTGTTGTTGATATTGATCTATAAAATTGATCAAATGGCCCCAACTATACTGCCATGGTATGTTAGGATACTCCAATTTAATAATCTGCATGGTATCTTTAAAAATACCATATTAAACTCTGTATATGCTAGATTGCTTCCCTCCATATTTGACAGAACACGTATTATTCCATACATTCCAACAAATAATGTTAGGTAAAATATGAATAAGTAATTTGTGTTCCTCATTGTTTGTTTGCAGATTCCTCCAGTATAAAAGCTGGCTTCTCATATTTGTATTAACATGAACTGCTCCAACTGTAGATGCATGCATTTTCCATGTATAATTAGCAAAGTTGCCAGTAAGCAATATATGATTTATATCATCCTTGCCTTTGTTATAACAACAGTAACAATCTGCTATATCACTACCAAATCTCTGCAATGTCTCATTAGTAGGTAATTTGCCCTTTAAAGCTCTCCAAATAAAGAAGGCTATTTTAAAGGGAATGTGTTTATGCCAAATAATATTATTAATAGGATAATGACTTCTTTTCTTTCTAATAACCTCCCAGGCTGAAGAAATAGTGAATTTACCAGTTTCATTTGGTATCCAAATGGTGGTGTCTTCTTTTCTTTCTTTATATTTGAAGACAGTCTGAAGAATATTAGGAATCAATAGTGGTGGAACATGCTGTCTAATTACACTCTCATTCCATTTACCATCTATCAAAAAATCAGCTAATCTACTGTTGTTTAAGCTAGAAATATGATCACAGTGATTGGTTAGAGAATCATTTTCTAACCAATTATCCCACCAAAAGCTGCAAGTTCCAGAATGAATGTTCCATTTAATAAGAGATTCAACCTTGTGCCTATTTGTAGTTAAATATCTCCAAACAATAGAATCCCCAGAATCATATTTTTTTGCCACAGGATTGGCTCTTTGACAGTATTTGGCTTTTAAGAATTGACTCCACAAAGAATTTTTGGTTATAAATTCCCACCACTGTTTGTATTGAAAAGCTGTACAAACATCTTCCAATTGCCTTACACCAATGCCTCCTTCATTAATGGGATAAGCCAGATTTTCCCAAGAAGACCAATGATATTTCTTCCTATCCTTATCTGTACCCCAAAGGACATTAGCAATAACCTTCGTAATACATTTTAGAGTAGTCTTAGGAGGAGAAATAGTTGCTAGAGTATGAACTGGAATAGATTGCAATACATGCTTAACCAAAGTGACTTTGCCCCCAAAGTTTAAAATCTTTGCTTGCCATCCTAAAATTCTTTTGATCACTTTTTCTACAACCCCTGAATAATAGATAATTCTTTGCCTTCCAATATATAATGGACACCCCAGATAGTTGATAGGACTCTCCTTCCTACTAAAACCAGTAGCTCTTTCAATATTATCAATAATAACATGATTAGTGTTGGAAGTCACCATAAAGAAACTCTTATCTTTATTCACTTGCTGACCAGATACCCCTTCATACTCTTCAATAGTCTTCATTATTAGATGAAGAGAATTACTATCAGTGGAAGTAAAAATAATTATGTCATCTGCAAAGCTAAGATGATTTATTTGAGGCCCATTCCTTTCCATATTATATCCTCTATACATTTGGTTTTGGTAAATAAGATTAAGTTGTCTTGAAAGAACTTCAGCCCCTAAAATAAATAGTGCTGGAGACAAGGGATCACCTTGCTTTAGTCCTTTCTTAGACTGAAAAAATCCATGTCTCTTACCATTGATAACCACAGAATACCAATTATTGCTCATAATCCTCCAAATTCTGTCTATAAACACTTCACTGAAGCCCATTTTCCTTAAAACTATACCAATATATGCTCAAGAAACTCTGTCGTAAGCTTTAACCATATCAAGCTTGATAACCACATTACTTCCTTCTTTGGGTAATTTCATGCCATGGATAATTTCTTGAGCCAACATTATATTCTCAGATATGCCCCTACCCTTGACAAAACCAGATTGATTATCTGATACCATAGAAGGTAAAACTGATGATAATCTAGTACTCAGGATTTTTGATTATATTCTCAGATATGCCCCTACCCTTGACAAAACCAGATTGATTATCTGATACCATAGAAGGTAAAACTGATGATAATCTAGTACTCAGGATTTTTGATTATATTCTCAGATATGCCCCTACCCTTGACAAAACCAGATTGATTATCTGGTACCATAGAAGGTAAAACTGATGATAATCTAGTACTCAGGATTTTTGAAATGATCTTATTAATGAAGTTACTAAGGCTGATAGGTCTATAATCCTTTAATCTGTTAGGATGTTTCACTTTAGGTAGTAAAACTAGGTAGGCATGAGACATATACCTAGGCATAATGTTACCAGTATAAAAAGACTTAACAACAGTCATAAGATCATCTTTAATAATTTCAAAACACACTTGATAAAATTTGCCTCCAAATCCATCAGGGCCAGGGGAAGAATTAGGATTCATACTCATAATAATCCTTTTCACTTCATCCTCTGTAGGAATCTTGTCTAACTCATCATTTTGTTCTTGAGTAGTCATATGATTGATACATTGTAAGATTTCTTCCTGTATCTTATCATTATTATCAGAAAAAATCCCTTTGTAATAATCACAAGCTTCTTTGGCAATATTCTCTTCCCCATGAATCCATGCACCACTGTCATCCATAAGCTTATTAATGCACATTCTTTTTCTTTTGCCTCTAATCACAGCATGGAAATATTTAGTGTTTGCATCACCCTCTTTTAACCAATGTAACTGAGTTTTCTGCTGCAATATCTTATATTCCAATTTCAAATACTTAATGTAATGAGCATTAACAGCATTCAACTTTTAACTATTTTCTATACTGTTATTCATAATCATATATAGATTCTCATAAGTAAGTTTGTGCGCATAGAACTACTGATATACTTTAGCTATTCCAAACAACACCAATTCTATCATAACTAAAATATCAAGTTTGCCCAAGGATCCTACCCTATCAAGAGGACACAAGGATACCTTAACATCCGATTCACCACTAGAAATCAACCCATAAATGTGGAAACACGTGTGGATGTAGAAAATGAATCATACTCTAACACACCAGAAATGAAGTAGTTGTTCACGTAAGAATGTATATAACCAAGGTCGAATAACTTCAGATATTTTTTTTTATAGTTTCCATATCAAACATCTTCATTCATCTGACTCTATCTCTTTGATTTTCTAGCTATCCACAATCACCAATTTAGTTCCTATTATAATGCACACATAATTGCTTTATCGAACCCTACATCCACTGAAGTCGACACTTTTAGTACTAACAAAACATCATAACCACATCAATCATCTACCTTACTCCCGAACCACCATTATTATCTTTTATTTAAGCATTTCATGACAATTACGAATTCCAAACAAGGCTACTAACATTATTTAAAGTTTGATAGTACCTTTCCATCATGATAAACTATTAAATCAAACCATAAGTCAACCTCACATCACTTCCACATATCATGCTTTAGCTACCCTTCTAAACCATCACATACCTCATGCCAACACTTCTTGGTCATTCAAATTATTATGTATCCTATTAACTCATAACCTCTATTCACCATTAAATATCTATGTAACACATCATAATATTCTATGTAATCCCATCAATAGAGTAGTATTATTCCAACTCTAAATTCTAAATAACCATGTAGAATTATATTACACCTTATGCATCATTCTTAAGTCATCTATCCAAATTTGAGCAATCTAACCCCATGTAAAATACCAAATTCTTCATGCCTCATTGTTTGCAATCCAAATCAAAACTCAATCTTTATAAAAGTCGATGATAAATTCTAGTAAGTCTATATCGAACTACTTCACATCTCACAATCATATCTAAACTCATAGGCAAAAATCACTACAACCATCAACTTTAACCCATGGGTTTATACGAGAAGTCTTATTCCTTCACTTTTCTCAAATTCTTCTCATGGTGTAAAATTCTATTCGACTCTTCAATATGTCAATATTCTTGTTTCTTCAGATCACTAATCTATCTCATCCTTTTACCAACAACCCATGACATTTTACTTCACATTCTAAATCAAAACTCATAAGGAAACTCTTTTTAGATCCTTTAACAATCAAAAGTAATAAACTTTATGATCCAAAACATGCATAAGTTCTTTCACATGCTTAATACCGATGCAATCAATCATTTATTACCTTACAAATTCATACCTTGAAAAAAAAATATCACCAAGAATGAAGACTTATAATGAAAAGTTTGAATTTTAAGTCCAATTGTGTAACCCAATACCCCTATGTATCTACATTTGCTTATACTTTGAAGACTTTTATAATTACCTTATCTTAGCTTATCATTGATTGTCTTTCCATCAACCATCCCATATGCTTCACGAAAATTCCAACCCTACTCATTTCTAGATTCAACAGTACAACAGAACTTATCATCTCACTCAAGCTGAACGTCTGTGCACTCCTCTCTTATGTTCTATTCAATAGCTTTTAACCAAGCTGATTAATCTGTTATGCTATTACCTTACCAAAACAAAATAGATAAAATTATGCATTTTTTAACCCAATTTTTATATGCACTTTCTTGCTAAATCTTCAATTTACTTCACCCAAGTATATCCACTAGGACTTTCTTTCCCTATAAGTTTGTCATTTTAGTATCAATCTACCTTTTGAAGCTTAAGATAAAATCTTTAGTACTCATTCAGAACCCTAAAGATACATTTCACAACCTAAATGTATTAATATTGTACCAAAGATCCACCACTAAAATTTTCCTTTAAAATAATGCTCAAACACTAAAATTTTCCTTCAAAATAATGCTCAATCTAAGTTCCTATAGTAATAAACTAGTTGGTTTCTCAAATGTGAATGCAACACTAAATCTTATTATCTGACCATGTCGTACAACTTGTAACTCCTTTAGTAATTAGTATTCATACTTGACAATCGACGTACCTGTTTCCACATAACCCTAGTACTGTCACACCGTTAAAGTCCGTTAGATACCTTACTAGAACACATCATACCTGTCCATATTATCATACCCAAATAGCCCACATATTTCTACCCATTGAATAACTGCAAAAACATTATCGAATATGTTCTCTCTCTAGACCAAACAATTATTTTTTTTTACTTCTTAGATCAATTCAATAACAAAAATAACACACTTCCTAACTCTAACCAAGTAAGCATCAATGACTTTCTCTAATATACCCTCACTCGATGAAGTCATAGTAGTGTCTTTATTAACCAACACTCGACATGAGACTACTACCACATTTTTCCATCGAGAAAATATATTTATTTCTAAAGACTTTTTTTTGTTGCTATTTCAACTTCAAATACTCTAGTATTACCCATATTTTAAATAGAGTGAAGAAGTTATGATACCAATTTGGATCACCTAGATACAAATTGGATTCAAGTAGTAGCACGAAAGAAAGAAAGAAATGAGCTTTCCTAAAGTCCTATAGCTTCTCGAACAAAAGTAAAGGCGTCCCCTTACCATTCCGCAAGACTCTACTAGACTTGTCCTTGTGTGATGAGATCAACGAACCTAACGCTCTGATACCAAGTTTGTCACGACTCAAAATGAGTCGTGAGTGGCATCCACACTTACCTCCTTAAGTGGGCGAACCAACACATCTAAAACCCAACATATACCAATAGTTCAACTATAAATAATATCAATAATGCGGAAGCTTCAAAAGATACTAAGCAACCAATTTAAATAAGTTTCTAAAGTTTAATACTTATAATCCAAAAATCTGATAGTCATCACATCAAGGACATCTAATCTCCAATACTAAGTCTAAGAATATCGAATACACTAAAATAAAGAATAAAATGGTATGTGTCCGAAAGTATAGGACATCATGTCATGACCGAAAAATCCAACACGAGCTTGAATGGATAGCTCACCCTTTAACTTGATATGCGGGAGGCTAGCTAGAGCTGAGGGAAATCAGAATTCATAGGTACAATCGCTACATTTCAAAAAAGGAAAACAAAGAAGAAAACAAGTAGGGCTCAGTACGAGGCAACATGTACTAAGTAAGTATCATCGGTCAACCAAAAATAGTAACTAATATACAATAAATAATAGTGTGAACTCAACTATAGCACTTAACAGGTGATAAACAACAAACAACATGAACAAGTATCAACAACATTAAAGTAAACTCGTAATAAGTCAATGATATCAAGATCACACATGAGGACTCATGCTTCCAAACCAAACCATTTTGGGAGTTGAGTTCTTTGAGATTGAGTACCTTCCATTAATTCAACATGTTTTTCCTTTAATATTATCGTGTCGGAACGTGACACTCCGATCCAAGAATACCGTGTCGGAACGTGACACTCCGATCAAAGAATACCGTGTCGGAACGTGACACTCCGATCCAAGAATACCGTGTCCGAACGTGACACTCCGATCCAAGAATACCGTGTCGGAACGTGACACTCCGATCGAAGAATACCGTGTCGGAACGTGACACTCCGATCCAAGAATACCGTGTCGGAACGTGATACTCCGATCCAACTATACTTTTAATTTATCCTTTATTATCACCGCTTTCAATTTAATGTCATATTATTTTCATCAAGCCTTCTTTATTCAAGGCATCACTTCGATAGAGAGGGTTAGAGAACATAAATTCTACGGTCTCAAGATTTCAGACCAATCACAAACCACACAATCACACAGTCAAGTACATAGAGAACTTTACAATATCATTCAAGGCATATCAATCACAATTAAGAGTTTACTATCAAATAGCATAAACCATAACCTACCTCCACCGAAGAATTGAAGTTAAGAAAGCTACTTCTCCAAATATTTTCCTTTTCCTCGATGTTTCCGAACCTTTACAATCTATCAAACATATATGCATAATTTGTTAGTTAACAGGTCTATTAACACTCATATCATATTATGTCTAGCCTAAACCAAAAAAACTCACCAAATTCTTTAATCAATTTCCTGAAGTTCAAAGTTAAGGCTAAGTTTTAATTCCTCAAATTAGCATACTTTAATGGAATTTAGATAATCCAATACCCATAATAATATTTAATATTCTATTTCATTATATCCAAACTTTAATCATAATATGATAATATCTCATAAAACTTGTAAATCAAAGTCACGTTAATCATATGACCACTAGTCATCAACCCTTTAATTATCATCAATTCATTATCCCCAAGAAAACTATTGTCCCTTAAGTCCGTACATTATCACACATCATCGGAGTTAATAAAACTGCACAATTTAAACAAGGAAACCATTTTCCTTCCACCCACAGTACTATTAACATAACCCAAATAAGTTGATAATTAAAATATAGCAATTCAAAACACTTTGTTTTCCAACTCACATTTAATAATATGTTATTATATAGAAACTAAAATTTTGACAAATTTGATTCATTTATGTAGTGACATATTTAGCTACCAACCAATCACATTAATCATTCCAACTTTTAATAACAATTGATTCAAACTTAAAGAAAAAACTCCATTTTCTTCAAAATCCAAATGATTACCTTAATTAGCCATTCTCCGTTGTTGTTTGTTCCTCACCATCGAGCCCCCTTTTCTTTTATTTTCTTCTTTTTTTTCTAAAGACCAACTTCTACCCTAATTATCATATAATCAACTATTCAATTTGATAAAAGTGACCCATTATTTATTTTAATATTATTTTCTTAACCACTAACTAAATAAATTAATAAAACTACCCCATTAATTTCATAATTGTTATTATGAAATAGTTCAAAATACCCATTTAGAATATAACGAAAAATATTTTATGAAACAAAAGGCTTTAACTCTCAAAACGACCAAAAGGGTCGTTACAGTTCAACATCATCATCATTTAGCATCTCAAATCTCTTCGCATCATGTATGTATTTTTTGCTATTCTATTTTAAATTATTATGTGCTTGAATTTTCATTTTGGTTTGTTCATAATAGTAATAAAAAATTTTTATTGTCTCGTCACGATGAAACAAATTAGAATTCATAAAATTGATCACAATTGTCCGCAATCGTCAATTATTTGATCCTCAATTACTAATTTTGCGGATTACATCGTAGTAGTCTAAATTTAATGCAGATGTATTATTCTAAAAAAATCATAAACGTTCAAAGTCAATCTTAATAACTCAAGCTTCAAATGACTTGAGAGAACAAGCGAATTAGTAGAAAAAATAATTGATTTAGGTTCATTGTCGATTGATTTTAATTTATTAAGGATGTTAATCGTATTTATTTGCAATACAATGTGTTGAATACCGTCTGTGTAAAATTTTATTAAATAATATGAATACATGAATGGTTTAATTTATAATTTTGAAATATTATCTAATTTAAAGCTAATTTTTTTATTATTTTTAAATTAATCATAATTTTATAATTTTAAGAAAACTATTATTTTATAAAGTTCACTATCAATGGGGCCTAAAAAAATTTTGGAGGCTTAAAGAAAATATTTCATTGATTTTCTTTGTGAACTATTCTTGTCCCTTAAATGGTGACGCCGCTTCGAAAAGATCTTGCGTACGCACTGACCTTAACCACCAATCTTTAAGTTGTGATGTTGGGGCTGGCCGCCTGGGGTAGGAGGAGGGTGGGCAAACTCTTTTATTAAAAATTGGGGGTGGTAGAGGTGCAAGTGGTGATGGGGGTGGAGTACGAGCTAAAAAAAAATTAATTACTATTTTCTTAAATGAAAAATTAAATTGTTTTAAAAATAATAATTCAGGGATCCATTATTAACAATTCAGCATTTCCTTAATTTTTTTGACTTTAAGAGATTAAAGTGGACTAGAATCATTTACCCAATCATATTTGATCAAATGCATATTAATCATATTTTATATGGACATATTATAATACTAATCCATTTAGATTCTATTCTTTCGAATTCGATCCAAATCAGCCATTTATGATCCCTAACGTAGGAGATCTAAATTACTTATGAGTTTTCTATATTTTCTCTTTAATTTTTGCTCTTATCTTCTTGTAAACCAAAAAGAGCAAAATGTTGGTGGCTGCTTCTAGCCGATGTATTTTCATCATCTTAATGCCTTTGTTTTATTTTTAATAATTCGATATATATTTTAAAATCATATAAAAGAATTATAAGTTATAATAGTTATTAATTGAAATTAAAAAATTAATTGGCTCTTACAATTCTATCAATGCTATATAAATTTGAGATAATTAACAACTTAATATATTTTTTTTAAAAACATATAAGAATAGTGTACTTATTTGTGAACTAGTGCTTATTCGTATAACTATAAAATAACTTTGAGGATTTTTTTTCTTCATTGGTTTCATTAAATAATTTATTTATTAATTAAAAGTTTAAAAAATATTAAAAAGACGTTTAATTGTATATCTTGTGATTGATGTCTTACAATATCTAATAGCTAGAGAAATGTGCCATAGGTAATATTATACGTTCCAACAATGAGTTTTTTTTAGAATATTAATTAAAATTGACAAACAGATAAACCAAACACAAAACCAAAAATACGATATTTTTCATCCTCATTCATCCGCTTAATAACAATGTTAGTAGATATCTAATCTAAATAAAATTAAAAAGTATAGAATAATATTAATTGAAATCAAAATAATACATTGATGAATCTTCCAAATATTTGAAAATCATTCAAACTTTTATACTAATATGACCGTGTCTTTTTATGAATCTTCCAGATAATTAAGTCTTCTTCATTTTGACGAAGTTGTAGCAAACTAATGTGAATATCTCTATGATGAATTTTTGAAAAATATACATATGATTTTTTTAGGGTGAAGATCATATCATGACATTATTAAGTTAATGAAGATAAAAGAAAAAAAAAGAATGAAAAAATAAAAATTGACATTGAACATCTCTAAAGATATTCTTATTTATAGATTAGGCAAGCCATAACAATAATTAGAAAGAAGTTGAAGAGATATATTATGTAAGTAGCGAAAATAAATAGATAGAGAATTTTTTATAACTTATTAGACATAATTAGAATAGTAAATATGATTGAATTTTTTAAATTAATAAACAATTACTTATTTAGAAAATGAAGAAAAAAAATAATGTTATATACAAAATTTATTTACATGTAAGGTTATTCGGTTTGGTTCAAAAAAAATTCATTTTTAATTTATAAATTAAAATAATCATTCAATTTTTTGAAACTTATTGAATAAAAAACATAAATTGGTTCGATTTTATTAGCTTTGGTAATTTTTCATGTTCTTTTTGGCACAACTACTTATAACGATTTGCTTCCTTTATCCCAATACTTCTTTTTTGTTTTCCCACGTGATATTTGATATCATATTAGAGATTGGCTATTGTGAGTTTGATTCGTGTAGGATCCATTTAGGGGAACCGCTCCCTATAAATGATTTTACATATACAAAACTCGAACCCAAAATCTCTAATTAAGGGACTAACAACCTCATCAGTTGCACCACATCCAATGGTGCTCCTCTATCCCAATTTAAGTATCTTATTTTATTTTTGGTTTTTCCTAAAAAATTATTTTGTTGTAAATTTTTTAATATATATAAAATAAAATTAGATCGAATATCCTACATGAAACCACAAAACTCAAAAATTCATAATATGCAAATGTGTTATTTAACTTGATATTATTTTACATTTATGTTCTCCAACATTGGGTGTCACAAGTAGACACTTAAATGTATAAAGTTTAACAAGTAGATGATGAGTTCTAGTAATATAATATATGCAGGACACCAAATATTATACAAATTGTCTTGTTGAATGTTGTGATCTATAGTCCTATGGGTCCTAAATGGTATAATTATATATTTTGCCTTTTAATTTTTTTCATAGTCATACAAGTAGTCAAATATTATTTTAGATTATAAGTTTTAAAATTTCTTTTTTTTAAACTTAAAATTTTATGTCAAGTCAAATAATGCAACATAAATTGAAATGAAATCATTTTTTATAACCAATTATTGTTAACAAGCATGATAATTAAAATGGTAAAGAAAATAGAATATTAACAAATGTATAAAGAAATACTCGCTTCATTCACTTTTAGTTATCCACTTTCAAAAATAGTTTTTTAATTTTTCGTGTTATTTTCAACAAATCAAGAAAATATAATTTTTAATGTAATATATTTAATTTAATTGCATATTTTTTGAGATCTTAAATATTAATTAATAAAAAAAATATTATAAACTTTTATGTTGAAGCATGTTTGTTCATAGTGATGGGAAAGTAAATTATCTTTTCATTTCATGAATAACTAAAATAAAAGTCAGCATAAATGGAGATTTTGCATATTGCACCTGACATGACACTGTCATAAGTGACTCCTTTATGTATTTTCCAACTCTGAATATTTCATTGTGACATGACACTGTACTAATCGGACAGAATGTGGTATAATAGATGAGATTATATTTTATTTAAGGAGAAATTTTGAATTTTATCATTAAGTATAAAAAAAAATTCCAGAGACTGCTTTTCGTCAAATAAGATTCTATGCGGTGGGAATTTAAAGTTGTCGAATTCTAGAGTATGAAGCTCACATAGAAAACAAAGCAAAAAAACACAATATTTAAATTATTGTTGCTTTTACAATATCGTTTTGTAGCTCGTTTGACAAAAAACAGAAATGACTATCAAGGTCCGCCAGCAAATTGGCGGAGGAGTTTCCCTTGGGAATTCTTCTTATGCTAAAATTAACAATTTTGTGCTACCAAAGTTCTATAAAATTATACTATCTCACCATGATTGCACCCATATGGTATGTACAATTGTATCTTTTTTTCCTTTTGATTTCTGTTTTAAAATCAACCAAGTGTGTCTGTTAAATCAAATTCTGAAATTAGATATATAATTAAAAACATAACAAGATTAGTGACAAATTTAAGCTTATAGTTTTGTATGAGTCATAGGAATTCACGGCCAATTGTAGTTACATAAAGGGGTAATGCTTCACTAATAGTATTAATTATCAAGTTATGTTTATTTATTGTGGATAAATGTTTCATTTATTATAATTCCACTACTTCATTTTAGAATATATATTACCTAGATCTTCCGAAATAGGACAATGAATTTGTATATGTGTTATAATTGTAGTCTTGCTCAAACTCTTTAGAAATATTGATGAGTGTGTGTCGGATACTCCAAAAGTAGTGCATTTTGGATTATCTGACATGCTTGGGACAACGATTTTGGAGAGCTCGAGCAACATAGATTTTAGTTGTCCTAATTAGATTATTGTGGGCTTTGTTTAGTAGTTATGGAAAACAGAGAATACATTATATAAGTATTTAGCAAGATTTTCTTAAGAATAATTGGTACTATATTTTACTGTCTTCGATTTCGAAATATATATAATTGAGTCAAAATTTACTTTGCACGTATGCAAAGGATTCCGAAAGACTTTTCCCAAAGATATTGCAAAAACATATTAAAACCTATGTATCTTGAAGTTCCCAGTGGACATGTATTGAAGGTTGAAATGCAAAATTTTGAAGGTTAAATTTTGCTAACCAAAGGATGGGAGGGTTTCTGTAACTATCATTCCATAAGTTGTGAGCACTTTTTGATGTTTGGAAACAATACTCGTTCGCATTTTTATTTGAGTGCAGCAGAAATTAAATCTATGTAGTTTACACACATTCCATTTTCATGAAACACAACATGTACTAAAAAGTGACTTATCCGAGTCAGATTATTCTATAGAAATACTTGAGGATATTCCAAGAAGCCAGGAATTGAATGAAATTGTTCTTGATATGGTTGATCATTCCGCTGAAAATCTAAGTGATGGACAGTCCAGCAAAAGGAAAAGAGATGAAGAGGATGTAGCTTCACCTTCTTTCACAAGAAAGGGCCAAACTGAAGATCTTATTGGCTATGACCTGAATTCAATATCAATCTTGTTCATAATAATTAATACTGTGAGTTTAAGTTCTATACAATCACATTGCAAACCTAATTACACAATCAGTTACTTATTAACTCGAATGTTTTTATGGTACTTATTACTAGTAATAAGTACTTTTGTCGAAATGGTATAAAGAAAATCTACATTGTTGTTGTATATAAGTTAAATTTCATTTTGTGTTAACTCAATGATATTAATTTTGTATTTGAAGAAAGCAATGAAGATTGCAGGATTCACCAACAACAATCTTAGAGTGTTCACGATCAGAACAAGTGTCACGACCCAAATCGAGCCGTGAGTGGCACCCACATTTATCCTCCTATGTGAGCGAACAAACCAATCTAAACCCCAACATTTAACCATAATAAACAGAATACAATGCTGAAGACTTAAAACTCATTAATAAAAATAGATTAATAACTTCTAAAACTCAAACACTTATTATTATCCCCAAAATCTGGAAGTCATCATCACAAGAACATCTATCCTCAAATTACTAAAGCTAAGAGTATCTAAGAAACTAAACATAAATAATAGCTAGTCTATGCCAGAACTTCAAGGCATCAAGACATGAAGAAGAAGATCCAGTCCAAGCTAGAAGCTTTAGCTCACCCTGAAATATGACGTGATGAAGACTGGATAGAGTTGTGGTTGAATTGAATACGACGGTACGTTTGCTGCACTCCACAATGAACAAAAGGAAAACATACAAGTAGGGGTCAGTACAAAACACGAGTACTGAGTAGATATCATCGGTCAACTCAAAATAGAAAACAGTATATATCAGATAATATCATAAAATCAACAACAATACTCAACAGGTAGCAACAACAAGTACTATAATCATTAATAAGTACGCCAAGTACACCCATGAGGACGCAAGCCTCCATACCATACTCATTTGGGAAATAGGTTCATTAAATCTGAGCATATTACCATAATTCAAGATTCACTCTCTTTATTCCTCTTGTGTCGGAACGTGACACTCCGATCCCCTAATACTACGTGTCGGTTCGTGACACCCGATCCCCCTATTACTACGTGTCGGTTCGTGACACCCGATCCCCCTAATACTACGTGTCGGTTCGTGACACCCGATCCCCCTATTACTACGTGTCGGTTCGTGACACCCGATCCCCTAACCTCATTCTTCTAGTTCATCAAGCCTTCTTTTATACAAAGGAATCATCATTAATAAGAGGTTTTCAAGATTTAGGATTCAATAGCTTCATCATGCTTATTTCATCACAATTATATCATCACATCCATGCAAGCATACAATTACGCATATAGAAGGGTTTACAACACTACCCAATACATATCATTCGCTATTAAGTGTTTACTACGAATAGCATAAAAACCATAACCTACCTCCACCGAAGAATTGTGATCAAGCAAGCTAATCCTCAAAATCTTTGCTTTCTTCTTTGTTCCTCTCTCTCTCGATCGTTTCTCCCTCTTCTCTCTATTCTTTCTATTTTTCTTATTCAAACCCTTTTTCTTTTAACCTAATTAGCATATAATTAAGTATAAAAGATGACAAAAAGTAACCCACTAATTAATTTAAGGTTATCTCCTTTAACCCTCAAGAAATTGGATTATTAATATTCAACCACTAACTTTATAATTATAAGCAGGAATAGTCCAAAACGCCCCTTAAAACATTTAACAGAAATCCGACCCAGCCTGGGATTACGCAGTCTGTGACGGCCCGTCGTGCCTGCGACGGTCCGTCCTGCTGCTTCCGTCACAAAGTTCAGAGACTAAATTTCACTAAAGGATCTGTGACGGCCCGTCACGCCTGTGACGGTCCATCCTGCCATTCCGTCACGAAGTTCAGAGAGTAGATTTCAGTACCCAATTTCAGAAATCTAAGTGTTTTGGAACGAGACCCCCTCGACGGTCCGTCGTGCCCATGACGGTCCATCGTGGGATCCGTCATCTCAGCCAGTTTTTCCAGAAATAAAATCTGCTGCTCAAAACGACTAAACAGGTCGTTACAATAGATACTAATTTACCCATCGTTCGTCCTCGAACGATAACAAGAAAAGAAACAAGGGCGAAAAGGAGTACCTGAATCTGTAAACAGGTGTGGGTATCTTTCTTGCATATCAGCCTCCTTCTCCCAAGTGGATTCTTCAACAGGTCGATTCTTCCATTGAACTTTGATGGATGCAATCTCTCTTGACCTCAACTTGCGGACTTCTCTATCTAGAATAGCAACAGGCTCGTCCTCATAAGACAAATTCTCATCAAGCAGAACTGAATCCCAACGAATGATGTAGTTTCCATCCCCATGGTATCTTTTCAACATAGACACATGAAATACTGGGTGCACTCCGGACAGTCCTGGGGGCAAGGCTTATTCATAAGCTACCTCCCCCACGAGCTTCAGAACTTCAAATGGACCAATATACCTTGGGCTTAGCGTACCTCGCTTACCAAACCGCATCACCCCTTTCATGGGCGAAACCTTCAGCAAGACTTGCTCACCCTCCATAAACTCCAAGTCCCTAACCTTTCGATCTACATATTCTTTTTGTCTACTTTGAGCCGCTAAAAGCTTTTCTTGAATGCATTTCACTTTATCTAACGATTCTCTCAGAAGATCAGTACCCCACGGTCTAACTTCAAATGCATCAAACCACCCAATGGGAGACCTACATCTTCTCCCATACAGTGCCTCAAATGGGGCCATATCAATACTTGAGTGATAGCTATTGTTGTATGAGAACTCTGCTAAGGGTAAGAAGTTATCCTAATGACCTCCAAATTCTATCACACATGCACGAAGCATATCCTCCAACACTTGGATTGTTCGCTCAGACTGACCATCGGTCTGAGGGTGAAATGCAGTACTAAGGTCCAACCTAGTACCTAATTCAGCAAGCAATGTTTTCCAAAACTTAGAAGTAAACAGTGTACCTCTATCTGATATGATGGAGAGTGGAACCCTATGCAATCGAACAACCTCCGAGATGTAAAGTTTGGTTAACTTCTCTGCATTATAAGTCACCTTGACCGGAATGAAGTGAGTAGACTTAGTTAACCTATCAACGATTACCCAAATGGAGTCATACTTACCCATTGTCTTTGGAAGACCAACCATGAAGTCCATTGCAATTCTCTCCCACTTCCATTCAGGAATGGGCATTCTCTGAAGTGTTCCTCCGGGCCTCTGGTGTTCATACTTTACTTGCTGACAATTTGGACATTTGGCAACAAAATCAACAATGTCGCGCTTCATTCTACTCCACCAAAAGTGGTGCTTTAGGTCACGGTACATCTTGGTTGCACCAGGATGTATAGAATATCCGGAACTATGAGCCTCTGTAAGAATGGTGTGGATCAAATCATCAACACGGGGCACACATACCCTTCCCTTAATTCTCAAAACACCTTCCTTATCCATTATTGCTTCTTTAGCCTCTCCTCGCAACACCATATCCCGAATTCGGCTTAGTTTCTCATCATCAAACTGTTTTCCCTGGATCTTGTCAAGAAAAGAAGATCTCGCCTCCACACTGGCCAAAAATCCTCCCTTCTCATTTACTTCTAACCTCATAAAGTCGCTAGCCAGAGTCTGTATCTCTCTAGCCAATGGGCGTCTAGAAACTTGTAAGTGGGATAAACTACCCATGCTCCCTGCTTTTCTACTTAAGGCGTCTGCCACAACATTAGCCTTTCCCGGGTGATACAAGATAGTGATGTCATAATCCTTCAGTAGTTCCATCCACCTTCTCTGTCTTAAATTCAAATCTTTCTGAGTAAAGACATACTGTAGGCTACGATGATCCGTGTAGACTTCACACTTAACTCCATATAGATAGTGCCACCATTGCTTTAATGCAAACACTACCGCAGCCAACTCCAAATCATGGGTCGGATAATTACGTTCGTGCACCTTTAATTGCCTCGAAGCATAAGCAATTACATTCTTCTCTTGCATTAGTACTACACCCAAACCCGAATAGGATGCATCACAATAGACAATGAAATTCTTACCTTCCACTGGCAGGGTAAGGATTGGTGCGGTAGTCAACAAAGTCTTGAGCTTCTGAAAGCTTTCTTCACACTCGTCCGACCATACAAATGGAATATTCTGTTTAGTCAAGCTTGTCAATTGGGAAGCAATAGAAGAGAACCCCTTGACAAATCGACGGTAGTAGCTAGCTAAACCAACAAAGCTCCTTACTTCTGACACATTAGTAGGTCTTACCCAATTCCTCACTGTTTCAATCTTAGATGGATCCACCATCACTCCATCCTTAGAAACTACGTGCCCTAAGAAGGACACTGAATCTAGCCAAAACTCACACTTAGAGAATTTGGCATAAAGCTTTCTCTCCCTCAACATTTCCAACACAATTCTCAAGTGCTCCTCATGTTCTTTCTTGCTCTTTGAGTATACCAGTATATAATCAATGAATACAATGACAAAGAGATCCAGATATGGCTTAAAAATCCCATTCATCAAGCTCATGAAAGCAGCAGGGGCATTCCTAAGCCCAAAAGACATTACTAAGAACTCATAATGCCCATACCTGGTCCGAAAAGCAGTCTTGGGCACATCTGCTGCCCATATTTTCAATTGATGATAACCAGATCTCAAGTCGATTTTTGAGAAGGTACAAGCACCTTGTAACTGATCGAACAAATCATCAATGCGAGGAAGAGGATACTTGTTCTTAACCGTTACCTTATTCAGTTGTCTGTAGTCTATGCACATCCGAAAGCTTCCATCCTTCTTCTTCACAAACAAAACAGGAGCATCCCAAGGGGATGCACTTGGTCTAATGAAGCCTTTTCTCAACAACTCTTGAAGTTGGGCCTTTAACTCCCTTAACTCAGTGGGAGCCATTCTATAAGGGGGTATAGAAATGGGGCGAGTACCCGGTTCAAGATCGATGCAGAAGTCAATATCTCTATCCGGTGGCATACCAGGAAGGTCTGCAGGAAACACATCTAAAAACTCGCAGACTATCGAAACCGACTCAATTGAAGGTACTTGGGTAGTATCATCCCTGAGGTGTGCCAAGAAAGCTAGACAACCCTTACTAACCATTCTCTTAGCACGAAGAAATGAGACGATACGAACCGTATTGGAAGTGTACTCACCCTCCCACACTAACGGATCTGTCCCAGGCTTGGCTAACGTCACAGTTTAAGCATTACAATCCAAGATTGCATAATTTGGAGAAAGCCAAGTCATACCCAGAATTACATCGAAATCAACCATTTCTAAGATAACCAAGTCTACATGAGTATTGCTCCCCACAAACGTTACAAGACAAGACCTATACACCTTTTCAACTATCACAGACTCACCCACCGGAGTAGAAACACGAATAGGCATGTCAAGCAATTCACAATGTAAATTAAGACCATTAGCAAATGAGGAAGATACATAAGAAAATGTGGATCCAGGATCAAACAATACAGAAGCCATGCAATCACAAACCAAAAGATTACCTTTGATGACAACATCAGATGTCTCCGCTTCAGATCTCCCAGGGAAAGCATAACAATGGGCCCTATCACCTGTCTGCCCGTTGCCCCTACTATGTTGTGCTGCAGTAGTTCCAGTTTGCCCGTTACCCCGGCCGTTTTGCTGACCACCATCACCTCGGCCACCACGTCCTCCCGAATAACGGCCTCTTCCATGACCACCTGTACCTCTGATTATTGGGGGTCTGTAACTCGGTTTTGGACAATTCCTCCTAATATGTCCAGTCTCTCCACATCCATAACATTCTCTGGATTCAAGCATAGGTCCCTGTGAGAATGACGAAGTCTGGGGATAACCACCAAACTCAGAGAAATGTTGGCCGGTCTGCGGTGGACCCCCAACTACAGTCTGTAGTGAAGACTGGATAGGTCGGGCTGGGTAACCTCCTGAACCCTTCCCTCTGGAGTAAGAACCATTAAACTCACCTCCCTTACAAAACCTTTTAGATGTCGATGCCAAGGTGAAGTCATCTGGCTTCACTCCCTCCACCTCTATCACGAAGTCTACCACTTCCTGAAAGGATTTCACTGTACCCGCTACCTGTAAGGCTGAAATCTGCAAATCTGACCTCAACCCCTTCACAAAACGGCGAATCCGCTCTTGTGGACTGAAACAAAGCTGGGTGGAATACCTGGATAATGCGCGAAACTTAGCCTCATACGCAGTAACCGACATCCTACCTTGCTCTAGGCTCAAGAACTCATCTCTCCTCCTATCCCTCAAAGTATGGGGTATATACTTCTCCATAAACAAGCTAGAGAATGATGCCCAAGTCATAGGTGGTGCCTCTGTTGGTTGACACTCAACATGTGACCGCCACCACATTTTGGAGTTCCCTTGAAATTGATAAGTCACAAACTCAACGCCAAATCGTTCTACTATACCCATCTTGTGTAGTAGCTCATGACAATCAACCAGAAAATCATAGGCATCCTCAGATTCAGCACCTATGAAGACTGGGGGTTTCAATCTCAAGAACTTACTGAAAAGTTCATGCTGATCACTTGTCATTATAGGCCATGTAGTCAACCGAGGAAACGTGCCTATTTCCAATGAGGCATCCATGCGGGGAGCCACAGTAGCTGCATGTTGTACTTCTGGAACCTGAGGTGCTGGTGCAGAAAACACTGGAGGCATTTGGCCTTGATCAGATAACTCGCTAAGATAGGCAAGAACCTGATTAATCATCTATGGGGTAGGTTGGGGTGGCAATTCCTCATTCTGCACTTGCTCATTCTCCCCTTTCTCACCCTCTCTTACTACTTCCTCAGTCGGTGGAGGAGTCACCGCCCTAGTACCAGATGGGCCAGGTGCTTGTCCTCTTCCTCTAGAGGACGTCCTCCTATGGCCTCTACCACGGCCTCTTGTCACTGCTCCTCTTTGAGCTACAGTCTCAGTGGCTGGCTCAGACGCCTCTTGTCTTGCCGGTGCTGGTGTTGGCGCGGTTGTTGCTCTAGTTCTAACCATCTGCGAAATAGAGTGAAGATGGTCTGATACCAATTTGTATAACCTAGATACCAATTGGATCCAAGTAATAGCACGAAAGAAAGAAAGAATGGAATTTTACTAAAGTCCTATAGCCTCCCAAAGAAAAGTAAAGGCGTCCCCCTACCATTCCTTAAGACTCTACTAGACTCGTTCTTGTGTGATGAGACCAACGAACCTAATGCTCTGATACCAAGTTTGTCACGACCCAAATCGAGCCGTGAGTGGCACCCACATTTATCCTCCTATGTGAGCGAACCAACCAATCTAAACCACAACATTTAACCATAATAAACAGAATACAATGCGGAAGACTTAAAACTCATTAATAAAAATGGATTAATAACTTCTAAAACTCAAACACTTATTATTATCCCCAAAATCTGGAAGTCATCATCACAAGAACATCTATCCTCAAATTACTAAAGCTAAGAGTATCTAAGAAACTAAACATAAATAATAGCTAGTCTATGCCAGAACTTCAAGGCATCAAGACATGAAGAAGAAGATCCAGTCCAAGCTAGAAGCTTTAGCTCACCCTGAAATCTGACGTGATGAAGACTGGCTAGAGTTGCGGTTGAATTGAAGACGACGGCACGTTTGCTTCACTCCACAATGAACAAAAGGAAAACATACAAGTAGGGGTCAGTACAAAACACGAGTACTGAGTAGATATCATCGGTCAACTCAAAATAGAAACAGTATATATCAGATAATATCATAAAATCAACTACAATACTCAACAAGTAGCAACAACAAGTACTATAATCATTAATAAGTACGCCAAGACACCCATGAGGACGCAAGCCTCCATACCATACTCATTTGAGAAATAGGATCATTAAATCTGAGTATATTACCATAATTCAAGATTCACTCTCTTTATTCCTCTTGTGTCGGAACGTGACACTCCAATCCCCTAATACTACGTGTCGGTTCGTGACACCTGATCCCCCTATTACTACGTGTCGGTTCGTGACACCCGATCCCCCTAATACTACGTGTTGGTTCGTGACACCCGATCCCCCTATTACTTCGTGTCAGTTCGTGACACCCGATCCCCTAACCTTATTCTTTTAGTTCATCAAGCCTTCTTTTATACCAAGGCATCATCATTAACAAGAGGTTTTCAAGATTTAGGATTCAATAGCTTCATCATGCTTATTTCATCACAATTATATCATCACATCCATGCAAGCATGCAATTAAGCATATAGAAGGGTTCACAACACTACCCAATACATATCATTCGCTATTAAGACTTTACTACGAATAGCATAAAAACCATAACCTACCTCCACCGATGAATTTTGATCAAGCAAGCTAATCCTCAAAATCTTTGCTTTCTTCTTCGTTCCTCGGTCTCTCAATCGTTTCTCCCTCTTCTCTCTATTCTTTCTATTTTTCTTATTCAAACCCTTTTTCTTTTACCCTAATTAGCATATAATTAAGTATTAAAGATGACAAAAAGTAACCCACTAATTAATTTAAGGTTATCTCCTTTAACCCTCAAGAAATTAGATTATTAATATTCAACCACTAACTTTATAATTATAAGCAGGAATAGTCCAAAACGCCCCTAAAACATTTAACAGAAATCCGACCCAGCCTGAGATTACGCAGTTTGTGACGGCCCGTCGTGCCTGCGACGGTCCGTCCTGCTGCTTCCGTCACAAAGTTCAGAGACTAAATTTCACTAAAGGATCTGTGACGGCCCGTCACGCCTGTGACGGTCCGTCCTGCCATCCCGTCACGAAGTTCAGAGAGTAGATTTAAGTACCCAATTTCAGAAATCTAAGTGTTTTGGAACGAGACCCCCTCGACGGTCCGTCGTGCCCATGACGGTCCGTCATGGGATCCGTCGTCTCAGCCAGTTTTTCCAGAAATAAAATCTACTGCTCAAAACGACTAAGCAGGTCGTTACAACAAGACAGTAATAGACAAAGAGAGCGCTATAGCGTATCAGAAGCAAAAACTTTTAAATCTAGTAACCCGTTCATTATATATTTTGTGCAACCATCATATGTCTCTACTTCAATCAGTATGGTAAGATACAAGCTACAATCTTTATGGACTTTGCAGTGCTCTAATATTTCTTTATTCCATTTTGCATTTTGTAAGAATCTATTTACTTAGCCCTCTCCTTTGGCAGTCCATACCGTAGAAATTTTCTAGGAAGTATTTCCTTGAGAACGATGGCAATCTTTTGCTTCGTGTTCCTGGAAGTGGATCTTGGTCTGCCAAATGCACTATTGGACTATGAAATTCTAAAGTTACATCTGGTAGGAAGGCATTCGTTTTGGAGAATAATTTAAAAGTTGGTAATGTTTGTGTATTTGTAGTGCTTAAGTATGATCATGTCTTTGTAGATGTTATAATATTCCATGCAGCTAGGAGCACACCAATACACAATATCATTGTACAAGTTCCAGGAGGTTCTGATAGTAAAAGCAAGGTTGTCAAAAGATAATTCTATTCCATGTTTTCAACCCAAAGTAGTGCACACCAAGGAACTAAATCACCATACATGAGGTTCACATGATCTCAACTCAAAAGTGAAGGTGATAGATAAAGTTGAATTTTCTCTATAAGATAGTTTGGAGTATGCAACTTTCGTTGTACTAGTAATATTTTGATCATTTAATTATGGTTATATTGGCTTGAATATTTTTAGAAAAACTTTATGAAGGAACCGAGATTAAGCATTCTGATGAGACTTGTGTTTATTGTCTTTTAGGACGTGGAAGAAAAAGAAAAAGATCAGAATAGAGGATGATAATGTGGAAACTCACAAGAAGATGTAGCTTTGCCTTCTTTCACAAGAAATACCAAAAGTGAGAAAGCGGAGGAATACATTGATATTTTAATTTGTTGGAATATACGCCAACCAGTGATCTTGGGACTAGGTCCCTTAACTCAACAAGAAGAGTTCCTAAAATATGTGCAGAAAGTAAATAGTTGGCAGTAAGATCTGCATAAGAGTTTTAGGTGGAAACCTCCTTGTTCAAGGGAGTAAAATCACGACCTGTCACACATGACTTTTTAAATTATTTTCACTAATATTCTCAAAGCAAAAGTAAAAACCAGTTTACAAACCACAATTAGAAACTAATATCCTAATATCTAAATTAAGTAATATAACAATTATTTAAGCGAGCAAAAGAAGATACAACACTGCACATTATACTAACCCAACTGATTAATATAAACTTTTGCAGTAAGACACAAGTTACTCCTAACGATGTTCTTATAAAGAATCACACCAGTTTTGAATTATTTCAAGCACAAGTGAAACGAATCCTACAAGTTAAGAACATATAAAAACAATCAAGAACAACAAAAGGTACAAAAAACACTCCTTCAGTTGATCAAGTCCTAGATGTATCGATTGTCTTTTTATGCTTGTGAATTTAGTTTGTCAAATCTTGAGATGTACTTTTAGAGAGAGAGTATATAAAATCAACGTAACTCCTTGGACCGCCCATTGGCTGAGAGTCTGCTGTTCAAAAAAGTTGTGCACCTACCACTTCAGAGGTGACAACTTTTTTGACAGCTGTTTTGTCGTCTTTTCACATACACAGTCTTACAAGACTAGATCCCTTGCAAACTTTTCTTAGTAAGTTCTTGAGAATACATACTAGGTCTCTCTCCTTTTGAATGAATTAATTAATTTGTTGTTTGTCATGTTTGACTATGTCAATCATAAAGAGTTATTGATCGTTGGACAAATAACTTCGCCCATTATGATTGGCGTAGTATGCTGACGCCTCACCAACCTCTGACACGTAAACTTTACAATTGTACCTTATTATAGATATGGATGAGACAACTCAGCCAGAGACTGGGTTCCTTCATTTGTGAGACGCTGAAACAAACACTCTCGTCGGCTCTTTCTGTTGGTGTAGTACACTGCACTTTTCACCTACCACCTAATATGACAGCTTTATAGTTGTACCCATTTGAATTTGGATGAGATTGATCTGCTAGGAACCAAGTCCTTGCATTTGTGAGGATCATCAAAACACCTAGAATATAACATACTTACCTGAAAACTTAGTATTAATACATCGATATTCGTTTGTTATTATGAAGAAAGCGGAGGAAGTTGTGGAATGCACAAGCAACAATCCAAGATTTTTTTTAGAATAAGAACAACACAGTATTGGACAAACAGAGGATTATATCATAAAGAACTAAAGCTTTTAAATCTAATAATACATTCATTATATCTTTTATGCAACCATCGTATGTATGCATACCATACATTTTGGTAAGCTACAAGTTATAAACTCTATAGACTTTCCAAAATCTTTAGTGAATTCATGTGGATGCATGTTGTTTTACTTATTTCACTGTGTCCATCTCTTTTGGAAGAAAATACATTCAGGATTTTCTAGGACGTATTTTCTTGAGACCGATGGAAATTTAATCCTTTGTATTCCAGGCAGTGGATCTTGGTCTGTCAAATACACTATCAGAACATGATATGCTAAAGTTTAGTTTTGTTGGAAGGCATTCATCCTCGAAATAAGTTTAAAGTTGGTCATGTTTTTGAATTTGAAGTGATTAAGGGCGCTCAGCTGTGTGTAGACATGACAATATTTCGTGCAGGTGGGAGAACACTAATGCACGATATAGTCGCAGAAGTGCCAGGAGGTTCTGATAGTAAAAGGAAGGTTATCGAAGCTGATAATTTTGTTCCATGTTCTAAGCCCAAAGTAGTCCTTCTTTCATAAATGATTTCTATCTAGCAAATATAGTAAATTGATTGCATTATATCTTTAAAGATAGAAGGATATTTAATTGATTCTAACTGATTTAGATACCTTTTATATATTAATTCCTTTCTTGGTCATAAAGACTATCATGTATAACTTTATGGATAACTTTATCAATAAGATGAACAAGCATTAGCTTTCACTGCAACTACTTTATCGTATCAGAGCTAACGCCAAAAAGGCTCTCTTGATCCTGCATTTTTCTCCTCCTCAAACAGTCTCATGGAAGAGATCAATCCTACTCACTCATCTTCTTCAATTTTTCCAAACGCATCCACTTCAACGCCTCATATCGTCATGTATTTTCCCTCGACCAGTCCTTTCTCCTCAACAAACCCTTTCTCTGAAATTCAATCTTCCGTTGCCTCTTCTAACTTATGCACCATCATACTCAAGTAATTTTCGTCCATCTACTATCATGGTACCTTCAACTTTCTCTCCTCACATTTTTCCAACAATTCCAAGCTATAATTCCATAGAAAATACCATACCCTTCTCGACAAGGTCCTTACTGACTTTCACAAATATAGCTGGATCCCCGTTTCACCATTAACCATTGGCCTATGTTCCTCAAAGTTATCCAGTATAATTTTCCATTAATCCATTAACCCCAACTATAATTCCCTCAACTATCCAAAACAACTAACCAAATTTTAGTTCAGTTCCCTTTCCAGCCTCTCTTACTACTCCTATTGAACTTACCTCCATCAATTATCAGACTTAATACTCTCAATGGCATCAAATACTCATTGGTTTTCGACTTACACATCATATTAATGATCAACCCACTATGTATCATCTGTACAATGAACGATGGTATCGCCAAGATCAATTGCTACGAAGTGCACTTATTGCTAGTCTGTCTACCGAAGTTGTCTCTTTGGTCAATGCTGATGAAACTTCTTATGGTGTTTGGAATAATCTATGTAGTATGTATGAAAAACCATCACGTGCACATATTCTCAGTCTCAAGGACTCTCTTACCCGTGCCACCAAGGGTACTCAAAGTATGTTTGCTTATCTTCAACATATCAAGCAACTTGTCACTCTTAATTCTATTAAAACTGCTATCACTCTCGATGATGTTACTCTTTATGTTCTTAATGGCTTGCCATCAGAATACAATGATATTTCTGATTCTATTCAAACTCGAGACACCTCATTGCATTTTGATGAACATTATGAAAAGTTGTGTGACTTGAGCAGCAACTCCAATGAGAAACCACTCCTCCTAATTTTCCAATGACTGCTAATTTTGTGTCCAAGGCCAACTCTTCCAATTCTCAGAAAAAAAAGGTCTAATATTGTATCTAATAATAAAGCCACCACTAAACAAGGCAATCGACCGATCTGCCAATATTGTGACAAGCCTGGTCATGTACTCAAGCAATGTCGCTAACTCCAAGAGGCCTTTCTTTGGCTAAATCTTTTTAGCTCTAACACTGTAGCCTCAGTTCCGAATACACATGGATACTGTAGGAGAAAATGGAAATCCAAATTGGTTAATTGATTCAGGGGAATTGCACCATGTGACAAGTGATCTGCAGAATCTCTCGTTGAATTCCAATTATATTGGTGATGATTTGATGTAGGGTGATGGTAAAAAATTATGTGTCACACACTTTGGTTCCACCAAAATTTATTCTCCTAGTCGTGATTTGAACCTTTTTAATGTTTTATGTGTTCCCAGTAAGAGAAAGAATCTTATTTCTATTTATCAGTTGTGTGCCTCTAATAATGTATCGATTAGATTCTCATCATTTTCGTATGTTGTGAAGGACTATGGAACGGGGGTGCCACTGGTACGTGGAAAGACTAAGAATGGATTTTACGAATGACCATAGAACCTATCCACTTCCTTGAAGAAAACCATCAATCCTGCTACTTTTCACAGTCAGTTCTCGTCTATTTCATCATGGCACAATAGACTTGGTCACCCATCTTCACCAGTATTGCGCCATATCCTACGTACTCTCAACCTTCCAAATTGTTTTGTCTCCTCTAAATTTTTCTGTAACTCGTGTAAGAGCAATAAAATGCACAAAACACCATTTAGGGTTTCTTCAATAAAATCATTTTGACCGTTATAGTTTATATATTCTGATGTTTGGTGTCCTGCACCTATTTCTTTAGTTGATGTGTTTCAATATTATTTAATTTTTGTTGATAATTTCACTTAATATGTCTAGCTATATCCTATGAAAAGGAAATCTGAGGTTTCTCATATCTTTCCTCGATTTAAAGCCTTAGTTGAAAAATATTTCAATAAGTCCATCATGTGTTCTTTCGGATAATGGTGATGAATTTATCCATCTGAAAGATTTATTTTCTTCCAATGGAATATCTCATTTTCTTACTCCACCACATACCCCAGAGCATAATGGTGCTGCAGAAAGACGTCATAGACATATTGTTGAAACCGGTATTACTCTTCTTCATAATGTTAACTTGCCTCTCTCTCTTTTTGGTTATTTGCTTTCCAAACTGCTATTTATTTAATAAACCAGCTTCCAACACCTCTCCTTCAGTATGATTCACCGTAACTTAGAATTTTCAGCGAGTCTCCCAAGTATGATAAATTACATGTGTTTGGTTGTCTTTGTTATCCGTGGTTGCATCCTTATTCTTGCAACAAGCTTGAACCTCGTACTAACCCATGCATGTTTCTTGGTTACTCCAATAATTAAAGAGCCTACAAATTCTTTGATCCTCAAACACACAGAATCTATATATCTCGACATGTTGATTTTATTGAGCATGTTTTTCCATTTTCTGGTTCCATTCCCCATGAGCCCATTCCAACAGAAGAAACATTCAACAATTGGTTTCCTCCTCTATTGGCCTCCTCAACTTCTACTTTGGCTACACAACCAGATTCCAGTAAGAGTGTTTCTCCCAATGTGGCATCTCCTGTTAGTATTCCTTCCACATTGGATACGTTGAGAATTACTACATAGAGGTCACGTATGGCATAACTCATGCTGCAGATTTAAAATCTTTTTCTTCACCTGTATCTTTAGCTTTACAAGATTTATCACTTGTCCATAATACAGAGCTATGTGTTTCCATTTCATATTCATGTGATCAACCATTATCATCTACACCAAACACTGCATCAGATATTGACACCTCACATGAACTGTCCACCACTGAACCAGTTTCTTCACCCATCATTAAACCATCCTCCATTTTTCAGCATGAGACCTCTAAGTCTTTACCCTCTTGTTGTCCATCATCCACATCATAATCTCTTTCTTCCACCAATAGAACCCATCCTATGATTGTTGGAAAGAAAAAGGAAATCTAAGGGAGAAAGTGAACAGAGAATAGAGCAAAAGAAAAGTGAAGCTACTGCCCAACTTCTTGTTTCTGATTTTTTGCTATATTGAAAATAACGAGACCTGCCTATCAAATAGGCTTACAATGAAACTGAAATGCTGAAATTTAGGTACCCACTAATTACTAGTTAGCTACTAATCCGCCACTATATCTAACCTTGCTAAAATAAAGGGAACTAACTACAACCTCCTAAAGACTTGGTCAAGTATCTTTGAATCAATTCTCAACACTCCCCCTTGATTCAAACCTGCAAACTCCAAGCTGACCTCTGAAGAACTCGTGCTTTGCTTGCGGAAGTGACTTCGTGAAGATGTCTGCTATTTGCTCATTTGTATCACAAGACTTCAAAGTAATTTCTCTAGTAGAAACAAGACCTCAAATATAGTTATAGCGAATATCAATGTGTTTTGTTCTACTGTGAAATGCTGGCTTCTTCGTCATCGCAATAGCAGATATATTGTCACAAAAAATCTTAGTCGCACCAGCTGGTTTTTGATTAAAGTCTGCAACAAGTCTCCTTAACCAAACTGCTTGACAAGCTGCAGGGGTTGCTGCAATATATTCAGCCTCTGAAGTTGATAAGGCCACTACTTCCTGCTTCTTTGAACTCCATGAAATTGCTCCAGATCCAAGATTAAACAAGAAACCAGATGTGCTCTTTCTGTCATCAATGTTGCCTGCGTACTATCAGTAAAGCCAGTTAGTGTGAAATTTGTTACCTTAGAATACCAAATTCCATGCTCTGATGTCCCAGCGATATATCTCAGCACTCTCTTTGCCGCTCCAAGGTGAATCTTGCTTGGATTGTGCATAAATCTCGATATGACTCCAACAGAGAAAGCGATGTCTGGTCTTGTATGAGACAAGTAGTTCAAACCACCAACCAGACTTCTAAAATTAGTCGCATTTTCCATTTCAGAACCATCATCACGACACAACTTCTCATTAATATTCATAGGCGTAGCAGCAGCTTTACAATTTACCATAGTAAACTTTTTCAAAAGATCTTTTGCATATTTTCTCTGTGAAAGAAATATGCCATCAATTCCCTGTTCACCTCAAGACCAAGAAAATAATGCAGCAGACCCAAATCAGACATCTCAAAATTCTTCATCATGCAGTCCTTAAATTCAGTGACGATAGACTCACTCGAACCCATATATATCATATCGTCAACGTAAACACATACCACCAAAAAATCATTTTTACCTTCTTGTTTACATAAAGAGTAGGCTCATTGTTACTTCATTCAAAACCATTCTCCTGGAAATACGAATCAATTTTGAAGTACCATGCCCGCGACGCTTGCTTTAAGCCATACAGTGCCTTTTTTAACCCGTAAACCTTATCTTCTTTGCCATTAACTACAAAACCTTCACGCTGTGAGACATAAACTTCCTCTTCCAAATCACCATTTAAAAAGGCAGATTTAACATCAAATTAATACACTGGCCAATTTAAATTAGCAGCCAAGGCTAAGAAAGTTCTCACAGTTTCAAAGCGGGCAACAGGAGAAAAAGTCTCGTCGAAGTCAATACCTTGTTGTTGGGAATAACTTTTTGCGACGAGCCTTACCTTGTATTTTTGGATGCTGCCATCTGCATGATATTTGGTTCTAAACACCCATTTGAGCCCAATAGCTTTCTTTCCTTCTGGCAAATTTACCAAGTCCCATGTTTGATTCTTTTGAATAGCCAACAACTCCTCTTCTATAGCTTTGCACCATTTATCCTCTGTTTCAGCATCTTCAAAGAAAATAGGATCTGAAACAAGTAAAGAAAAAATACAAGATATATTGTCAGCATATCTGGGATTTGGTTTCCTATCCCTTGTTGATCTTCTTAATGGAGTTGGCTCAGCTGAAGGTTCTTCCAATGTTGGAAATGTTGCAGGTACAATTGATGAGGTAGTCGATGGACCTGCCAAAAACTGATCTGCTCCATACTCTTGATCAACAATAACCTCAGAAGGCAACAATTGAATATTTGAACTTTCATTTCCTGAATTAAAGTTCCAGCTTGCATCTTCATTAAACACAACATTTCTATTGACCATAATTTTGCCACTCACTGGATTGTATAGCTTATAGGCTTTGGATTGTGAGCTATATCCAACAAAGATACATTTTTCACATTTTTCATCAAGCTTACGTCGAGCCTGCAAATTCATCAAAGCATAAGTTATACATCCAAAGACACGTAAGTGGCTTACCTTGGCTTGTTACCTCTCAAAGCTTCATATGGTGTTTGATTAAACACTGCCTTGGTGGGTGAAATATTCAGCAAATATACAGCAGTGGCAACAGCTTCAGCCCAAAAACACTTCAGTACACCTCTACCTTCCATCATGCTTCTGCCCATCTCGACAACCGTGCGGTTCTTTCGTTCAGCTACACCGTTCTGCTCCGGTGTATAAGGTGTTGTGAGCTCTCTGTGTATTCCATTTTCCTCACAAAAGGAACATAATTCTTTTGACATAAACTCACCACCTCTATCTTTCCGAAGAGTTTTGAGTCTACATCCACTTTGCCTCTCAACAAAAGATTTAAATTTCTTGAAATTGTCAAATGTTTTATATTTAAATTTCAAGAAATATATCCAACTCATACGAGTATAATCATCAGTAAAAAGCAAAAAGTATCGACTTCCTCCTAAGGACTCAACACTCATAGGACCGCACAAACCAGCATGTACTAACTCAAGACAAACAGAAGCTCTCAAAGACTTGCCTACAGGAAAAACCTTTTTACTTTGTTTTCCATAAACACAGCTTTCACAAAAATCAAGATTCTCAACTTTTGGCAACCCAAAAACCATTTCCTTTTGGCTCAATAACTTCAACCCATTAAAATTTAAATGACCATAACGCAAATGCCACAGTCTAGTTTCATCATCTCCACTAGCTACCATAACACACTTTTCAACCATTAAAACTTCTAAAGGAAACATTTTGTTGTTAGTCATTGGAACTTTAGCAATGGTTTTCCCAGATTTCTTATTTTTAATAGTGCAAACACCATCATCAAATGAAATTGAGTACCCCCTAATCGTTAGTTGTACAATACTAAGCAAATTATGAGATAGGCTAGGAACAAACATCACATCTTCTAAATTTTAGCATTACCTTGGCTGGTCATAATGCTAGCAGTGCCTTCGCCTTCAACCTGAATCTTCTTGTTATCTCCAAGCCTCACGTTTGATTTTTTTGACTCATCAAGATCCTTGAACAATGATTTTGTTCCAGACATATGATTGGAACATCCACTGTCCAAAAACCAAACATCGTTAGAGTCTCTTTTTCACAAGAAAGGGCCATGAACAGCTTACATTCATCATCATTTTTCTCTGCAAAGCTTGCTTGGTTATTATCATCCTTCCCTTTTTGCCAACAATAAGCTTCTTTATGACCTGGTTTTCTGCAGTAGTGGAACAAAAACATCCTTTGCTTCTCTTCGTTTGGTCCTCCTCTATCTCGACTTCTTCCTTGGCCTCTTCCATGACCTCTTCCTCGAAAGCCACCTCTGCCTCGGCCACGATTTGCAAAGTTTTCTAGCTTATCTTTTTGATAAGTGGACTCCCCCTTCACCTGAAATGCGTTTTCTTCATTTTTTTCATGTGACCTTAGGAGCCTCTTTTCATGAGCTTGCAAAGAACTCATTAGTTCATCAAAAGTATAATCAGATAAGTCATGAGACTCCTCAATCGGAGCAACAATATGTTCAAATTTTGGAGTAAGACTCCTTAAAACTTTTGCTACAACAGTTTCTTCAAATATATCTTCACCATAAAACTTCATTTGATTAACAAGAGAAGAAACTCTAGACAAATAAGTTTGAACAGATTCATTACTTTTCATAGAAAGAGTTTCAAAGTCGCGACGGTAAGTCTACAATTTTATTGTAATCACCTTAGCTGAACCTTGAAATTCCTTCATTAAAAACTTCCATGCCTGAGAAAATGTAGTTGCTGCTGCAATTCTTGAAAAATTGTATCATAAACTGCTTGTTGAATCAGGAACAATGCTTTGGCGTCTTTCTTTTTGGTCTCTTTCAATTTCTCTGCCTCCTTGTCAGATCCTGCTAAATCCACAAAGCCTTCTTCCACCAGCTCCCAAACTTCTTGTGATTTGAAAAGAGTTTTCATTTTGATACTCCAAAACTCATACTTTTCACCAGTAAAAATTGGCATGAGGGGCTGCGAAGATGATGAAATACCATTCACTGCCATTTTTTTTGGCTCTCACACTTCCTCTTTTGTATCACTCAAATACTCAGTTGATATAAACCTCACGACTCACTCAATTTCCAGAAAGGAACCTTGCTCTGATACCAGATTTGTTGGAAAGAAAAAGGAAATCTAAGGGAGAGAGTAAACACAGAATAGAGCAAAAGAAAAGTGAAGCTACTGCCGAACTTCTTGTTTCTGATTTTTTGCTATATTGAAACTAACGAGACCTGCCTATTAAATAGGCTTACAATGAAACTGAAATGCTAAAATTTAGGTACCCACTAATTACTAGTTAGCTACTAATCTACCACTATATCTAACCTTGCTAAAATAAATGGAACTAACTAACAACCTCCTAAAGACTTGGTCAAGTATCTTTGAATCAATTCTCAACAATGATAACTAGGCTCAAAAGAAACATAGACAAACCAGTCAAGAAACTTTGTCTTCATGTTGCCACTACTTCTTCTACCTTAGGTTCCTCTTTGTCAGACTCTACAAGTATCAAAACAGAACCCAAAAGAATTTATCATGCTTTAAAAGATCATATGTGGAAGCAAACAATGATTGGTGAGATTACTGCCTTACACCGTAAAGGTACATGGACACTTGTGCCACCTCCTTTAGGTAAGAAAATTGTGGGCACAATGTGGATTCTTAGGGTAAACACAAATGCATATGGCAGTCTTACCTACTTTCTTGGAGTTCAGGTCATTCGTACATCGAATGGTCTCTTGTTATCTCAAGAAAATGTATAGAGGATATTGTGGATCGTTCTTCCATGGATGGTGAAAAATCTTCTTTGACACCAATCCTGACCACTAATTCCCTTATTTTGGATGATAGTGCTCATCAACATGACCTTAAGGTGTATCAGGTTCGTCTTGGTTCCCTCCAATATTTGTCACTAACACATCCAGATATTGCCTTTTCAACATATCGACTTTCTAAGTTTGCGCATCACCCAACAACTAACCATTGGATTGCCTTGAAGCGTGTTATTCGCTATCTTCTTGACACAATTGATCATGGATTATTTCTTCACAAGAATTCTCCACTTGATTTACATGCCTTTTCTGGTGCGGATTGGGCAGGAAATAAAGATGACCGGACGTCCACTAGTGCTCATGTTATTTTTCTTGACATCCAATATCTTGGAGTGCAAAGAGGCAACGTTCTGTGGTGCATTCTTCAACCGAGGCTGAATATCGTTATGTTGCAACAACAACTGCGAATTGTGTTGGCTTCGAAATCTATTTCGAGAAAATTCACTCAGCTTTCTTCGACCTCCTGTCATTTATCATGATAACTTGGGCTCTACTTATTTGGATGATAAACCAATGTTCCACTCCAAAATGAAGCATTTGGAAGTTGATTATCACTTTGTCCATTCTCTTGTTCGTCAAGGATTTTTTCGTGTTGTGCATGTCTCTACTAAAGATCACAAAACCATTAGCTCGTCCAGATTTTCAGAGATTGCGATCCAAGATTGGCATTCTTGCATTTTCCAATAACCACAATCTTGAGGAGGAATCTTCGAAGAATGTCATGACTGATTTCTATCTAACAAATATAGTAAATTGATTGCATTATATCTTTAAAGATAGCAGGATATTTAATTGATTTTTACTGATTTAGATACCTTTTATATATTTATTCCTTTCTTGGTCATCAAGACTATCATGTATAAATGTATGGATAACTTTTATCAATAAGATGAACAAGCATTAACTTTCACTGCAACTGCTTTAGTCCTAACCAAGAACTTAAGACACCAGACAGGAGGTTCATATTGTCTCAATTAAAAAATTAAAGGTGAATTCTCTTTATAAGATATTCTCGAGCATACGACTTTCATTGAACTATTAATTTTCTTGATCATTTTATTTAAAGTTATATTGGCTTTGAATTTTGTAAAGAAGAACATGGTGAAGGCACTGAGATTGAGCATTCTGTTAAGATTTTGGGCCACTGTCAGTTGGGAAATGGCAGCAAAAGAAAGAAACCATAAAAGGAGGCAGTGGATGACGTTCTGATTGACGTTCACACCAAAAGTATAACGGTGGAAAAGTGACAAGAGGATGTAGCTTCACCGTCTCTCTCAATAAAACTCAAAAGTTTGTTTAATCTGGTTTACTAACAGAATAGATCATCTGCTTCCATAAAATTTTAGTTGCAACATATTGATTTTAATTTTCTATTTGAAAAAAGCCGAGAAAGTTGCAGGATGCACACACAGCAAACTGAGATGGCTTATGCTAAGAGAATGACAGTACTGTACAGAGAGAGGACAATCGCATATCAAAGAGCAAAAACTTTTATATCTTCGAATTTATTTGTTTTAACGTTTATGCAGCCATCATATATCTTGAAACCATACAATCTGGTAAGCTACTTTACAGACTTGCCAATACTTTTTTTTCAATCCATATGGAAGCATCATATTATGCTCAATTTACCATTTCCATCTCTTTTGGCAGCACATATGTTTCTTATTTGCTTGGAAATATTTTCGAGAGAAATTTGGCAATTTAGTGTTTTATGATCTTCGCAGGATGTCAAATATGACCTGACGATAACAGAAGGGACAATTCTCTTTACTTTGAGGTCATTTGTGTTGGACAATAAGTCAAAAAAAATGGTGATGTCTGTGTATTTGAATTGGTTAAGAACACTCAACCCTTTTTATATGTCACTATATTTCGTCAAGCTGAGAAGAAACCAACGCATAAAATAGATGGGCGCGTTTCTGATTTTAAAGACTATATAACCTAAACTAGAGTGTAGAAGTTTGTGTTGTGTTTGGAGTTTCAAGAAAGAGACAATGTGTTGGATTTTAATAGGTGTGATTGAAAAATGAAGAGTTGCGACTTTTATGAAAGGTTGCGACTTTTATGAGAAGTTTCAAATTTTATGATAAGTTGTGACTTTTCTGAATGGTTGTAATCTTTCCTTAAGATTGTGACTTTTTCAAAGGTTTGTGACCTTTCCGATAAGGGACAATAAGAACCTTTTCACACTACCCTTTTTTTTCTATAAATTGAGGGATTTCATCTCATTTTAAAAACCAATTTCTGGACTTCTACTACTACTACTACTACTAAATCTAATATTTTAAGTGTACTTTAGTGTCATTGAGTGGATCGCTGACACCAGCGTTTTGGATATCAATACACTGGTGATTGAGATCATTCTATCCTGGGAGGACATATTCCAAATCAAACCTTGGATACTAGAGGGGAATAATTTCCTTAAGGGGATATTGTGCATTCAGTAGGCTTGATTTTCTTTTTGTTTTTCAAAATTCTTGTATGTGTTACAGATTTAGATTTGTGAATTAATTTTTGTTCTTGTTTTCTTGTGTTCGTTACTGGTTCATTAAAATTTGGTAAGTTTGTGTTTCAACAAAGTTTTATTGGAATTAGTAAAACATTTTAAACATGACAACAATTTTTCCTTAAGAAAAATATTTTGTATATTTTTCTAATATATTTATGATTCTAGTTTCTCAACTAGGTTTAATTTTCTAGTTGTGAAAGTGTTCTTAAACATGTTATCTCTTACCAAGTTATTCAAAGTTTTACTCTAAGTATCTTAGGAATACAAGATGAACAACAATTTTAAGTAAAATATTGTATTGTTGCTATTTCTTGTATTCTATTGATTAAGAGAAACATATTATGAATGTAGAAGATTAATGCATTACTTTTCCACAATTCGGTGCTTTGTTTAGCAAGGTCGAAGTGAGAATATAGAGAAAACATTTATTGGTTGTTTTCTTAATAAAGATTACACCAGGTAACCTTCTTATTATTTTGTCTTAATAGGGAATAGTTTGTAAGAGTTAACAACTTTGATTTTTATCATGTGTATCTTTGGGAAAAAAATTGCAAACAATATGTTGTGTAACGAATTTTGCTTGGTAAATAATGTTTTCTTAAAATTCTTTAGTTTGCAAAATGAGAGATGCATATTTTTGTTTGATAAAATAGTATGTCAAAATGTTATAATTGGAAGTATATTGAAAAGAAAAACATTTATATGTGATAAAGAATATGTTTAATTATGTTTGGAGACTAAAAAACTTTTGTAGTTTTGTACTTGAAATTTAATAGTGTCTAATTTTTGTAGACTCAAAATCGTTGTAGCTTCTACGCTAGAGAAATCAGACTATGCAATTGAGTTGAAAAATATGAAAAACTTCACATAATAAGTTAATGTTGTACTTTTGATGTATATTAACTTCTCTGTTATATAGAAACAGATTTTACAAAACTTTTATCTTTATTGTTAGTATTCTAAATATTTAGTGGTATGTCTATTTTTGATAAAGGAAAAAATACTAGTGACTTAGAGTGTGTGATTTTGTTCCTCTATGGAATGAGCTTTGACACTATACAAAGATTGTCAAAGGGAATTGATGCAATATAATATTTTTGTAGAATAATATTTCCAAAACTTCTTTCATACTGCCAATGACATTTTGATAGTCTGGAAAAATATGTGAAAAAACTATTTTCAAATACATGAAAAATATTTTTGAGATTGCATTTAAAATGGGGTTATTTAATTATGATAAATATAAAATTAGAATTTGTGTCTAATGTAATTTTGGTTCAAAATGAAATTCAGTGATACTTTTATATTATATTAGATCCATAAAATTCTTGGAGTACATTCGGCATTGTGGTTGTTGAGTTTCTCTGTTACTATGATATGATGTGAATAGTATAAAACTGTCTATTATAATAAAAGTATTTCCATAGACATGAATATTGGTGAATAGTCATTTCTTATGTTTTATAAAAGAAACATTTGAACTACATTGCCTTTATTGTAACCGATAAAACTTTATTCATTGGTAGTCCTATAGCAATAAAATGAATGTTATGGAAAGATCCTTCTGAAAAGGATATTTTACAAGGTGATGACTCTAAACAATAATTGTATCACACAACATTGTAAGTCAACATTGTATAAAATAGGAACAAAATGTTAGTGAGAAAAAGGCTACCTCGCGAAGAGCTTTTCAAACTCAATATTTTTATTTGTTCTTACTTTTTTGAGTCAAAGTTTGTGACATGAACACTTGGGGCATGTCAATTACAAAATCTTATAAGGAAAATTTGATCGACTTAGAAGTTTTTCTAACCTTTGAGTGCAATAAATAAAAATGTCATGTCTATGAGGAATCTAAATATGCTGAGCATTCGTATAAAACTGTTGAATAAAATTCTAATCCCTTATAGTTGATTTACACTGACATTTGTGATATGAATTCAACACCATCTCGTGATGGAAAAAAGTATCTCATAACATTCTTTGACAATTGCATTCTAAATGACTAGGTATATTTGCTGAATGTTAAGGATGAAACATTAGAAATGTCTAGATAATATAATCTCGAAGTGGAAAATCAGTTGAGAAAAAGATAAGAAGTGACAAGGATGGAGAGTATAAATTTCCTTGTGAAGAAATATGTTTGGAAAGTGGAAGTATCCAATAAATTGCTGCATTATTCACCTCAATTTAATGAAACACCGAACGTTGAAAGAAATGATGGATGCATTATTATATGTTAAGGTTTACCACAGAACTTGTGTGGAGGAATAATCATTACTGCAAAAGGGAACAACAAAAATTTTCGTCTTTCTAGAAAGAAAACAATTTTGTTTGTTCAGGACACAATCTATTCCATATGAGAAACGGAAAGGAATGAAATACAACTTGAAATATTTTAATGTGTGGGTGTGTCTATCCAAAGTCCAGGTTCCAATTCCTAAAATGATTAAAATATGACCTAAGACTATGGACAGTAAACTTAGGCTTGAATAGCTAGTGAAAGGTGTAAAGGACATTGGGAAGAAAACGAGGAGAATGTACTTAACAAAGAGATTCAAAGGCTTAGTAAATGTCAAAGTATATCTACATCCTTAGAATATGATTTTGTAACATTTCTTGTGTCTTCTGTAGACTCATCCTTTTGGATAGATGGTATCAATAGTGTGATTGGTTCAATATCGAGCAATTCGATTTGAAGTTGGTTGATCTTCATCTAGGAAATAAACCTTTGAGTTCAAATTAAATACTCAAAAAGAAAATGAAAGTCAATGGAACTCTTTATTAACACAAAGCAAGACTTTTTGTCAAAGGTTTTAGACAAAAACAAGGTATTGATCTTTTTGACACATATTCATCAATAACTAGAATGTCATTTCATTTGTCTGTTAATTGTGTTAGCTATGGTATATGACCTCCAGATTCATTAAATGGATATGAAAACAACTCTCTTAATGTCACGGTCGAGGAGCACCCCCTAGACATAACCGACGTCTTCGTCCTCGAAGAGGAGTTGGACTAGCTCTTAGCATTCGTCATAACGTATCATAGGTCAAAAATGCAGAAAATTAAAAACTTTTACATATTGACGTATACATAGACCACTCATATATAATATATGGAGTTTACATAGAGTTCTCGCTTATGAAGCTTACATAGACTTCTCATTTAGGCAACATGACCAACACATATGATATAGTCTAATAATATCGTCTCACATTAAACCATCTAGGAGTATTACAATATTTGTCATAGACCTTACATCAATACAATACGCCATATATAGGCTTACAACAATAATCTTCAGAATTAGAGAAGAAAAAAATTGTCTATAGACATAAGCAATACGACTAAGATAGAGAGGTGGACTCATCCTCGGAACATTGAGGACCTACCAAAATACTTGGAGAAAAGTCAAGTATTCTTGCAACGTGACCTTGAAACTTCAATGGCCCTAAACCTACATTGTTTGAGGAAATGGAATAATATGGGTTAGTACAACCACATGCACTAAGTATGGAAACATATGCAAGTAAAACCATTGAAATCATGCTTAAAAGGACATTTCGTTCAAAACCATGTTAAGTCACTTTCAAAAGCCTTTATGCACATATAAGAGCATATACAAGTCAATAATCATTATATCACTTAAGACAAGTTCATATCAACACATACCAACATTAGCATAATATACTATCAACATGAATAACACCTTATTAAGATCATATCAACATAACAACTCTAACATTATGTCACAAGAACAATTAATGTACTAGAGTTCATAACATCAAAACATATAAGACCCTTACTCACAACCTCTTCCCAAGCCTACAAGTGCAATGCCTATGTGAAGCCCCATAACCTCACATAATTAAGTAAACTAAGCAAAGGACCATAAGCAATGTCTACATTTCATATATCTTCATATCATGCATTTTGATCATCATGTACATCAACTTAAACCAATATCATGTTCATTAAATATAGTCAGTATCATTTAAGGTCAATGTCATATAAAGTCAACAATTGCATTTCATTCATATCATAAGTACAGAAGAACAACCCCTTAGGACTTCCCTTTAGGTCAACTTGTGCCATGTATAAGTAGAGTCACATACCCCTACCTACACTAAATAAAACCCCTTAAGTCACCCTAGTTAGTGCTAACTTTATTACTTTCATTCGTTCATTTTACTTTCGGGAATATTTGCCTTAACCGATAATAGACCATGTTAGCTAAACATGGAATCCGGTGTAATGAAACCCTACACCAAAGGAAGGTGGTATACTTGCCAAGGTAGAACCAAAATGTGAACATAACATTTTAGGTGGATCCACTAGCTAGTATGAGGTCAACATAGTTAAGGAACTAGGAGATATGTCTTGAACCCTCTACATTCCCATTAGCAATTGAAGCCCTCATCTGATGAGAACACTTGGTGAATCTTCTTTTATATGGAAGTCAACACCTCTCATTTTCAAGTTCACTCGGTACTAAGCTGAAATCCCTTTTCTGGAATGTCTTTACGCTTTTCTTAATCATCATATCATAGTATAGGCCATAGGTGACTAAACCCTTGTATATCATGTCATTAGATCATTAGGTATTGCATGAAAATTTCCTTCCAATGCAACCCTTCATTTGTGAGATCAACATATCATAGTCATATCATAGTAAGACACATATGTAATTCACATTCAACCTTGTATTATCATATACTTAACATGATCTCACAATTCACATATTTAAGACATTTCATCACATTCATCATATCATCATCTTACTAATCTTTTCACATATAATAATTCAATTGAATATCATTATCAATAATAATCCATCAATATTGAAGTAAAGAAACCATGATCATAAGGTCTTACCACATAGCCATCATAGACCTCCTTCAGTATCTTACCATAAATACAATAATATTCATCCACAAATTCCCTTAATAACATCATATAATATTAATCTATACAAGAACTAAGTCGATTGTATCGTCAGTAATCACTTCAACCTCAATGCATAACTTAAGGTTAAGGAAAAAAAGTTCAATCATGAATTCTTTCATAGAACTATGTCAAAGATAAGAACTACAACAATTAACCAATATATAATAATAATATACCAATAATAATAAAATGAAACTAATAATAAATCAATTTGAAAGATCAATTATGAATTGGAAGAAAACCCAACTTTTAGACTTCATTGGAAACCAATTTTAAAGAGACTCAAGGGGATCGAGATCCCAAGAGTGAATCACTAACATACCTTAAGATTCCTTGAAGTTTGATAGAGAAAATATTGATTCTTGAAACCATAATCAAACTTGGAGTTGTTCTTCAATGGGGTCTTGCAATAGAGAGAGAAAGAAGAGAGAAGTTGGAGAGAAATGGGTTTGGGAATTATGGGTTGTTAAGTTGGTTTTAGACTTAGGGTAGCTTATATATTCCTTAAATAACTTATTTTAGTCACCCCTTAACCCTTAATTAATCACTTAACTAATTAACAAATTAAACTCCCTAAATAAAACTTGGCGGTTGACTTAACCCCCAACCAACAAAACCCATTGACATCCCGTAGTCCCATCGACGGCCTGTCCTGCATGGGCGTCGTTTGGGACAAAGACTGGGTTTTTGGACCTTTTGAAAAATATTCTAAGTGTCAACCTATGAATCCATTAACGGAGCGTCGATCAAATGACTGCTCATCATTTTTCTTGTGGTTGCACACAGTCCGAAATTACAGTTTTGGGTCAAATGGAGGGGTCCTCTCCAAGGACCCTTAGGGTGGTCCTTGGGGATTCGTACCCAAAAGTTTCGACCCTAAACACAATATTATATATATTTAACACCTTTATACCATATCACTAAATTCTGACTCTTAAAACCCCATGAAACATGCCAAGGCACACTAGCACACATTTCACAATTCTCAGGACGTCATGGTCGTTTCTTAACTTTTGACTCTAAGACTTCCTAAATAGTTTCAAAATATTATTTTAGGATTAGAAACATTGTTTTAGACCTGTTTTCATCATGTGAGGCTCTAGACCAAGTCATGGACTTTCGGAATGTTATACTTAAGCGGAGAATTCGAGGAATAAATTTACATGGAACAACCCGAGGGTTATAGGATTCATGGTAAATAAAAGAAAGAGTGTGAAATTGTTAAGTCAAATTATGGACTAAAAAAATCATGCAAACAATGACATAAGAAATTTTACCAAACCATGTTGGCAAATGGGCTTAAGAATGATTGAAGTGATAAATGTGTTCACATAGGTAATTGTTTGTTTGAATATTGGTGATATGTTGATCATCTATAGAGACACTAATGACATAAATGCTACTAAATGTATGCTAGGAAAATAGTTTGAAATGAAATATCTTGGAGTTGTTCATGCATTCTTAGGTACAAGAATCCTTAGAACTCCATAATCTTTTGCATTTTCATGGTCTCATTGCATTGAAAAGGTACTTCACTAGTTCAAATATTTGGATTTAAATATTATCAAGTCTCTAATAAATGTGAGCTTTTCATAGCAAAAGAGTGAACACGAAAGTGATTCACAATTGGATTGTGCTAGCATATTGGGGAAATGATGTATATCACGAAGTGTGCGCAACAAGATATATCATATCTATTAATGAACTGAGTCGATTCAGATATGATCCCAATCGAACTCACTAGATGAAAATAAATTGAGTTTCGGAGTATTTAAAAAAATACTTAAAACTATATCTTGTACTATAATAATATCAACAATATTGAAAGGATATATTGATCAAATTAGATCATCGGACAAATGAAGTAAATGTATTTTCTCTTTGTAGAGGAGTAGTCTCTTGAAAATATTTCAAAAGCGACATGTATTGCTAGCTCTACAATGATCTTTGATCTAGGTTTTCTAGAAAAGGTCGGTGAATACGTTGAAAGACTACGGAATTTCTCGATAGATATTCTTTTTTTACCCAAACACTAACACTGAGTAAAAATTTTGAGTAATACTCGAACCGTTCTTCGTAGGGAGTGAGATTTTATCATGAAATTAAAAAATTCTTATGTTTTAAGGTCAATAGATGCATTACCTTGAGTTCTAAAAGAACTAAATTGGAAATATCGAAATATGAAATTTTGGAGGGTTAAGCTAAGTATGAGTTTTTGGTCAACTTGAAATGACAATAATTCCTAGAATAAGATGAGTTATGTGTGCTACAAGATACCATAGGAAAGATCTTTGATTTATCTTTACAACTCTATCAAGTTTCCTAAGTTTTAAATTCCGATGAGTGAGATGTAACCTTTTCAAGTTAGGTTGTCTTGTTAAGGAAAGTTAGCTGAAAATAGTGAAGGGTATTTTGGTCTTTTTCTTATCTAATAAGATTTAATTCATTTTTAGTAAGGTTTAAAGGATCTAATCCTTTTAGTTTTAGTTTTATAATCTTAATATACACCTAGAGTTGTAGTTGAGACTTCAAGAAGAGATAAAAAGAGAAAAGAGGAGAAAGGAAGAAAGGATCAAAGCGTTCGTACAAGAAATTTAAGATTTCGCCAAGAACCTAGTTCTTTGAGGTATGTAACATACCATAGTGTTGGGTTCGTTCACCCACACGCCAATCATTATTTATTCAGTGTAATTTCATTCTTGAAATTTAAGGATTTAAGTTGTTGATAAGTTCTTGATAAGTGTTCTTGAAGTTTTATTAAATTTTGTTGTAAGATTCTACTTGGGTCAAATTCAAATGACCATATCTCATAGAATATTAAGAATTACGTGCGCCATAACCTATCTAATTAAAGTTAACGGAATGTACTTTCCAACGCCACTAATTTAATGTCAATTTAATTTATGACTAAAGCTTTATGACTAGTTTAATAACCTATACATTGCTGTTATGAATTAGCCAACTGGAAAATATTAAAATAGTTATTTTTTTCTTTTTACCTTCAAGAAAACCATAAACAAAATAATTAACTAATAAAAGTCTTAAAACAATCAGATTTTCATGTTCACTAATGAAAATCATAATCCTTGGTCATAAAGATTTCAAGAAACTAATTCAAGAATTTCAAGAAAGATTTTCTTGATTGTTTACCTTCTAGCTAAGGTTTCAAGGCTTCTAATGAAATTCTTTTTCACAATTCTTACAGATTCTTCAAGAATTTTGTTATTCTAGGTATTTAAGTCTATCATAATGTTGGACTAGTTCATCCTCACACCCTACATCTACTTTTATATCAGTAAAAAAATAATTTATGATTCTACCCCTAAATTTGAATATAGTTGAGATAAGTTGATTTTGAGTTCTTGAGTTCATGTTTCTTTTAAAAGTTCTATTCCTAATTATCAAATTGTTATATTTTTATTGATATCCTTCATTTTATAAACCATAACTTTTTAATTTATAATTCACATTTAATAGAGTTAAAGAGTAGAGTTCAAGAAAGTCTTTGAGTTCAATTGTAAATGTTCTGAGATCAACTACCAATTTGAGCTATGTTTTGAGGATGTAAGTCAAATAATAAGAAGATTCATATAGATGAGTTCCATGGAGTAATGTAGACCTTTGAGTCGAATTGTTTCATGCCCATAATTTAACACGAACTTCGTAAGTGAAGCATCATTTAATGAAGTAGTATCTTAAATTTCTAAGCCTTTAAGTGTCAAGTTCCTAATACATCTTTGAGATTTAAGTTCCTAATACATCTTTGAGATTTACTCCTAAACATGTGACTATTGCATATTATCCATTAAGTCTTTTAATTGAGTAGTTCATGCCCATTATTCCGTATGAACCCTATGAGTCGAGCTTGAGTCCTTGAGTTAAATATTTTATGTACATAATTCTGCATGAACCCTATGAGTCGAGCTTGAGTCTTTGAGTTAAGTAGTTCATGCCCATAATTCTTCATGAATCCTCCGAGTTGAGCATTCTTGAGATGAGTAGTATCATGACTCCTTGAGTTTTGGAATTGTTGAGTTCTAAGTATAGAGTTCTATGAATGGTTATTTGAAAACCTTGAATTGAGTCATTCATGTTCATAATTCTTCTATATATTTAACATTTTAAACCAAATTTCACTAAATTCCGACTCTTAAAACCCTACGAAACATGCCAAGGCACACTAGCACACATTTCTCAATTCTCCGGACGTCATGCTCTTTTCTTAATGTTTTCACTGTAACACTTCCTAATTAGTTTCAACATATTAGTTTAGGCTTATAAATAGTGTTTTAGACCTTAGTTCATCATGTGAGGCTCTAGACCAAGTCATGGACTTCCAAAGTGTTATACTTAAGAAGAAAGCAAAGGAAGAAATTTACATGGAACAACCCGAGGGTTTTAGGTTCCTGGTAAATAAAAGAAAGGGTGCGAACTTGTTATGTCACATTATGGATTAAAACAAGCTTGCAAAAAATGACATAAGAAATTTGTACAAACCATGTTGGCAAATGGATTTAAGAATGATGGAAGTGATAAATGTGTTTCCATAGGTCATTGTTTGTTTTTGTATTGGTGATATGTTGATCATCATTAGAGACACTAAAGACATAAATTCTACTAAACGTATGCTAGAAAACAAGTTTGGAAATTTTTTTTATTTTGGAGTTGTTGATGTGATCTTATGTATAAGAATCCTTAGAACTCCATAATGTTTGGCATTTTCATGGTCTCATTGCATTGAAAAGGTACTTGACTAGTTCAAATATCTGGATTTTAATATTATCAAGTCTCCAATAAATGTGAGCTTTGCATCAAAAGAGTGAAGATGAAAGTGACTTACAATCGGATTGTGCTAGCGTATTGAGAAGAATGATGTATATCACAAAGTGTGCCGATCAAATATGTCATTTGCTATTACCGATTAAATATGTCATTTGCTATTAATGAAATGAGTTGGTTCAGAAGTTATCCCAATCGAACTCATTAGATGGCAATAAATTGAGTTTTAGAGTATTTAAAAAATGCTTAAAATATATCTTGAATTATAACAATATCGAACACTATTGGAAGGATATATTAATGCAAATTGGATCACCAGACAAATGATGTAAAATAAACAAGTGGATATGTATATACTCTTGGTAGAGGAGTAGTCTCTTGGAAATATTTCAAAAGCGACATGTATTTCTAGCTCTACAATGATATTTGAGCTAGGTGCTCTAGATAAGGTCGGTGAATAAGTTGAAAGACTCCAAAATTTCTTGATATATATTTTTTTTTGGACAACCCTTAGAATATTTGACCTAAGACTTGAACTATTCTTCGTAGTGAATGAGATTTTATAAAGGAATTAAAAATTTCTTAAGTGTAAAGGTCACTAGATGTATCACCTTATATTATAAAAGAATTAAATTAGAAATAGCGAAATCTGAAATTTTGGAGGGTTAAGCTAAGTATGAGTTTTCGGTCAGCTTGAAATGCAAATAATTCCTAGTACAAGATGAGTTAGGTGTGATACAAGATACCATAGAAAAGATCTTTGATTCATCTTTCCAAGGCCACCAAGTTTTCTAACTTTCAAGTTCAGATTAGTGAGACATGACCTTTTCAAGTTAGGTTGTCAAGTAAAGAAAAGTTAGACGAAAATAGTGAGGGGTATTTGGTCTTTTCCTTACCCAATAAGATTTAATTCTTGTTTAGTAAGGCTTTAAGGGTCTAGTCCTTTTGGGTTCAGTTTTATAATCTTAATGTACGCCTAGAGTTTTCGTTAATAGTTCAAGAAGAGAATAGGAGAGAAAAGATAAGAAATAAGGAAAGATCAAAACGTTCGTTCAAGAAATTCAAGATTTCGCCAAGAACCTAGTTCTTTGAGGTATGTAAGCTTCCATAGTATTGAGTTAGTTTACCCACACGCCAATCATGATTTATTCAGTGTAATTTCGTTCTTGATATTTAAGGATTAAGTTCTTGATAAGTTCTTGAAGTTTTATTAAGTTTTGATGTAAGATTCTACTTCGGTTAACTTTAAACGACCATATCTCATAGAGTATTTAGAATTATATGCGCCATAACTATCCAATTAAAGGTAATTAAAGTACTTTCCAACGCTACATATTTTGCATCAATTCTATTTCTTAGTAGAACATTATGACTAGTTTAATAACCTATACAGTGTTGTTATGAATTAGCCAAGGGGAAAATACTAAAAATAGTTGTTTTTTTTCTTTTTACCTTCAAGACAACTATAAACGAAATTATTGACTAATAAAAATCTAAAAACAATCAGATTTTCATGTTCACTAGTGAAAATCATAATCCTTTGTCATAGAGATTTCAAGAAACTAATTCAAGAATCTCAAGAAAGGTTTTCTTGATTGTTTACCTTCTGGATAGGGTTTCAAGACATCTAATAAAGTTCTTCTTCAAGATTCTTACAGATTCTTCAAAAATATTTTTCATCTAGGTATTTAAGTCTATCATAGTGTTGGACTAGTTCGTCCTCACGCCCTATATATACTTTTAGATTTGTAAAAGAATAATTTAGGATTCTACCCCTAAATTTAAATATTACTGATATAAGTTGATTTTGAGTTCTTGAGTTCATGGTTCTTTTAAAAGTTCTATTACTAATTATCAAATTGCTATAATTCCTTCATATTATAAACCATAACTCTTAAATTTATAATTCACATTCAAGAGAGTTAAAGAGTAGATTTCAAAAAAGTCTTTGAGTTTAATTGTGAATCCTTTTAGATAAACTATCAATTTGAGCTAAGTTTTTAGGATGTAATTGAAAGAATAAGAAGAGTCATATACATGAGTTCCATATAGTTATGTAGATCCTCAAGTCGAGTTGTTTCATTCCCATAATTAAACATGAAATTCTTAAGTTGAGCATCTTTAAAAGAAGTGGTATCTTCAAGTTCTAAGCCTTTAAGTGTCAAGTTCCTAATCCCTCTTTTGATTATCTCCTAACATGTGATAATTACATATTATCCATTAAGTCCTTGAGTTTAGTAGTTCATGCCCATTATTTCGCATGAACCCTATGAGTCGAGCTTGAGTCCTTGAGTTAAGTAGTTAGTGTCTATAATTCCGCATGAACCTTATGGGTCGAGCTTGAGTCCTTGAGCTAAGTTGGTCATGCCCATAAATTTTCATGAACCATCCGAGCGAGCATTCTTGAGATGATAGTATCATTGACTCCTTAAGTTTTGGAATTGTTGTGTTCAAAGTATTGAGTTCTATGAATGGTTATTGAAAACCTTGAATTGAGTCCGTTCATGTTCATAATTGGACGTGAACCCTGTTTTAAGAATTCTTTTTACAAATTGTTTTAAACCTTATTTTATAGACGAGCATTGAGTTGTGAAAGATAAAAGTTGAAGTTCATTTCTTCAAAAGTATATGGTGACTAATTATTCTAGAAGTGATTTAAAATGCATTAACATTTAAATAAGAACAGAAACTGAGATTTCCAAAAGTCCTTGAGGTTAGTTTTCAGAAAAGAGTAATAACTTTCTAAATAAAACAAGAAGACAAACAGATATTTCCAAGACAGCCTTTGAGCTATGTTTTTGAACAGTAATCTCAAATCACAGAAGAAGTATTTTTCTAAAATATAAGAGCTAGTATATTTTGGGAGTAGTATTGAGCACCGAATTGGGGACGAGCATGAGATCATATAACTCACGTCTCTATAAATTCATGTAGCAACCATGGGTAGAAATGGGTCATACCTTTTGGATGAATCCTTTTCACAATAGACTAGTGGATGCACTAAGTTAATTTAGGTACTATACTCATGGCAAGATATAGGATGGTCCTTGGAAGCATAATAGGAAGTGTTGTATCATCACTATAGCTCTTAAGTGATGCTTGTCGGTTAGAGAATCTAACACATATATTATATTACTTTATTATATAAGTAAATTTGAGTTTGTTATTGCATTTTCATTAGCAAACTAAGTTGCTTGTAATGTTTTGTAATGATTTCTATATATTGCATGTGTATTCTTGCTTTATATTGAGTTGATTTCCTAGAGTCGAACATTATATCTTTGAAGTTAAGTATCTAATCTTTGAGTTGAGTATCTAATCTGTGAGTTGAGTATCTTATCTTTGAGTACTTCTGAGTTGAGTAAGTTTGAGTAGATTTGAGTATCCTTGAGTATTCCTTGAGTTGAGTAAGTTTGAAAAGAGGTAAGTATATTTCCATTTTTATCAAGTTCAAGATTATGTTAAGCTTTAGAATTCCCCTTACATGCTCGTAGGTTCCACGTACTGAGGCATTTGTCCTGCATATTTTGATGATGCAGACAAAAGTATTCAGTTTCATCAACAAGAGCTTCTTTGATACATCCGGGAATTAGAGCTAGCTATGGTGAATCACCTTACTTTCGGAGGCTATCATTTACTTTTTAGTTTAATTAGGATGTCTTGGGTCTTGTCCGGACTTCCATCCTTGTCAGTTAGAGGCTATATAGATAGTCATTATAGTTGAGGAGTCTGTATTATTCATTTACTTTATTAAATGTCTTAAAGACTTAAGTTGTCTATTATATGGCGAGTTAAATACATTATTTCATTCAAAGATTTTCATTTGAGCTAATGATTTATATTTCAGTCTCATGACTTTTTTTCAGTTTTTATGTTTAGTATGCTTAAGTTAAGTCTTTGTCTTGTAGTCAGCCAAGATGAGGGTTCGCTTGGGGGACCAAGAATGTTCTTCCAGTGCTAGCCACGTCCTGGGTGTAGTTTCGGGTCATGACACAAACCATTGGCATTAGTATGCATACACTTCGATATTCAAGATGCAATAGGTAAGACATGGAGCATAATGTATAACAGAAAATCTCGTCATATAGGACATAAACATGATACCTTTAGAAAATTACTCTCTAGTTGAATTATCATAATTGACTATGTAAAATCAAAAGATAATGTGTCGAATCCACTTGAAAAAAGCCAAACTAGAGAGAAAGTTTGAATATGGTGACATGTGGTTGTCAAGGTATACACCAAAGATCAACGGTTCTAAGATATCGCATCTACCGATTGACCGAGCACATCCGACATATGTTCACTACAAAAAGTACAAGGGAAAACCTACTTATCCAAATGCAATTAGTTCTTGCTTGTAAAGTACATATACTTGTCCATTTCTTGTCTTGGATTCATTCCCCATTTATGCAGAGGATTGTTGGGTTTTAAAAGGTGTGAATGGAAAATGAAGAGTTGCCACTTTTATGAAAGGTTGCCACTTTTATGAAAAGTTGTGACTTTTATGAAAAGTTGTAACTTTTATGATAAGTTGTGAGTTTTATGAAATGTTGTGATCTTTCCTTAATATTATGAATTCCCAAAGGTTTGTGACGTTTCCAGTAAGGCTTAATAAGAACCTTTTCACACTACCCTTTATTTTCTATAAATTGAGGGATTTCCTCTCATTTTAAGAACCAATTTCTGAACTTTTACTACTACTACTAAATCTAGTATTCTAAGTGTACTTTATTGTCGTTGAGTGGCTCACTGATACCAGCGTTTTGGGTATCAACACTGATGATTGAGATAATTCTATTCTAGAAGGACATACTGGAAGTAATGAAATGGAAGTAATCTCTTGACCTTAAGACATGAAAGTTGAAAGGTATATCTCTTACATACTTTTTTCTTAGTGCCTCCTTGGTTTGGGATGAAACAAGGCAAAAGAAAAACCTACTTACAAGGGCAAAGGTGAGTGTAGTATATGTTTTGACTTAAAAAATGCACATACACTAAAAAAAATGATTCTAGAATCGCGTCAAGCGCGACAAATTTCACTAGTTAAAGAGTGTAAGTAATTGATAATTAATAGGTTTAGGTAAATAAGTCTTAAATAGAAGTCAAAACGATAGAAAAAGAAAAAAATAAATTTCATTCCAAGACAAAGTAATAATATAGTAATCATACGCATCATGTTAGTGAGGTATACAATATAGTCCTCATAAGACAAGCATTGGATTGTCCTCGTGAATCACATTCCCATATATAGTAAATAAGTTCTTCAAAAATTTCCCAGCCTACCGTCGATCATGGTAAACTCTTCTACCAACAACCCTAAGTTCATCCAAACCATTACTTCTTCAGATGAATTATGTCGCCTTGTAAGTTCATCTTGGTTTTATTCACAGTTTTCCAATTTTATTTTAGTGCATTGTAATTTTATTCCTTCTTAATTATTGATTTTGTCCAAGAACTAATTATGTTGAATGAAACTAAATTCAAATTTCTTTTGCACACAGAGTATTCCAGTAGTATTTGCCAAAAGAGATTGCAAGAACATGTTAAGCCCTGTGTTTCTTGAGGCTCTTCCATGCCTCCCCATGGAAAAGCCTGGGAGGTTAAAGTGGAAAAGTCTCAAGGCCAAATTTGGCTAGCCAAAGGATGGAATGATTTATGTGCCTATTACTCATTAAGCATCAGTATCTTATTCATATTCACATACATCCCGAGTTCTCACTTTGATATCGCTATTTATGATCAGACTACAACAGAAATTGAATATGAAATAGATCAAGATATTGAATTAGATGAAGAAGAGGAAGTTATTACAGTCCTCCAAGCTAATGCTTATGTAATCAAGGAATATATTCAAGTTAACCTTTAATCTAATGCTAATGTAATTGAGCAAGGTAGGTAAACATCTTAACAGGTTTATTATCTATTAAGGTTAATCCATTTAGTAGTCATATATACATTGCACTTGGATATCTATTTCAAGAAACCTGTGTGTCATAACATTAATATATGTTGCCATAAGACTTTTTAAACTTGTGATCTTAAATGTTCCATAACATTGTGGTATGAATTATATCATACTAGTTGTCATACTTATATCAAGTTGTTGAAGATAATGAGGTAGAAGAAGGTAATAGTAGATGTGAACAAGTTGGTCCAAATAAGTATGGCAATTGACACAAATTGGTGAACTTAAATGGTGACAATCTGTATTTTGAAATGGTTATAAAAAAGGCACATGCCACTTGTATGGTATGGTTTAATAGTTTTTAAATTGCGTTTTTAAATTTTCTAGTTTTTCATTCCATTACATACTAACTATTTTTTTTCTGCAAATCTAATGATCATGTTTGTTTGATAAATATGTTCATTAGACTTTACCATTGAGATTCACCCAAGTATAGACATAATCAATATGAAGAATATGAGACTAGTTAATGAAGGAGTAGAATGAGGAGTGGAAATAGAGTATTATAGGAGTATGGTTATCATAAAAGGAGGATTGACTACATTTCAAAAATATAACAAGATAGATACTGATTAAACTTGTCACTTCAAGTTGATTCGGGGCCCTATTGCAAATGTTTTGCAGTTTCAGAAGATCCCAATACCCCTTTGATTGCAATAAATTAGCTACAATTTCTTTTGATTGCATTTTGGCTATTTTATTTTGTCTTAGGAAGATGCTAGACATATGTCATACTTGTTTTCTTTTTAAAAAAAATACATACAAACTTGCACTTGATTTCCAAGGGTATCAAATTTAAGATAGGTTTCAGTATAAGTTGTCTTCTTATAATTGCAAGTATATGCATTCATCAAGTGCTCAAGCAAGAATTTTATTTTGTAAACATTATGGAATTTTACTCTTGGTTCGTTTTGGCTTATATATGTTAAACTCTTTTCTTTCTAATTTTCAATTATTAATATCAAATGATATACTATTTTGTAGCTTTGTGAATAGTATTTTTTTCCAGCAATTTAGCATTTGTCAGAGTGTCTAGCGGTTTTTTATTGAAAATAAAAAAATATAAATAGGGATAAGTACAAGCAAGCGGGGGATAGGTCTTACCTTACTATTCCTAATGAGATACAAGTCTCTACAAATTAACAATCATGGAGAAAATAAGAACTAGAGAAAACTAGGTATTCTATGATCATCACCGCATTTATAATCCTCACTATGAAGATATTACAAATTAGGATGCTTAAGTAATGCAAGAATATAAAAGCCAGGAATAAAGATGAGTTATCCAACTCAATTTTCATTTGGTATATGTATGAACTAAAAAAGATAGTTTGCCCGTCTAAAGTAATCTGAAGTATCTTCTTATCTTCATTTTCTTCAAATTTTTCTAAAAATGATTGATAGTTCATCATTTCTTGTTGGATTTGTTGGATATTGATAGATTTCTTGACAGTGTCATATGATTTTTCTTTGTCAGTCGCATCGATAGGTGCCTTGGAACAAACACCTTACCATCCCAACTATGTTGTCTTTCATATGTTTTCATTTTGCATTTGGTGCTTCAACTTTCTTATTGTGTAGGTGAAAGATTGCCATCCTTTTCCACCTTATCAAAGCATATATCCAACATATCATCTTCATCATCCCCATCAGACATGTCACAGCCTAAGTCAGGAAAGAAATCCCTATTATCCAAGTTTACTTTTGTATCACTCAAATTAGATGAAGTATCTAAGACTGCCATAGATGCACTTATCTTACTTGTAGGAATAAATTCGAGTGCTTGAGGGCTTACTTTACTCCTACTAGGTGAAGGAGTATGATTATCCACCTCAAATAAATCTTCCCATCTTGAAGCACTCGTTTCCCCTTGTTTTCCGTAGATTTATTTAAATCAGTTGTAGCCATCTCTTGATTCAAAATAAACATGGCAGGTGTATTTGGGTTGATTTCTTTGCCATCTATCTCCTCTATTACAATGAATTTTGTTTCATATGTCAGAAGAGGTTGTTGATCAGTATGAACATCATGGCAGTGTTCTTTCAACTTCCATGTTACTGCCCTAAATACACCTCCACAAAGTCTTCGTGATTCGATAATCTGTCCAGAACATGACGATGATCCAGTAGTCCCAAATTGCAGTCTTCTTTGATTTTTAAGTTTCGTGTAAAAATCTTTCTTAGATTAATAATATAAGGTCTCCCATAAGAGAACTTATCAACAAGAGCATATTGTAAGTTCTCATTTGGATATACAATTCCAACTACGAAAAGCTAAAACTCACTGTAGGTTCCCCATGAACATATATCACAGGTTTTAATTTTTATGGAAGTTTTCCATCAGATTTTTGAGTGCAACTTTATTGATTAGAAATAGACGCATAACTAGGTTTTTCTAATCCTTTTCGACATCTTAAGGTTGGGGAGAAATTGTTTCGACATGGAGGCCTAAAATTTCATAAGAGTCGTCGGGTGAGAAGAGGCTAGCATGTGAACAGTTATAAGTCACGATGGAAAAAAGAGGAAAAATCTACCTTATCACTTACTTTAATAACGCATTTGTCTTAAAATAGTTATCGTGTTCTGTTTCTCGAGACCTAAATCCACTAGCCCCACAAGATAAAGAAGGATTATAATTAAGACAAGATTGAGGGACCAAAAGAGAGAAACAAGTCTTTCAAAACATACTAACTTCTCCCGATCCCCTTCAACATTAAATCACCTAAGAATGACTAAAGCATTGTAAAAAATATGCTCGTGGATGAGCAGCACTAAAGCCTTAATAAGGATGAATAACAAAAATATAAGAAACTACCACAAGTGGATGAAAAAGGTGACCACATATTATTAGTTATTATCCAATGAAGAAAAAAAGAAGAATCTATAAACCATGGATGCATCCATTAAATGGGGAAGAAAAGAATGACCTCAACTATCTCAAAGAGACATTGATTATGTTGTGGAGGGTGATTAAAAAATGACTGTCAAATCGCACACTTCAAGAAACTGAAATTCTAACTACCCTGGTGAGTCTAATCCTAAGTTGGAGCAACAAGCAAGGGATTAGGCGCATCTTTACTAATTTAGCTTATGACTATTATATAACAAAGTTTTATAAAGAGAAAAACGTGCGGCAATTTCTGTGTTGGGTTTCAAAGTAAATAGGGTGTCACACAGAAGTTTACAATTGCAAATCATAACATGGATAAATCAGAAGTTTACTATTTATTTAAGGCATTTGTTTTTAGATTCGGGATTGTACCCTTTATTCATAAGCTTGCCGTTAGTAATGTTTTGGTACATTGACTTTCAGGTTTTAGGAGTTGTTTTTTTGTGTTAGTTTTAGTTGTTTTGTTAAACCTTTGGAGTTTATAGGCACTCTGTATTTATTATATTGTCATCTAAACCTGCTTCCGTATCCTTAAATGTCTTAACCCATTAAAAAAATGTTTGGGTTGTAGTAATGGTTCTCCCACCAGAGGGTTAGTGTGGGTGTTAATCACGACGCTCTGGGTCATGACAAACAATTACACAAATAATGTGAAAATCACGCTAAAAAGATATCAAGAAAATATATTAAATAAATAAATGAGAAAGTAATACAATACAAACATTATTTTGTTAGGACTGAAATAAGCATGTTTAATGAGGAAGCGATCAAAGAAAACATTGAAAGACCATGAGTAAAAAGAAAAACGAGAAATACACCAAAAGAGATAGATTTAATGTGGTTCGATCAGTCGACCTACGTCCACAAAGGAGATGAGCAATCCACTATAAATATGAGAGTACAAAATACAGAGAGAAACAACATCAAATCAGTGGAGGAACTAGAAATTTCACAAAGAGTGTCCAAAAATAGGATAATAAAAGCTCTTTTAAAAAAGTAGAATTAGTGAGATCCAAACACACAAGCACTACATCATTCGAAGTAGGTGAAACCACTTGATTATAATAGTATTTTCTGTTAAGGGTATCAAAAATATGTTATTTAATCATTCTGTGTATTAGTTTATTTGTATATACAATATTTTTTCGAAGGGTGTCAAATTCGACACCCTGCCCACCATGTGGCTACGACACTTCCTCAACAAATTCACTCAGAATACAATAGGTTCACAATATTCTCACTCATAACCGCAACTCTCAAAACCCTATGTCTATATTGTGAATGATAATTAAGTTAGAAGGAGCAAACCTATATTTATACAGTCTTAAACTTTTCCTACAAGAAAATAATTACTCAAACTATTAAAACCTTTTTCAAAAATTAAAATCTATTTATGATAAGAAATCGGGGCCAATAAACCACAACAAATCTGCCCCTTGGTTTGAATTTTCTAACAAAATAAATTTGTCCATCTTCTCCACATAATCTTTAGGATCTTCGATCTCTTCTCCATAATCTTCTCCATCAAATCTACGTCTCGACACAGAGAACCTCTCTCAAAAAATTTCTCCAACAAGATCTTCATTACTGTTAAAAAGGTTGCAGCTAGAACTACACCCTCCAAGATGAAAATCCAATTTGAACTTGGTTCCATGAACAAACCGTTGCACCAGGCTCTGATACTACTTGTTAGGACCGAAATAAGTAGGTGTAATGCGGAAGCTAGCAAAGAAAGCCTCTAAAGACCATGAGTAAGAAGATAGACGAGAAATACACAAAAAAACACAGATTTAACATGGTTTAGTCAATCGGTTAGGTCCACAAAAGAGATGAGAAATTTATTATAAATATGAGATTACAAATTATAGAGAGAAACAACAATAATGAATTGATTCAGAATACAAGAGGCTCAAAAATATCACACCCATATCCACAACTCTCAAAACCCTAGGACTACATTGTAAATGCTAATTAAGTTAGAAGGAATAAATCTATATTTATAGTATCATAAACCCTTTTCTACAAGAAAAGGACTATTCAAAATATTAATATTTTCTTAAAGGAAAAAGCTATTTATGACAAGAAATCACGACAAATAAACCCCAACACATTTTACAACTTCTATTATCAAAAAAATATGAATCCAATAAATCGATTTATCAAGTCATAATTTTTTGAACTCTTATCATAATTGGTATTAATTTCACAAGTCGGTTTTCATTGAAGATTTTATAATTCAAGAATAAAACATAAATATAATACCGCATGAATATATATATATATATATATATATATATATATATATAGAGAGAGAGAGAGAGAATGTTACAACTTCAATTATGAAATAATAGAATGATCATATTTATAAAGATAAAATGATGGAATAGCATAAGGATACTCCAAAAGCAGAGCATTTGGAAGAATCCAACATGGGCGAGGCAATAATTTTGAAGAGTTCAAGAAACATAGGTTCAAGTTAGTGTGGGCATTTTGTTTTATTAGTTAGTTATGGAAAACAAAGAATACATTAAACAAGTATTTTGCAGGATTTTCTTAGTACTATATTTTACTATCTTTGATTCCGAGATGTATGAAACTGATCAGTCCAGATTTCCTTTGCATGCATGCAGAGGATTCCTGAAGACTTTGCCAAAAGTTGTTGCAGCAACATGTTAAGCTCTGTGTATCTTGAGATTCCCATTGGAGAAGTATGGAAGGTTGAAGTGTAGCATTATGAAGGTCAAATTTGGCTAACCAAAGGATGGTACGATTTTTTGTGACTATTATTCAATATGTTGTGGCCACTTTTTAATGTTTGCATATAATGTTCGTTCCCAGTTTAATGTCACTATATTTGATATGACTGTAGCAGAAATCGAATATCCATATAGTTTACACACCTTCCATTGTCATGAAACACACCATGCACAAAAAAGGTGACTCGTCCGAATCAGATTATTTTTAGATATCCTAGAGGATATTCCAAGTAGGCAGAAATTGAAAGAAAAAAATCTTGATATGGTTGATCATTCATGTTGAAAACCTAGGTGACGGACAGTTCAGCAAAAAGAAAAGGAAGCTTCACCTTCGTTCACAAGAGAGGGTCAAAGTAAGGATATTTTTCGCTATGTTAATTTAGTATTATGAGTTTTAAGTTCTATGCATAAACATTGTAAAACTAATTGCACAATCAAGTTACTTATTACGTCATAAAACTTTGATGTAAGTAATACTTTTAAAAAGTAGCTTTCTAGAAATGGTAAAAAGAAATTTTACATTGTTGTTGTATATAAATTATATTCATTCAATAATAACATAATTATCTTAATGAAGACGGCAGAATTCAGAAGCAACAATCCAAGAGTGTTTACGATCAGAACAAGACAGTAAGAAACAAAGAGAGCAGTATATCATATCGACAAGAACAACTCACAAGGTCCAAGGGAAGTGTAGACCAGAGTACGAGGGAGCCAAGCCTAAGTTCACCCAAATCATTACTTCCTCACATGAATTAAATCTCTTTTATTAGGAAAATAATTATTAAGACTTCGTTTAGAGTCGCCACTTAATACAAATTGATTTTAAGGCTCCTACACATAGATTAAATCAAGTCGATAAAATAACTGCAATGCGATTGAACATTTCTAAGACGAAACAAGTTCGCATACACCAGTAAGAGAGACGACAAAACATAGAAATCTATAGCTAACCCCTGCTCGTGGACCAAGTTTTAAGCAACTAGACTTTAACATGGATTTTAACCTTTTGCCAACTAATATTCTGATCCTGGAGAATGGGAAATACAGCCTACACCTTAATAATGGCTCGACAAAATAACCAAGTAAAACGGACAATAACAGATGCAACATATGAACTCAAAACAAACAACTAATTCAACACACAAACTCAGAATATTGACATCTTAGCTCATTCGTTCAACTTAAGGTGAAAGAATCAAAAATATGGCGTCGAGTATTACGGAATAAATCAGATTCAAAGATATTCACGAAACAAATTCAATGAAGGAAATCAACAAATCAGAACTTTAAATAAAACATCAGAAAGATGACGACAAGTAACCAAAGCTTTGTCTCGATACCATGGTGAATCAACGAAACCACCAAGAACATATATACCACATCGAATCAACATCAATCTTAGTCATTAACTAACAACCAACAACCAACGGGAAAACTGAAATACAAGGATAGAAGGAAGGAACGTTATGAAGAAGAAGACAATATATTTTTCTTAGTAGCGACCTTACACAAACGAGTTAGCGACAACAAGTTTTTACCACCGAAATATGACTCTGAGAATTCCGATGGACAAACTAACTAATGAAGAAGAAGGAGCTATTTAGATGACAATAAGGTGTGAAAAAAAAGGGGCGAGGGACGGAATGGATCAGCAACAATTCTTTTTCAATCCTTTTCCCAACCTTTTTAACTCTATTTCTTCTAACCCCTGACCAGGTGAAACAGAGGAACTATTTAAACTCAGAATTAGGTTGAATTTTTTTTGGGGGAGGGGGAATCGGGAGGGATAATGGGGATTAAATTCAAATTTGAAATTCAAAAGTCTCTAAGAAAAAAAGTTGTTGTTGGGTTTCTATAGGATTTGAAAGGGACGGGTTGAAGAAGACAAAGAAGATCATCGTACTACCTGGCTTGCTCATGCCACTACTGCTTTCCGTCTACTCGCTCTCGAGTGAGGAAGAGTGAAGCGCATACAAGGGGTCGGTGGTTGCTCACACTTCGTTGTTATTCACGTCGTGTATTGCTGCCATTTCGTCAGTGCTTGGACTGTGTTCTAGGTTTTCTTTTGATGATGAGAGAGAGCTGGACCGAGTCGGGTGAGGGGAGTGGGTCGGCTGAGTGGAAAAAATGGGCCTAGGTCATGTGTTTTCGTGCTGAGATTTGAAGAATTGGGCCCAGAAAATTGTAAGGGAATTCGAGAAGAAAGTTGGGCTGCTGAAAAATGTTTTGTAAGGGATGGCCCCAAAATTTGATTCTTTAATATAGCCATATGAATTATTGATTCAGCCAAATTGAATTTCACTATTGAATTTGGCTAAAACTTAGATAGGATGAACTAATACAATTAATTTACGAGATTTTTAATCTTAACAAAAAAAATAATTAACTAAATTATAAACTAATAACTCAAAATATAAATACAATTTAAAGTAAACTAATTTAATAATGCTTACCAAAAAAAAAATTTAGATTATTTTTAAATATTTATAAAATAATTAATTATATTAAAAACATATCTACTCTTTAATAATTATAAAGGCTACTAAAATTACTTTGAAGTAACTTGAGAAACATTTTGAAATTTATAAAGCTAATTATTTTAAAGTGTTCGAAATTAATGAAGCTCGAAAGTCAATTTATATGCGGAGGTCCAAATTTGCGTGTGAACAACTGTCCCTCATTTTATTCGGATTGATGCAAGAAATTTGAGGAAAATGAAATTTACTAATCCAATTTTGACCGACCACGTCTTCATCTTCTCCGAAAAAGGGATTTTGGTATGGACTTTTACAATTATGGTCGAGCCTCGGCAATGAGTTTCCTACATATCTCAGTCTATACGAGAATTCAAGTCACTGGTAGTTCGATACGCTTGATTTAATGCATCATTTTAAAGAATTCAAAAGCTATTCCGATACAAAATTATGAAGGAATCAAAATTCTCGAGACTAATATTTAAGAGTGAATGTTGGAATACGACCGAGTTTTCAACATTGAGCCCGCCTACATAAGCCGAGTATGAAAATGACGTTTGCAACCTCTTATCTATGAATGTGGATCTCTTCACATCCATAATTAAGAACTTACACGGACATAATTTCCAAAGCTCTGGTGCATTATCACTCGAGTAAAATGTTTCTAAAAGTGAATAACAAAATATTTCCGGATGCAAAACGAAAACTGACAAACACAAAGAAAAACATGCCTTCTAATAGGGTGTGGTTTGATTGTGGTGGAAGTCGCTCCTCTGGTCGTGTCTTAAGAGTTTGAAATTCCTCTTTAGACTATGTCCCAGTTCGCAGCTAAGAAAAAGTTCCACGTTGTGCTGCATCCCTTTTGATGTCGTCCGCCACCTGCGGTTTCTTTTTGGAGAATTCATCTTTTCTGATGCTTTTGACAAAGATTGAGATAAAACACATTAGCATAAAAAATGAAATTCAAATGGGAGACAATGTATTTTACCGTGTTGACACTTTATTATTCTCTTTCAACAGTCGGCGTCAACTCTGTTGTGTTTGATGTAAAACAAATAAAGATTATGTCTTATGTTTGCAAAATAATCTTCAATGTACTCTTCATTTCATGTCGAAGTAATAAAATATAGACTGATGTAATATGTTGATGGCTCTTTTGATGAAGTTCTTGCAAATGAAAATAATGATAATGATTCTTCATTGGTAAGATAAATATAATCCATTAGTAGCATGATGTTGATTCATTGGTAGGATAATGCTACTACATGATAGGATGATGATAATAAAGATCCATCGATAGGATAATTTTGATGAACCATTGGCCGGTTAATGATAATAAATATCCGTCAGTGGGATGATATTGTACCATTGCTAGGATAATAATAATGAAAATCCGTTGGTGGGATGATTTTGATCCATTAGTAGGATAATTATAGTGATCCATCGATAGGATGATGATGCTGATTTTCTATTGATAGGATAAATTATTCTTCATTAATAGGATGATGATATTTCTCCATCGATAGGATGATGATATTGATGCTCCATTAATAAGACTAATGATTCAACATTTATAGTATAACGATAATGATAGGATGTTGTTATTGATCCATCGATAGGGTGGTGATGATGAAGATCCATTGATAGAATGATGATAATAATGATCCATCGATAGGCTAATGTTGATCCATTGATAGGATAATGATAATAAATGTCCGTTGGTAGGATGATGTTGATCCATTAGTAGGATAATGATAATGATTTGTTTGGTATGATAATGCTAATTAATGTACGTCGTTGGGATAATGTTAATCCGTTGATAGAATAATGATAATTATCCATTGATAGGATCACAAAGATGATATTGATCCATAGGTAGGAGAATGATAATAATCCATTGGTAGGATAACGATAATGAATATCCGTCGTGGGATGATATTGATCCATTGGTAGGATAATGATAATGATCCATTGGTAGGATGATGTTGATCCATTGGTAGGATGATGTCTATCGATACCGAGCAAAGATGATGCTTCACCGAGCAACAATAGGTGATATTCTAGGTATCTTCTGAGTGACATCATCATCTCAATCGAATAGACAAACAAAAAGGACCTTCAGAGTAGTGGTATCATCTCATTCGACAATACGATATAAATGACTCTCTGGATAGTAAGGTTATTATGTCTAATAATATGATGCAGACATCGTCCTTCGGGTATCTTTAGTTGATGGAAAAGAGTAACATGTCTTTCGTTTGGATTTTCATTTATTCCATCTCTGAACATAGTTGCACGTTCATTATGGATCTCATATTGGTGGGAATTGAATAGAATAATCTTATTTATATTCCCAAATCTTTGATATAAGCAACATGAAATCTTTCCTAGACACACAGAAAAAATTGTCAATTTTGGGGAGCTCTTCGCCCTTTTGACTTCTCCATATTCATTGAATGGAGGGGTTTGCTGATTTTGAGATAAACTTATAAACCTGCATCCACAAAAAATTGTTAGTTTTAAAATGAACCGATCTATGTCGATTTCTTTGGTCGTATGCTCCTTGTCTTGTTATCTCCGGTTGATTTCTCCAATCTCCCGCCTCTTGATAGATAAGACAAAATATTTTATATAAAAAGAATTGAAATATGGGAAAGTTTTTAAAGAAAATACATTTTTAAAAAGTAGTAATTGGAAAAGGTCATTTTCGCGTGTCATGTCACATTAAGCTTAATAAGCATCTTTGAGGTTGATATCTCAAGGTCTATCTGATTATTTGTTTGGAATCATTCAAAGTTGCTTTAAACTGCTGATAAATCTTGTCAAAATTTTGAGGTCAGACTCATAATTTTTGTGCATGATAATTTTAACTATTTGTGGGAAAATCACGGAACTTTTGAGATCCTCTCAAAAATTCTGTCCCAGTTGTAAATCCCAAAGTAACTTAAGTCTTGACTTGTTGGAGAGGATCATCTTCTCGAGAATTTTTGAGTCCTACTCAAAATTATGTCTCAGTTTCTATTATAAAGGGAAATAGAAATCTTATGGGAGAAGTGATTGAACTGTTGAGGCGTCTATGTATCCTATTGAGGCAGGAATCAGGTCAAACGTTGTTCCCTTTAAAGGTTAACAATAAGAAGAGATTTTCAAGAAACCGACCAAGGCCGACATAGGCCACCTACGTATCTCATTCAAGAGAATTCAGGTCAAATTTAGTTCAAGTACAAAAGGAAACATTAAAAGGGGATAAAGTAGTGACTGAGGCTGACATGAGTCGCCTACGTATCTCATTCTTGATAATTCAGGTCAGACGTAGTTCATACTAAAGGGAGAAAATTCTAAATAGAGCGATTACAAGAAAATAATGCGATTACAGGGAAATAAAATTAATACGAAAGGAAACCTCACACATAATATCTCTTGACGACATTTAAGTATATCGATCAACTATGAGATCTAATGTTTATACTCGAACATGTGATGTCATCAAACAAATGTATTGATGTGTTCACTAAGCAAACTGATGAGTAATTTCTAGTGTTTTGTGAGATACACAACAATTTTGATTGCTTTGATGCGTTCATCATTTTCATTATTCACTGTTGTGATCTCTTCTAAACTCGACTTATCAGGAATGTCGATCTTTTTGAACTCTTCAACCTAGTGTTTGTATCATGATCTCCTCATTGTAATCCTCAATATTGTTCGCATATACACCATTTTGTTTATATAGCTTGAGACATGACATGACTTTGACAGATTTGAAAATATTTTCACTGAAATTATAGAAAAGTACCATTAGATAACAAATATAAAGCAAGGAAAGAAAATTTTCACAATAAAGGAGTTTTTTCGCTTGAAATAAAGAAAATAAGAACTTTGCCGATAAATCATTTTGCTTTTTTTCTCAAAAATATTAAGGGGGAGATTAAAACATAGTGGGACAAAAAATAGAGTAAAGGATGGGTTTCGAGCCTCATTGAAAGTACCAACCGTTTTGAAATAACATATAAAATAGTCAATGTCTACCAAGACGAGCGAGGAATCAAAAGCAAAGTGGATTTCTAGTTAGGCATTTTCTCCGTTGGCTTGATGTCTAGTACGATTAGCGTCTTAATCATCTCTTGAAGCACAATTTCACCTTCTTTGATAAATTTTTTATTCCTTCCCCTAAACCATTTTGCATTGGAAAAGACTGATATGAGTGAGGCAATGATTTTGGAAAATCTTGATTGATCTTCTACTTGTTCTAACCCTCATTTGGCACCAAAGCAAATGCTTGATGATGTGCCATAATTCAAATTCAGATTTCTCTCTTTTGGTTGGAGAGGCTACAACTTTCTCAAGCTTTTTAATATTTTCTTAGATTATGAATTTCTCCACATTCAAATCTTCTTTGACTTTAACTGTATTAATAGTCACCCCTCCATGATTCGGCATGTGGCTACTATTATCATTAGGAGTGATAGTTTATAGAGTTACAACCTTTTGATCTATCAAATCTTGGATTTTATAATTCAAGTTGATACAATTTTCAGTAATATGCCCAACACCTCTTGAATGGTAAGCAAAGTGAAAAGCGGGACTATAAAGCTTGGAGTTGACATTGAAATTTTCCTGATCAGTTGTATGTATCAATCCAGCTGATTTCAATCTCTCAAAAAGTTGTGTTCTACTCTCAACCAAAGGAGTAAAGACTAGTAGGTTTCTTCTAAAGATTCGGGCGAGGAGGATGATAATTATTTCTTGGATATGAAGGTACTTGATGGTATATTGGAGGATTTTGGTGAGTTGGCGCTTGCATTTGGAAATTTGGATATTATGGAGCTTGGTAGCTAGGAGGGGTGTTTTAGTAATTTGGGGTTGGAGTTAGGTATCTTCATTGTGTAACACTTTGAAAGTACAAGACCTAATCTAGAGCCTCATATGAGTTTCTAAGGGTTTCAACACCGTTTTAAGGTAAATAATAATGGTTAAAGGTCATTTAGGAAGTTTTAGAGTTAAGATGTCGAGAAACGTCCATAACGTCCGGAGAATTGTGTAAGAGATGCTAGTGTGCCTTAGTCTATTTCACAAGGTTTTAGGAGTCAGAATCTAATGAAATTTTGTGGGGAAGTGTTAAAGACGTACTAAAATGTGTTTAGGGTCGAAATGTTTTGGTACGACACCTCAAGGACCACCCTAAGGGTCGTTAACGAGGACCCTTTTATTTTAACCAAAAAGTTGACAATGGACACTGTCTACCAACGATGGCAAACCACAGGGCGTGCACCAATCGACGGGGCTTCCACTGCCTCCATCGATGGTCACTTAACCATTTTTCAAAAATGTCAAATTGGAAACTCCCTGACCAAAACTATGGTTGTGTAGGAGGGTGGGGGTCATCGCCGCCGACTGACCTACGGCTCGTAGGTCAGGGTCTCATAGGTCAACCTGCAATTTTCCTGTTTTGTTTAAGTTAGCTCATTAATTAAATTAGTTATTTAGTTAGGGGTTTGATTAATAATTAGGGGGTGGTTAATTAGGTTAGTTAACTAACTATATAACCTACCCTAAGCCTAAACTCAACTAAACACCACATATTTTCCCAAACCCAAATTGTTCTTCCATCTCTCTACTTTCTCTCTCCCAAAGAAGAACTCCATCGGAGACAAGGTATAAGGGTTCTAGGGAAGCACAAAGACTACTTTTCTCCATCAATCTTCAAAGACTATCAAACTATGAGAACCTTTGACCATTGGGATTCCTTTCCCAAAAGGTTCTTCCAAATTTGGTTTTCAAAAAGATGATTTCGTATGAGTTTCTTCCTAATAAAAATTAGATCGTCTAAATTGTATTTTTTTTATGGTTTCTTTTGATTATTATGATTATATTATGATGTATTATGGTTCAATTATATTGGTTCTTGATGAATTAACCTAGTATGTGGAATAGATAATGAATTTGACCCAAATTCCCTAACCCTAGGTGATGAACTTATGTTGAATTGTGTAGCGTTGATGCAATTGAGTTAGTTGTTGTGTTAATTACTATTGAATAATGTTTTACACCAATTGATGGATGAAATTGGATTGTTTGAGGGTAAGACCATTGATGATGGCTTTTGAAGGGAAATTGGTAAGACTTTGTAATCCTAAACCTTTACTTCAATTGTGATGTTTTTTACTTGTTGATGAAGTTCAATTAAAGCATGTCTTGTTATTTAATTAGATAGGGTTGGTATGATGATGAAATTGAAATGTCTTGATTATGTGAGTTTAAGATTATAGTTAAGATGTAATGATATAAGGTTGGTTATGAATTGCCTATGTGTCTTATTATGACATGATGATTATATTGAGCTAATCTTACATGAGAGGGTTTTATTGAAAGGTTGTTCTCTTATAATTCTTATTGAGTGAATGTTTATGACACAAAAGGAGTTAGTCCTCTATGACCTAAACTAAGTTATGATGCATACTGAAGGCTTAAAGACATTTCAAAATGGACTCTAGCTTACTACCGAGTGAACTAGTTAGGAGTGTCCCTTCTCGATTAGAAAAGGTAGGTTCACTATTGTACTCATGAGATTGGAGACTATAATGCAATGTGCATAAAGAGGGTCCCAAACACATCTCCTAGTTCTTGAACTATGTTTCCCCCATAGGAATACTATCTAGTGGATCCACCTAGAATGCTATGTTCATGTTTTGGTACTACCGTGGCAACTAGTCCACCTTCTATCGGTGTAGGGTTTCATAACACTGGATTCCACACTTAGCTCTTGTGGTCTATGTCAGTTAAGGCAAGTGTTTCCTGAAAGTAGAATGACTTAAGGAAGTGAACTTTAACTAGGGTGACTTAAGAGGTTGACTTAGTTTATGTAGGGGTATGAGAATCAACCTATACATTACACTAGTTGGATTTGACGGAAATCCTAGGATGTTCTTCCCATGTTATATAAAGTAATGTTATGCATATGATGGTTTTATATGTTAATGATCTTATATGATGTTGGTTTCACTTATGAACAATGATATTGGTCTATGTTGTTAAATGTGGTGGATGCTATGTTATATGATGATAGGCATTTCTTATGGTCCTTGGTTTGGTTTACTTGGTTAAGTAAGGTTATGGGGCTTTACTTGGTCATTGCACTTAAAAGCTAAATGGTGGATTTTGAGTGAGATCTTGTGTATGGTGTAATGTTATGAACTCTTATATGTACTTGTCATTATAGCATGATGTTAAGGTTGTTTTATCTATGTACTTTAGTATGCTATTATACATGTTGATTTGATTAGACTTGATGATGTTTGTCTTTTGATATACATGATCTTGTCTTAATGAATATATGCTTATTCACTTATATGGGTTCTTCTATGTGCATAAAGATTTTCAAATAACTTAGCATGTTCTCTAAATTAAAGGTCCCTTTTTCATGCATTTTTTCAAATATTTATGTGCATGTTTCCATACTTAGTACAAGTGGTGTACTAACCCATTCTCTATGTTTCTACACAATGTAGGTTCCGGTCGTTGAGCTTTAGGTGGAATTTGAAGACTACTTAGATATTTCCCAAGTGTTTGGTGGGTCCTCACTTGCCGAGGACGGTGCTACTATCTACGTATTGAGTATTGTTTAATCTTAAAGACAATTTAGTTCATTCTCTTTTAATTGAAGACTTTAGTATATGCCTATAAGAGACCTTTATTGTAGTGAAGTATGGGTTAAGCCCAATTTTTGTATTTGACTTAGCTGGTTTAATATAAGATTTATCTTAGACTTCTTATGAATTTATATTGTTATATTATATGAAGTAAAAGTAGAAGTCCATGTAGTGCTTCCTATTTCGGGGAGTCTATGTAAACTCCCTAAATATGTATTATGTGTAAGCAAGAGGTCTACGTAAACCTCAATGTAGAAGTAGAATGAAAAGTTTTAAATTTTCCGCAATATAACATATGATATGTTATGACGAATGCTAAGACAATTCTAAATCCTCTTCAAGGATGACGACGCCGGTTATGTCTAGGGGGTACTTCCCGAATGTGACAAATTGGATATATGAAGAATGAATTTATTGATCTTGGTAATATGGATGGGTATTTTTCTAGTGTGGGGATGGAGTTTTGTAAATAGGATGTGGAGTTTGATAATTCGGTGGTGTAGTTTATTATTTAGGAGGTGGATTTGGTAATTCGGTGGAGGAGTTTGATAAATTGATTGGGTATAGCAAGCAAGATATGAATTTGTGGAGCTCGAGGATAACCTTTGTAAGATGAGGATTTTCTGAAGTGTCTTTTTCCATTATAGGCGTAGGAAATGAAAGACACATCCTTCGTATTCTTTTTGAACAATCATAAGGATTCGATAGGGGCAGCGACAAGAGAAATATTTCCAGTTTTAAACCCATCTTTGATAGCCTCACCTACCTAAATTTTGCTCCAATGAGGAATATTATCCTGTCATAATATTCTTGCTCTTGAATGCGTATGAACACTTAAACGATATCTTTCTTAGACATAGGAGGTCGAACTCGAGCGAACTCTTTCCTCCACCTTTAGGCATATTCACGATAGCTTTCAGTGGATTTCTTCTTAATTCTCTCGAAAGAATACTGGTCGGGAATGATCTCCACACTGTAGGCAAATCGTTCGATGAATTCTTTAGTAAGTGCATTCCAGCTAGACCAATGCTTTATCCCATGAGAGGTTAACCATTCTAACGCTTCTCCACTTAAAATTTGGTTAAAGAGTCACATTAACAAGGATTCATTCCTTCCAACTCTCACGAGCTGGTAAGAATATGCTCTCAGGTGCGCCAAAGGATTCCCTGTTCCTTCTAAAGTGTTAACCTTTGGAATTTTAAACCCTTTCAGCTGGATTTAGTTTAAATAGTTAAAACATAACAGCGTTTTGCACGGATTTTGAATTTTTTAACCCTAAGACTAACGGTTATTAATAACAAGTTAATAAGTGGTAAAGTAAAAGAGATAGAGAGAGTTGGATCCAAATCCATTTTTTGTCTGCCTGGACCGGTATTTGGACCCATTTCATTTTGAGCTTTTTTCCCACTTCAATTGTACATGTCCCTAACTATCAAGATAATAATAATAAAAAATTACAAGGGCTTAGGCCCAAAAATAACAAAATACAACTTAAAAAAATATGGGCTTTCGGCCCAATCTCTTTGACTTCTTATCTGGTGCATATTTCCAGACTCCAAAACCTGTTCGCCGAATTAAGTGACCGGCTGACTGATAGGAGAAAATATGAGTATTTATGACTCCCTTGAAGGAAATTAAAGCTCATGGTGAACTTAGACAAACATGCAAATAAATACAAACACATTAGTAATAGCCATAGCAATTCATAAGAAAAAAATGAAGTAGTAAGACACCTTCAGGACAAGAAACTCAAAAGGGTAAAGGGGTAAAATAAAGGGGGAATAATGACAGGCCAAACTTAGAATTTTCCTAAACTACTGTTGATCCCAAAAATGATAAAAATAACCATCAACAGGCAATTCTCCTATTTCAAATAACCTCAATGGATGTTTTAATCTCAACGTGAAATTTATTTCACAGTGTTTTAATATGAGTTGTGAAATTTGATTGACTCAACGAAACAATCAAGAACTTATATACCACATCGAAATGACATCAGTCTTAGTCAATAACTAACAACCAACGTGAAAAATAAATAGAAGGAGAGACGGAAGAAACATTATGAAGAAGAAGACGATACCTTTTTCCAAGCAGCCACCTGAGACAAATGAGTTAGCGACAACAAGATTTCACCACCGTAATACAACAATAAGATTTCACCACAGAAATACAATAGTTCAGATGAACAAACTAACTAATGAAGAATAAGTACTATTTAGATGACAATAAGGTGTCTAAAGGGGGGGGGGGAACGGAATGGATCTTTAACAATTTTTTTCAATCCTCTTCCCCAACCTGTTTAACTCTATTTCTTCCAACCTTTTTAACTCTAAGACAAAAAGTTGATGTTCTGTACGATTTGGAATGGACGGGAAGAAGAAGACAAAGAAGATCACAGTACTACCTGGCTTTCTCACGCCACTATTGCTTTCCATCTACTCGCTCTCGCGTGAGGAAGAGTAAAGCGTGTACAAGGGGTGGGTGGTTGCTCACACTTAGTTTTTATTCACACTGTGTATTGTTGCTATTTTGTCATTGCTTGTACTATGTTTTGGGTTTTCTTTTGATAATGATAATAAGATGGACCAGGTCGGGTGAGAGGGAGTGGGTCGGCTTCGAGGAAAAATGGGCTTGGGTCATTTGTTGTTGTGCTGAGATTTGGCGAATTGGTCCCAGAAAATTGTAAGGGAATTTGAGAAAAAAGAATGGGTTGCTGAAAAATGTTTATAAGGGAATTTGAGAAAAAAGAATGGGCTGCTGAAAAATGTTTTATAAAGGCCCAAAAATTTTGATTCTTTAATATAGCCAAATGAATTATCGATTCAGCCAAATTGAATTTCACTAGTGAATTAGGCCAAAACATAGATAGGACGAACTAATATAATTAATTTACGAGCTTCTTAATCTTAACGGAATAAAATAATTAACTTAATTATAACTTAATAACTCAAAATATAATTTCAATTTAAACTATACCAATTTAATAAAATACGTACTAAAATTAAAATGTTTTTTTTTGACATTATTTTCAAATATTTATAAAACTAATTATATAAATAACATGTGTTGCTTAAAAATTATAAAGGCTAATAAAATTACTTTGAAGCAACTTGAAAAACATTTTGAATTTTATAAAGCTAATTATTTTAAATCGTTCAAAATTAATGAAGCTTGAAAGTCAATTTATATGCGGAGGTCAAAAATTGGGTGTCAACAATGTCGTCTCATAAATACATTCTTTAATATCAATCTTTGTTTTGCTCACAGTTTCCCAATTTTATTTTAGTGCAATTGTAATTTTAGTCCTTGTTAATAGTTGATTTAGTCCAAGAACTAATTATGTTGTAACTAAATTTGCAATTTCTTTTGCACACACAGGATTATAGTAGTATTTTTTAAAAGACATTGCAAGAACATGTTTAACCCTGTGTTTCTTGAGGCTTCACATGGAAAAGTATGGGATGTTGAAGTGGAAAATTCTCAAGATCAAATTTTGCTAGCCAAAGGATGGAATGATTTATGTGCCTATTACTCAATAAGCGTCAGGAGCTAATGCTAATTTTATCAATAGTTATTTCATTCCTCCAAGCTAATGCGAGTTATGAGTAGTTATTTTTTATAAATATGTTAAATTTTGAAAAATTTATAATATTAGAAGTTATCTTTATAATTTTATAATAATAAAAAGGGCATAGATTAATTCTTGACAGGAAAAATGTGAATAATAACTACCTTAAATATGCTCTTCATGACAACAATTACATGAATAATGTAAAAATAAGGTTAAAAAATAATCAAGAAAATATACTAAATAAATAAAGCAGAAAGTAATACAATACAAGCAACATTATTACAACTTTCATTATCAAAAAAAATATATGAGTTCAATAAATCGATTCATCAATTCATAATTCTTTGAACCCTTATTGTTATAAATATTCATTTCACAAGTCCATTTTATTAAAAAATTTATTCTTCAATATTAAAACATAAAAATAGTACCACATGGAATACCATAAGGTGTTTTAATTTTAAAGTAAATATTAAGGAGTTGTTTGTAAAGACCGATTTCATCGTTATAGAAATGTTTTCAGGGGAAAATAGGGACCGAAAAAACTTTTTCGTAGTACTACGATTTTAAGAACCTTGTAAGATTTGGAGGAATTAGAGTCATCAAGGTATGAGGAAATATGGTAGCAATCAGGTGGAGTAAATGTGTTTTGATTACACAGTTGTTTAGATAACTCGTTGATGAACTTGTACGAGTTTACGGAATTGAATTTTTATAAGTAGATCATTGGAAATTGATCTTGGCGTTAAGGGCACTTTCTGAGCATAGTGGGTTAAGAGGGTGTTGTTAAAAGGGAGAAGTGAAATTCGCTTAAGGAGCTCACTACCTTGCGTCATGCAGCGAAGCCCCTACAGCGGGATGGGTGCCGCTATAGCGGGCAAGGCGGAGATGGAATTTAGGATTTTAGGGAGTTTTTCGAGGAAAGCTCAATTGTTCACTTTGTTCCGTTGCAGTGACATCGTATAGAGGGATGGGTACTGCAATGACATCGTACAACGGTATTAGTGCCGCTGCAGCGACACCATATGGTGGGATGAGTTCTGCTATACCGAGATGACGGGTTTAAAATTTGTAAATAAAAACCTAAGACAACCTTGTTTTGTTTTCTTTTCGACCTTTTGAGTTAAGAGACGACCCCTGGGCTATTGCGACTCGTTTTTCTCCATTCTTAATTCTAGAGAAAAGCTTTGAACTCCCCGAACTCATTTTTCGATACGTAGAACATTCTAGAATGGGTCAATATTAATAAGGAAGGATTTCTTAAGGAATCATATGGTGGAATTAACCCTAATTGACTAGTTTGGGTCATGGATTTTGAACTAGGATTCATAGATTGTTAGTTTTCTGAGAATTTAGTGTTTTTTATTGATTTCCGTACATAAATTGTTGATTTAAGACCACGAATAAGCAGAAAAAATTCGGAAAGGGAAGGTTCAAGTTGTCTAGGATTACAAGCTTGTTTTGAGGTAGGTGATGGTTGTGATTCAATGATTGTGTGTTATCCACTTGCTTTGCTTCGTTGTGATACTTGTATGTGTATGCATGTTGCAATATTGATCATAGATGTTAAATTGGGATATATGAATATTGATTCCAGGAAATCATGACTTTTATGTAAGATCTTGTTGTGTTATTGATGTGTGAATGGGATCGACTGCTACGTTCCGGTACTCTAACTTTGAACAGATTGCCACGTTTCGGAATGCTAACTGGGATTAGTTTCCACGTTATAGTATGAAAATGTTATCGAATTGTCACACCGACATGCTAACAATTTGACTTTGAGTTCCATGAGAGTACCAACTATGTAATGAAGCATTCAAATTGTGATATTGATTTTTATGATAATATTTAATATGTTATAATTACTTGGTTATTTTGCACTAGTGGGATAACCACGTGATCCTACCAGTACACGATAGTTGTGTAATTATTCTCAACTTGCTCTTATTTTTGTTTAGTACAGGACATCTTCATACGAATATTGACAAACCTCACTTAGGAGATCGGTGATTGCTTCGAGTTCAACGGTAAGCCACATCGTTTGGGCTGCCATGGAATTCTCTTTAATTTATGTCCACCATTTTTGAACCTAGACCTTGTTTTAGTCAGTGAGATAATTTATTATAAATTCTCGTTAGACTTGGTTATTATTTCTAGTTTTGGTATATTGACTTTTTGATTCTAGGTTTATCTTCTGTATTGTTAGTTAGTTATTAGATCTTTATTTAGTAATGGAACCTTGCCTTTAGTTATTTAACTTGCTTCCGTAACTCAAATACCTTAATTTTATATTTCTTGCTTTAGTTGGTTCTTAGTAGTAGTTCTCCCACTGAGTTGTAGTGTGGATGCTAATCACGATGGTTTGGGACGTGACATTATGAATACAGAAAAAAAATTAAATGGCTCAAAGCATCCCTCATTTATACCTCAAACTTAAACTATATCCTTATACTACCTAATGAACAAAAAAACATCCCTAAGATATCCTTAAAAATTATTTCACACCCCGAGCCAACACCCAGGGCGGGACTAGCACTCTAAGACATTATGGCCTCGAGCGGACCCTTGACCTAAGTTACATAATTAGTAGAAGACTTAAACACAATATAATATAACTCAAGGAATATCTAAAAAAGATAATAACTTAGACATAAAAGCAACTTAAGTCTTAAACGTATACAACTAAAATGAATAAGACAAAAGAACTAATGCTTTGTGTCTATGAGCTTTAAAAATACGATTGGATGTTGGGAAAGGACCCCCAATAATCCTAACAATTAAATTAGTAACTAAATGATTAAGTTGTCCTCTGTAATAAAAGGAGGCTCATCAACAGAGTCTGAGTTGCTTATTGGATCAATGGTACGCCGGATGTTGATCCTAACTACCCGAGTCTACATCATAAGCAATGCAGGACAACTGACATCAGTACATCGAATATACGAGTATATGAGTTGAAATGCTAAAACAACATAGGCTTGAAGGAGATTGTGAAGGAAACACTTACCGTGGCTCTTTTAAAATCATGAACACTTAACTAAACTCATTTCAATATTAAGCAATTTAAATGCAAGTTCATAATAAAGAAAAGTTGTTTAAAACATGTTGTAAATTGTATGTGTATGCAAATATACAAAATAACTCTGATATTTATGTAAAAATACAAAATAAACAAATATTAATTCTTAATCGTAATAAAAGACATATCATGCTTCCTCTCAAGGTCTACTCGTGCAATGCATGAATGAAGTCCATACCCTCATTCATACTAAGCAGTATCTCTTGAGAAACCATGAAACTATTGTGGGAATTTCTCTAAGCGCCAACCATCAGTTAATAGTTATAGCAATGATACATCGTTAATCGACCCACGATGCCTGGCCATTCTAACCTTTCAAAAGTATAGTACCTGAACTGTCTAATGGATCAACTAGTCTATTGTGAAAAGGATTCATCTAAAAAGTATGACCCTTTTCTACCTATGATGGCTACATGGTTTTGATGGAGATTTGAGTTAATATTAAACTCATATTCCCACATCAATGATCAATACTACTCTCGAAAATATACTTAACCTATATGTTTTAAAAAATAATTTCTCCTGTGATTTGATATTAATGCTCAAAAACTTAGCTCAAAGACTATATTGGAAATCTCAGTTTCCCTGCTTGCTTCATTTTATAAAGCTATAACTCTGTTCTGAAAAATAGCTTGAAGATTCTTTGGAAAACTCAGTTTCCATTCTTGTTCAAATGTGAAAACTATTTTCTTTTGAACTTCTTTGGGAATACATAGTCCCCATATATTTCTTTGAAGGAAGAATTTCAACTCTTTACTATTTACATAGCTTGAAACTTGAGTCTTAAAACAACTCTTAGGGAATACTTAGTTTCTTTAGGGATAATGCACAAGTACCCCCTAAACCTATGCCCGAAATCCCAGAGACACACTTATACTATACTAAGGTCCTATTAACCCCCGGAACTTATTTTATAAGTAATTCTCTACCCCTTTTTAGCCTACGTGGCACTAGTTTGAAAAAAAAAGTCAACAATCGTTGGGACCACAAGATAGTGCCACGTAGGTCGAAAAGGGGTAAAAAATTATTAATACAATAAGTTCAGGGGGGTAATAGGACCTTAGTATAGTATAAGTGTGTCTCTGAGATTTCGGGCATAGGCTGAGGGGTTACTTGGGCATTATCCCGTTCCTTTATAATTTTTTGATAAATGAACTCAACTTTTTACTTTTTCATAACTTGAAACTTGAGTCTTAAAACATAGTTAAAATGTTGTTAAAATACCTTGTAAACTCGTAAGAACTTTTCGTTGACTTGCTTCTTAACCTCTTTGACTTTGACGTTAACTTTCCTTGAATTGGATTATGGATTCAAAGTTGGATGATTTCATGATGTTTAGATGGACCTTAAAGTGTTGGAATCAACTAAGAAACGTGGGCACATCATTTAGGAACAAGTACGAAAAGGTGGGGGAAGAATGGGGAGAATTGACGTCCCTGGTTCTCTAAGAGGGGCGGGGAGCCAACCCTTAAAGTTTAGAACAATTTTTTGGCACTCTGGCTGGCATGACGCGCTAGAGGCCAAAGTTCAGAAGAAATTTTGTTGCACTCTAGCAGGCACGACTCCCCAGCCTTTGCCCAGAAAATCTTCGACTTATCCCCTTCATTTTTCACCTCTAAAGTTCCATGTTCTTTTCCCAAACACTTAGGATCATTAGTACCCTCAATACCCAATAGATTTTACTGGAAAAACAACCCGAAAACACAAATCAAATCAACTATTGGCATGGAACAACTCAAACAACAAGAATTCAACAATGTTCTTAAAGAACTTCACTTTCTATAATTCAACCAACTCAAAATCTCTAAATTTAAAAACCGTTGGTGTGTGGGTGAAGTAAACCAACACGAAAATATCTCACATACCTTTATAGGGATCACCGCCAACGAAATCCACTCGCAAACCTTGTCGTTCTTTGCGAATTCTTGACCTTTCTCCCTTTACTTCTTCTTCTCTCTCTTCTCCAAGATCTAAATGTGATTTTGATTTTCCAAAACTGAAATAAACTTAGTTTTGACCCCAATAAACCCCTAAAAGTTAAAGAGGAAATTAATTGATGAAAAAACTTGTTTTCCCTTCCTTAAATCCAATTAGATTTTTTCATTCTTTAATAACTCAACTTCCGATAAGCATATATCACTCATATGATATCAAGAATGCGCAAACTCAGCGACGTTGTAAAGATGTCTCCAAGTGCTTTCCAACCATATCAAGAACTACCTATAACTCATCATGTGGTAAGAGTTATGGCCATTTGAAGTTGACCAAAATTCACTTTTTCCTAACCTAAGAAAATTTCCATATTTTGATTCTTTCCAAAACTGACTATTTCAAATTCTAAACTTCTTCATAACTATTTCAATTTGTGAGATGTTACAATATCTCTCCCTTGAGAATATTCGTCCTCAAATGAGACTACTTCTTACTAGGCTTATTGTGTAACATCTTACTTTCAGCTAAAACACCCAACAACAAAATATAAACAAAACATGCCAGCTTAAAATTAGTACCAAGAAAAGGATTAGTACCTCAATTTGGCACTACTCTAGATTGGAAGAGATGTGTGTATCTCTTCTTCCTAACCTCTTTAGCTTCTCAAGTAGATTTTCTACAAACTGATTTACCTTTTTACCAAATCTCATAACACCCTTCATGGGTGAAACTTTAAAGTAATTCAATCATTTACCATTGGTACACACAACCTACTTGATATCTCAATACACCATCTCCCCCTTGTTCAAAAACTTGTTGCTTATGAACACTTGCCTGTAATAAAAGCCAAATAGGTTCGTATTCTTGCTTGCCTTTTACTTCTAACACTAATGAAGATTCAGTCCCATTCATCACAAATACTCCTGCACTTGTGGAGTTCATTAATCGAACACCTAATCATGCAAGTCTATGCACCTCCTTTGCTAAATCTTTCTTATCTTCATTCAAATGAGTGGTACAACCGATAAACAACCTTCTTTGTCTGAGATTAATCTCTTTCTAACTAAAAACATGAAAAAAAATCGTGTGTCAATTAACACTTCCACATGAACACCATAAAGATAATGACATCATCTTACGAAGCAAATACTACAGCAACAAACTCTAAGTCATGGGTTGGGTAATTCTACTCATGAAACTTTAAGTCTGCAAGTGTCATTCTCTATGGAAGAAAATATAGGACGACTATTTGGAATGATATCTATGTCAAATTCTATTTATCTCTCAGGAGGGACTTCGGGTAGATCATCAAGAAAACTTTTGGAAACTCTTTTACTAGTGGAACTGACTGAAGGGGAGATACCTCAACACTAGAGTAATTAGCTCGGACTAAGTGATGGACAAATTCCTTAAAAACAGTGATAGACACATCCTTTAGAAACTAACTTTCGTGCCTTAAGGTAGGAAATTAGACGACCCTTAGGCACTATTGAATTGTTTTCCACTCTAAGACTGGCTCATTTGGAAATAGAATTTGTCATGCCCCGAGCTACCCACGAGAGGCGGACATGGAACCTAGGACCGCAAGTGATATCAAGCTAACCCTGTTGGCAAGATCACGAGCATACTAAAGAAATTAAACTAATAAGGAAGCTAAATCATGTTTAAACTCAAAAGATGGGGAATAACCATATGCTAAAAAGAAAATATATGAAATAATGATGAGTTTAATACAAAAAAAGTACTAACTCAATACTAAACTGAAACTAACTATGCCGGAAATAAGCCTCTAACTAACTATAAAAGTTGGGACAAGCCCCAGCTAAGTCTAGCAAACACTAAAACTAAAAGACCAAAATACTAAAAGAAACTGATGTCTACTGTCCTCGAAGAATGAGGACTCACCACTGATTCTGCTAAACTGGAGATCGCGAATCAATCTAAGCGTCATCTGGATACTAAGAACTTGAACCTACATCACAAAATTAAGTGAAATGTTTTGAACATGATATACTAAATTCTGAGCTAACTGGATGCAATGAACAAATTTATAACATGCTGAGACTGAATACCAACTGAACTATAAATATGGTCAATACAATAGAGTCTGATTGAACCGTGGGAGCTAATAATGACCTATTATAAAATCACATGAGCTAAATGTGGAGTTCGATATATACGCCCCATAGAGAGGACCAAATATACCCTGCCATAGGTATAAAGGCATGCTGGCGTGATCACTAAACTGATGCCCACAGAGGGTACTGGGTAAGCTAAACTCTGGTCCAACTCTATATAATGTTAATCCAAATGAATAAAGTGATTAAGACATCGTAACTTAATTTCTATAAATAATTGATAACTCAAAAAATGAACATGCTAACTGAGAATGCGATGCATTAATAACTGAGGCATATATATCTGAAGTATGTGAGATATATGATCTATCATGTGTAATTCAGAAACTAAAGAAATATATAGCTAGGGTTCTGAAACTCATGTGATAAATTGAATAATAACTTTACAATATGATCTGGAACATATATCTAACTAATTCCTAATGATCTACTGTAATTCTAGAAACCCTAGGTTTAATCATGATAAGAGAATCAAGAACTAATTGAAAACAGGGATATAATGGTGAAAAAACCCACTATGAAATTCAGGGAGAAATATTTACATTTTGGGGCTGGAACTGATGGAACCTTTCTGCGTTCTTGAATTGGGGTTCTTGACCTTTTTCTCCTTTCTTGCTTCTAAATTCTAAGTTTTGGTTGATGATTTTGACATAGGTAAGTTCTTGTTATGTTTCTATGCTTAAAATGACTAAAATTTGATGATTTAGGGCTTAAATGGCGTATCTTATGATTTAAATGGAATAGGAAAAGACAAATAGACCCCTGAAGAAAAAATTTGTCGCATCAAACGACAACCTAGATTGATGGGCTGTCGTTCAATCGACGGTCCATAGGTTGTGTCTGATTGACAAACTTTTACTAAAATGGGCATTACCTTTTACTGTTAGGTTGGATTCTAGCAAACACGGTGGCTATGGAATGATAATTCAATTATCTATCTTTTGATAGGTCATGGGACACCTAATTCAGTTTATGCCAAGATTTATGACCATTTGAAGTTGACCAGATAATATTTCCCCCCTAACTGATTGCTAACTTTTACCAATAGTCAGACCTATGGGCCGTAGATCGAACGACGGTCTGTGTTGGTCGTCCGTAGTTTATGTCAGAGGCTGGGTAACTTGATTCTCAATCCAAGAACCGTAGTCTGACTTACGGACCATAGATCTGTTCATGGATTGACACTTCATCGATTTTTTGGGATGAATTTTTGTGAGAGTTTCAGTGGCACACGACGGATGCACAGTATGGGCCGTAGATCAGACTATGGTCTGTCGATAGTGATTGTTAATTGCACTTGCAAATTTCTTAAAAGCTGATTTCTAATCTGTTTTGGATACGGGTTGTTACATTATTACCCCTTTGGGAACATTCGTCCTCGAATGAAGACTAAACTAACTGAAATAGATAGAGAGAGATGAAATCCCCTACAACTAAATATTGAGGACTGAGTTTCTAATTGAATTGAGTTCCAAGAACATGCAAATATGCTGGAAATGCAACTACAAATTTAGAAAACTTAATTTTAAGGCTTAATTCACGCATGAATGACTGAAAAACTGAAGGGGATCTATTACTTCAAGTTGTAGTGGAATCAGAAGAAAAGAGGTGAGGATACGTGGCTTTCATTGCTGCTTCTGCTTCCCAAGTAGCTCCTTTTACGGACTGACTCCTACACAGAACCTTGACTGAAGCGACTTCTTTACTTCTCAACCTTCTAACCTGACGGTCAAGAATCTCAACTGGTACATCCTCATACGAAAGACTATCTTTCACCGCCACACTCTCTAATGACACTACAGAGGCTGGGTCACCACACATTTCTTTAAGAGCGAGATGTAGAAGACTGGATGCACTGTTGCTAGTTCTGCTAACATTTCTAAATCATATTAGACCTTGCCAATCCTTTTCAAGATCTTTAAAGGGCCTACATATCTAGGACTAAGCTTCCCTTTCTAGCAAAATCTCATCAACCCTTTCATAGGTGACTCTTTTAGGAAAACCCAATCATCAACTTGGAACTCTAGTTCCCTTCTCCTTACATCTGCATAAGATTTCTGACGACTTTGGGTTGTCTTAATTCTATGTCTAACGAGTTGCACTTTCTCCATAGCATAAAGGACTGAATTTGGATCTACCAAAGTTATTTCACCTACTTCAAACCAACTAACATGAGATCTACATCTACGTACATACAGTGCCTCATAAGGGGCTATATAAATGTTGGAATGGTAGCTATTGTTGTAGTCAAATAAGAGGAAGGTGATCATCCAACTACCCTTGAAATCGATCACACAAGCTCTAAACATATCCTGTAGGGTATGAATGGTATACTTTTCTTGTCCATCCATCTGTAGATGAAATGTTGTGCTATGGTTAACCTAAGTACCAAGACACTTCTGAAATGACTTCAAAAAATGCAAGGTAAGTTGAGGACATCTATCTGAGATGATAGACAAAGGAACCCCATGCAACCTCAAAATTTCATTAATGTAAAGGTTGACATAGTCCTCTGCCGAATAGTAGTCTTTACCTTCAAAAAGCGAGAAGACTTAGTCATCCTCTCAACTATCACTCAAATTGAGTCATGTTGTCTGCACGTACGAGGTACACCTGTGATAAAATCCATATTGATCACTTCCACTTCCAAGTAGGAATGTCGATCTCTTGAGTCATACCCCCTAGATTATGATGATCTACTTTGACTTGCTGGAAATTGAGGCACTTACTCACAAAATCTACTATATCCCTCTTCATGTCATTCCACCAATAGACTTCCCGCATATCGCGGTATATCTTAGTGACATCTGGGTGAATAGAATATCTATAGTTATGTGCTTTTCTAAGAATATTTTGTCCCAACTCACCCACATCACGAACACACAATCTACCCCGGTAGCGAAGTACACCATCTCCCCCTTGAGAGAAAACCTCTACACTTTAATTATGGACTGCATCCTTAATTTCAAGCAAGATTGGATCACTTTCTTGATTTTCCTTAACCTCCACTATCAGAGAAGATTTTGCCCCATTCTTAACCGTTACACCACTGTTTGATATGCTCATAAGGAGAATTTCCAAGCGAGCAATCTTGTAAACATCCTTCACTAATTCCTTCCTTTCTTCCTCAACATGGACTACACTACCCATGGATAATCTACTAAGAGCATCTGCTACTACATCTCCTTACTAGGATGGTAACGAACACTTATATCATAATCCTTAAGGAACTCAAGTCATCTTCTGTAGCAAAGATTTAACTCTGAGTGAACACATATTGAAAGCTTTTGTGGCCAGTGAATGCATCTAAATGAACACTATACAAGCAGTGTCTCCAGATCTTGAGTGGAAACACCACTGCTACAAACTCGAGGTCATGAGTTGGATAGTTCTTATCATGTACCTTAAATTGTCTAGAAGCATAACATATAACCTTATCTCGCTGCATCAACTCACAACCTAGGCAAACTCTTTGTGCATCACAATAGATCAAATAACCATCTGAACCTTCTGGTAGAGTCAAGACAGGAGTTGTAGTCAATCTAGTTTTCAATTATGCAAAGCTTTTCTCACAATCATCTGACCTTTGAAACTTCCGCTTCTTCTAAGTCAACCTAGTCAATGATGATTCTATGGATGAAAATCATTAAATAAACCTTCTGTAATAACCCGCCAGACCTAAGAAACTTTTTATATCTGTAGCAGAGGTAGGTCAGGTCCATTGTTTTACTAATTCTATCTTTGGTGAATCCACTCGGATCCCTTTGCTAGACACAATGTGACAAATGAAAGCAAAGGATTGGAGCCAGAACTCACACTTGCTAAACTAAAAAAAATAATTGGAGATCCTTAAGAGTCTGCAGAACAACTCTCTGATTCCTCGCATGTTCTTCCTCATTCCTATAGTAAATGAGGATATTATCAATAAAGACAATAAAGAACAAGTCCAAATACTGTTTGAACACTTTTTTCATCAATCCATGAAAGTTGCAAGAGCATTGGTTAGTACACACTACATAATTACATATTTATAATGACCATAATGAGTTTTGAAGGATGTCTTCAGAATGTCACTATCTTTAAATCTAAGATGATGATAACCCGATCCGATATCTATCTTTGAGAAAGGCTAGCACCCTGAAGTTTGTCAAACAAGTCATCAATCCTGGGGATGAGATACTTATTCTTGATTGTCACATTGTCCAACTTCTTATAGTCAATGCACATTCTAAGATAACCATATTTTTTCATCATGAACAACACTGGTTCACCCTAGGTCTGATGAAGCCCTTATCTGGAAGGTCTTTCAACTTATCATTCAATTCCATAAGCTTTGGTGGATCCATTTTGTAAGAAATAATAGAAATAGGTTGGGTATCTAGAAGGAAATCAATCCCAAAGTCGATTTCCCTTTAAGGTTGGACTCCGGGAATATCTTCTGGGAACACTTCTGGAAACTCACTAACTACTTGAACTGACTCAAGAGTGGGGGTATCAGATTTATAATTCTTAACCCGAACTAGATAATAGAGATAACCCTTAGAGATCATCTTTTCTAGCCTTAAGGTAAGAAAGGAATAGACCCGTAGGCGCTAAGCTACTACCCTTCTATTCTAAGATTAGTTCATCTTGAAACTGAAAACAAAAAATCCAGTTCTACAATAGACTTAGGCATAACAATAATGTAATCAATCCATGCCTAGAATGATATCGAAGTCTACCATTTATAACTCTACAAGATCTGCTAAGGTGACTTTCTAAGAGATTGTGACAGGGCAATTTCTATGTACTCGTCTTGCTATAACTGGGTCACCGAGTGAAGTGGAGACTTAGAAAGGTTCTGAGAGTAGCCCCTGGATCTAACAATTCATAAGCATCAAGGTCAAAGACTCGTAACGTACCAGTGACGCAATCCAGAGAACCTTCCTGATCCTGGCATGCTTGAAGAGAATACAACATGTTCTGACGCTGACCTCCACCTATAGAAGATGAGTTACCCTGTTGAGTCGGGCAACTTGTTTGTGATCATGAAGTTGTAGACTGAGCTATACCATTACCACCTCCTTGAATCTGTCTAGAAGGACAATTTCTCAACCTATGACCAGATTTACCACACCCAAAGCATCATTCCTTTCCTGCAAGGCTCTCGCCTGGATGGTTCTTACTACAATTAGGGAAAGTGGGGTAAGTATTGGTGCCTAATACACTTCCCTAATACTTAGAGCCTGGTGCTCTAACCTTTTGGTCAAACCTGTTCGTGGAGGATTGAACACTAGCTGATGAAAGGGCTGGGGCTAAAAACTTCTGCTGACTCTGTCAGCAATTTACACAACCCGATTCCTACTGAGAATAGTCATAGTGCCCAGTCCTACCCTTTCTTATTCTCCTTGGCATGTTCCCTAAGTTTATCACCCTCAACCTACTGAGAATGATTCATAAGCCTAGAGATGTTCAAATTTCCTAGTAACATAGCATTTATGCACTCAGTTTTCACCAAATCTGACACTCCATACAAAAACTTATTCATCTGGGACCTGGTGCCGACAACCATGTAAGGAGCATACCTAGAGAGTTGGTAAAACTTGAGCCCACACTCTTGGACTGTCATGTTACCTTGCCTTAAATTCATGAATTCCTGAGTATTTTCTTGTCTTAACTCTATTAGGAAAAACCTCTCCATAAAGGTCTCACTAAAGCAATTCCAAGTAATAAGAGTTGCATTTGTACCCCTATTTTTCTTCCACTGAGTGTACTAGATATGAACAACATCTTTAAATTTATATGATGCCAACTCAACCCAATAATTTCCAGTGACCTGCATCAACTCAAAGATCTTATTGATCTCATCCAAGAATTTTTGCGATCCTCACTAGTCTGCGATCCTAAGAACTTAGATGGACATGCTAACAAATTCAGGAACCCTTGTTGCTGCTGATCCACCATTGGCATTCAAAGGAGCTTGAACTCAATTGTTCTGGTTGACCACACTCTTAAACAACATCTGAATGGCGTTCCTGAACTCAGCATTGGAGACTTCCTAATCTAGGATCGGAGGAGCTGTATTTGCATTCCTTGCAGTCGCATTACTAGTGTTAGCTCTAAGAGGATGCATGATCTGAAACGTAAAATGTTGAGTTAGAATGTAATTATATCATACCTTACGAACGATAAGAGTAAGCAAAAATGAGGATTTTCCTAGAACACTTCATAGTCTCCCTGTCATTAGATGTGGTGCACTTCACACCCATGAAAAGGACACTACTTAATGCAGATTATCAGACATCCTAGGACACTTAAACCTATTATTCTGATGCCAAGTTTGTCACGCTCCGAGCTACCCCTAAGACATGGACACGGGACGTAGGACCACAAGTGATCCCAAACTAACCCTACCGGTAAGATTATGAGCATACTAAAGAAATAAAAGTGATGCGGAAGCTAAATCATATTTAAAATGAAAAGATGGGGAATACCTATATGCTAAAATTAAAATATATTAAATACTTATGAGTTAAATACAAAGAAAATCTTTACTCAATACTAAGCTGAAACTAACTATTCCAGAAATAAGCCTCTAACTAAGTAGAAATGTTGGGACAAGCCCAAACTAAGTCTAGCAAAACATGAAACTAAAAGAGATCTTAAACGAGGACTCACCAATGATTATACTGAACTAGAGATCTTAAATAAATCTTAGCGTGATCTAGATGTAGAGAAGCTGAACCTACATCAGGAGAAGATATAGCGTACCTACGCATCAGTACTTGAAAGGTACTGAGCATTTAGGATAGAGTAAAGCTGAATGAGAAATAAGTGAACAACATCAAAAGAAAGTAAAATGTTTTGAATGTTATATACTGCATTCCGAGCTAACTGGATGCAGCACTAGAGTCTGACTGAACTGTGGGAGCTACTAATAACAGATAATAAAACCACATGAGCTAAATGTGGAGTCCAATGTATATGTCCCATCGGGAGCACCCAATATACCCTGCCAGAGATATAAAGGCATGTTGGCATGATCACTAAACTGATGCCCACAGAGGGGACTTAAAACCTACTTGGCTAGTAGTTTTGGGACTATTTGGACACGCTAAAGCATATTCCAACTCAGTATTATGCTACTCCCAATGAATAAAGTGATTAAGACATCGTGGCTTAATTTCTGTAAATAGTGGATAGCTCAAAAGTAAACATGAAAAATGAGAATGCAACAATTAATATGATAATTATGCAATAATAACTAAGGCAAGTATATCATAAGTAACTGAAATATCTGACTAGCATGTGTAATTTACGAACTAAAGAAACACATATCTAGGGTTCTGAGATTCATGTGATTAATTGAATAATAACTTTAAAATCTAATACGGAACATATATCTAACTAATCAGTGATGATCTGCTGTAAATCTAGAAACCCTTCGTTTAATCATGATGAGAGAATCAAAAAACTAATTGAAAACTAGGGATTTCATGGGTGAAAGGAACCCACTAGTGAAATCCCACATACCTAGTAATGAAATCCAAGGAGAAATATTTAGATTTCGGGGCTGGAACTGATGGAAACTTGTTGCGTTCTTGAAGTAGGGTTCTTGACCTTTTTCTCTTTTCTTGCTTCTAATTACTAAGTTTTGATTTATGATTTTGACTTGGGTAAGTTCTTGTTATGTTTCTAGGCTTAAACTGACTAAAATCTGATGATTTAGGGCTTAAACGATGTATCTTAGGGTTTAAATGGAGTAGAAAAAGACCAAAAGACCTTGGAATTTTTTGTTAGGCCAAACGACAACCTAGACTAATGGGCCATCATTTAATCGACTGTTCGATAACCTTTACTTAAACGGGCATGTTTTTTTACTCGGAGGTTGGATGTTATCATTCTTGGTGGCAATGGAAAGATAATTCAATTATCTATCTTTTTATAGGTCATGGGACACCTAATTCATTTTGAAATAAGAGTTATGACCATTTGAAGTTTACCCAACAACATTTCCCCCTTAACTGACTGTTAACTTTCTTCTATGATCAAACTTACAGACTATAGATGGTTTGTGCTGATCGTCACTAGTTTATGTCAAAGGCTGGGTAACGTGAGTCTCAATCCACGGACACAGACCACGGACCTTAGTCAGACATACATATTGTATATCTGTCCGTGGATCAACACTTAGTCGATTATCTGGGTTGAATTTTTGGGAGAGTTTTAGTGGCAAACGACAAATGCACTATGGTCCATAGATAAGACTACATTCCATCGATAGTGACCGTCGATTGCACCTACAGATTTCTGAAAAAGCATATTTCTGGTCTATTTTGGATACAGGCTGTTACAGAAACTTTACTACTTGAGTTCCACAATCAACTGAGGCATAAAGCCAGTCCATACCAAGTAGAACATCAAACTGTACCATGTCTACTCTTGTGATTGAGGAAAACAAGCAATCACAATAGACTCTCTCTGCTATAATGTACTTACCAACAGGTGTGGAAACACAAAATGGTTCTAATTTGCTATATAATAACATCAACATTCATAGCAACATAAGAAATTATAAAGGATAAACTTGCTCTTGGATCTAGCAAATTAAAATAGTAACTCAAAGACTTGAATCATACCAATGACAACATATGGTGAACCCTCTTGCTCTTGAAGACTCTTAATAGCCTATAAGCGGTTTGTTCCTTCGCCAATAGTGGAAGTAGCCCCTCCAGGTGTAGCTTTGTCTGGTGGAGCAACTGGAGAAGATTGGCCCCTGATTCCCTGAGTTACACTACCTTTCCGGTTCTCAGGACACTCCTTCAGAAAATGACCACTCTAACCACACTTGAACTAAACAGTAAAACCCTTATGACAAATACCTGAGTGGTTTCTGCCACACTAAGAACATGCAGGAGGTCTACTATCCCTTTGTGTTATACTGTCTTGAGAATAGGCTGGCTTAGCTCTGAACTTCTGACTATTGTACTCATTTTTATTCTTAGGTACAGGTACACTCATATATGATGGAGCAGATCCCTTCTGCTTTTGGTGGAGGGATGACCGGTTCGCATCACTTTTTTTCCTACCTGAACTCGTCCCCTGATGTCTTAACTCTCTTATTCTTAATCTATTCTCTGTCATTCAGCTTATCCTCTTCTACTTGTTTTAAATGGATCATAAACCTTGCTAGATCCATATCCCCAATAATTGCAGCTGCCTATCCTTCCTTGCTTTACTGACGAGACAACCTAACAACAAATAAACTCAACCTTCTCCTCATGTTAGTAACAATCTCCAAGGCATCGCGGGAAAGTTGTGCAAACTTCAGATTGTATTCATGAACACTCATAGACTTTGAATTAAGGGTTAGAAACTCTCTTATGTTTGTCTTTTGCAACTCACGAGGAAAGAAACGCCCCATGACAACTCTCCCAAACAGAATCCAACTCACTATTGGCACATTCTCTGCCCTACTCTTTTTTAATTAGTCAAAGCACATATTAGCAACACCGTTCATTTAGTATGCAACTAGTTCAACCCTCTCCATTTCAGCAACATGTATGATATCAAATACCCTTTTTAGAATCTCAATAAATTTCTCTGGATCCTTAGTGACATTTGAACCTGTGAAGCTTAGAGGATTCATCCTTAAAAGCTCACGGGTCCTTGAAGTGCGAACCACTTCCTATTGATTATCTCTCTATCCAATTTCATAGGTCGCAACTTGAATTAACATCCATATAGTCTCACGGAATTCAACATGGATAACTTCTCCTTGAGGTTGCACTCCAGCTGCATTTGGTAATTCTTGTTCCTCAATATACCTCCTAGATGGAAGACCTCTGACTTCTCTTTGTGGAGGCATGATTATCTAAGAACACGTGTAGGCACAAATTACAAGGAAACTTTTTATAGATCAAATTCTAACTCACGAAAGGATTATGAAAGAAGTGACAAATTTCCTAAACGTTGCGGCCTCCTAATTATAGATGTAGCACACTTCTCATCGATAACTAGGATTCTATGGACTCGAATTCATAGACTCCCTAGGACTCCTGAACTTTGTGCTCTGATACCAAGTTTGTCATGTCTCGAACCTACATCCTAGGCTGGACTGGCACTTGAAGACCATTCCTGACCTTGAGCGAACCCTTGTCCTGGCTTACTTATTCAATGGAAGACTTGAATACAAGAGAATATAACTCAAGGAGTAGCTAATAAAAATACTTAATAAAAATGGAAACTTAAGTCTTAAACGTATACAACTTAAATGAATAAGACAAAAGAACTAATATTATTTTTCTGTAAAACCTTTAAAATGAAGATGGATGTTGAGACAAGATCCCCAATCATCCTAACAATTGAAAATTAAAAACAATAACTAAATGAAAAAGTTGTCCTCTAAAATGAAGGGAGGCTCAGCAACTGACTCTGACTGCTCACTGAATCAACACTATGTAAGATGCTTATCCTAAATACCTGTTTTCCATCATAAGACAATGATGGCCAACTGATATCAGTACATCGAATGTATGAGTATGCGAGTTGTAATGCTAAAATAACATAGGCTTGAAGAAGATTCTGAAGGAAACACTTACCTTGGCTCTTCTCAATTCATGAACACTTAACTAAACAAATTTTAATATTAAGCAATTCAAAAGTAAGTGCATATTAAATAAAAGTTGTTTAAAATATACTGTAAACTCTGTGTGTACGCAAAGATAAGAAATAACTATGAGATGTATGTAAAAATATAAAATAACAGACGTCAATTCTCAATCATAATATAAGACATATTATGATTCCTCTCAAAGTTTACTCATGCAATGCATGAATAAAGTCCCATACCCCCGTAGTTGAACACAATTTCAACTTCATCAATCATTCTTCAAAATCACATGAAAAAAAACAGTAAAATCAGAGAGACCACTCAAACCAAATACATTAAAAGCTGCAAAAATATAATAAAGTAAGCCCTAAAAGACAAACAACATCTCGAGACCACTAAAAGAGAAACAAAACAAAGCTATCAAAGGCATAAAAGTACATCATTTTAAAACAAAACAATACATTTCAAGTGATTTCGATACACATAAATCAAAGGAAACTAAATACAACACATGCCGTCGACTTTACTTAAATAACCCTAACTAATAAGAAAATGTAACCCTAATCGAATATATAATTTACTGAAGGGAGAAAACTTACCTTCAACCCGTAGATTTTCTAACCCTAGAACCTCAATTTGTGTAAGTCTTCAAGAACCCTAGATGCGCCGCGATTTGTGTTCTTGGGGGAAAAGGAAGTTTAGGAAATTAGGGATCTGTTTTGGGGGAAAAGGGATATGGGTTTTGGGTCGGATACGGGTAGGATAAGTTATTTAAAAGAGGGGTATAATTGAACCATAAAATATGGGTAATAAAAAGGTTTAATGGGTTGGATTTTTAGGGGCATATTTGACCCTTTCTCTTTTGTAATATAAATTCCACGATGTAATATTAAAATGACGTGGAAAATCCATTTGGGCAATTAAAAAAAAGTAAAATGCGCTGGATATTTTGAGGTGGCCAACTAATGCCCATAAGGGCATATTTGTACCAATAATTGGGCGTTGATGGTATAAATGGACCAAACTTTAAACGGGGGGGGGGGGGGGGCATATTTAAACCTTTTCAAAAAGTGTAGGGGCATATTTGTCCCTTTTCCCTTTATTAAATTAACTAAATTGATTAGTTAGATAAATTTTCACCATTTTGGTGAAGATTTGATTTCTTGCTTTTCTATCATGTCCAGTTTTTCATTTCCCTGCCCCAACTTGAAAATATCTTCTATCTCTTATTAGAAATGGGAATTTGGTATACCAACACAACAGTAAACTGTTATACCCAAAGCAAAATAAATTGTACAGTGTATTTTTCACTAAACAAACACAGTAAATGGACACGTGGATTCAAAAAAAAAATTAGTCAACAGGTGTAAACCTCTACAAATTTACACTATGTTTTATTGTTCCTTTATCTCACACATGTATTATTTTTTTGTTGTGATGCACTTTAATGTACAAATTCTTTTTTGTTGCTTCTAAGATCTCTATATTTTCATCGCTCTCAAAGGTACGTTGCGAAGTCCCCGCTACCAATTTTTTCAACTTAATTTATGCATATGTTTAATTTTTTATACTATGTGTTACTATGTCCAATTCCCCACTCCAATTTTCTCTCAGTCATCAGTGGCACAAATCTCAAATTTATTTGGGTAAGTTTTTCAATTTTTCAGTGCTTCTATATCTTTTTTGATTCTCCACTCCAATTTACTGTCTCGATTTTTCTTTACTTCATCTCCAAAGGATGTATAAAAAGCTAAAACGTTTCACTTTTTCCTCGCTATAATGTTTGATCTGATTAGTTCTTTCGATTTCCTTCTTGATGGTCTATTGGCTCTTTGTGATTTAGACATTAAAAGTAAACACAATTTTAAACGTGTACCTTAACTTTCTACTCTTTTGATACAATTTCTAGCTAAGATTTCTACATATACCTTACTAACTGCTTGATTTGCACATGCATTATGTTTCTTTAATGAACTTAATTTTTATTGTTGGATATGTAGCAAGAATTGATGGGAAATAGAGGGAAGGAGAGGAATTTGAAAAGTTTAGAACTTGAAAGGTTGGGAACTTGAAAAGTCCTCTAATGCTTTAATAAAAAAGGCAATAGTCCCTCATCGGTAATGGAAATGAAAATAGGAGAGTTTAAATAAATAAACACTCCTATTAATTATTAAAAGGGTTGGAAAGAGGGACCCCCCTCGCGCCGTCGTCGTCGTCGCTCGCTTCGACTTCGGCTTCGGCTTCGGCTTTGGCAAATGATCGAGAGATAATTTTTTGGACAAATTTATTTTAATTAATTAAATGGCCAAAAATTATTTTCAATTAATCAGTTGATAACAGAAATTAACCGAAACGTTTTCAAGTTTTTAGTTAACCCGACCCGACTCGGATCTGCGCGCGTGACCCGTTTTAAATTCCGTTATATTTAAAAAAAATCCCGCCACAGTTCTGAAAGGTTGCAACTTTCAGGAACAGTCAATACCATTTGAAAGTTTGCAACCTTTCATTAATGGTTGTGTCAATTCTGAAAGGGTTGCAACCTTTCAGAATATATTATTCTTGCCTATAAATACCATTTAGTCTTCAGAATATTTACTAACGAATTTTCTGATCTTCCTTCTTCTTAAAAAAACACATTTTTCTTCGTGTACTTTCCTACTGTGGATTGATTCGCTGACAGTAGAGTTTTTGGTATCTATACTCTACTGATTAAGATTATTTTACCCTGGGAGGTTATATTCCAAACCAAACCTCGGATACTAGAGGGGAATAATTTCCTTAAGGGGACACTGTGAATTCAGTGGACTTGATTTTCTTCCTAAATTATCAAAAAGAGTATTCAAGATTTTGGTAAGTTTTACAGATTAAATTATTTTTTACAAATAAATTTCTGTTCATCTTATTTACTGGTTCTAAAAATCTCAGTTACTTCGTGTTTCTGAATGATTTATTACAACCAGTAATTTCTGATTTTCTTAACACAGATTGGCAACAATCTTAAGGAAATTATATAAATCTGTGTTTCTGGTGGAGACAAAAATCTTTGTGATTTTATACTCCTTTAAGTCTACAATTATAATTTATTGCTTACTTATATTGTATCAATTTTGTTTATCAGAAATTGAAAACACTGGTGTTACAGTGGCTGTTGCTGCACCAACCCGAACTCTTGTATCACAAGCAGAGAAACCTGGTAAATTCATAGGTGTGAATTTCAAAGGATGGCAGCAACGAGTATTTTTCTGGCTTACCACTCTTGGTCTGCAGAAATTTACAAGTGAAGATACTCCAGTACCTGCGGATGATATGCAAGACAGGGAAAAAATTATGATTGTTGAAGCATGGAAACAGTCAGACTTCCTATGTAAAGGTTACATTTTGAGTGCTTTAGAGGATGACTTATATAATATCTATAGTGCAATAACAACTTCAAAAGAGTTGTGGAATGCACTTGAGAAGAAATATAAGACAGAAGATGCATGCTTGAAAAAATTTGTGGTCGCAAAGTTTTTAGACTATAAAATGGTAGATAGTAAAACTGTTGGATCACAAGTGTAGGAACTTCAACTTATTCTCCATGATCTGATTGCTGAAGATATGGTAGTAAATGAAGCTTTTCAAGTGGCTGCAATGATCGAGAAGTTGCCTCCTTCGTGGAATGATTTCAAGAATTATCTAAAGCACAAGCGTAAAGAAATGAAGCTTGAAGATCTTGTGATTCGTCTCAAGATTGAGGAAGATAACAGAAATGCCGAAAAGAAGTCGCGTAAGAGTTCAACAATCATTGGAGTTAATATTGTTGAAGAAGCTCCTACCAAAGACGAAAAGAGAAAGAAGTCTAACGGGCAGAAGTCAGAACAGGCCAAGAAGAAATTCAAAGGCAACCGTTATAATTGTGGCAAGGCTGGTCATACATCTTCTGATTGTCATGCTCCAAGAAAGGACAAAAACAAAGGCAAAGTCAAAAGTCAAGCAAACATCGTGGAAAAGATGGAAGATGCAGATGACTTGTGTGCAATGATATCAGAGTGTAACTTAGTTGTAAATCCCAAGGAGTGGTTTCTCGACTCAGGTGCTACTAGACATATTTGCTATGCAAAAGAAGCCTTTGCAACGTACACTCCTGCTGAGTACGATGAAGATTTATTCATGGGAAACACAGCAACAGCAAGGATTGCAGGAACTGGGAAAGTAATGCTGAAAATGACATCCGGCAAAGTGTTGACTTTAAACGATGTTCTGCATGTCCCTACTATTAGGAAGAATTTAGTTTCTGCTGCACTACTCGTTAAGAACGGGTTTAAGTGTGTCCTAGTTAGTGATAAAACTGTAATAAGTAGGAATGAAATGTTTATAGGAAAAGGCTACCTCAATGAGGGTCTTTTCAAACTAAATGTAATGGTTATTGACAGTATTAATAAAAATTCTGCTTCTGTTTACTTAGTGGAGTTAAGTGATTTATGGCATGCCCGTTTGGGACATGTAAATTACAAAGCCTTGCGAAAATTGGTTAATCTAGAAGTATTGCCTGATTTTAAATGCGATAAGTCGAAATGTGAAATTTGTGTGGAAAGTAAGTTTGTTAAACATCCTTACAAGTCTGTTGAAAGAAATTCTAAAACATTAGACTTAATTCACACAGATATATGCGATATGAAGTCAACACCATCTCGTGGTGGGAAAAAATATTTTATAACTTTTATTGATGATTGCACTCGATTTTGTTATGTATATTTGCTTAATAGTAAGGATGAAGCAATTGATGCATTTAAGCAATACAAAAATGAAGTGGAAAACCAATTGAATCTAAAGATAAAAATGATTCGGAGTGATAGGGGTGGAGAATATGAATCTCCTTTTGCAGAGATATGTTTGGAATATGGTATTATTCATCAAACTACTGCACCTTATACACCACAGTCAAATGGTTTGGCAGAATGGAAGAACATAACATTAAAGGAAATGATGAATGCCTTAATGATCAATTCTGGTTCACTGCGAAATCTTTGGGGGGAAGCCATCCTTACAACTAATAAAATACTCAAAAGAGTACCCCATCGAAAAACACAATCAATTCCATATGAGTTGTGGAAAGGAAGAAAACCCAACTTGAAATATTTCAAAGTGTGGGAGTGTTTAGCCAAGGTAGAGGTTCCTTTACCTAAGAGGGTTAAAATTGGACCCAAAATAATAGATTGTGTCTTTATTAGGTATGCTATGAATAGTAAAGCCTGTCGATTTTTGGTTCACAAATCTGATAATCCTGAGATTCATGTTAATACGATAATTGAATCAGATAATGCAGAGTTTTTTGAAAACATTTATCCATATAAAACTGAAAGTGAGTCAACAAGTGAAAGACCTAAACGACCACGAGAAGAATCAATGGAAAATATTCTAACTAGTGAGGAACCTAGGTGAAGTACTCGACATTGAAAATTTGTTTCTTTCGGACCAGATTTTGTAGCACTATTGCTTGAAAATGAGCCTCAAACATTTAAAGCAGCTATGTCTTCGTCAGAGTCAACTTATTGGAAAGAAGCAGTCAATAGTGAGATTGAATAAATTTTAAGCAATCACACTTGGGAATTGACTGATCTTCCTCCAGGAAATAAACCTTTAGGATCAAAATGGATCTTTAAAAGGAAAATGAAACCTGATGGGACTATTGACAAATATAAGGCTAGACTGGTAGTCAAAGGGTATAGACAAAAGGAAGGTCTGGACTACTTTGACACATACTCTCCAGTAACAAGGATAACATCAATTAGGATGTAAATAGCACTAGCAGCAGTGCATGATCTTAAAATCCACCAAATGGATGTAAAGACAGCCTTCTTAAATGGAGAGTTAGAGGAAGAAATTTACATGGAACAACCTGAAGGGTTTATAGTTCCTGGTAAAGAAAAGAAAGTGTGCAGACTTGTGAAGTCACTTTATGGACTCAAGCAAGCACCCAAACAATGGCATGCTAAATTTGATCAAGTAATGTTGGCAAATGGATTCAAGATTAACGAATGTGATAAATGTGTTAACATTAAAAACGTTATGAATCATGAAGTCATTGTTTGTTTGTATGTTGATGACATGTTAATAATGAGTAAAGAAATTGACGATATAAATGCTACTAAGCGCATGTTGTCCAGCAAGTTCGATATGAAAGACTTAGGAGTTGCTGATTTGATCTTAGGGGTCAGGATTATCAAAACTCCCCAGGGACTAGCATTATCTCAATCTCATTATATTGAAAAAGTATTGGATAAGTTCAATTACTTGAATTTCAATGTAGTCAAAACTCCAATTGATTTAAGTTGTACATTTAAAAAGAATGAAGGTCAAAGTGACTCTCAATTGGAATATGCCAGAGTGTTGGGAAGTTTGATGTATATTATGAATTGCACGCGACCAGATATAGCATGTGCTATTAGTAAACTTAGTCGGTACACTAGTAATCCGAATCAAACTCACTGGATGGCTATGAAACGTGCGTTGGGTTATTTAAAATGGACACAACATTATGCTTTGCATTATAATAAATATCCTGCTGTGATTGAAGGATATAGTGATGCAAATTGGATCACCGGGTCAAATGATGTAAAATCCACGAGTGGTTATGTATTCATACTTGGTGGAGGAGCTGTCTCTTGGAAATCTTCCAAACAGACATGTATTGCTCGCTCCACAATGGAATCTGAATTCATTGCTTTGGATAAGGCTGGTGAAGAAGCGGAATGGCTCCGGAATTTCCTAGAGGATATTCCATTCTGGACCAAACCTGTTGGACCAATTTGCATACATTGCGATAGTCAAGCAGCAATAGGTAGGGCAGGGAGCGTGATGTACAACGGGAAGTCTTGTCATATCCGACGTAGACATAACACCATAAGACAACTGCTCTCTAGTGGAATTATCACAATTGACTATGTAAAGTCAAGCGATAATGTGTCAGATCCACTAACGAAAGGCGTAGTGAGAGAGGCAGTTGAAAGATCATCTAAAGGAATGTGTTTACGGCTTAGGACAAGTCAGCATGACGGTAACTCTATCTAGCGGACTAGAGATCCCAAGAGCTAGATTCAAGGAGAAAAACAAAGATGTGGCTGACGGTTCGACATTGTCAATTAACTCAATCCATTCTCATGATGAAGACAATGTTCAGGAAAAGGTTAAAACTTTAAGGCTTGTTAATGAGGTAATAAAGCTTAAAGTTTTTAATGATTTGCTAAGTTTGGTAGATTTGACCAAATAGTGTATCTACGAGATAACACGGTTAGAAATCACCTATGTGAGTGTGAAGTGGAAGCCGCTTCAAAGAGAATTTTATGTCAAAAGCCTATTCTCTATACACTCATGAAACCAGGAGGTGTTCATGGCTGAAACGAACACAACCGTAAGAATCATAAACAGTAAAGGGTTAATTGTGTGACATATGGTTATCTAGGTATACACCAAAGTTCGACGGTTCAAAGATATTACATCTACCGATTGATCGAGTATATCCGACATATTTCACTACGGAAAGTCCAAGGGGAAACCTACTTATCCAGATGCAATTAATCCTTGCTTGTAAAGTACACAATTGTCCGTGCATTCCTATGTTATAACTATTCCCCATCAATGTGGGGTATTGTTGGATATGTAGCAAGAATTGATGGGAAATAGAGGGAAGGAGAGGAATTTGAAAAGTTTAGAACTTGAAAGGTTAGGAACTTGAAAAGTCCTCTAATGCTTTAATAAATAAGGCAATAATCCCTCATCGGTAATGGAAATGAAAATAGGAGAGTTTAAATAAATAAACACTCCTATTAATTATTAAAAGGGTTGGAAAGAGGGGCCCCCCTCGCGCCGTCGTCGTCGTTGCTCGCTCGCTTCGGCTTCGGCGTCGGCTTTGGCAAATGATCGATGGAGAGATAATTTTTTGGACAAATTTATTTTAATTTTTTATTTAATTAATTAAATGGCCAAAAATTATTTTCAATTAATCAGTTGATAACAGAAATTAACCGAAATATTTTTCAACTTTTTAGTTAACCCGACCTGACTCGGATCTGCGCGCGTGACCTGTTTTAAATTCCGTTATATTTAAAAAAAATCCCGCCACTGTTCTGAAAGGTTGCAACTTTCAGGAACAGTCAATACCATTTGAAAGTTTGCAACCTTTCATTAATGGTTGTGTCAATTCTGAAAGGGTTGCAACCTTTCAGAATATAGTATTCTTGCCTATAAATACCATTCAGTCTTCAGAATATTTACTAACGAATTTTCTGATCTTCCTTCTTCTTAAAAAAATACATTTTTCTTCGTGTACTTTCCTGTTGTGGATTGATTCGCTGACAGTAGAGTTTTTGGTATCTACACTCTACTGATTAAGATCATTTTACCCTGGGAGGTTATATTCCAAGTCAAACCTCGGATACTAGAGAGGAATAATTTCCTTAAGGGGACACTGTGAATTCAGTGGACTTGATTTTCTTCCTAAATTATCAAAAAGAGTATTCAAGATTTTGGTAAGTTTTACAGATTAAATTATTTTTTACAAATAAATTTCTGTTCATCTTATTTACTGGTTCTAAAAATCTCAGTTACTTCGTGTTTCTGAATGATTTATTACAACCAGTAATTTCTGATTTTCTTAACACAGATTGGCAACATTTATAGCCATTAATTAGTACAAAAGTTAGACCATCCTACAGAAATCTAAGATCTCAAGTGGATTGTGCATATAATTTGTTTGATAATATGCCACAATTAACTTATTTAATGTTTTCAGTTGCCATTTTTCTTTTGGGAATGCAACATGATTATTTGTAGTACAACTAAAGACATATATGGGAGCATGTCAATTTATCTTTATCTTGGTTGATTTTTGTTCTATTGTTCAAGATGTGGGCTAGTATGTTTTCAATTATCATCTTCCACAAACCGTGCAAGGTATTAGTATATCATTTTCTTATGGATTTTCTTTTTGTCTTCTCTTGGTCAACTATGTAGTTTTAAATATTACATACTCATTAATATTCGTTTTTCATGTTTTGGAGTTAGGTTTGTTCCGTTGTTTCTTGCATAGACAAGTACAAGACTACCAGAGGTGCACGAAAATTGAGGGTATTATTACAAAAAATAACGGATGATACAAAAGACTTTGATCAGCGCCAAATTGCTTTTAAAAGAGAATTTCCATAAGTGAGGCTTTTCTCATGTAATTCTGAACAGAATATTACTAACACAAAAAGAAGCTTTGATGAAGTTGACTAGATATGTTTTCAGATTTCTTGAGAGTAGATTATGACATGATTTTAGTCTTCAAATATTCTAAAGTAGTCCAAATATGCTTTTTCCCCCAAAATTAGTACTAACACTTGCTCTGTCTCCTTTACCTTTTCGAGTATACATTCTATATCCAATTACCAAAAGAAAAGAGGTTTTGCTTCTCCTATAAAATCTCTACATATTAATCTCCACCTTCAATAAAAACATACTATTAGAATTAGTCGAAAATCATTTCTCCATTTGATTGAAAAAACAACTTCTTAAGGAACATTAATGTGTCAGGATGTTATGATCAGAAAAGATTTAGTTTTACTGATTAATTAATCCTTATAATGGAGAATTAAAAAAGTATGAAAAAATCAGTTTAATATCGTATGATCAACACCATTTCAGTGTTCTCTCAAAAAAGTATTCGCGATGTCTAAGCGTCTTTATAGTATGTAGTTGATCGGGTCTTCATCTTTGCATTCCTCTACCTCCAATTTTGTTGTCTATTTCATAGCTTATACGTCACCCTTAGAAAGTCGAACTTTCTTTGCACAATAAAGTAATAAAAATATGAGTTTTACATACTTTTTAACTTCTTTTAATCTACACTTATGTTAAAGCAATAGATAGTACATTCTTGGCAGGGAGGACAACTTCAAATAGTTTTTTCAATATTGCAAAAGAGACCAATTGTGGTTACTGATTGCTCTTTAGCTAATATTTTTTATTTTGTTAAGTATATACAGACCTAGAGCAGGTAAGGTTAGAAAATATTATTAGCTTGTAGGTTATGTCTGAAGTTCACAGGTTTTTGAAATTCATGTAAAGTAGAAGGAGTTAATATATATATATATATATATATATATAATTTGATGTCATAAATTTTTTTCATTCGATACTTGCCAACTTTTATGCCACTATTATCTAACAAATTGCTTTGTTCACAAAAAAGAGATACAAAATGATTCCATGAGGTACATGAAACAATAAAAAGAAGGTGCCGAGGAATTTTCAAGTAATTAGGGAGGGGGGGGGGAGAGTCAATTGAAGCACGTGTAATGCTATTTGTACTTTAGGGTTAAATTGGTCCTCACGTGTTACTTATGAAGGCGTTCTTCAGTATTAACTTAAGTGATTATTCTAATACATTTTTGCGTCAATATAGATGCAAATGTTAATTGTTGTATACCTTAAAGAATTTATCTCCCTTGGCTGATCTAAAACATCTACATATGTTCCTTTAATGTGCAAACGAGAATTCACTCCAACATTGTTCTTCTCCTAAAGTTTCATTCCTTTCAGTATCTTTTATAGGTAAGTAATCTTATTTTCTGATATAGTTCCTTTTGATGTATTTGCATTTGTAAATGTTAAATGTGAACCCTATTTTTATTGAGAATAAATTATTTTTATAATAAAAAAGGTGTTAGTTCTTTTATCACTTCGTATTGTGATGGATCAGTAGAGTGGTAAGGTTTCAGTCGATTATTAAGTAAATCCTTCTATTAAGAGGTATTTCGTAAAACATTATATTAGTTGAATTGTGTTTATGGTTTTTATGCACTCTTCACGTCTTTTCCATCTTCTGTAGTTAAGAAAAATAAAAAATTACCAACGCCATGTATTGTCATGTTGTCAGTTGTGGATAGACGGATATTTGACATGATTAACACCTATAATTTTATATGATTGCCCCTATTTTATTTGGACACATTTTACTGCGAGCATTCAACTATAAGCTTTGGGAAATTTTCGATTATATCTCTTTGGAAACAATATCTCTGCCTGTAAAGTAGGAGTAATATTTGTATATACTCTACTGAGGCACATAAGCTAGGTGAATTTCCCAATCCTTGATTATGCAAGATATTAAGAGTTCTTACTCATTTGATTCTATGCGTGTAACTTAGATATATATTTTGAAACTATAAAATATCCTAATGTTTATTTAATGGAAAATTCAATTGGAGAGTGTTCTCACTATGACGAAAGAGACTTGCATTTTATGTAGATTGGATTGCAAATGCTGTGAAATTTTAGGCTTTGGTCACATCGAAAATTCTAGATAGCTTATATATTGTGTTTGAATACATAGAGCACGATCAAATTCATCAAACAGTGACATTTCTTCTTACTTATTATTTATCAATTTCTAGCTTGTTCATTATTTATAACATGAGTTGACAACAATTTTGTGTCACGATCCAAAACGAGTCGTGAGTGATACCTACTCTTAACTTCCTAGGTGGGAGAATCAACAAATTTAACTCCAACTTACATATACAAGCATAATGCGGAAGCTCAAACTTTTATTAAATATCATTTTTCAAAACCTGAAAGTCATCACAGTAAGGTAATTTAATCTCCAAATACTAAGTTTAAGAATATCAAATACATCAAAATAAAAGAATAAAATGATATGTGTAAACATAGGACATCATTTCATGACCAAGAGAATTCAACACGAGGTTGAATGAATAGCTCACCCTGGAACCTGATACGCTGGAGAAAAGCTAGACCTGAGGGCAATGCGAAGTCATTGATACACTACTGCACTCCATAAAAGGAAATTAAAGAAAAACACAAGTAGGGCTTAGTACATGGTTACATATACTTAGTAGATATCATCGGTCAACCCAAAATAGAAACTAATATACAATGACTAATAGTATGAATTCAACTATGACACTTAATAGGTGGTAAGCAACAAAAAACATAAAGAAGTGACTACATAATCAATCACAATATCAAGTACACCCATGAGGACTCATGCCTCCATGCCATGCTCATATGAGAAATGAGTTGTTTGAGATTGAGTACATTAAGCTAATTCCATATTGTTTTCTTTTAATGTTACTGTGTCAGAACGTGACAGTTCGATTCAACTATACCGTGTCAGAACTTGAAACTCCTATCCAAGAATAACGTGTCGGGACGTGACACTCCGATTCAAGTATATCGTCTCGGAACGTGAAACTTCAATCCAATTATACCCTGTCAAAACGTGACACTCTGATCAAGGAGTACCGTGTCGGAATGTGACACTCTAATCCAAGAAAATCGTGTTGAAATGTGACACTCCGATTGAATTATACCATTATTTATTATTTATTATCATCATTTTCAATTAATTGATAATATTTCATCAAGCCTTCTTTATTAAAGGCATCACTTCGATGAAGAGGGTTCAAGAATATAAATTTCACTGTTTGAGGAATTCAAACCAATTACAAAACACACAACCAAGCCATATAACCACACAATCAAGTACACAAGAAACTTCTAAATATTATTCAATGCATATCAATCACTATTAAGAGTTTAATATTAAATAACATAAATCATAACCCACCTCCACATTATCCTATATCTATCCTAGGCCTAAAACCTCAGTTAATTTTATAATTAATTTTCTAAAGTACCAATGATTACTAAACCGGTGACAGTCAAACCTGCACCATACTACAATTATGAACGTTACATACTAAATATATTCGTCATTAATTATACCTATATGCAGACCCATATAAATGTACGAACTCAATCGTATTACCCTTAAACTTAATTACATTTATTACTGTACCAAGTTAGGATAAATATATATGTAATAAAAAATATTTGAAAAAGAAAAAGAATAAACCAGTACACTGTTATTTCACTTGTTGCATGCATAGCTAAGTATCATTGTCTCAATCAATTGGGAATAAGTAGCCAATGATTGAGGTATATAATTGTCCCACAAAAATCATAAAAAAATGAACATAAATATCAATTCCTACCTTTTTTTCATTTTTCCAATTCAATTATCATAACTATAATACAAAACTTCTATTCAATTTTCAATTTAACTATATGATATTAAATATTAATTAATCATTATCTTGAGGTTTTCAATCCCGTTGCCCGGCCGCCTGTCAATTTCCTTTCTTTAATATGTTTTGTTAGAATAATATATACTGCTCATTTTAGCAGTTAATTTGCATTACAAGAATTTTTACCTGTAGCACAAAGTACTTTTTTGTGGCGGCGATTGTGCTCCATTACTTCTCTCCCAAATTATGGATTAACACGTTAAATCCTAAAGACATATTTTAATATCCTAATTATTAAAGTGACAATAGTGACCCATTATTAATTTTAGTATTATTTTATTTAACAACCAACTAAATAAATCACTAAAACTACCCATTAATTCACTAAAACTACCCATTAATTTTATAACTATAGTTATGAATAGTCCAAAATACCCATTTAAATTATATCACAAGAGTATTTTGTGAAATTAAAAACTCTAATATTTAAAAATATCAAATGGATCACTATAGTAGATACCAATTTACCCATCGTTCGTCCTCGAACGATCAAAATAAGGCGAGGGTAAGATAGAGTAGTTGTCTTGACGATTAATCAAAAATATTCATACTCAAGACCTCATATCAAAAGTATCAAACCAACCAATTTAAGATTTGCACCTCTTCTCATACAATTCCTCAAATGGGTCCATCTCACTACTCTAGTGATAATTGTTGTTATGTAAACTCAACTACCAACAAAATTGATCCCAAGTGGACTCTTCAGCTGACCGATTCTTCAACTAGACCTTGAGAAAACCGTCAGGAAAAATATTATCTAACATAACCATTATAAAATCCTGAATAATATTAGCTATAAGCAGGAGTTAATTGAACCAACTATCACAAACTCATAATGCACAAACCATCATAGATCTTAACAAGATAACATCCTCCCGACATAATATTTTCCCGTGCTTAAGCTATAAAAATATGATCTTTAAACATCAAGTAATCATCAAGGAAAATCGAACTCACCTTATCCAAAGATGGAAATGATTAAGTACCTACCATCAAGTAATACACCCAAGCATACATGACCTCTAACAACATTATCAAAATGTTAGATTAGTAGGCATTATCGACAAACGTTAAAAATAACAAAACTAGACTCAATGGTTCTCACATTTAACCACACATATACAAAACATGACCGATGATAAGATAAATATAAAGTTTATCGAACATTTGTAAATTTTCATTGTAGTTCTCCTATAAATTTCATAAGAAAAGTTATGTGTGTTGAATCACTAGTATACCTCAATATCCCAAACAACACCATATCTTTCATAATTGGAATGAATAAGTCTGTAATATCCCGTTGCTTAAAGAAACTAAGAATAATCTAAGAAGCCAAGAATAATCATTTTCGAAAATAGTAACAAAATCTGGACAATTTTCAGGTTTCAGAAGTGAGTTTTGGTCAATTTCAAAGGTTCATAACTTCCATCTCAGGAAGAGTTTGGATGACTTCATTATATGGATGGAAATCTCTTGGAAAGATTTTCGAACGATACCAAGTTTGCAAAATTCCAAGTTCGAACAAGGGAGTTATGACTTTTGTAAGTCGGGCTGTTGGATAGAGGAAAGTCCAAACCCGGATTTGTTAAGGGTGTCTTGGTATTTTCCTAAATCAATTATTTAATTTCATTTTTGGGTAATAAGTTGGGGTCTAAGATGATCCTATTCAATTTACGCATTTAGAAAACAAATTGGAGTTTTGAGAGAAGAGAAAAGAAGAGGAGAAAAGAGGAGAAAGGAGAAGTAGATGCAAGAACGCCAAGGATCGTTGTGTGGATTTCGTCGGGGGTGATCCCTTTGAGGTATGTGAGATCTTTTGTGTTGGTTAACTTCACCCACACATCAATTTATTTCAGTTTAGAGAAATTGAGGATTTATTTCATTTTAGGAGTTAAGTTCTTGAAAGGACGTTTGATTTCTTGTTGATTGGATTGTTGGCTGTAATTGTTGATCAGATACTTATTAATTCGAGTTACTTTGAGTTGAATTCATTATTTTCTGATAGTACCAATGGTCCCAATCGTATAGTGAGAGATCTAGGAAGTCTTGGGGAGTTTAGAGATGGTAAACAAGTTGAAAAATTTGTCAGACGAACCTGGGTAGGTGCAGGCATGGCACGCTTGTAGTGCGCCAGAATTTGGCCTCACTCAACAAAGGCTTGGCGCGGCGTGCTACCAGTGCACCACAATTAGGCCTTAGTCAACTTAGGCTAGCGCAGCACGCCACCTGTACACCTGACCCGATGTTTTTCTTCCAATTTTCGTAGTTTAACCCTTTAAAGTCCTTCCAAGGTACATTAACATCCTCCAATGAATTCTAATAACTTCAAATGATCTCTAAATACCTAGAAATCATCCAGGAACTCGAATTAAAACCTTGAATCCATCATCCATTCAATGAAAGTTAAGATCAATGTCAAGGAAGTTAAGAGTCAAGTTTAAAGTTAAGAAGTAAGTTAAAGATAAGATATTAAAGGTTTTCAAGAGTTACATTTTAACTTTGTTTTAAGACTGAAGTTTCAGGTCAAGAAAGAGTAAAGAGTTGAGTTAAATTCTCAAAAACTTAAGTGAACTAAGTATTCCCTGAGAGCTATGTTTCAAGTAAGCAAAGAGAATGAAGTTGAGTTGAGTTCTCAAGATTTATAAGGGAACTAAGTAGTCCCTCATAGCTTAAACTAAAATGCTTTCAAACTTTTTGAGAAAGAAAGGAAGCTAGATTTTCACAGAGCCTGTGACTAGTTTTAATATAAGAAAGAGAAAACTATGATTTTCAAGAAAGCTTTTTAAAAGCTAAGTTTTGAGCACTAATCTCAAATCAAAGAATCAGTATGTATAAGAGCCAGTATACATATATTTTTGGAGTAGTATTGAGCACCAATGTAGGGATACGAGTTCAAATTAACTCAAGTCTTAATGTAAACCATGTAGCCATCATGGGTAGAAAAGGTTTTTACCTTTTAGATGAACCCTCTTTATAGTTTACTAGTGGATCCATTAGGCAGTTCAGGTCCTATAATATGGCAAAGTTAGGATGGTCGGGAACCGTGGTTCGAGTAACATTGTATCATCACTGTAGCTCTTAAGTGATACTTATCGGTTAGAGAAGCTCTCCTAAAAGTATTGTATTTTCATATACATCCGTTATTGTATTTGTACACACATCACTTATGTTATTTGTATACTTAAATACATTAAGAGTTTTCAACATGCTTTCCGTTAATATTTCTTTATATTGCTATCACTTTTAAATTGTGTATATTGAATAAGAGTAAGTAGATCATGAGTTGAGCAGAGCCAATGTAAGTGTTTTTCGTACTCATTTTAAACGCTAAATGTTTTTTAGCTTTCCAAATCGCACTATAACATTCAATGTACTGATGTCAGTTGGTCTGCGTCATTTCATGATGCATACGTAGTTTATCAAGATCTCCATGCAACACACGGTTGATCCGATAGAGCACTCCACAGTCACTTGGTGAGCCTCCTTGCATTTTGACGGACATTCCCTTTATTGCTTTTCTATATTAGTCCATTAGGATGTTGTGGGGTCTATCCAACATCCCTCTCCACTCATTTAAGAGGCTTAATAGTTCAGTTTGGAGTTAATTTACTTGTTAAGACTCAAGTGCCATTGTGGCTAGATTAATTTATGAAGTATTTGTTATTAAATATGCTCAATTCTTGTTTAAGTTGAGTTTAGTCTTCCACTAAGTTATATAAGCCAGACCAATGGTTCACTGGGCTAGAAATGGTCTCCCAATGCCGACTATGTCCAGGGTGTAGGATAGGGGCATAACAAACTTGGTATCAGAGTACAAGGTTTAAGAGTTCTAGGGAGTCTATGAAGACGTGTTTGTAGATCCTTAGTCATAGGTGTGAAGCGCGCCACATATATGATTAGGAGGGCTACAATATTTATAAATGTTCTACTTCTTTCATATTATTTTCGCGCGTAGAGTATAACTCTAAAAATCTCTCTCTAATCCGTGCTTACACATACTTTGAGATCGTCATGCCTCCAGGAAGAGCAGTCATAGGTCAACCATCCCGGAGAAATGTTGATGAACAAGAGGTCCTTAATGCACCAGATGTGCAACCCCAAGGAGAGGTCACAAATGTCGAATTCCCAAAAGCTATCCGGATGTTAAGTCATGTTGTAACCAACCAGGTCGGGCAACAGAGAGGAGTTCCACAAGAAGGGGCTGACACCTTGAGAGTTCGTAAGTTTCTGAGAATGAATCGTCCTAATTTCACCGGATGAAGCACTATTGAGGATTTAGAAAAGTTTGTGGAAGAGTTCAAGAAGGTATTTGAGGTAATGCATGTGGTGGATGTTGAAAGGGTCGAATTGGATGCCTATGAATTGAAAGGTGTGGCTAGAACCTGGTTTGATGGATGAAAGGATGATAGAGTTGAGGGTTCACCACATCCAAGTTGGGCTTGCTTCGAAGAATCCTTATTGGGGAGGTTCTTTCCTCAAGAGCTGAAGGAAGCAAAGGTAATGGAGTTCCTCACTTTGAAACAGGATTCATTTGTGTTCATGAGTATGGGTTGAAGTTCACCCAACTGTCTCCCTATGCTCCGGAGATGGTGAAGGATATAAGGAGTAGGAGTAGTTTATTTGTTGCTGGTTTAGGTCATGTTTCCAGCAAAGAAGGTAGGGCTGCAAAGTTGATTGGTGACATGGACATATTCAAGCTTATGATCTATGTGCACCAAGTTGAAGAGGGGAAGCTGAAGGATAGAGAGGAATATCAAAACATGAAAGCGAAGACTAGGAATGAGTCTGGTTAACAGACGGATGGCTCAAGTCAACAACAATTTCAGAAATCAAAGGGGCCTGCACCATCATCTGCTAGTGCATATGCACCTAGAAATCTAGGTGAGTATAGTGGAAAGAATTCGCAGCACTTCGAGGCGAGACCCGCTCAGTCTCAAGGTAGTGTGGCGCAAGGAGGTAGTAAGCCTCCTGCCTGCACTAGGTGTGGTAGAAATCACTCTAGCATCTGTCTCGAAGGCTCCACGGGTTTTTTTAAGTGTGGTCAGATCGTACATTATATGAAGAATGTCCCAAGAGTAAGTAAGGCGGTAGTAATGGGGGGCAATAAAGCTGAATTTTCATCAGTTACTCCACTAGATAGGATTGCACCTAGAGGAGCCACTTCTGGTACTAGCGGAGGAATGAAGAGCTTGTATGCCTTCAATAATCGCCAAGAACAAGAGAAGTCTCCAAAGGTTGTCACTAGTATGATTCTAGTCTTTGACTTTCCTGTTTATGCATTGCTAGACCCAGGAGCGAGTTTATGTTTTGTAACTCGCTATGTTGCTATGAATTTTGAGATTTCTCCTGAGCAACTTAGAGAACCATTCAATGTGTCCACACCTGTTGGTGAATCCATTCTAGAAGAAAGAGTCTATCGTGATTGTCCTATTTTCTTCAGTCACAAAAGTACCATGGCTGATTTAATAGAGTTAGACATAGTAGATTTTGATGTCATCCTAGGTATGGACTGACTTCATGCTTGTTATGCTTCAATAGATTGCAGAACTTGAGTTGTCAAGTTTTAGAATCCTAATGAGCTAGTTATAGAGTGGAGTAGCAGTTCAGCAGTGCCTAAGGGTCGTTTCATTTCGTACCTAAAGGAGAGGAAGTTAGTTTCTATGATGTGTATTTATCACTTAGTCCCAGTTAATGGCTCAAGTGTTGAGGTACCTTCCCTTCATTCAGTTCCTATAGTCAATGAGTTTCCAGAAGTCTTTCCTAATAATCTACCTGGAGTCCCTCCCAAAAGAGAGATAGAGTTAGGCATAGACATCATCCCAGATACTCATCCTATCTCTATTCTTCCATACAGAACGACACCATCAGAGTTAAAAGAACTAAAAGAGCAATTGAAATATCTATTAGATTAAGGTTTATTCGACCAAGTGTCTCATCTCTGGTTTGTTTGTTAGGAAGCAGGATGGGTCCTTTAGGATGTGTATAGACTACCATATGTTGAATAAGGTAACCATCAAGAACAAATATCCTCTTCTAATGATAGATGATCTTTTCGATCAACTTCAGGGTGCTTCTTGCTTTTCCAAGATTGACCTTAGATCAGGCTATCATCAGCTAAAAGTTAGGGAATGTGATATTACCAAGAAAACTTTTAGAACAAGGTATGGACATTATGAATTTTTCGTTATGTCCTTTGGATTGACAAATGCACCTGCGACATTCATGGACCTTATGAACAGAGTTTTGAAACCTTATTTAGATATGTTTGTCATCATTTTCATTGATGACATACTGGTCTATTGAAGGAATGAAGAAGATCATGCTAGTCACTTCATGATTGTTTTTCAGATGTTGAGATATAAAGAGTTATACGCCTAGTTCTCCGAGTGGGAGTTTTGGCTTAAGTGTGTGATATTCTTGGGCCACATCATTTCTGGTGAAGGGATTAAAGTCGACACTCAGAAGATTGAAGCAGTTCACAGTTGGCCTAGACCCACATCTCCAACAGATATAAGGAGTTTCTTGGGCTTGGATGACTATTATAAAAGATTTGTTGAGGGATTTACTTCCATCTCTTCTCATTTGACCAAGTTAACTCAGTAGATAGTTAAGTTTCAATAGTTTGAAGCTTGTGAGAAAAGCTTTCAAGAGTTGAAAAAAGATTGACTAACTGCTCCAATTTTGACTTTACCAAAGGGTACTCAATGCTCCGTGGTGTATTGTGATTCATCAAGAGTTCGCTTGGGTCGTGTGTTAATGCAAAATGGCAAGGTCATAGCTTATTCTTCCACACAGTTAAAAGTTCATGAGAAAACTATCAAACTCATGACTCAGAATTGGCGATAGTAGTGTTTTCTCTGAACATATGACGTCACTATTTATATGGTGTTCATGTGGATATATTCACTGATCAAAAGAGCCCCCAATATGTGTTCACTTAGAAAGAGCTGAATCTCAGACAGAAAAGGTGGTTGGAATTACTCAAGATTATGACTTGAGTGTTCTTTACAACTCAGGTAAGGCTAATGTGGTTGCTGATGTCTTAAGAAGGTTGTCCATGGAAAGTAATTCCCATGTTGAAGAATAAAAGAGGGAGTTAGCTAAGGATGTGCACATACTTGCATGTGTGAGAGTCCGACTTATGTATTCCACAGAACGAGACATAGGGTGACTAATGGGTATGAGTCGGCCTTAGTGTCGGAGGTGAAAGAGAAGCAAGACCAAGACCCTATCTTGCTTGATTTGAAGGCAAGTGTCCATAATCAAAGAGTATTGGATTTTGAACAAGGGGGAGATGGTGTGTTGAAGTACCGAGGGAGATTATGTGTACCTAAGGTGGATGGACTCCAGGGGAGGATCTTGGAGGAGGCTCATAGCTCAAGATATTTCATTCATCATGGTTACACCAAGATGTACCGCGATTTGAGATAGGTATATTGGTGGGAAGGCATGAAGAAAGATATTGTTGAGTTTGTTGCCAAGTGTTCAAATTGTCAACAAGTAAAAGTTGAACACCAAAGACCTGGAGATTTAGCTCAGAATATAGAAATTTCAGAACATCTTGCCTTAACAGACGTAGAGCATATGAGCCAATGTGGAATCCGGTGTCTTGGAACCGTACACCGAAGGAAGGCAGACTACTTGCCAAGGTAGTAGCAAAACATGAACATAACAAATACGTAGATCCACTAGCTAGTAGTTCTGTGAAGGAAAATAGTTCAAAAACTAGGATATATAGTTGGGACCCTCTTTATGCTACATGCATTGTTGTCTTCAATATCAAGAGTACATTAGTGATCCTACCTTCCCTATGTGAGAACGAACACTCCTTACTTTAGTTCACTCAGTGCTAAATTAGAGTCTCTTTTGATCATCATAGCTTAATGTAGGTCATAGGGTCTACCCCTTGTATAATAATCATCATCATAGCTCAATAACAATTGCATGAGTATTTTCCTTTCATTACAATTAACACAAGTGAGGTTAGCACATTTGCATATCACTTCATAATAAGGCAAATTGGTAAGTTATCACTATCCTTATAACATTTTCATCTTAGCCAACACCTCACAAACCATAGTCAAGACATTTCAATTCAACATCATACAAACCCTATCAATATAAATATAAGATATGCTTCAATACAACATCATCACTTAATCACAAGTTACCACAATTGAAGCAAAGAATAGAGATCACAAGACTTACTCAATTTCCTTCACAATGCCTTCAACATGATCTTACCATCAACCTTAAACTTAAACCAACAATTGTAAAATAGCATCACATAATAGTAACCAACAAAATAACAAGGCCAACTGAATCATTATACAAAAATCCACCACTAGTTCGTAGCCTATAATTAGAGATTAGGTCAACTTCACCACATACTTCACAACCTTGGTCAATTACTCAAGACCTAGCATAACTGGATTACAATATATCACAATATACTCATAATTATCCTAAAAACATCATGGATAGTAATTCATACACTAACAAAACCAATTAACTCAATATTATACAATTCAATTCAAGATCGCAACCTAGGGTTAAGGGGAATAAGTCATCTTCTACAATTGAAGCCAATATATCGTGAAGTAGTATAATTGAATCATAATTCATGTCAGTATACTCATAATATCCAAAATAAATCATAAATAAAGAATTCACAACATCAATTTTGTATTGGAAGAAAATCCACTTAGAACTCAACTTTTTGAAATCAATTTAGAGGAACCCTTTGGGGAAAGAGAACTCAAAGGTGAAAGGAATCTCATACCTTGATATTTTATGAAGATTGATGGAGAAAATTTGAGTTTTGAAGACCTATAATCTCCTTGAATCTGGCCTTCTATGTTGTTCTTCTTCTTGGGAGAGAGAAAGACGAGAGAAGGTGGAGCTATTTGGGTTTGGGAAATTATGAGGGTTAGGTTAGCTTAATTAGGTTAGGGTCTTTATATAGGTTGATAATTAACTTAATTAGACCTCCCTTTACCCGTAACTAATTAACTAACCACCTAATTAATTAATTTAACTCACTTAAAATCGTGCAGCAAAAATAATGTCTCACAGACAACTCCCCGTCCATGCCCCGTTTGTCAATCCACTACTACAGGACCCTCCAACCTGTTGGACCGTATTTTTGGTCAGAAACTTATTAAAATCCAGTCTTTGCAAAATATTCTAAGTGTCCATCGACGGAGGCAATCGATTCCCTGCCGATTGGACCACGATCCATTGGTGGCAAGTTGTTTTTGGACACTGCCTTAGGCATCCTTCGACACAAATACAAGGGTCCTCCTCAAGGGCCCTTGTTGGTCCTTGGGGAGTTTTACCTGTGCTTTTAGGCTTTGAACTAACTCTAATACGTGTTAGACATCCTTCGACCAAAATTCATCATTTTCCGACTTCTAAAACTTAGTAAAATAGGTTAATGCACACTAGAACCTCATTGAACTAGTTTTCGCACGTCATGGACGTTCCTTGACGTTTTGATTTCTAAACTTTCTAAATGACTTATATGTATTAAAATTGATCATAAAACGGTTTCTAAACCTTTTGACACCTATATTAGGCTCTATAACATGTATTAGACTTTCGGAGTGTTACATTATCCCCCCCCCCTTAGAAACATTCGTCCCCGAATGATACTAAAATCTTTTAATACTAAAGGAATAAATTCAAGACTAGAAAACCAACCAACAACATCATATCCAAACACGAGTCACAAAATCAATCATGGAATTTACATATTGCAAGACTTCAATTGCTATACATAAATCTCAACTTCAAAATATGAGGAATTTCCTTCTCACAACAACATGAGCTCAACATACCATATATGAGTCAACTATGCCAAACTCAACTTACAAACATTGTCAATCTCATTTCATAAATACTCACCATATCAAAATATACAACATGACTCAAAACAAGCAAAATTGCACATTTTGAAGTCTATAGGTATACTTCAGTGTAATTCTTTATGTAAATAGAACATTTTTGCATAACTTCATCAAAAATCAAAACAACTCCAAATATAGTCATTATTTTCATTATTAGTAAAGACAACTAACCTTAGTTATCAAATAGATGAGGGTAACGGGACTTCATGTCGGCCTCGGTCTCTCATGTTGCACCCTCAACTAGGTGATTCTTTCATAACACCTTTACGGAAGCCACCTCTTTATTCCTTAACTTCTTTACTTGCTTATTAAGAATTTGTATAGAAACCTCCTCATAACAGAGTTTCTCTTGTACACTAAGACCTTCAATAGGAAGAATGGACTCGGGATCACCGATACACTTCTTAAGCATCGAAACATGGAAAACTGGATGAATCAAAGATAGTTCACTAGGGAGTTTCAACTCATATGCAACCTTACCAACCCTTTTCAAGATGTCATAGGGACCCACATAACGAGGTCTCAACTTCCCTTTCTTGTCAAATCTAACCACCCCCTTTATAGGCAAAATTTTTAGATACACCTTATCACCCTTTTCAAACTCTAATTCCCTTCTCCTATGATCGGCGTAAGACTTTTGCCGACTATTGGATCTTAGTAAGTGATTCTTTATAATATGAAGCTTATCCAAAGTCTATAAATCAATTTGGGACCCAAAAGTGAAGACTCACCCACTTCAGACCATCCAATTGGGGATCTACATCTCCTACCACACAAGGCTTCATAAGAAGCCATAACTATAGATGAATGGTAACTATTATTGTAAGTAAACTCAACCAAAGGCAAGTGCTTATACCAATTTCCCTTGAAATTAATTATACAAGGTCTAAGAAAATTCTCAAGGGTTTGAATAGTACGTTCTACTTGACCATCTGTTTGAGGATGAAAAACGGTGCTTAACTTCACCTTGGTACCCAACTCTTCTTGGAAGGACCTCCAAAACCTAGATGTGAATTCTGAACCCCTATCTGATATGATTGATAACAGAATACCATGGCGACACACAATCTCATCTATGAAGATCTTTTCATAATCCTCTGTCGAGTAAGTGGACTTGACTGGAATAAAATGAGCGGATTTGGCAAATCTATCCACAATTACCCATATGGAGTCATATTTCTTTTATGTTCGAGGCAAACCTACCACAAAATCCATATTAATGTCTTCCCATTTCCACGTAGAGACTTGGATTTCTTGAAGTAGACCACCCGACTTTTGGTGTTCGGCTTTCACTTGTTGGCAATTTGGACAGTTTGTAACGAATTCCACTATGTCTTTCTTCAAGCCTTCCCACCAAAACACTTTTCTAAGGTCATGGTACATCTTTGTAGAGTAATGGGACCTATGAGTTTCCTCAAGAATCCGATTCCTCAAACCATCTACATTATACCTCAAGACACCACTCTAAAAAAAGAATGCCTCATGAAGATTTCCAAGAACCGATTCTTTTAACTCCATGAATAATGGATCAAGGTGTTGCTTAGACTTCACCTCGACCACCAAGGATGATTCAGAGTTATTATGGACCATAAAACCACCATTCGGAGAATCTTCCAATAAAACACCCAATCTAGCCAACCTATGAATATCTTTCACTAGGTCTTTTTTTGGATTCATCTATACGAGACACACTACCCATAGTTATACGACTTAGAGCATCCACAACCACATTGACCTTGCTGGGATGGTAGAGAACACTCATGTTGTAATCTTTTAACAATTTCAACCACCTTGCTTGTCGGAGATTTAACTCCTTTGAGTAAAAACATATTTTAGACTCTTGTGATCAGTAATGCACATGAACATGAACAAAATACAGATAATTCCCATATTTTTAAGGCACGGCCGCTAACTCAAGATCATGAGTCGGATAATTTCTCTCATGCACCTTAAGTTTCCTAGGGGCATAGGCTACTACTTTTCCATTTTGCATAAGCTGACACCCCAAGCCACTCGGGATGCATCACAATACACAACGAATCCCTTATTAACTTGCGGTACAGTCAACACTGGAGCGGAAGTAAGCCTATCCTTCAAGATTTAGAAGCTTCTTTCACATGCCTCCGACCACTTTTATTTCACATTATTTTGGGTCAAAGTAGTCAAGGGAGATGCAATAGACGTAAAACCATCCACGAACCTCCTATAATAACCCCCTACACCCAAGAAACACCTAATGTCGGTTGAATTCAATGGTCTAGGCAAATTTTCACCGCCTCGATTTTCCTCAGATCAACCTCAACCCCCTCATTAGAGATGATGTGGCCAAGAAATGCCACCGACCTCAACCAAAACTAACTTTTTTATACTTAGCAAATAATTGGTTCTCCTTAAGCACTTTTAATACCACCCTCAACTGATCCATGTGTTCACCCTCATTTTTTGAATATATTAACATGTCATCAATGAAAAAATGACAAATGAATCTAGGTAACTTCAACACACTCTATTCATGAGATCCATAAATATCATCGGGGAATTAGTGAGACCATTTGTATGAAATGCCATTTTTGGTATATACTCACCTATCACCCTAAGTTGGTGATACCCCATTGTCAAGTCAATTTTTAAAAAGTAGCTTGCCCCTTGGAGTTGATCAAAAACGTCATCAATCTGAGGGAGAGGATACTTGTTCTTAATAGTGATTTTATTGAGTTGGCGATAATCAGTGGACATTCTAAGGAACCCATCCTTCTTCATCATAAACAAACAAAACCGAGCTCCCCATGGAGAAATACTAGGTCTAATGAATCCTTTGTCTAGTAAATCTTTGAGTTGAGCCTTCAGCTCTTTCAATTCGATCGGAGCCATCCGTTAAGGAGGAATTAAAATGGGGTTGGTATCCGGTAGTATGTCAATACCAAAATCAATTTCCCGTTCAAGAGGGATTCCTGGAAGATCATTAGGAAAGACCTCCGGAAATTCCATTACTACGGGGCCTAACTCAATGGGAGGATTTTCAGAGTCTAAATCTTTGACTCTTACAGTGTGATATAGACACCCTTTAGAGATCATTTTACAAGCTTTCAAAAAAGAAATGATACGACATCTAGGAATAGAATTTCCCCCCTTCCACTTTAAGACGAGTTAATTTGGAAAGTCAAATTTCACCCCTTGTTCTACAATATATGGAAGAAAATAAAGCATGCAATCAATCCATCCCCAAAATGACATCAAAATCGACCATATAAAGTTCTACTAAATTAACATGGGTCACTCTATTGGGCAACATTGTTGGACTATTTCTATACAACCTTTTTGCAACCACAGACTCACCTACCGGGGTAGTTACCATGAAAGCTTCATTTAGAATATCAGGCAAAATATCAAACTTTCTATCTATCAAGGGAGTAACAAAAATTAATGTAGCACCCGGATAAAATAAAGCATAAACATCAATAGAGAAGATTTTCAACATACCAGTTACCACATCGGGAGAAGTCTCTTGCTCACCTCTAGAGTGGAGAGCATAAAAGCGATTCTTCTTTAGAGCATCAACATTAGAACCACTAGCTTTCCCGCTACCATTGTCTTGCCCCGTCACATTTGGGCAATCCCTAACCTTGTGGACACTCTTGCCACACCCAAAGAAATTGTCTGTCCCAATAAGGCAATCACCATAATGCTTCTTTCCACACTTCCCACAAGTTGGCTTCTTGTTTAATTAGCTAGAACCTTTACCCTTTTGAGACTTAGGGTTAGACACTCTATTATCATGAGCCTTGGGGAATTTTGTAGGAACTTGATTAGAAGACCTCTTTTTAAACCTACGCTTGTCTTGGATATCAAGCCTACCCTTTGAAGAACCACCATAAAAAGATCTTGCCCTCTTGGCATCCCTACTCTTTCTCTTACCCCTTGTGTCTTCCACTTGTTGATCATGAACCATGAGATGAGAAATGTTCATATTGTCATGTAGCATAGCCGAATGACATTCTTTTTTTAAGTCATCCGATACTCCCGTCACAAAGCGTCTTATTTCATCCCTAGGATCGATAACCAAAGAATGAGTATACTTTGAGAATTTGGTGAATTTCAAGGAGTATTCAAGTACACTCATACCTCCTTGACGAAGGTTGATGAATTTCACCACTTTGGCTTCCTCTTATCCCTAGGAAAGAACCTATCATGAAAAGCCTTCTTGAAGACCTCCCATGTCATGGGTCCACCTCTTAAAGGTCTATTATCTCTCCATTGGACGTACCAAGTTGGGGCCACATCCTTGAGTTGGTAAGTGGCTAACTCGGCCTTCTCACTAGCTAGTTGTCAACCCCATAGCGTAGAGGATCTTGTAGGTTTCATCAATGAAGTCTTGGGGAGTCTTCCTCAACTTTGTACCCATAAAAAGTAGGGGGATTCATCCTAGTGAAATCCCTTAAACGGGAGGTCATGGTGCCATCATGTTGGTTTGCTCGGGGTACAACCTCCTGATTAGCTTGGATCGTCATGGCTTAAGCTTGAGTAGTGATGAACTGTGCTTGAGTAGTAATGGCTTGAGCCATTTGGATAAAGGCAGCCTTTATGTCACTATCCGTCAAAGATGGAGGACTGACTGGAGCTTGGTCATCATTAGCAACTTCTTCAAGAGGAGGAACTTGATTTCCTCAGGAAGGAACTCCCGCATTGGCAATCTCTTCATCAAGTCTTCGAGGGGCTGTTCTTGGAGTATTTATTGCCTATAATCACAATAAAAAGATTAGATTCTAAGGGCACATAGATTCAAGACTCTCGAGTCACGATATTGGATTTCCAAGAAAAGAAGAATTTCCTAAGTCTTATAGTTTCTCACTCATAAGTGTGGCGCACTTCACAATTATGAATAAAAATCTACATAGATGTAGTCAAGTGAGACATCGACTCTTAAGATATTCAACCTCATGCTCTGATACCAAGTTTATCACATCTGCGGAGCACCCCTAGACGTAACCGATGTCGTCATTCTTTTTGAGGACTAAGACTAGCCTCTAGCTTACATCATTACATTCATTAGTTAAAATTTTGGAATAATTTAAAACTTTTAAATATCCATCTTGATTTTTACATAGACCTCTCGCATACACATAATATATTCATATCGAGTATACATAATCCCTTCGTATATGAAGATTACTTAGTCTTCTACTTTTATTGCACACACACACACACACACACACACACATATATATATATGTATATATATATATATATAACATAGTCTTAAAACCGGATGTCTCATCTCATAACCATTTAAAGAAGATTATAACAATTGGGCATAACCCATACAACAATACGATAAGAGCCACATATAGGCTATACATTCTTTAGTACTCAAATGAAAGAAATGAACGTATTGTCTTTAAAACTAGAACAACATCAATAGCTTGATAGTGGCATTGCCCTCGGAAAGTAAGGACCTTCCCAACTTGGATAAGTGAGAATTCCAAATCTTCCTTCAAAGTCGTCTCAAAAGCCATTCAACAACTGGAACTTAAAATATTGAGGAAAAGGAGAAAATGGGGTTAGTACATCACTCGTACTAAGTATGAGACCATATGCACACACAACATAAGGTCATGCTAAAAAAGGACATTTTATTAAAGTATGAAATTTCTTTTGAAAAACCTTTATGCACATACAAGAAGACCATACCAATCAATAATACATATTCATTAAATCAAGATTATATACACCACAATACCAACAATACTAAGTCTAGGCAAGTAAATAAGCATATCAACATACTTGAGCATATAATTAGGACAACTCTATCATCAAGTTATAATATCAACAAGCATGAATAAGAGTTCATTACAACCTAACCAAAGCAAGAAAACTACTCATGAACCCTCATTAAGCCCACTAGTGCAATGACTAAGCAAAGTCTTATAACCTCACTCAATCAAGTAAACCTAACAAGAACTATAACAAATTTCCAACTTCATGTAGCATATCATTAAGAGTACATAGCATCATAGTTTAGCAATAGAGGTCAAATAACGCCAATATCATGTAGTATAATCAACATGTAAGATCATCATATACATATCACTTACATTTATAAGCATGTACATATATAAGAACAACTTCCTAAGAGTTCCATCAAGGATAACTAGTGCATTGTATAGGTATAATTCTATAACTCTACCTAGACTAAGTCACATCTCTCAAGTTATCTCAGTTAGAGTCCATTTTATTACTTTATTTTAATTTTGGGAACATCTTTCCTTAACCGACGTAGACCACCAGATCCAATGTATAATTCGGTGTCATAGAACCCTAAGCCAAAGGAAGGCGGACTACTTTCCAAGGTAGTACCAAAACATGAACATAGCAACTACGTGGATCCACTAGCTAGTATTCTTATGGTGGCAACATAGTTCAAGAACTAGGATATTGTCACGTACCGAGCTACTCCCGAGACGCAGACACGGAACTTAGAACCACAAGTGATCCCAAGCTAACCCTGCTGGCATGATCATAAGCATACTAAAGATAATAAACTGATGCGGAAGCTAAATCATAATTAAATATGAAAAGATGGGGAATACCCATATTCTATAACTAAGATATTTGAAAACAATGAGTTTAATATAAAGAAAATTTTAACTCAATACTAAGCTGAATCTAACTATGTCTGAACTAAGCCTCTAAAATGTACTAGAAATACTAGGACAAGCCCCATCTAAATCTAGCAAAAACTGAAACTAATGTTCCTAAAGACTAAAATGAAACTCATAACTATTTTCCTCGGAGAATGAGGATTCACCATTGAATCTGCTTAACTGCAGATCGAAAAATCGATCTATGCTTGATTTGGATGCTGAGAACCTGAACATACATCACAAGAAGATGTAGTGCACGTATGTGTTAGTAATTTAAAGGTATTGACATGTAGGATAGAGTAGAGCTGAAATAAAACATAACGGAAGCATAAAAGCAAGTATAATATTCTGACATGATAAACTGAATTCTGAGCTAACTGAATGCAATGACCAATTTATAAAATGTTGAAATCGAATACTGAATTTACTGATAAATGGTCAATGCAGAGAGTCTGACTGAACTGTGGGAGCTACTAATAACCGAAAATGAAATCACATCAGCTAAATGTGGAGTTCGATGTATACACTTATCAAGAGGACCCAATATACCCTGACAAAGGTATAAAAGCATACTGGCGTAATCACTAAAGTGATTGCCCATATAGGGACTTACAACCTACTTGGCTAGTAGTTCTGGGATTATTTGGGTACACTAAATCGTAGTCCAACTCGGTATTATGCTACTCACATGGATTTTATAAATTTACTGTTTATGTCTGAGTTTTTGTAAATATTGGATATCTTGAATCTGAACATGCAAACTGAGAATGCAACAATAAATCTAGTAATTATGCATTTATAATTGAGACATGCATATCTGAAGTGTCAGAAACAGTTGACCTGATATGTGTAATTTAAGAACTAAAGAAATACAAAGCTAGGATTCTGAAATTTATGAGATAATCTGAGTAATAACATGATAATATGATTTGGAACATATATTAAATAAATTCATGAAGTTTGAAAAATGTTCTAGAAACCCTAGGATAAATCATTATAAGAGAATGAAGAATCTGACTGAAAACTAGGGACCCAATGGGTGAAAGGAACCCACTAGTGAAATCCCACATACCTGGTGATGAAATCCACGGAAAAATACTCAAGTTTCGGGGCCGGAAATGCATGAATTTGTTGCGTTCTTAAACTAGGGCTATTGAGATTTTTCTCCTCTCTTTCTTCTAATTTTCTAAGTTTTGGTTTAATGATTTGACTTAAGTATGTTTTAGTTATGTTTCTAGGTTTAAATTGACTAAAATATGATGATTTAGGGTCAAAATGATGTATCTTAAGATTTAAACAAAGTGGGAAAGGTCAAAAAAAACCTAGGAAAGTTGTTGTTAGACCAAACGACGGCTAGGACTGACGGTCTGTCGTCTGACCGATGCCCCGTCATTGGTCCGTCGATTGGGCCTGTTCAACAGACCTTTACTAAAATGGGCATAACGTTTTACTCGGAGGTCTTAATTTAGCAAGGTTAGTGGTTATGGAAAGATAATTCAATTATCTATCTGTGGATAGGGAATAGGACACCTAACTCATTTTGTGCTAAGATGTATGACCATTTGAAGTTGACCAAACTGCATTTCCCCTTAACTGTCTGCAAATTTTTCACTTACGGACCGTGATGGTCATCCGTAGCTTTTTTGAGAGAGTGGGTGAATGGGGGTATGACTCAAGAGATTGATGTTCCTACTTAGAAGTGTGATGTGATCAGTATGGACTTCATCACAGGATTACTGCGTAGTCGCAAACAGCATAACTCCATTTGGGTGATAGTTGATAGGATGACTAAGTATTCTCGCTTCTTGGCGGTCAAGACTACATATTCGGCAGAAGACTATGCAAGGCTTTACATTAATGAGATTGTGAAATTTCATGGGGTTCCTTTGTCTATCATCTCAGATAGAGATCCTCAGTTTACCCCTCATTTCTGAAAGTCATTTCAGAAAGGTCTTGGTACTCAAGTTAACTTTAGTACAACATTTCATCCACAGTTGGATGGGCAGGAAAAGTGTACCATTCAGGCCTTAGAGGATATGCTAAGATCTTGTGTGATAGATTTCAATGGTAGTTGGGATGATCACCTTCCTCTTATTGAGTTTGCCTACAATAATAGCTCCCATACCAGCATTCAGATGGCCTCTTATGAGGCTTGATATGGGCGTAGATGTAGATCTCCTGTTGGTTGGTTTGAAGTAGGTGAAGCAACTTTAATAGGGCCAGATTCAATCCTTTATGCTATGGAGAAAGTAAACTCATTAGAGATAGACTTAAGACAACCCAATGCAGATGTAAGGAGAAAGGAACTAGAGTTCCAAGTTGATGATTGAGTTTTTCAGAAAATCTCACCTATGAAAGGGGTGATGAGATTTGGAAAGAAAGGGAAACTCAGTCCTAGATATGTATGCCCTTATAAGATCATGAAAATGGTTGGTAAGGTGGCATATGATTTAGAGTTTCCAGCAGAATTAGCAGCAGTGCATCCGATCTTTCACATCTCACTCTTTTAGAAGTGTGTGGTGATCCAGCCCCTATGGTTCCATTGGAGAGTGTGGCGGTGAAAAATAGTCTTTCTTATGAGGATGTACCAGTTGAGATTCTTGATCGTCAGGTTAGAAGGTTGAGAAACAAAGAAGTCGCTTCAGTCAAGGTTTTGTGGAGGAGTTAGTCCGTAGATGGAGCTACTTGGGAAGCAGAAGCAGCCATGAAAGCCAAGTATCCTCACCTCTTTCCTTCCGATTCCACTCCTTCTTGAGGTAATAGTTCCTCTTCAGTTTTCCAGTCATTCATGCTAAATCCAGTCTTAAAATCATGTTCAATCAATTTGTACTTGCATTTTAAGCGTATTAGCATGTACTCAGAACTAAATTCAGTTAGAAACTCAATTATCTTTGTTTAGTAGTGGGGTTTGCAGCTCTCTCACTCTACTTCATCTAGATTAGTCTTCATTCGAGGACGAATGTTCCCAAAGGAGAGATACAAGCAGAAATAAATTTTGAAAAGTTAATTGTCCAATTATAATTATTATTATTATTATTATTATTATTATTATTATTATTATTATTTAACAATTTGCAATATTTCAAAATTCAAATTGAAAAACAATTTCCGTGGAAACTAACCAATATGCAATTTAAATTCATTGTTTTCCAAATTATAATTTTCCTTTTATTAAATTGTATTTTAAAGTAGAATTTTTTTAAAATTCAAATAGTAAGGAAGTTTGAATTATGTTGAATAGGTAATTTTTCTTTTTTAAATGTATTTCAAAAATAGATAATCGAGGTCCTTAAAATTCAAAATTTAAAGTATTTTCTTACCAATTAATCAAATCCAATTCTTTAGAAATGTGAAAATGTGAATAGAATTTGTTTGACATGTGTTACTCTTTTTTAAAAAAGAAATGTATATTATTTTTAACTATAAATAAGAATGTTGTGAAAAGATGGTTAAGAAAAATTTTTAAAAAAAGGAATCACACACGTGCACTATATTTAAAATTTTTAAATTATTTTTAAAATAAAAACAATAATTTATTATTTAATCCTATTACATGTAATAATAGTTTTAATTATTTAAAAAAGTCTGTCTTTTGTGATGTTGACATGTGATGTTTTTCACCTCTTATATATATATATATAAAAGCATGTGTGGTAAGATGCATGATTTTTTAATATATAAAATATACAAATAAATATAAATTGTATAAGATTAAAAAAGGATGGATGTAAAAGAATTTATTATCTATACATGATCAACAACTTATCCAATATAATCACACACATAAAGTTTGAAGTTCTCTCTACTCACGCACGCACGAGCACATGCACACATGCATACATTAATTCAAAGATACATGTGGAGCAAAGAAAACAACTATATTTAGCCCCTCTACTTGATTGTTTGACATAGACATTACAATTGCTTAAAACTTGATGTTACTATTGCTTGTTTTGCCTAATTTCTTTTCAATTAACCAAACTATGCAAGTAATTTATGTAAATTGATACATGTTAAACTCATTTATTGAAATCTGAATAATCAAATGGGTTTCAATTAAATCACAAGCGACAAAAATTAAAATGGATTATAATTAATTCGCAAACGACAAGAATCCATAAGTTCTGTAATTAACCGATACAAGTTTAATTTATTTGTTCTAAATGTGCATTATCCTATACAAAATCAAGTAATTAAATGTGAATTTTAGTTAAAAAAATAATATTATACATTATTCATTTTTTCAAAAATAATAAGTATTTTTTATTCAATGTTAGTAAAAAAATTTTCCCAGCATCTATTCATAGATATTATACTCTAGCTTAATCATTCACTAAATTTGTGCTTAAATATTAAATCTAAGTGAGAAAAAGATACACAATAGTTACACCAAATCATATTAGTTTTATTATGCTCAAGTTATAGAACTATTGTGATGTTATATATTTATTAATTAGTTTTAAGCGCCAAAACAATATAAAAGAAAATAGATACGCTCTTAACAAGTTAAAGGTAGTATGATATTAGACTAATTTTAGCATGTGTGGTAAGTTGCATGATTTATTTTTTTAATATATAAAATATAAAAATAAATACAAATTGTATAAGATTAAAAAAGAATGGTTGTAAAAGAATTTGGTATCTATATATGATCAAGAACTTATCCAATATAATCACACATATAAAGTTTGAAACTATTTCTACACACGCAAGAACGAGCACACACAACCACACGCGCACGCACATATAAATTCAAAGATAAGATACATGTGGAGCAACGAAACATCTATATTTAGTCCCTCTACTGAATTGTTTAACATAGACATTACATTTGCTAAAAACTTGATGTTTCTATTGCTAGCTAATTTTTTCCTAATTCCTTTTCCATGAACCAAACAATTCAAGTCCTTGATATAGACTTATACATGTTAAAACTCATTTATTGAAATCTTAATAATTAAAATGAATTATAATTAAATCGCAAGCGACAAGAATAAAATGAGTTACAAGTAAATCGCAAGCGATATAATTCGTAAGTGATATAACTGATAAAAGCTTAATATATTTTGTTATAAATGTGCACTATCTTATAAAAAATAAAGCAAACGAAGGTGCATTTTAGTCAAAAAGAAAAAGAAAATTATAATAGCATACATTTATCATTTTTCCAAAAATAATATGTATTTTTTATTTTATGTGTAACGACCTGTTTAGTCGTTTTGAGCAGCAGATTTTATTTCTGGAAAAACTGGCTGAGACGACGGACCCCACGACGGACCGTCATTGGCACGACGGACCGTCGAGGGGGTCTCGTTCCAAAACACTTAGATTTCTGAAATTTGGGTACTGAAATCGACTCTCTGAACTTCGTGACGGAATGGCAGGACGGACCGTCACAGGCGTGACGGGCCGTCACAGGCGTGACGGGCCGTCACAGGCGTGACGGGCCGTCACAGATCCTTTAGTGAAATTTAGTCTCTGAACTTTGCGACGGAAGCAGCAGGACGGACCGTCGCAGGCACGACGGGCCGTCACAAACTGCGTAATCCAAGGCTGGGTCGGATTTCTGTTTAATGTTTTAAGGGGCATTTTGGACTATTCCTTCTATAATTATAAATCTAGTGGGTTAATATTAATAATTTAACTACTGGAGGGTTAAAGGAGATAACCTTGAATTAATTAGTGGGTTACTTTTTTCATCTTTTATACTTAATTATATGCTAATTAGGGTAAAAGAAAGAGGGTTGAATAAGAAAAATAGAAAGAATAGAGAGAAGAGGGAGAGACGATCGAGAGAGAGAGGAACGAAGAAGAAAGCAAAGATTTGAGGATTAGCTTGCTTGATCACAATTCTTGGTGGAGGTAGGTTATGGTTTTTATGCTATTCGTAGTAAACTCTTAATAGCGAATGATATGAATTGGGTAGTGTTGTAAACCCTTCTATATGCTTAATTGTATGCTTGCATGGATGTGATGATATAATTGTGATGAAATAAGCATGATGAAGCTATTGAATCTTAAATCTTGAAAACCTATTGTTAATGATGATGCCTTGGTATAAAAGAAGGCTTGATGAACTAAAAGAATGAGGTTAGGGGATCGGGTGTCACGAACCGACACATAGTAATAGGGGGATCGGGTGTCACGAATCGACACGTAGTATTAGGGGAATTGGGTGTCACGAACCAACACGTAGTATTAGGGGGATCGGGTGTCACGAACCGACACGTAGTATTAGGGGATCGGAGCGTCACGTTCCGACACAAGAGGAATAAAGAGAGTGAATCTTGAAATATGTTAATATACTCAATTTAATGAACCTAATTCCCAAATGAGTATGATGGGGAGTCGTGAGTCCTCATTGTTGTGCTTGTTGTTGTTACCAAGGGTTATGGTAATTGTAAATGCCGCATGTTGAGTATTGTAGTTGATTTTATGATATTATCTGATATATACTGTTTTCTATTTTGAGTTGGCCGATGATATCTACTCAGTACTTGTGGTTGTACTGACCCCTACTTGTAATTGTTTTTCTTTGTTATTTGTGGAGTGCAGCAAACGTACCGTCGTCTTCAACCCAACCGCAACTCTAGCCAGTCTTCGTCACACCAGATTTCAGGGTGAGCTAAAGCTTCTAGCTTGGACTGGATCTTCTTCTTCATGTCTTGATGCCTTGAAGTTCTGGCATAGACTAGCTATTATTTATGTTTAGTTTCTTAGATACTCTTAGCTTTAATAATTTGAGGATAGATGTTCTTGTGATGATGACTTCCAGATTTTGGGGATAATAATAAGTGTTTGAGTTTTAGAAGTTACTAATCTATTTTTATTAACGAGTTTTAAGTCTTCCGCATTGTATTCTGTTTATTATGGTTAAAATGTTGGGGTTTAGATTGGTTGGTTCGCTCACATAGGAGGATAAATGTGAGTGCCACTCACGACACGTTTTGGGTCGTGACAAACTTGGTATCAGAGCATTAGGTTTGTTGGTCTCATCACACAAGAACGAGTCTAGTAGAGTCTTGAGGAACGGTAGGGGGACGCCTTTACTTTTCTTTGATAGGCTATAGGACTTTAGGAAAATTTCATTCTTCCTTTCTTTCGTGCTATTACTTGGATCCAATTGGTATCTAGGTGATACAAATTGGTATCTAACCATCTTCACTCTATTTCGCAGATTGTTAGAACTAGAGGAACAACCGCGCCAACACCAGCACCGGCAAGACAAGAGGCGTCTGAGCCAGCCACTGAGACTGTAGCTCAAAGAGGAGCAGTAGCAAGAGGCCGTGGTAGAGGCCGCGGGAGGACGTCCTCTAGAGGAAGAGGACAAGAACCTGGCCCATCTAGTACTAGGGCGGTGACTCCTCCACCGACTGAGGAAGTAGTAAGAGAGGGTGAGGAAGGGGAAAATGAGCAAGGGCAGAATGAGGAATTACCACCCCAACCTACTCCAGAGATGATCAATCAGGTTCTTGCTTATCTTAGCGGGTTATCTGATCAAGGCCAGACACCTCCAGTGTTTTCTGCACCAGCACCTCAGGTTCCGGAGGTACAACATGCGGCTACTATGGCTCCCCGCATGGATGCCTCATTGGAAATAGGCACGTTTCCTCGGTTGACTACAGGGCCTATAATGACAAGTGATCAGCTTAACTTTTCAGTAATTTCTTGAAATTGAAACCCCCAGTTTTCAAGGGTGCTGAATCTGAGGATGCCTATGATTTTATGGTTGATTCTCATGAGCTACTACACAAGATGGGTATAGTAGAACGATTTGGCGTTGAGTTTGTGACTTATCAGTTTCAAGGGAACGCCAAAATGTGGTGGCGGTCACATGTTGAGTGTCAACCAACAGAGGCACCACCTATGACTTGGGCATCATTCTCTAGCTTGTTTATGGAGAAGTATATACCCCGTACTTTGAGGGATAGGAGGAGAGATGAGTTCTTGAGCGTAGAGCAAGGTAGGATGTCGGTTACTGTGTATGAGGCTAAGTTTTGCGCATTATCCAGGTATGCCACCCAGCTTTATTTCAGTCCACAAGAGCGGATTCACCGTTTTGTGAAGGGGTTGAGGTCAGATTTGCGGATTTCAGCCTTACAGGTAGCGGCTACAGTAAAATCCTTTCAGGAAGTGGTAGACTTCGTGATAGAGGTGGAGGGAGTGAAGCCAGATGACTTCACCTGGGCATCGACATCTAAAAGGTTTCGTAAGGGAGGTGAGTTTAATGGTTCTTACTTCAGAGGGCAGGGTTCAGGAGGTACCCAGCCCGACCTATCCAGTCTTCACTACAGACTGTAGTTGGGGGTCCACCGCAGACCGGCCAACATTTCTCTGAGTTTGGTGGTTATCCCCAGACTTCGTCATTCTCACAGGGACCTATGCTTGAATCCAGAGAATGTTATGGATGTGGAGAGACTGGACATAATAGGAGGAATTGTCCAAAACCGAGTTACAGACCCCCAATAATCAGAGGTAGAGGTGGTCATGAAAGAGGCCGTTATTCGGGAGGACGTGGTGGCCGAGGTGATGGTGGTCACCAAAACGGCCAGGGTAACGGGCAAACTAGAACTACTGCACCGCAACATGGTAGGGGCAACGGGCAGACAGGTGATAGGGCCCATTGTTATTCTTTCCCTGGGAGATCCGAAGCGGAGACATCTGATGCTGTCATCACAGGTAATCTTTTGGTTTGTGATTGCATGGCTTCTGTATTGTTTGATCCTGGATCCATATTTTTTTATGTATCTTCCTCATTTGCTAATGGTCTTAATTTACATTGTGAATTGCTTGACATGCCTATTCGTGTTTCTACTCCGGTGGGTGAGTCTGTGATAGTTGAAAAGGTGTATAGGTCTTGTCTTGTGACTTTTGTGGGGAGCAATACTCATGTAGACTTGGTTATCTTAGAAATACTTGACTTCGATGTAATTCTGGGTATGACTTGGCTTTCTCCAAATTTTGCAATCTTGGATTGTAATGCTAAAACTGTGACGTTAGCCAAGCCTGGGACAGATCCGTTAGTGTGGGAGGGTGACTACACTTCCAATCCGATTCGTATCGTCTCCTTTCTTCGTGCTAAGAGAATGGTTAGTAAGGGTTGTTTAGCTTTCTTGGCACACCTCAGGGATGATACTACCCAAGTACCTTCAATTGAGTCGGTATCGATAGTCCGCGAGTTTTTAGATGTGTTTCCTGCAGACCTTCCTGGTATGCCACCGGATAGAGATATTGACTTCTGCATCGATCTTGAACCGGGTACTCGCCCCATTTCTATACCCCCTTATACAATGGCTCCCGCTGAGTTAAGGGAGTTAAAGGCCCAACTTCAAGAGTTGTTGAGCAAAGGCTTCATTAGACCAAGTGCATCCCCTTGGGGTGCTCCTGTTTTGTTTGTGAAGAAGAAGGATGGAAGCTTTCGGATGTGCATAGATTACAGACAACTGAATAAGGTAACGGTTAAGAACAAGTATCCTCTTCCTCGCATTGATGATTTGTTCGATCAGTTACAAGGTGCTTGTACCTTCTCAAAAATCGACTTGAGATCTGGTTATCATCAATTGAAAATACGAGCAGCAGATGTGCCCAAGACTGCTTTTCGGACAAGGTATGGGCATTATGAGTTCTTAGTAATGTCTTTTGGGCTTACGAAAGACCCTGCTGCTTTCATGAGCTTGATGAACGAGATTTTCAAGCCATATCTGGACCTCTTTGTCATTGTGTTCATTGATGACATACTGGTATACTCAAAGAGAAAGAAAGAACATGAGGAGCACTTGAGAATGGTATTGGAAATGTTGAGGGAGAAAAAGCTTTATGCCAAATTCTCCAAGTGTGAGTTTTGGCTAGATTCAGTGTCCTTTTTGGGGCACGTGGTTTCTAAGGATGGAGTGATGGTGGATCCTTCTAAGATTGAAACAGTGAGAAATTGGGTAGACCTACTAATGTGTCAGAAATAAGAAAGCTTTCAGAAACTCAAGACTTTGTTGACTACTGCACCAATTCTCACCTTGCCAGTGGAAGGAAAGAACTTCGTTGTTTATTGTGATGCATCCTATTCTGGTTTGGGTGCAGTGCTAATGGAAGAGAAGAGTGTAATTGCTTATGCTTCGAGGCAATTAAAGGTGCATGAACGTAATTATCCTACCCATGATTTGGAGTTGGCTGCAGTAGTGTTTGCATTAAAGCAATGGAGACATTATCTATATGGGGTGAAGTGTGAAGTCTATACAGATCATCGTAGTTTACAGTATGTCTTTACTCAGAAAGATTTGAACTTGAGACAGAGGAGATGGATGGAACTACTGAAGGATTATGATGTTACCATCTTGTATCACCCAGGAAAGGCTAATGTTGTGGCAGACACCTTAAGTAGAAAGGCAGGGAGCATGGGAAGTCTAGCCCACTTGCAAGTTTCAAGACGCCCATTGGCTAGAGAGGTACAGATTCTGGCTAATGACTTAATGAGGCTAGAAATAAATGAGAAGGGAGGATTTTTGGCCTGTGTGGAGGCGAGATCTTCCTTTCTTGACAAGATCAAGGGAAAGCAGTTTAATGATGAGAAGCTGATTCGGATTCGAGATATGGTGTTGCGAGGAGAGGCTAAAGAAGCAACGATCGATGAGGAAGGTGTTTTTAGGATTAAGGGAAGGGTATGTGTACCCCGCGTCGATGATTTGATTCATACTATTCTCACTGAGGCTCATAGCTCAAGGTACTCTATACATCCTGGTGCAACCAAGATGTATCGTGACCTAAAGCAACATTTTTGGTGGAGTAGGATGAAGCGTGACATTGTGGAGTTTGTTGCCAAATGTCCAAATTGTCAGCAAGTAAAGTATGAACACTAGAGGCCTAGATGAACACTTTAGAGAATGCCCATTCCCGAATGGAAGTGGGAGAGAATTGCAATGGACTTCGTGGTTGGTCTTCCAAAGACAATGGGTAAGTATGACTCCATTTGGGTGATTGTTGATAGGTTAAATAAGTCTGCTTACTTCATTCCGGTTAAGGTGACTTACAATGCAGAGAAGTTAGCCAAACTTTACATCTCAGAGATTGTTCGATTGCATGGAGTTCCACTTTCTATCATATCAGATAGAGGTACGCAGTTTACTTCTAAGTTTTGAAAAACATTGCATGCTGAATTGGGTACTAGGTTGGATCTTAGTACCGCATTTCACCCTCAGACCGATGGTCAGTCTGAGCGAACGATCCAAGTGTTGGAGGATATGCTTCGTGCATGTGTGATAGAATTTGGAGGTCATTGGGATAACTTCTTACCCTTAGCAGAGTTCTCATACAACAATAGCTATCACTCAAGTATTGATATGGCCCCATTTGAGGCACTGTATGGGAGAAGATGTAGGTCTCCCATTGGGTGGTTTGATGCATTTGAAGTTAGACCGTGGGGTACTGATCTTCTGAGAGAATCGTTAGATAAAGTGAAATGCATTCAAGAAAAGCTTTTAGCGGCTCAAAGTAGACAAAAAGAATATGCAGATCGAAAGGTTAGGGACTTGGAGTTTATAGAGAGTGAGCAAGTCTTGCTGAAGGTTTTTCCCATGAAAGGGGTGATGCGGTTTGGTAAGCGAGGTAAGCTAAGCCCAAGGTATATTGGTCCATTTGAAGTTCTGAAGCGCGTGGGGGAGGTAGCTTATGAATTAGCCTTGCCCCCAGGACTGTCCGGAGTGCACCCAGTATTTCATGTGTCTATGTTGAAAAGATACCATGGGGATGGAAACTACATCATTCGTTGGGATTCAGTTCTGCTTGATGAGAATTTGTCTTATGAGGAGGAGCCTGTTGCTATTCTAGATAGAGAAGTCCGCAAGTTGAGGTCAAGAGAGATTGCATCCATCAAGGTTCAATGGAAGAATCAACCAGTTGAAGAATCCACTTGGGAGAAGGAGGCTGACATGCAAGAAAGATACCCACACCTGTTTACAGATTCAGGTACTCCTTTTCGCCCTTGTTTCTTTTCTTGTGATCGTTCGAGGACGAACGATAGGTAAATTGGTATCTATTGTAACGACCTGTTTAGTCGTTTTGAGCAGCAGATTTTATTTCTGGAAAAACTGGCTGAGACGACGGACCCCACGACGGACCGTCATGGGCACGACGGACCATCAAGGGGGTCTCGTTCCAAAACACTTAGATTTCTGAAATTTGGGTACTCAAATCGACACTCTGAACTTCGTGACGGAATGGCAGGACGGACCGTCACAGGCAGGACGGACCGTCACAGGCGTGACGGGCCGTCACAGATCCTTTAGTGAAATTTAGTCTCTGAACTTTGCGACGGAAGAAGCAGGACGGACCGTCGCAGGCACGACGGGCTGTCACAGACTGCATAATCCCAGGCTGGGTCGGATTTCTGTTAAATGTTTTAAGGGGCGTTTTGGACTATTCCTGCTATAATTATAAATCGAGTGGGTTAATGTTAATAATTTAACTACTGGAGGGTTAAAGGAGATAACCTTGAATTAATTAGTGGGTTACTTTTGTCATCTTTTATACTTAATTATATTCTAATTAGGGTAAAAGAAAGAGGGTTGAATAAGAAAAATAGAAAGAATAGAGAGAAGAGGGAGAGACGATAGTAAAATATGTATCCACCAGAATGCAAGGAGGCTCACCACTGACTCCAAGTGCCCTGCTGGATCAAGGAGGCGTTGGATGATGTTGATCCTGATTACCTGCGTCTGCATCATGATATGATGCACTCCAATTGGCATCATTACATTGAATGTACGAGTATGCGAGTTGGCATGCTACAAAACTTAAGATTGAGAAGAGTAAGAAGGAACACTTACATTGGCTCTTATATATATATATATATATATATATATATATATATATATATATATATATATATATATAATCTTGTAAAAACAATGAAGACACTTAGTTCGTTAAAGAAAATTCAATACCAAACTCAACTTTACTTGTATATGAAGTAATATAGTTTATGTGGGATATTCTCAAATTGAAAACCACCACTATGAGCCTAAGTAGTGATACAACGTCTTGCCCATGCTGCCAGGACGTTCCTATACTTTGTCGTCGCATAGAACTCCTTAACTTAGTTGATCTACTAGCTTAACTTACGTGATGATCTAAAAAGTATGACCCATTAATACCCATAATGGCTACATGGTTTTCATGGAGACTTGAGTTAATATGAAGTCTCATTCCCACATCGGTGCTCAATACTACTCCAAAAATATACTTGATTCATGCTTTTAAAAAAAACAACTTTCTTTCTTTAGGTTGAGATACTTGCTCTAACACTTAGCTTTAAAAAGCTCTTGGAATCAATGTTCCCTTTTCTTGTTAAAACTCTTTTGCAAAATCTTACTTTCTTCTTAATTAAAACACTTATTCAATTTTAGGGAATACTTAGTTCCTTTATAACTTTTGAGAAATGAATACAACTCTTTACTGTTTACTTAGCTTGAAAATTGAGTTTTAAATCAACTCTTTGGTAATACTTAGTTCTCTTATATTTCTTGAAGGAAAGACTTCAACTTTTACTCTTTACTTTAACTTGGAACATAAGTCTTAAAAAAAGTAAAATTTTAATAAATACTCTTGAAAACCTTTAAAAACTTTGCTTTGGACTAACTTCTTAACTTTAGACTTGACTCATAACTTCCTTGACTTTGATCTTAGCTTTCCTTGAATAAATTATGAATTCAAGGTTATGAGTCGTGTTTTTGGTGATTCCTAGGTGTTTAGAAATCATTTAAAGTAATTAGAATCACTGGAGAGTGTTAACATACCTTACAAGGACTTAACTACGCTAAACTACAAAAACTGGGTGATAAAAGTTGGTCGGGCGCGTTCGGGGCGCACCGCGCCAGCCACAAATGACTTAGGCTTTATTCTAACACACTAATGTCGCACCGCACCACGCCACGTCTCAGTATTAGAGGCCAGTTTCTAGCGCGATGCGCCTGGCCTTGCCCAGGTGCGTCTGGCAAATTTTTCAACTCGTTTTGTTTCATCTTCAAACCCTCCAAACCTAACTAATTCTTTCACCAAACACTTGGTACCATTAGTACCCTCAATACCCACTGGATTCAATTCGAAAATAACTTGGAGAAACAAAAATTAGACAATAATAGACATCAAACAATTCAATCAACAAGAATTCTACATTTTTCTTCAAGAACTTTACCTTTTATACTGTAAAAAGCTCACAAGAATTGAAACAAATTGGTGTATTGGTGAACTAATCCAACAAAAATAATCTCACATACCTTGATAGGGATCACTCAGACGAAATCCACTCGAAGTTCTTGACGTTCTTGGCGAACTCTTGACTTTTCTCCCTCCTCTTCTTCTTTTCTCTCTTCTCCAAGCCCTAAGTGTGAATTTGATTTTCTAAAACTGAGTTAAGTCTTATTTTTACCCCTAATAAACCCTTAAAACTTATTAGGAAAATAAGTGATGAAAAGACTAGTTTACCCTTCCTTAAATCCAGATTGAGACCTTCCTCAATCCAACAACCCAACTTTCGGTAGGCATATCTCCCTCACACAATATAAAAAATGCACAAACTCAGTGGCGTTGGAAAGATGTATCCAAGGGATTCCCAAACATATCAAGAACTATCTCTAACTCATCCTGAACTAGGAGTTATGACAGTTTGAAAATGACCAAAACTCACTTCTTAAACTTAAAAAAATATCCAGATTTTCCCCTTTCTTTCCAGAAGTGATTAGTTTTAGTTTCTTAGCTTATTATCAGCCATTTTGAGTTAGGAGATGTTACAATATATCTCCCTTGGGAACATTCATCATCGAATGAGATTTCTTTCACTAAGCTAAGAATAGTGACCTCAAGTTTAACACTTAACAATCAAAAGCAAGTAAGAACAGGCTTACTCGTAGTTTATAAAGTACTAAGAAGAGAATTAGTACCTTGATCTGCATTCTCTCCGAATATAAAGAGGGATATCTCTTCTTCATATCCTCTTCAACTTCCCAAGTTGCTTCTTCTACAAATTGGTTCCTCCAAAGGATCTTAACTGACACAACCTCCTTTGTTCTCAACTTGCGAACTTGGCGATCTAAAATCTAAACCAGAATCTCCTTATAGGATAAGCTAACCTTAATCCCAATATTTTTAGTTTGTGCAATTAATACAGGATCACTTATCCACTTCGTCATCAAGGAGACATGAAATACCGGATAAACCGCTACTATCTCTTGTGGTAGCTCCAACTCATAAGCTACCTTGCCAATTCTTTTGGATATTCTATAAGGACCAATATATTGGGGACTAAGTTTACCCTTCTTACCAAACCTCATAACACCCTTCATGGGTGAAACTTTCAGATATACCCAATCATCCACTTCAAACTCCAATGACCTTCTCCTAACATCTCTATTGGACTTTCGATGACTCTGTGCTGTTTTCAATCTCTCTTGCATAACCTTCACCTTATACATGAATTGATGAACTAGATATGGTCCTATCAACCCTTCTTCACCAACTTCGAATTACCCAATAGGGGATTTGAATTTTCTCCCATCAAGAGCTTCATAAGGAGCCATTTGGATGCTCGAATTGTAGTTGTTGTAAGAGAGCTCAATAAGAGGTAGGTAATCATCCCAATTCCCCTTGAAATCAATCACCCAATCCCTAAAAATTTATTCTAAGGTTTGGATAGTACGCTTCCGTCTGAGGGTGAAAAGCAGTGCTTAAGTCACCTTTGAACCCAAACCTTTTCGGGGAGACTTACAGAACTGAGTAGTAAATTGTGAACCTCTATCTGAAATAATTGAAAATGGGACTCCATGAAGTCTCACCACCTCCTGAATTATAAATTTGCATAATCCTCTGTCGAATAAGTGGCCTTTATGGCAAGAAGTGCGCTGATTTTGTCACTCTATTAGAAATCACCCAAAATGAATCATGCTATCTGCGAGACGTTGGCAAGACTGTGATAAAGTCCATATTAATAATCTCCCGCTTCTATTCCGAATGTTTTATATTATGAGCCAAACCTCCAGGCCTTTGTTTTTCTACTTTCAATTGCTGGCAATAAGGGCACTTGGCAACGAACTCACCAATGTCCTTCTTCATACATTTCCATAAATATACTTTATCAAATTGTGGTACATCTTTGTGGAACTCAGATGAATGGAATATCTTGAGCTAGGAGCTTCCTCTATAATCCTCTCTTGAAGTCCATCCACCTAGGTACACAACACCTACCTTGATATTTCAGTACACTATCTTCCCCTTATTCAAAAGCCAATACTCTTTGTTTGTCAATATTCGCCTTCAAATCAATAGAAATGGGGTCCAGGTCTTGCCTTTCTTTCTCTTCTGACACTAATGATGACTCAGCCTCATTGGTCACCAGTATCTCTACTTCTGTGAAATCCATAAGTCTGACTCCTAGGCGTGCAAGTCTATACAAACCTTTGGCTAACTCCCTCTTTTCTCCCTCAACATGGGTGGTACTACCCATGGATAACCTACTTAGAGAATCAACAACCACATTAGCCTTACCTAGGTGGTAGAGAATACTCATGTCATAATCCTTGAGTAATTCTAACCACCTCCTCTGTTTGAGATTGAGATCTTTCTTGGTAAACACATATTTAAGCTTTTGTGATTAGTGAATATGTCGACATGAACACCATAAAAGTAGCGTCGCCATATCTTCAAAGCAAAAACTACCACAACCAATTCTAGGTCATGAGTTGGATAATTCTTCTCATGAACTTTCAGTTGTCTAGATGCATAATCTATAACTTTGTCATTATTCATAATACATAGCCCAACCCAACTCTACATACATTACAATACACCACGAAACCTTGAGTACCTTCTAATAAGGTCAACACTTGTCCGTTTTCAACCTCTTCTTCAACTCTGAAAACTTTTCTCACAAGATTCAAACCATTGAAATTTAATTGTCTTTTGAGTCAACTTGGTCAAAGGAGATGATATAGATGAAAACCCATCAATAAACATTCTATATTAGCCAGTCAAACCCAAGAAACTCTTAATATTAGTTGGAGACGTGGGTCTAGACAACTCTGCACTGCTTCCATCTTTTGAGTATCAACTCTAATTACATCAGTGGAAACTATGTGGCTCGAGAATCCCACAAACTTAAGACAAAAGTCACACTTGAAGAACTTGGCATACAACTCCTTATCTTTGAAAGTCTGAAGGACTATCCTGAGATTACCAACATGATCTTCTCCATTCATTGAATAGATTAGTATGTCATTAATGAAAACGATAACAAACATATCTAAATTAGGTTTTAAGACTCTATTCATAAGATCCATGAATGTTTTTGGTGCATTGGTCAACTAAAAATACATGACCAAAAATTTGTAATACCCATATCTGGTTCTAAAAGTTGTCTTTGAAATGTCTCATTCTCTAACTTTCAACTGATGGTAGCCAAACCTGAGATCTATTTTCTAAAGCAGATGGCACCCTGAAGTTGATTAAATAGATCATTTATCCTTGGAAGAGGATACTTATTCTTTATGGTAACCTTATTCAATTGGGGTAGTCTATACACATCCTAAGGGAACCATCTTTCTTTCTTACAAGCAAAACTGAAATGCCCCAAGGGAAACTTGGTCGGATGAAACCTTTATCTAACAGATCTTTCAATTTCTCTTTCAACTCTTTTAACTCTGCTGGTTCCATTTGATATGACGCAATAGAGGTAGGACGCGTATCTGGAATTATTTCTATGCCTAAGTTTATTTCTCTCTCAGGAGGGACTCCAGGTAGATCACTAGGAAAGACTTCTGGAAACTCTTTTACCATAGGAACTGACTGAAGGGAAGGTACCTCAATACTTGAGTCATTAACTTAGACTAAGTGATAGATACATCCCTTTGAAACTAACTTTCTCGCCTTAAGGTACGAAATGAAATGACCCTTAGGCATTGCTGAACTACTACTCCACTCTATGAATGGTTCATTATGAATGTGAAACTTGATAACTCGAGTCCTACATTCTTTTGATTCATAACAGGCATGAAGCCAATCCATACCTTGAATGACATCAGAATCTACCATGTCTAACTCCACCAGGTCAGCCATGGTATTCTTGTGACTGGTAGAAATAGTTTAATCACGATAGACTCTTTTCGCTAGAATAGACACCCCATCAGGTGTAGAAACACAGAAAGGTTCACAAAGATTCTCAGAAAGAATTTCAAACTTATTTGCAACATAAGGAGTTACAAAAGATAAAGTTGCCCCTGGGTCTAGCAAAGCAAAAACATCAAAAGTAAGGACTTTGATCAACCATTGACAATATCTGGCGAGTTCTCTTAATCTTGGTGGCTAGTGATTGCATAGAGGCAATTTTCCCCTTCGCCAGTACCAGAAGTGGCTCCTCCAGGTGTGGCCCTTTTTGGTGGAGCAACTGATAAGATTGAGATTTGTTGCCCAGATTTCCACTACCTTTTCATTTCTTAAGGCACTCTTTCATAAACTGGCCCTCTTAACTACAATTGAAGCAACCTGTCTGGACATCACGACATTAACCTGGGTGGGTTCTACCACAATTAGCATATGCAAGAGCCCAACTACCTTCCTGTGTCACACTTCTTTGAGATTGTTTTGGTCTAGCTCTGAAGTTCTACGAGTTCTGGCCATGATGCTGACCTTTGTTTATGGGTGCAGGAGCACTAGAAGATGATGGTGCAGACCCCTTTTGTTTCTAAAATTGTGGTCAATTTGAGCCACCTTTTTACTGCCCAGACTCATTCCTAGTCTTAGCTCCTTGCTCCTATACTTTTATATGTTCCTCATATTCTCCTCTTCAACCTGCTGCACATAGACCATCAACCTAGATATGTCCATGTCGCCAATCAGCATAACAACTCTGCCTTCTTTGCTTAACGCACGACCCAAGACAGTGACAACCAAGCTCATTTTGGTCCGCATGTTCTTAACCATTTCAGAATTATAGCGGGACATCTAGGTGAACTTCAACCATATTCATGTACACTCAAGGAGTAATGTTTCAGTGTAAGGAACTCCCGTACCTTATCTTCTTTAAATTCTTAGGGAAAGAAACGCCTCAAAAAAGCCTCTTCAAAACAAGACCAATTTGTATGTGGTGCATCCTCATCTCTTCCCTCCTTCCATTGTTTGAACAAATTCGTAGCCACATTCTTCAGTTGGTATGCATCTAGATAAACTCTTTCAATATCAATGACATGCATCACATCAAAAACCTTCTTTATCTCCTCAATGAAATTCTCCGGATCCTCAGTAGTGCTCAAATCGGTGAAACTGGGAGGATTCATTCTCAAGAATTCCCAAATCCTCGAGGTGTCAGCCTCTTCTTGTGGAGAACCTCTCTATTATCCAGCCTTACTTGGAACAACATGGATCAACATCCGGATAGCCTAAACGAATTCAGCATTTGTGACTTCTGCTCGAGGTTTCACATTTAGTGAATTAGGTACCTCTGGCTCCTCGACATTTTTCCTAGCTGGACAAACTCCTGATACTCTTCGTAAAGGCATGGTTATCTAAAACATGCGCAAGGACGAATTAGAGATAAACTCTAACGCACGAAAAGGAAGTTGAAATAAGTGAGAAATTCCTAAATAGTGCAACGTCCTAATTATAGATATGACACGCTTCACACTGATAAGTAGGAATCTACAAACACGACTTCATAGACTTCATAGGACTCTTGAACTCTATGCTCTGATACAAAGTTTGTCATGGCCCGAGTCTACACCCTAGACATGGCCGACGCCCAATGACCATTGTTGGCCTTGAGCAAACCCTTGGACTGGATTACTTAACTAATCGAAAGACTTAACACAATATAAAACAAGAAAAATACTCAAAAAAATAACTTAAATAGCAAAAATGACACTTAAGTCTCACAATAGAATATCTGAAATGCAAATAAAGAAAGACTCAAAACTAAACTATCTGACAGTCTATCTGTCTATGAATCCTCTATAATACTAAGATGGATGTTGGTACGGACCCCACAACCTCCTATAAAGGAAAACTGAAAACAGTAAAATATGTTTCCTCCAGAATGCAAGGCTCACAACTGACTCCGAGTGCTCTACTGGATCAACGAAGCACTGGATGATGCTAATCCTTGTTACATGCGTCTTCTTCATGATACGATGCTGGACAACTAGCATCACTACATTAAATATGAGTATGCGAGTTGGAATTCTAACAAAACTTAAACTTGAAAAGAGTAAGAATCAACACTTACCTAGGCTCTTTTAAACTCATGAGTAACATAACTTAATATAAAGCAGGTAGACATATGAAATATATGTATACAAAAGCTTGTAAAAACAAAGAAAACACTTAGTTTTTTAAAGATATGCAATAACAAACTCAACTTTATTTGTATATGAAGTAATATAGTTTCTGTGGGAGATTCTCTAACCGACAACCACCATTATGAGACTAAGTGGTGATACAATGTCTTTTTCACGCTGCTAGAGCTATCCTATACTTTGTTGTCACATAGATTTATTTAACTTAGTGGATCCACTAGCTTAATTTACGTGATCATCGAAAAAGTGTGACCCTTTAATATCCATAATGGCTACATGGTTTTCATCAAAACTTGATTTAATATGAACTTTCATTCCCACATCGGTGCTCAATACTACTCCCAAAATGTATTTGGATCATGCTTTTTAAAATAACTTCCATTATTTTGGTTGAGATAATTTCTCAACACTTAGATTTTAAAAGCTCTCTTGGACACAATGTTCCCTTTTCTTGTTAAAAACTGTTTTGGAAATCCTTACTTTCCTCTTAACTTAAATGTAAAAACATTTATAAGCTTTTAAGGAATACTTAATTTCCTTATAACTTTTGATAAATGAACACAACTCTTTACTCTTTACTTAGCTTGAAACTTGAGCCTTAAATCAACTCTTAGGGAATACTTAGTTCCCTTATATTTCTTGGAAGAAATACTTCAACTTTTACTCTTAACTATAACTTGGAACTTAAGCGGTAAAACGTTTTATAACAACTCTTGAAAACCTTTAAGAACTTTGCTTTGGACTAGCTTCTTAATTTTAGACTTGACTCTTAACTTTCTTGACTTTGATCTTAGCTTTCCTTGAATTAATTATGAATTCAAGGTTATGATTTGTGTTTTTTGTGATTCCTAGGTGTTTAGAAATCATTTAAAGTAATTAGAATCACTGGAGAGTATTAGCATACCATAGAAGGACTTAACAAGACTAAACTATGAAAACTGGGTAAAAAACCCGACTCCAGCGCATTCGAGGTTCGCCGCACAAGTCTCAAGTGATTGAGGTTTGATTTTGGCGCACTTGTGGCGTGCCACGTGAGGCCTCACTGTTAGAGGCTAGTTTTTGGGGCACTGCATGTGTGACACGCCTGACCTTGCGTTGGTGCATCTGATGAATTTTTTAACACGTTTTTTTCATCTCCAAATCCCCCAAACCTCCCTAACTCTTTACACACACACATAAGACCATTGGTGTAATCTCCGAAAGTCTAAAGCCTAATCTAGAGTCTAACATGAGAGTATGAGAGTTGTAACACTGTTTGTAAGCCAATTATAATGTATATAGGTCATTTAGCAAGTTTTAGAATCAAAACGTCAAAGGACGTCCATGACGTCTAAAACTAGTTCAAAGGGTGTTAGTGTGCCTTAGCCTATTTGACTAAGTTTTAAGAGTCGAAAAATGATGAAATTTGGTGGTGAGGTGTCTAACACGAAATAGAGTTGGTTTATGGTTGAAACGTCCGGGTAAGAATCCCCAAGGACCAACCAAGGGCCTTTGAGGAGGACCGTTGCAAATGTGGCTAAAAGCTGTCATTGGAAAGTGTTCACCAATGTGGCCCATCAACGAGGCGTGGTCCAATCGATGGACATTTAGACATTTTGGACAAAGGTCCCTTTTGTAAAACTCTCTTACCAGAATGACGACTGCACAAGACGGCCATGAACAATGTCCGTTTATTGACAAACGACCCGTTGGTCAAGGTTTCGTTTGTCATGACACTGTTTTGCTTGCACGTTTTGGTTAATTAAATTAAAATTAATTAAGGGGTTAGTTAATTAGTTAGGGGTTAAAGAAGGCCTAATTAAGTTATTTAATTACTCCTATAAAGACCCCAAACCTAATTAGACTAAATACAACTCCCATTATTCCTAAAACCCAATTGCTCTTCTTTCTTTTGTCTTTCTCTCTCCCAAAGAAACCCCATGGAAGACTTAGCAAAGAAGGGTTCTAGGGCTGAAACGGATTAAGTTTCTCCATCAAATTTCATCAATTAGTAAGGTATGAGATTCCGTTCACCTTTGGGATCTCTTTCCCCAAAGGATTCCTTCAAGATGATTTCAAAAATATGAAATTCAAGTGGGTTTACTTCCAATACGAAATTGATATTGTGACTTGCTTTGTTGATGATTCCTTTTAGTTATTATGATTAGATTAACATGTATTATGGTTACATTATACTAATGCTTGATGAATTGACCTAGCTTGTGGAAGATGACCTTTTCCCCTTAACCCTAGGCTGTGATCTTGAATCGAATTGTATAGTATTGATCCAATTGGCTTGGTTAATATGTGAATTGCTATCCTATGTTGTTACTATGCCAATTATGATTAAATTGTGATATATTTTAATCCAATTTCACTAGTTCTTGAACAATTGATCTAAGTCTCTAATTCTAGGCTATGAACTAGTGATGAATGGTTGTGTAGTGATTCCATTAACTTCATTATTATGTTGGTTACTATTGTGTGATGACATTACACCCATTGTTGGGTTGAATTGTAGGGTTGATGGTAAGACCTTGATGATGGTATTGTGAAGAAGATTGGGTAAGTCAATTGTCATAACTTGTGATTAAGTGGTGATGTTGCATTGAAGTATGGCTTATATTAAGATTGATAGAGTTGGTATGATGTTGAATTGAAATGTATTGAACTATGGTTTGTGATTTTTTTGCTAATATGTAAATGTTATGAGAATGTTTATAACTTACCAATATGACTTATTATGATATGATATGTAAATGTGCTAACCTCACATATATGAATTGTAATGAAAGGGCAATACTCATTCAATTCTTATTGAGCTATGATGATGATTATATAAGGGATAGACCCTGTGACCTACATTAATCTATGACGGTTAATAAAGGCATTAAAGACATTTCAAAAGGGACCCTAGCATAGCACCGAGTGAACTAGAGTGTGGAGTGTCCCTTCCCACCTAGGAAAGCTAAGATCACTAATGTACTCATGAGATTGGATACTATAATGCATGTAGCATAAATAGGGTCCCAACTACATATCCTAGTTCTTGAACTATGTTTCCCCTATAGGAATACTAGCTAGTAGATCCACAATGGAAGTTATGTTCATGTTGTGGTACTACCTTAGAAAGTAGTCTGCCTTCTTTCGGTGCAGGGTTCCATGACACCAGATTCCATATTAGCTCATGTGGTCTATGTCAGTTAAGGATAGATGTTCCCAAAAGGCAAAATGAAAAAAGGGAATGATATCTAACTAGGATGACCTAAAGGTTTAGATCAGTCTAGGTAGGGTATGGGACTCTTCCTATACATTGCGCTAGTTACCCTCAAAGGAAGTCTTAGAATGATGTTTATACGTATGTATATATGCTTATAAAGGTAAGTGATATGTATATGATGATCTTACATGTTGATGACACTATAGGATGTTGGTTTTACTTATGAACATATGTTTGGTCTCTATTGCTAAACTATGATGTTATGTACTCTTTATGATATGCTATGTGAAGTTGGACATTCGTTATGTTTCTTGTTAGGTTTACTTGATTGAGTAAGGTTATGGGGCTTTGCTTAGTCATTGCACTAGTGGACTTAATGAGGGTTTATGAGTAATAGTCTTGCTTTGGTTATGATGTTATGAACTCTTGTACATGCCTTGTTAAATATTATAACTTGATGATAGAGTTGTGCTCAATTATGTTGATATGCATGTTCACTTGACTAGACTTTGTATTGTTGGTCTTGTGATATACATGATCTTGACTTAATGAATATGTCTTATTGATTAGTATGGGTTCTTGAACTTGCATAAGGCTTTTCAAAGTAAATTGTATACTTCAATAAAATGTGCTTTTTTAGCATGACGTTATGTTGTGTGTGCATATGGTCCTATACTTAGTACTAGTGATGTGATAACCCCATTTTCTCTCTTTTTCCCCAACATCTTAGGTTCCGGTCATTGAAGGCTTGTGATGACCTTTGAAGGAAGACTTGGATACTCATTCTCCAAGTTGGATAGGTCCTCACTACTTCTAAGGCAATGCCTCTTTCTAGTATTGGATGTTGATTAATCATAAAGTCATTTGTTCATTTCCTTTCATTTGATTACTAAAGAATGTATAGCCTATATGTGGATTTTATTGTATTGATGTATCGGTTGTGACCAATTGTTATACTCTTGTTTAGACGGATATGAGATGAGACATCCAATTTTAAGACTATGTTATATCTTATATATGTGTGTATGCGCAATAAAAGTAGAAGACTATGTAATCTTCTTATACAAAGGGTCTATGTATACTCAATATAATTATATATATTGTGTGTATGTGAGAGGTCTATGTAAACCTCATTATAGATAGAAATTTTTTTTAAATTTTCTGCATTTTTAACCTATGAATGTTATGATGAATTCTAAGAGGCTAGTCTTAGTCCTCGATGAGGACGACGACACTGGTTACGTCTAAGGGGTGTTCCTCGAATGTGAAAAACTTGGTATTAGAGCACAAGATTAAATATCTTTAGAGTCGATGTCTCACTTAACCATGCCTATGTAGATTCTTATTCAAAATGGTGAAACGCGCCACATGTATGAATAGGAAATTATAAGATGCTTAGGAAAATTTCCTTTTCTTGCGAATTCAGTACCGTGGCTCGAGAGTCTTGACTCTATGTGCTCTTAGCATCTAATCCTTTTATTGTGATTATAGGCAATGAATACCCTAATAACAACCGCTCGAGGACATAATGAAGAGATTTCCAATGCGGGAGTTCCTCCCCGAGGCAATCAGTCCCTCCTATTGAAGAAGTTACTAATGATGACCAAGATCCGGTCTATCCTTATCTTTTGATGGATGGGGACATAAGGGAAGACTTTCTCCAAATATCCCAAGTCATTATCACTCAAGCACAAGCCGTCACTACTTAAGCACAAGCCATGCGGCCCAAGCTAACCGAGAGGTTGTACCCCGAGGAAACCAACATGTAGGCACCATGGTCTCTCGTTTGAGGGATTTCACAAGGATGAATCCCCCTTCTCTCTATGGGTCCAAAGTGGAGGAAGACCCCCAAGAGTTCATTGATGAAACCTACAAGATTTTGTATGTTATGGGGTTGACTACTAGTGAGAAAGCCGAGTTAGCCACTTAAAACTCAAAGATGTGGCCCAAACTTGGTACGTCCAATGGAGAGACGATAGGCCTTCAAGAGGTGGACCGATGACATGGGAGATATTCAAGAAGGATTTTCTTGATAGGCTCTTTCCTAGGGAAAAGAGGGAAGCCAAAGTGCAGGAATTCATCAACCTTCGTCAAGAAGGTATGAGTGTACTTGAATACTCCTTCAAATTCACTAAATTGTCAAAGTATGCTCCTTCTTTGGTTTTCGATCATAGGGATGAAATGAGCCACTTTGTGACGGGGGTGTCAGATGACTTCAAGGAAATGTCATTCTCTATGCTACATGATAATATGGACATTTCTCGTCTCATGGTTCATGCTCAATAAGTGGAAGAGACAAGGGTTAAGAGAAAGAGTAAGGATGCCAAGAGGGCAAAGTCTTATAATGGTGGTTATTCAAAGGGTAGGCTTCACATCCAAGACAAGCATAGGTTCAAGAAGAGGTTTTCTAATCAAGTTCCTACCAAAAAATTCCCAAGACTCGTGATGATAGGGTTTTTAACCCTAAGTCTCAAAAGGGAAGAGTTACCAATTCACTGAACAAGAAGCCAACTTGTGAAAGTGTGGCAAGAAGCATTATGCTGATTGCCTTGTTGGGACGGACAATTGCTTTGGGTGTGGCAAGAGTGGTTATAAGGTTAGGGATTTCCCAAATGTGAAAGGTCAAGATAAAGGTAGTGGGTGAGCTCAAGCTAGTGGCTCTAATATGGATCCTCCAAAGAATAATCGCTTTTATGCACTTCGATCTAGGGGTGAACAAGAGAATTATCCCCATGTTGTGACAAGTATGTTACAAGTCTTCTCTATTGATGTGTATGCTTTACTTGATTAGGGTGCTACATTATCTTTTGTTACTCCCTTGATAGCTAGAAAGTTTGATATTTTGCCCGATATTCTAAATGAACCTTTCATGGTAACTACCCCGCTAGGTGAGTCGGTAGTTGCAAAAAGGGTATATAGTAGTTGTCTTATATTGTTGTCCAATAGAGTGACTTATGTTGAATTAGTAGAACTTGATATGGTCGATTTTGATGTTATTTTGGGGATGGAACGGTTGCATGATTGTTTTGCTTCCATTGATTGTAGAACTAGAATTGTCAAGTTCAATTTTCCAAATGAACCCATTTTAGAGTGGAGGCGGGAAATTCTATTCCTAGAGGTCGTATTATTTCTTGTCTTAAGACTTGTAAAATGATCTCAAAAGCTTGTCTATATCACATTGTAAGAGTCAAAGATCTAGACTCCAAAAATCCTCCCATTGAGTTAGTCCCCGTAGTAAGGGAATTATCTGAGGTTTTCCCTAATGATCTTCCCGGAATCCCTCCCGAACGGGAAATTGATTTTGGTATTGACTTGCTACCAGATACCAATCCCATTTCAATTCCTCCTTATTGGATGGCTCCGGCCGAGCTAAAAGAATTGAAGGCTCAACTCAAGGACTTACTAGACAAAGGCTTCATTAGACCCAATATTTCTCCAAGGGGTGCTTTGGTTATTTTGTTTTTTCTGTGTGAAGAAAAAGGATGGGTCTCTTAGAATGTATATTGATTATCGCCAACTCAATAAATTCACTATTAATAATAAGTATCCTCTCCCTCGGATTAACGACTTATTTGATCAACACCAAGGGGAAAGTTACTTTTCAAAAATTGACTTAAGATCGGAGTATCACCAACTTAGGGTAAGAGGTGAGGATATTAACAAAAGGGCATTTTGGACAAAATATGGTCACTATGAGTTCATAGTAATGTCCTTTGCTCTTACTAATTCCCCAACGAAATGTATAGATCTCATGAATAGGGTATTTTGAAGTTACCTAGATTCATTTGTCATTGTCTTCATTGACGACATCTTGGTATATTCAAAAAATGAGGGTGAACACATGAACCACTTGAAGGTGGTGTTATAAGTGCTTAAGGAAAACCAACTATTTGCAAAGTATAACAAATGTGAGTTTTGGTTGAGGTCGGTGGCATTTCTTGGTAATATCATCACTAGAGAGGGAGTTGAGGTTAATCCAAGGAAAATCGAGGCGGTGAAAAATTGGCCTAGACCATTGACTCCAATCGACATTAGGAGTTTCTTAGGTCTAGGGGTTATGCATCTCGAGTGGGCTTGGGGTGTGTGCTTATGCAACATGGGAAAGTATTAGCCTATGCCTCTTATACAACTTAAGGTGCATGAGAAGAATAATCAACTTATGATCTTGAGTTAGCGGCCGTGGTATTTGCCTTAAAATTATGGAGACATTATTTGTATGGTGTTCATGTTTATGTGTATACCAACCACAAGAGTCTTGAATATGTTTTTACTCAAAAGGAGTTGAATCTCCGACAAAGAAGGTGGTTGAAATTGTTGAAAGATTACGACATGAGTGTTCTCTACCATACCGGCAAGACCAATGTGGTTGTGGATGCTCTAAAACGTATGACCATGGGTAGTGTGTCTCATGTAGATGGATACAAGAAAGACCTAGTGAAAGAGGTTCATAAGTTAGCTAGATTGGTGTTAGATTGGAAGATTCTCCAAATGGTTGTTTTTGTTAGGTAGTGGAGCCTGATTAATTTTAGGTTTTCCTATTTATTCTCTATTTTAGGTTTTCCTATTTATTCTCTGTAACCAAAAATACTCTGATTTATTAATATAAATATACCTCACCACCGTGGAAGTTAACTCACGGGGTGTTACCACGAAATATTGGGTTTTCTCTTTCTCTCTCTAGATCTCTCATCTCTTTCTCTTGAAAGTTCTTGTGTTCTTCATTCATCTAGTGTGTGTGCGTGAATTCGATCCTAACAACTGGTATCAGAGCCAGGTTGATTCAACACGATCACAGAAGATGGATAGTTCGAAGCTTGGAATCGAGAAGTTTGATGGATCCGATTTCAGTTTCTGGAAGATGAAGATCGAAGATTATCTGTACCAGAAAGATCTTCACAAACCGTTGACCAGGGTGAAGCCGGAATCCATGACGGAGGAGAAGTGGAAACTCAAGGATCGCCAGGCTCTAGGATTGATCCGGTTGACTTTGTCAAGAAACATGGCGTTCAACATCGTAAAGGAAAAGACTACGTCCGGTCTGTTGAAGGCACTGTCAAACATGTATGAAAAACCATCGGCTATGAACAAGGTATATTTGATGCGTAGATTGTTCAATTTACAGATGTCTGAGAATGGATCCGTTTCTGATCATATAAATGAGTTCAATATGATTTTGAGTCAACTCAATTCTATGGATATTAATTTCGAAGATGAAATTAAGGCGTTGATTTTGATGTCATCTCTGCCCGAGTCTTGGGATACTGTTGTTGCTGCAATTAGCAGTTCCCGTGGATCTGAGAAACTGAAGTTTGATGAAATCCGTGATGTTGTTCTTAGTGAAAGTATTCGCAAACGAGAAGTGGGAGATTCATTGGGCAGTGCTCTCAGCGTTGATCGAAGGGGGAGAAGTAAGACGAAAGGCCAAAATCAACACGGTCGATCAAAATCAAAGAATCGAAGAAAATCCCCAAACAGATCAAACATGACTTGTTGGAACTGTGGAGAAAAAGGGCACTTTCGGACGAATTGTACAAAGCCAAAGAAGAAACAGAATCAGAAATTTGGAGATGACAATGATTCTGTAAATTCCACAGAGGACATTGGGGATGCTCTAATCCTTAGTGTGAACAGCCCGGTTGAATCATGGATTTTGGATTCTGGTGCATCTTTCCATTCGTCTCCAAGCAAGGAGTTGTTCCAAAATTTCAAATTTGGAAATTTTGGAAAAGTATATCTTGCTGACAATAAAGCCTTAGAGATTGAAGGAAAGGGAGATGTTTGCATAAAGAAGACCTCGGGAAACCAGTGGACATTGGAGGATGTCAGGTATATTCCTGGGATCAAGAAAAATCTGATCTCTGTTGGTCAGTTGGATAGCACGGGATATGCAGCAGAGTTTGGGAAAGGTTCGTGGAAGATCATGAAAGGTGCTATGGTAGTAGCTTGTGGCACCAAATCTGGAACCTTGTACACCACTGCAGGGTGTATAAATAAGGCCGTTGTTGCTGAAGGTGCTTCCGGTTCATGTCTGTGGCACAACAGACTTGGACACATAAGTACTAAAGGAATGAAGATGTTGGTTGCAAAAAGAGCATTAGAGGGTCTGAAGTATGTTGATATGGGTCTTTGCGAGAGCTGTGTTATGGGCAAACAGAAAAGAGTAAGCTTCAGAAATACTCCTAGAGAGCCAAAAAAAATGCGGTTGGAAATGGTCCATACAGATGTTTGGGGACCACCTCCAGTATCATCACTTGGAGGATCCAGATTCTATGTTACCTTGATTGATGATTTCAGCAGGAAGGTATGGGTTTACTTCTTGAAGCATAAGTCAGATGTGTTTGAAACTTTCAAGAAGTGGAAAGCTGAAGTTGAGAATCAGACCGATTTGAAAGTCAAATGCCTAAGGTCTGACAATGGAGGAGAGTATGACAAATCAGAGTTCAAGGCATTCTGTGCAGCTGAGGGAATCAGATTGATCAGAACAGTTCCTGATAAGGCAAGGCAGAATGGAATTGCTGAGAGGATGAACAAAACATTGAATGAGCGTGCAAGGAGTATGAGGATACACTGTGGGCTCCCCAAAACACTTTGGGCGGATGCTGTGAGCACAGCTGCATACTTGATCAACTAGGGACCATCAGTTCCTTTAGGGTTCAAGATTCCAGAGGAGGTGTGGACAGGAAAAGAACTCAAGTACTCACACTTAAGGACTTTTGGTTGCACTGTTTATGTTCATGTTGATCCAGAAAAGAGAGACAAGCTTGATGCCAAGGCTGTGAAGTGTTACTTCATAGGCTATGGTTCTGATTGTTTGGTTACAGGTTTTGGAATGACAAGAATAGAAAGATCCTGAGACATTGCGACGTGACATTTGATGAGTCTGTCCTATACAAGGACAGAGAGCAGAAGGTTCTAGAGATTACAAAGCAAGTGGGAGTTGAGGTTGAGTTGGAGAAGAGTAACCCCAGAGATGTCGAAGCAGATACTCAACCAACTCCTACTGAAGAATCTGAAGTGGAGCAAGTTACATCTGAGCAGGTGTTAAGGAGATCATCAAGATCCATCAAGGCACCAGATAGTTATTCACCTTCATTACACTATCTATTGCTGACTGGTGAGGGAGAACCAGAGTCTTCTGATGAGGCCCTACAGGTGGAGGATTCGATCAAGTGGGAGCAAGCCATGGATGATAAGATGAGGTCACTTGAGAAGAATGACACATGGGTGTTGACTGAGTTACCTGCAGGGAAGAGAGCTTTGCTAAACAAGTGGGTGTTCAGAATCAAGACTGAACCAGATGGCAAAAGAAAGTTCAAGGCTCGTTTAGTGGTTAAAGGATATTCACAAAGGAAAGGTATTGATTATGCTGAAATATTTTCTCCTGTTGTGAAGTCAACCTCTATTCGAATTCTATTGAGTACTGTTGCATCGGAGAATTTGCATCTAGAGCAAATGGATGTAAAAACAGCATTTTTACATGGAGATCTGGACAAAGAGATCTATATGCAACAACCGGAAGGATTTGTGGTTCCAAGCAAGGAACATATGGTGTGCAAGCTCACCAGAAGCTTGTATGGACTAAAGCAAGCACCAAGGCAGTGGTACAAGAAATTTGACTCCTTCATGACCAAGAGTGGATTCTGCAAAGCTGAAAAAGATCCTTGTTGTTACTTCAAGAAATACACTGATTCATATGTCTTTCCACTCTTATATGTGGATGATATGTTAATTGCAGGATCTAGTATGAGGGAGATTAACAATCTGAAGACAAGGTTGTCTGCAACATTTCAGATGAAAGATTTGGGTCCAGCAAAGCAGATTTTGGGGATGAAGATTTCTCGGGATAGATCTGTTGGCACTTTAAATCTATCTCCGGAGTTGTACATTGAGAAGGTGCTGAGCAGATTCAGGGTTAATGATGCTAAACCCAGGACTACTCCATTGGCAAATCACTTTAAATTGTCAAAGGAGCAGTCACCCAAGACTGCTGAGGAGCGTGATCACATGGCACTTGTTCCATATGCTTCAGCAGTTGGTAGTTTGATGTATGTTATGGTCTGCACTAGACCTGATATAGCACATGCAGTGGGAGTTGTTAGCAGGTACAAGGCGAACCCTGGGAAAGAGCATTGGGAAGCTGTAAAGTGGCTTCTGAGATATCTGAGAGGTACATCCAGTACTTCACTATGTTTTGGCAAAGGTAAGGTGACTCTATAGGGTTTTGTGGATGCTGATCTTGGTGGGGATGTTGACTCAAGCAAGAGTACATCCGAGTACATTTACATCATAGGTGGAATAGCAGTGAGTTGGATGTCCAGGCTTCAGAAGTGTGTTTCTCTTTCATCTATTGAAGCTAAGTATGTGGCAATAGCTGAAGCTGGGAAAGAGATGATATGGCTGGCAGATTATCTTGAGGAATTGGGCAAGAAGCAGAGCGAGAAGATTCTTTACTCAGATAGCCAGAGTGCCATACAGTTGGTGAAAAATCCAGTCTATCATTCGAAGACAAAGAACATCAGAAGGGGATACAATTTCACTCGCAGGGCAATGGAGGATGGTGATATGTTCTTGGAGAAGATAGAGGGTGCAAAGAACCCGGCAGACATGTTGACGAAATGTGTTGATGTTGGGAAACAGAGGTTATGTAAAACCTTGGTTGGTCTTCTGTAGTTGTTGCTACAGATGTTGCGGTGCAGTAAAGATGTTGATGATGAAGAGATTTTTTTTTGAGAATGTATTTTTTGGATGACTAAGTCAGTCTCCAAGTGGGAGAATTGTTAGGTAGTGGAGCCTGATAAATTTTAGGTTTTCCTATTTATTCTCTATTTTAGGTTTTCCTATTTATTCTCTATTTTAGGTTTTCCTATTTATTCTCTGTAACCAAAAATACACTGATTTATTAATATAAATATACCTCACCTCTGTGGAAGTTTACTCACGGGGTGTTACCACGAAATATTGGGTTTTCTCTTTCTCTCTCTAGATCTCTCATATCTTTCTCTTGAAAGTTCTTGTGTTCTTCATTCATCTAGTGTGTGTGCGTGAATTCGATCCTAACAGTTTCATGGTGCATCATAACTCTGAATTATCTTTGGTGGTTGAGGTGAAGTCTAAACAACACCTTGATCAACCATTGATAGAGTTGAAAAATTCGTTTATGGGTAAGTTTAATGAGGCATTGTCCTTGGAAGGGTGGTGTCTTTAGGTATCAAAGAAGGTTATGAGTTCCCAATAAAGATGGTTTGAGAAATCGGATTCTTGAGGAAGCTCATGGGTCCCGTTACTTCATTCATCCGAGTTCTACAAAGATGAATCATAACCTTAGAGAAGTTTTTTGGTGGGAAGGTTTAAAAAAGGACATAGCAGAATTTGTTGCAAAGTGTTCAAATTGCCAACATGTGAAAGATGAACAACAAAAGTCGGGTGGTTTGCTTCAAGAAATCCAAGACCCTACTTGGAAGTGGAAAAATATTAATATGGATTTTTTGATAGGTTTTCCTCGGCCATAAAAGCAATATGACTCCATATGGGTGGTTGTGGATAGGTTGACCAAATCCTCTCAGTTTATTCCCGTCAGGTCTACTTACTTGGTGGAGGATTATGGAAGGATCATCATAGATGAGATTGTTTGTTGCCATGGTATTCCGTTATCTATCATATCGGATATGGGTGCACAATTCACATCTAGGTTTCAAAGGTTATTCCAAAAAGGGTTGGGTACCAAAGTGAAGCTAAGCATCGCTTTTCATCCCCAAATGGATGGTCAAGCAGAGCATACTAGTTAAACCCTTGAGGATATGCTTAGAGCGTGTATAATTGACTTCAAAGGAAATTGGGATAAACACTTGCCTTTGGTTGAGCTTTCTTACAACAATAGTTACCATTCATCTATAGCTATGGCTCCTTATAAAGCATGTTATGGTTAAAGATGTAGATCTCCAATTATATGGTTTGAGTGAGTGAATATTCACTCTTGGGTCCCGATTTGATTTATTAGACTTTGGATAAGGTTCATATTATAAGAAATCATTTGAAAACAACCTATAGCCGGCAAAAGTCTTATGGTGACCATAGGAGAAGAGAGTTAGAATTCGAAGAAGGTGATAAAGTATATCTAAAAATTTCTCCTATAAAAGGGGTGATGAAAATTGGCAAGAAAGGAAGTTAAGACCTCGTTATATGGTCCCTATGTAATTTTGCAAAAGATTAGTAAGTTTGTATATGAGTTGAGGTTACCTAGTAAATTGGCTTCGGTTCATCCAGTGTTCCATATTTCCATGCTTAAGAAGTGTATCAAGGATCCCGAGTCCATCATTCCTATTGAAGGTTTAGGTGTTCAAGAGAAATCTCCTATGATAAGGTTCTAGTTCAAATCCTTTATAGACAAGTAAAGAAGTTAGGGAATAAAGAGGTGGCTTCCGTAAAGGTGTTATGGAAGAATCACCTAGTTGAGGGTGCAACATGGGAGGTCGAGGACGACATGAAGTCTCGTTAGCCTCATCTATTTGATAACAAAGGTTAGTTATTCCTACTTGTAGTGAAAATAATTAGTTTATTTGCAATTGCCTTGATTTTTGGTGAAGTTGTGCAAAAAGTGCATGTTATAGTGAATCACAGTGAACTTTATGCCTAAAAATGAAAATGTTTACTTATTTTGAGTTTATGTTGTGCATTTTGGGATATTGTGCCTTCATGAATTGTATGGAGCATGTTCACATGTGATGAAGAAATCCTTGGCATATTGAATAAGCATGAAATGTATTTTGAACTCCTATTAGTTAAAAAAAATGTTTGGAGTTGCATTGTGTAAAAGGCCATGAGGTTATGTTGATTTTGATTGTGACTCATGTTTGGATGTGTTCTTGTTGGTTGGGCTGCTAGTCTTGAGTCTATCCTTTCTTTTAAAGAATTTAGTGTCATTCGAGGATGAATGTTCCTAAGGGGGGATAATGTAATACTCCGAAAGTCTAAAGCCTAATCTAGATCCTAACATGATTGTCTAAGAGTTTTAACACTGTTTATAAGTCAATTATAATGTCATAGGTCATTTAGGAAGTTTTAGAATCAAAACGTCAAAGGACGTCCATGACGTCCGAAAACTAGTTCAAAGGGTGCTAGTGTGCCTTGTCCTATTTGACTAAGTTTTAAGAGTCGGATAAATGATGAAATTTGGTGGTGAAGTGTCTAACACGTATTAGAGTTGGTTTATGGTTGAAACGTCCAAGTACGAGTCTCCAAGGACCAACCAAGGGCCCTTGAGGAGGACCCTTGCAAATATGACTAAAATCTATCAAGGGACAGTTCACGAATGTGGCCCATCGACAAGGTGTGGTCCAAACGAATGGGAATAGATGGAAACTTGTCCATTTTGTCCAAAGGTCCCTTTTGGAAAACTCTCTAACCAAAACGACGACAGCACACGACGGCCATGAACATTGCCCGACGATTGACAAACGGCTCGTTGGTCGGGGTTTCGTCTATCAAGGCACTGTTTTGCTGCACATTTTGGTTAGTAAAATTAAAATTAATTAAGGATTCCTAATTAATTTAGCTAATGACTCCTATAAAGACCCCAAACCTAATTAGACTAAATGCAACTGCCATTATTCCCAAAAACAATTGCTCTTACTTCTCTTTTCTTTCTCTCTCCCAAAGAAACCCCACACAAGGATCAAGTTTCTCCATCAAACTCATCAATTAGTAAGGTATGGGATTCCTTTCACCTTTGGGATCTCTTTCCCCAAAGGGTTCCTTCAAGATAATCTCGAACATATCAAATTTATGTGGGTTTACTTCCAATACAAAATTAATATTGTGAATTGATTTTTTTATGATTAATTTTGGTTATTATGAGTAGATTAACATGTATTATGGTTACATACTAATTCTTGATGAATTGACCTAGCTTGTGGAAGATGACCTTTTCCCCTTATCCCTAGGTTGTGATCTTGAATTGAATTGTATAGTATTGATATAATTGGCTTGGTTAATGTGTGAATTGCTATCCTATGTTGTTATTATGCCAATTTAATGAGTACATTGTGATATATTGTAATCCACTTATGCTAGTTCTTGAGTAATTGATCTAAGTCTTTAATTCTAGGCTATGAACTAGTGATGAATGGTTGTGTAGTGATTCCATTGACTTCATTATTATGTTGGTTACTATTGTGTGATGATACAAAACCCATTGAAGGGTTGATAGTAAGACCTTTATGATGGTATTGTAAAGGATATTGGGTAAGTCTTGATCTCAATTCTTTACTTCAATTGTGATCACTTGTGATTAAGTGATGATGTTGTATTGAAGTATGGCTTATATTAAGGATGATTAAGTTGGTATGATGTTGAATTGAAATGTCTTGAACTATGGTTTGTGAGTTGTTGCCTAAGATGTAAATGTTATAGGGATGGTGATAACTTACCAATGTGCCTTATTGTAATATGACATGTAAACGTGCTAACCTAACATGTATGAATTATAATGAAAGAGCAATACTCATGCAATTCTTATTGAGCTATGATGATGATGATTATATAAGGTATAGAACATATGACCTATATTAAGATATGACGATTAATAAAGACATTAAATACATTTCGAAAGGGACTCTAGCTTAGCACCGAGTAAACTAGAGTGAGTGTCCCTTCCCACCTAGGGAAGGTAGGATCACTAATATACTCATGAGATTGGAGACTATAATTCATGTAGCATAAAGAGGGTCCCAACTACATCTCCTAGTTCTTGAACTATGTTTTCCCCATACGAATACTAGCTAGTGGATCCAAAATAGAAGTTATGTTCATGTTTTGGTACTACTTTGGCAAGTAGTCCGTCTTCTTTCCGTGTAGGATTCCATGACAGCGGATTCCACATTAGCTCATGTGGTCTATGTCAGTTAAGGAAAGAGGTTCCTAAAAGGTAAAATGAAATAGTGGAATAAAATCTAACTAGGATAACCTAAGGGGTATAGCTTAGTCTAGGTAAGGGTATGGTACTCTACCTATACATTTCACTAGTTAGCCTCGAGGGAAGTCTTAGGAGGATGTTTCTATGTAAATATATTCTTATAAATCTAAATGACATGTATATGATGATCTTACATGTTGATGACACTATATGATGTTTGTTTTACTTATGACCATGTGTTTGGACTCTATTGCTAAAGTATGATGTTATGTACTCTTAATGATATGCTATGTGAAGTTGGACATCGGTTATGGTTCTTGTTAGGTTTACTTGATTGAGTAAGGTTATGGGGATTTGCTTAATCATTGCACCAGTGGGCTTAATGAGGGTTCATGAGTAATAGTTTTGCTTTGATTTTGATGTTATATACTCTTGTACTTTCCTTGTTGATATTATAACTTGATGATAAAGTTGTGCTCAATTATGTTGATATGCATGTTGACTTGACTAGACTTACTATTGTTGGTCTTGTGATATACATGATCTTGACTAAATGAATATGCCTTATTGATTAGTATAGGTTCTTAAATGTGCATAAGGCTTTTCAAAATAAATTGCATATTTAATGAAATGTCCCTTTTTAGCATAATGTTATGTTGTTTGTGCATATGGTCCTATACTTAGTACAAGTATGTCCTAACCCCATTTTATCTCTTTTTCCCCAACATTTTAGAAACCGATCGTTGAAGGCTTGTGACGACTTTTGAAGGAAGACGTTGATTCTCATTCTCCAAGTTGGGTAGGTCCTCACCACTTCGAGGGCAATGCCACTTTCTAATATTGGATGTTGATTAGTCATAAAGACACTCTGTTCATTTCCTTTCATTTGAGTACTAAAGATTGTATAGTCTTTATGTGGCTTTTATTGTATTGATATATGTGATATGCCCAATTGTTATACTCTTGTTTAGATGGTTATGACATGAGACATCCGATTTTAAAACTATGTTTATGTGTGTGGATGCGCGCGCAATAAAAGTAGAATATGTAATCTTCTTATACGAAGGGTCTATTTATACTTGATATATATATATATATATATATTGTGTGTATGCAAGAGGTGATGCTAGTCTTAGTCCTCGATGAGCACGCCGACGCTGGTTACCGCTAGGGGGTGCTCCCGGGATGTGACAATTGGTATCCTCAATACCCACTGGATTCAACTTGGAAAAAACCCGGAGAAACTAGAATCATACAACAATAGGCATCCAACAATTTAATCAACTAGAATTCAACATTTTTCTTCAAGAACTTCACCTTTTAACATGTAAACAACTCACAAATCGCTTAATTAAAACAAATTGGTGGGTGGGTGAACTAACTCAACACAAAAGATCTCACATCCCCCGACGAAATCCACTTGAAGTTCTTGATGTTCTTGGCGAATTCTTGACTTTTCTTCCTTCTCTTCTTCTTTTCTCTCTTCTCGAAGCGCTAAACGTGAATTTGACTTTCCAAAACTGACCTAAGTTTTATTAATTAAAATTGGTTACAATTAAATCACAATCGACAAGAATTTATAAAGTGATGTAATTGTCTAATATAAGTTTAATTTATTTGTTATAAATGTGCATAATCTTACACAAAACTAATTAAATTAGGGTATATGTTGGTCCAAGAACAAATCATATTATACATTTGTCATTTTTTCAAAAATATCAGTTGTTAAAACTCTTTTGTTGAATCTGAATAATTAAATGTGTTACAATTAAATTGGAAGCGACCAGAATTAAAATGGGTTACATTTAAATTGCAAGCGAAAAGAATTAAAATGAGTTACAATTAAATCGTAAGCGACAAGAATTCACAAGTGATGTAATTGACCAATACAAGTTTATTTATTTGTTATAAATGTGCATTATCTTATACAAATCCAACTAAACAAAGGTGAATTTTAGTCCAAAAAAATAAAGGAAAAAATCATATTATATTTCTCATTTTTCCAAAAATAATATGTATTTTTGATTTTATGCTAGTGAAATTTTTTCCCACAACATCTATTCATAGATATTAACTCTAGCTTAATCAATAATTAAATTTGTGCTTAAATGTTAAATCTAAGTGGGAAAAAGCTACACAATAGTTACAGCAAATCACATTAGTTTTATCATGCTTATAAAGTGATATAACTATTGTGAGATTACATATTTATTAATTTTTTTAAGCGTCAAAACAATATAAAAAAAATAGATACACTCTTAACAAATGAAAGATAGTTCGATTTTAAATTTTAGCATGTGTTGTAAGCAGCGTGATTTTTATTTTTTGAATGTATAAAATATACAAAAAGTATAAATTGTATAAAATTAAAAAACTATGGTTGTAAAAAAATTATTATTAGTACATGATAAATCTAATCACATATATAAAGTCTGAAACTATCTCTACACATGCACGCACTCGCACACCCGCACACACATTAATTCAAAGAAAAAATACATGTGAGCAAGAGAAGCAACTATATTTAGCCCCTCTACTTTGATTATTTGACATAGACATTACAATTGCTAAAAACTTGATGTTTCTATTGATAGTTCTTCTTCTTCCTTATCAATTAACTGAACTATACAAGTCTTTTATATAGATGCACTACATCAAAAATGTTCATTAGCGGTTATTAATTCATAATTTTCGTTAAATATATGTTTTAGAGGCAATTAACACTCTTTATATATGTTCATAAACCCTTTAGCGACATTAGTTCTAATAACACTTACTAATGTCGATAAAGACTTTAGCCCTCTTTATTAATGTCTATTTATTGTCATTAAAAGTTATTTTTGTTGTAGCTATAGATAGATGTAAAAACTCATTTACATTGAAATCTGAATAATTAAGATTGGTTACAATTAAATCGCAATCGATAAGAATTTATAAACTGATGTAGTTGACTAATATATGTTTGATTTATTTGTTGTAAATGTGCATAATCTAACACAAAGCTAATTAATTAAGGGTATATTTTGATCCAAAAAAAGTTATATTATAAGTTTGTCATTTTTTCAAAAATATCAGTTGTAAAAGATCACTTAGCACCTTAGGCAGAGGTGGAATTAGGATTTGGAGGTCGTGGGTATCACATCATTCAAATAAGATAAAAGGATCGGTTGCCTTATTTTTTGGGTTACAATTCGGGTTATTAATCTTTTTATTTTATTCTTATAAACGAATCGAACAAATATGCATGTTAGTAAAATTTTCTTTTAGATATTGTGAGATTAGAGATAACTAATTAATCTAGTTTTTATTTCCTCTTTGGAATTTGACGTATTTTCGCTGAAACTTTGAGGAAAATAAAGAATTTTTACATTAAAATTTGAACTTGTATAAACCTTCTAATATAGTATCAACTTAATATATTCATATTTTAATTTTTTTAATATATAAAATATACAAATAAATATAGATTGTATAAGATTAAAAAAAGATGATTGTAAAAGCATTTATTATCTATACATGATCTACAACTTACCCAATATAATCACAAACATAAAGTTTGAAATATCCTACACGCACTCAATCACACGCACACACAACCTGGTACACACGCACGTATGCAAGCACATACACGTTATTTCAAATAAAAGATACATGTGGAGCAAAGGAAGCAGCTACAGGTAGCCCTCTACTTAATTGTTTGACATAACCATTACAATTGCTGTTAGTATATGGACATTTTAATAATATAAAATCCATATATTGAATTGCCACATTAAACTTTTTTTTTTGTTGTGACCATTCTAGGCATTACTGTCGTTGGAAGAAAAATGTAGTAATGTCCTCATTACTCATTTTCTTCTAGTGCATTATTTTGCACATTGAAGTGTGCTGACAGTTTTTCCATTGAAAACTGCATCAATTGCAGTTGAACGTTGGTGCTTGGTAATTTTGGTTGCTTTTTCATTATCTCTCTCTTTATTTTATGTTCATTATTCTTTGTAACATATGTAACTCCTATAATTATTATTTTCACTATTTGCTACACCGCTATCTTCCTATTCATTGCTAGGAAGAGTTCTTATAGTAAATAGTGGTGGTCTTCATTTGGTTTGAAATACACAACACACAAGAGAAAAACATAAAGTTGTTTAGTTATATTTTGTGAAGAATGTTGTATCCTGGAGGGGACAAGTCAAAGAGGACTACTGCTGGACCGGTGAAAACATTTGCTGCAGTTGGCTTAAATATCCTTAAAGAAAGATATCCGCACCTCAGCCTGAAGTTTCTTCATTTCATTTTTCAGTTGTAATCTTGTAATTTTTTGTTATCTTGCAAGTTTTCACTAACAATTGCTAAAAACATGAAGTATCTATTGCTAGTTCTGCTTCTTCCTTTTAAATTAACCAAACTATGCAAGTCCTTTATATAGATAGATATATGTTAAAACTCATTTAAATTGAAATCTGAATAATTAATTTGACGTTCTATAAGCGTTTCCGCCAAGTTTCCAACAATTCCTTAGTCTTTGCATTGAAATATTTAGGGTTCTTCACAACGCGAAAATTTCACATGTAAAACTTCTTCATATTATCAATTTTCCTAAGAAATCATTGTTGGAAAATTTCAAGAGACAATTATCATATCATATGATGGCTTCTTTATCAAAAGTTCTTCACTAGCATCTTTTACACAAGATTTGTAATTTTTGCTTTAAATATCGCCACAACATAGAAAAAGTCCATTTGTTTGATCATGATTTTGCCCAAATGAGCAAGTTGAGAAGCCTGTTAGGGGCGGTTTTAGGTAAAGATTACCTAAAAGATTTTTCAAATTTTGTGCATAGTAACTATTGAATGTAAGATTTTCAGATTTTGAGCAAAAATGGTAAAGTGGATTTGTGGAAATTATTATTTGTACAAGAATTGCAATGGATGAAAGAATAAATAGACAAGACATATTTCGATGATAAAAAATTAGATGGTATTAAATTCATTTGGTGCAACACTTTACATAGTAAAAGAAATATTTTCTTTAGGTAAATACTATCGTTAAAAATAAAGGAAGATGACTTTCATAATGAAAATAGAAAAAACAAGTCGCATTTTCTCCTCACCCTCACGATCACTCATTCCCGCTCTCATTCCATCCTCGTGATTTTATCTTAGATATATAAGAATATTTTTTTATATTTAAAGACCAAATACAAGAAAATAAGTAAGAAATCATTCGTTTTTTTAAATAATGTTTTCTTGAAATGTATTTTCTATGGAAAACATTTTTCTTTCTACCAGGCATACTGTGGAGGCCGTTTGGTAAGGGGGTGGAATAGACAAGCTAAGGTTATCCCATGAGATTGGTTATCACACAATCTTAGAATTATTAATTTCTTTTAACCAAACTCATAAAAAATAATAATGTACTTTATTCCTAAAATTAGTATTCCTCATCTCTTATACCAAACAACTCAGTGTGTTTATGTCATCATATAATAAGCTTAGTAGTAATAGTATTACATCTCTAATCGAGAATTCATAAAAAAAAAAAAAAAAAAAAAAAAAAAAAAAAACCTATATGTGATGACTAATTTTAGTATGTGTGGTAAATCGCAAAAATTTTAATTTTTTAATATATAAAATACACAAATAAATATAAATTGTATAATATTAAAAAAAAAACAGGGTTATAAAAGAATTTATTAATAATATATGATTAACAACTTACCCAATATAATCACACACATAGAGTTTGAAACTATCGCTACACGCATGCACACACGCGCACAACCACACACACTCACGCATGCACGCACACACTAGTTCAAAAAAAATATACATCTGAAGCAAGGGAAGCATCTACATTTAGCCCCTCTTGATTTTTTGACATAGCCATTATAATTTCTAAAAACTTGATGTTTGTATTAGTAGTTCTGCTTCTTCCTTTTCAATAAACTAGACTATGCAACTCCTTTATATATAAATAGATGTGAAAACTCATTACATTGGTTACAATTAAGTCGCAATCGAGAAGAATTTAAAGAGTGATGTAATTGACTAATTCAAGTTTAATTTATTTGTTATAAATGTGCTAATCATATCATACATTTGTTATTTTTATCCAAAAATATCAGTTGTAAAAGGTCATTTATCATCTTAGGGTGGATCTAGGATTTGGAGGTCGTGGGTATCACACGGTTGAAGTAAGATAAAAAGGTTGAATGTGTTATTTTGGGTTACAATTCTGTTTTAATTTATTTTTTTAATTTTATAAACAAATCGATCAAATATTCATGTTAGTAACATTTTCTTTTAGATATTCTGAAATTAGACATAACTAAAGAATTAAGTTTTTATCCTTTGTGGAATTAGTTGTCTTATTCGCTGAAACTTTGAAGGAAAATGAAGATCTTTCACATTAAAATTTGAGCTTGTATAAACCATCAAATAGTATTAACTTAACATATACATATTTTAGTTTTTAATATAAAAACATACAAATAAATATTAATTGTACATGATTAAATAATGATGCTTGTAAATATTTTTTAATATCAATACATGATCAACAACTTACTCAATATAATCACACACATAAAATTTGATACTATCCTACACACACGCATGCAGGCTCACACACAACCACACACATGCACATAGACACTAATTCAAAGAAGAGATACATGTGGAGCAAAGGTAGAAGCTGCATTTAGCTTCTCTACATGATTGTACATAGACATTACATTGGGTAAAATCTTAATGTTTCTATTGCTAGTTTTGCTTCTTCCTTTTCAATTAACCAAACTATGCAAGTTCTTTATATAGATAGATATAGTTAAAAATCATTTAAATTGAAATCTGAATAATTAAAATGGGTGACAATTAATTCGCAAGCGACAAGAATTCATAAGTGATGTAATTGACCAATACAAGTTTAATTTATTTGTTATAAATGTGCATTATCTTATATAAATCAAGTAAGCCAAGGTGAATTTTAGTCAAAAAAAAAAGAAAGAAATCATATTATACATTTGTCATTTTACCAAAAATAACATGTATTTTCAATTTTATGTTAGTGAATTTTTTTCCACAACATCTATTCATAGATATTAAACTCTATTTGTGCTTAAGTATTAAACTAAGTGAGAAAAAGCTACACAATAATTACACAAAATGACATTGATTAGTTTTATCATACTTAAGTGATATAACTATTGTGATATATATATATATATATATATATATATATATATATATATATAAAGATGCACTCTTAACAAGTGAAAGATAGTCCATGTGTCATCCAGTCGATTCATCCCTTCCATCAAAATCCATTCATCCGTCAGATCTCCAAGCTTTCTTAAATTCATCTTCCATTTTTCTGAAATCCATTCAACTGCTGCAATTCTCAAGTACTTCTTTATTTGCGGGAGCCTGGATTTTCTCATGGCCAATTATATGTTGCTTTATCTCGAGCTAAAAATCTAACTGTGTCAAAATATTGATCAGAACAACCACCGTTCAAGACAACGACTACCATACTACATTTAATATAGTTTACAATGAAATCATACAAAAAGCCTTCTCATGACATCTAAGTATGTTGCAGACATTCACTACATCAAAATTGATCTTTAGCGGCAATTAATTAGCAATTGCCGCTAAATATTTTCTTTTAGCGGTAATTAACATTCTTTGTATATGTTTCTAAATGTTTTAGCTACACTGGATCTAATGACACTTAATTAATGTCGGTAAAGACTTTCGCACTATTTATTAATATGTTTATTTATTGTGGCTAAAAGTTGTTTTTGTTATAGTGACTATTAAAATATTCTCTATCTTCTTATACGTCAGATGTTAGGTCCTCTTATCATCACCGCTACAAATACATATTATCTGTTTCTATTTATTTCACTGGTAATTGCAAATTATCCCTATATGACATATAGACTTGCTCTAAATTCTATCACTCCAAAAACACAAGATTGGATTTTCAAAATACAGGTTATTGATAAATTTCTGTCCAGATACACCAAAGATAAAGCGAAGAAATATCAACTGCTTCTCTTACAGGTTGAAAAGGTTACTTCTACCCTGCTTACCTCTTTGTTTCATCATGATTCTTTATTGTTTCAGTTGTTTGTAATTTTTAAGTGTATATTGTTTCTCCAAAAGGATAAAACTTCATTTAATAAGTTCTTGCTTTCTCTATACAATTCACTTCATTATTATCTGCACACAACGTGTTAGTTTAATTACAATTCTTCAACATAATTTGTGTATTGTCTTGTTAATTTGTCGTATATACATATAATCTCTGTTTGACGTTTGTTTATGTACCTACAAATAGCCTTTGCCTCTCTAGCCTGTGATATATACCTGTAAACTTCAAGTTCTACCAATTTTTTGTCCCTTCTTTAATTGTGTGTGCCCGTGAACAACAACTTATATTCACTTTCCATTTTTACATATCTCACATCCATTTGTGCTTATGTATGCACACTATTTACATATTTTTACAAAATTTTGTTTGTATATGTGGCAGTCATCATGTTGTTATTAATTGTTACTGCACCTGTGCAACATTGTCGTGAACAAAATATCTTAAATTTGCTGAAATTTGTGATAAGGATATGTGAAGAATGTAATTGTTAATGCCAGAAATGATTGGAATTTGTAGAGGCATTTTCCAGTAGATATTTGATGTTGGAGATATAAAATATGTATTACTGGTTGTGATGAAATTTAGTTATAGGAATAGCTGAACAACAAAATTGTTAATGGCAGAGTTGTCAAAGTAACTTTCGGTGCTGAAAATATAGAATGTGTGTTACGATTTGAGTTATTTTAAATTTAATGAAATTCTGCGATAAAAATATGTAAAAAGAAGTTCATGGTTCGAGTTATTACACCTTTTGATGCTTTCGACCAACAAGCCAAAGACGCTGAATTTGATAATTACAAAATCACCATCACCATATTCTGCAATCATGATCAACTTATTAATGATAATCTCTATTTACATGCGGACATTCTTGCACTACTGATTAACACTGCCCTTCCAAGTTACGCGGTCAATGGAAAGAGAATACAAGAATTTATCATCATGGATACTTTGTAAGTCCAGACTTTCGAGTTTATTTATAATAAGACTCACGCAATTACAATCTATAAAGTTGTTTTTTTCACTTATTCACATGTTATTTATTAGCTTCTTTTCAACTAGAAGCATGGTTTTAGGATTATCTAGAAGGAACACATGATGAAACTACACGCTTGCAGTAGTATACATGTTTAGTTTTTTTCAATGCAATTGTTGATGAGTATCTTCAGCCTAATTAGTGAATTGGACAGGATTCCTTTGTCCAGAATAAGAAGTTGTGGTTCAATTTTCTATGTATATGTATTAAGAAAAACATTCAAGGGTATAATTTAAATCATATGTTTCATAATTTACATTGAACTTAATAAAAGATTTCACATTTTCCGATACACTCAACTTATGATGGATTGACCGAGGTTGTTTTTCCATCCTCCAGTATTTTGAGCTAGATTTTCGTATGTAATGTCTATAGATTTGAGCAATCTTCTTTTAGTGAACTATTTTTGGGGGTTGAGTTATACTCAAATGTCATATCTTTACATGGTGTTAGAATCGAGTCCATTCCCATTCGAGATCCTTTGGGTGATTATGGTTTCCGTGTTGTATTTTTAATTCCCCTTTCACATTTCAGGTTGACTTTCTCTGTTCATATATGAAAACCCTATATATTCTCACAGTCTTTTGTCAGATATAGTATCAGTTTGGTGTTCCAATTTTACTTTGTGGTTAATTTTTGTTTGATTTGAGTTCAACTATACTCTTTACTTGGTGTCGGCTGAATCTTGAAGAAATGGATAAGATTTAAGAGATGGCATTGCACACAGATTACATTGCAGTAACCTTCTGGGGAAACCCAACTTCTCTTTAGTGCAATTGTTTTTCCACCTTTCGCCAGTGTTAAATCTGTCTGGATATTTTATTTGCACTAAGCTGCTAAAGTAAAGAAAAATTTTTTAGCTAAAAGGGTAACAAAGTCTACAACATGTAAGGAAATAGTCATTATCTTCCCAACATACATAGTCCTAACATATAAGTAAGTACCCAAACTACTTCTTGTTATCTACAAAGGTTTGTCAAATAGTACAATACGACAATACTCATGGACCCCACATTTCCATAGGCCACGGCATTGCATAAGTGGTAATACATGCAATAGCCCCCTTTTCTAAAACAATTTTACCATTCAGGTTTACGTAAACTCTCACTTGCATTCCACCTTACAAGGGAAAAACAATTCAGCCACTATTGATTAAATACATAATTAAAAGCATATCCACACCTAGTACCCTTTTGTTTGTTTCCTTTCATGAAGAATCAACTTTCATTGTTGAGGTACAAATGCAACCACCAGTAAGTATACAACAACTTGTGATAACAATAAAACTTGACAAGGTCAGATATTCTACATAGATGGTCAACTCACATTAACAAATGAGGACCAACATTTCTTCACCATGGCATGCTTAGATTGCAACTGTAACAACCGGGGAGAACCCCCTAGACGTTATCGGCGTCTTTATCCTCGAAGAGGACTTAGAAAATCCCTTAGCATTCATCATAGCATGTATCATAGAATAAATTACGAAAAAATTTAAAACTTTTACTTTGAAAGTTCAACTTCGCTTCATATATGAAATAGAATCTAAACGTGTCACTTCACACCATCTAAACATAGGAATATAGAAGATTGGGACTTAGCCCATACATCAATGAGAACATCTCAAATTTGACATTACATTATTGTCTTTAAAGCATAACAAAACTAGAAAGCTAGGATAGGGGCTTCGTCATCAGGACTCACCAACTTGGAGAAGCAAGTTCCAAGTATCCTTGACAAGCGACCTTGATTCCTCAACGGCCCGAACCTACATTGATTGGGAAAAACGGGAAAATATGGGTTAGTACATCACACGTACTAAGTTTGGCTCCTATGCATAAAATCATCAATGCATGCATAAAAGGACATTTTAGTTAAAATATGCTTTTTACCAAGTAAATACACAATACACATAAACTAAGCATTATAAGCCAACCGAACATGATATCAACCCAACATATAGACAACCCAAGCAATACTTGTGCAAAAAGAATAGAACCCCATAATCCTAGTCCAACTTAAGTATCACATTAAGCAACCTACTTTATACATGCATTCATAATCTCATATTTCATCATAACTTGTTATATTCATAAAGATCAACAAGGTATGGTTTCTTTCACTCTTGGAATTTCTTTTTCCAAGAGGTCCTTTCAAAGAGATTTTCAAACTTCTCCAAACTAGGAATTTTTTCTACACACGAGTCTTCTTTGAAATATTTCATCATAACTTGTGTAGAAAAAATTCCTAGTTTGGAGAAGTTTGAAAATCTCTTTGAAAGGACCTCTTGGAAAAAGAAATTCCAAGAGTGAAAGAAACCATACCTTGTTGAGACTTTGTCCACGATATTTGAATAAGAAACTTGGAGATTTGAGTCTTCTTCTTGAACTTCAAAGTGTTTTCAATGGGAGTTGAGGTAGAGAGAGAATGTAGAGAGAAGTGGAATAAATGGGTTTCAGTTTGGGTTTTTTTTTTGAAGTGGGAAATGAATGGTATTTGACCTAAAATCAATATATAGGCAACCCCCAAAGTACCCCTTCAAAAAATAAGTCCAACTTTACCTTGACTGTGAGAACTTGTCCCACCTTCACGCCCCACTTCACGAGCCGTGAAGAGCTCAATGACCCGTGATGGTGCTCGTGAGGTGTGGGGAAATAGCTCCCCCAACTTGCCATCAAGAAAATATTCTAAGTAACCTTCACGAGTAAGCCCTATTGCCTATGAACATGCACCACAGACCGTCAAGTGGCTCGTGGTATTTTGGGCAGTAGCCTCTCCAAACTCCCCCTTTCCCAAAATGCCTAAGGCAAGATCACAACTAAGCCTCCCCTTCCGCCAAGTGCACCACGAGTGGTGAAGTGGCTCGTGGTGCCTTAGAGAGTAACTAATACATCATGGCATCCCCCTTTCATGTACAAGGCATCTTCATGATCCCCCCATTTGGCCGTGGTCATGCTTGTAAATGTTGAGGCAGTAGCCTCCCTTTTTGGGCAACCTTGACTTTTGGCTTTGGCTTGCCCTTCAAGGGTGGACACTCTTCCCTTGGCCTTGACCCTTGGGACCCCTCTTAGGCACCTATGTATACCCCTCTTCATATCCTCATGATCAACTTCTTAGACACCCTTTTTAATCACCTAACACCAATAGCACCAACTAATTTAGGTTACTAGTTCATTGGACGTCATGATCGTCCCTTGACGTTTAGAATATAATACTTTCAAATTGAGTTAATTACACTTATTTAGGTCTAGAATCATCATCATTCACTATGTTAGGCTCTAGTCTAGGTTATATAAATTTTCGGGGTGTTACAGTAACATTCCATTCACAAGAAGTATTTCATCAAGGTCATTCTAGTGCATACATTGTGATCGATCTACTATGTTCATCCCAAGGTATAATCTGTACTTATTATTTTAAGATATTTTTCACATAAGTAACTACAACTCTTCCCTTCTACACACAAAGTGCAATTTGGTAGCACAGTTACTAACCACACTGGTTCGGCTACAGCTTCCATCTCAAACCAAATGGCTTAAAAAATGTTGCAGCTCCCAACAGAAGAATTTTACAAAAATTGTCAGGCCAATGTATTTCTCATATTAAACATAAAACAGATAAAAAATCATAATAAATTACTCACTTCTTCCTTTCAAAACCACCAACAACTTCATGAACAGTTGTACAACCACCTAGGAGCACTGACTTTTTACATAATTCAAATGAAAAAACTTTTCTCCAAAAATTGCGAAACATTAGCTGAAAAATTGACTCTTCTCAGTTATGAACAAAAACACAACCCCACTCAATAAACATTAATGGTCACAGCCGCAACAACAAAGCACAAAACGCAGGAAACAAGCAGCAAACTATCCAGCAGTAAACAAAAGAGCCATCACAGCCCCTACAAAAAGGGACTGAAAGATAAGGCTTCTTCTTCTTCTTCTTCTTCTTCTTCTTCTTCTTCTTCTTCTTCTTCTTCTTCTTCTCCTTCTTCCTCCTTTTACTAAAACATCTTTTCTTACATATGCTTTTGCAGCAAGTTTTTGCATCAAAGTAAATTCCAGTTTGCTATCCTTTTGTCGATGCACTACCAATAGGACAAGACATCCACACTTTGAACAAGGTACGTCACGATCTACCACAGTAGCTCCATTCTTACTAAATTATACCTCCACATTCTAAAACACTCCTCTTTGTAATTGCAGATATTTTGCAAACCACAAAGCATAGACATGGCTTGCTAACACAAACTATTTTATCTTTTGTGTACAAAGATGTAAATATGCATGAAACATAGCCGAAACATGCATAGGCAGTGCAATAATAAATACAATAATACTTATATATATATATATATATATATATATTACCAACCTATCATAAAAACTATTGTCGACAATGCACGCATGGCCCAATATTTTCATGGGCGATATCTTCACGCGACTTTAGTGGAATGCAAATTTACAAGTCATGGAGACATATTTAATAGGTCGGTTTACACACATATATTTTATATAAATATTGCCTAATCAATCATATTGTTTGAATTGTTGGCATGTATATATACACTAGGTTTCGAACACTTGCATTACACCTGTGTACCGTACTCATTAGTATATATACTTCTAAAATATAGTGTATGATGTGTAAAATACAAGCTTGAATCAATGAACAGTGAGCATATTCGATCGATATTATGATCATCGCAAGACACATTATACCAAAAGAATTGTTATCAAGTGAATTTGAAAACTAATACTATAACGACTTTTATAATATACCAAGTGTTCAACTTGTTCAAAGGACAAAATATTAGTTTAAAAAGCCTTAAGTTAAATGGACATATACCCAACCGGTGCAAAAGAGAACTACTTAAGAGCTATGAGTTGCAGTACAAAGAAAGTCTACAAGAGACAAACATCCACCTAGTCTTAGTATATATATGTTGGTGACATTCTCATCAATGGTGACAATGTAGATCAAATTGGAGAAACATACGAATCTATATCTATTGTTTTAACTCAATATGAGTTTATACTTAGCCATGCCTTTTAATTAAGTAATATCAATTTTTCTCTGCGATATCTTCAATTTATCAAAGGGCAATATACAAATACAAGAAAGTAAAGTTCATGGAATGCTAATGGCATTAGGACTCCGCAGGTAATAAAAAGGTAAAAGATGAAGCTCATTATTGAATTCCCACTATAGTAATGTCAATAAAAATAAAATGAGAGACCCACAGTAATGAGAAAATGACTTATAACTCTGGAGGTACCAATATGTTTCTTCAATCACCATCATACTCTTTTAAGCAAAATAATTTTCACAATAAATTACAATTTTAAATATGAAAGAAAATGAAAAGATAATTATTCATTAATAATAATCTTGTAAGAGAAATTAACATATGTTTTCAACAATTCATAATCTTTAAATTCCTTAAGGCTGTGTTATAGAAGGAAAAACACAAAGTCTAGAGAAAACAATATGTGAGGAGTACCTTTCCTTCTGTTTACTTGGTTTGTTTTAGCCCTTCTTTATTATTAGAAAGAACCTCAGTAGAGAGGTCTACTTATAAAGGTTTGAGATATAGGAGAGAAAGATGCTTTTATTCACGTATAAGCTTCTCTTTAGGTAGAGCCAATACGAAACTGATAAAGCACAATATTCACAGAAACCTAATTTATAGGAACTATTTAATTCCTAAATAGTATTGATGACTAATTACGTATATCATCATATGGATGAAATACATGAAGCTAATAATAGACTACTATACAAAAGGGTAACATCTATTATCTCTTAATATGCCCCCGCAAGTTGGGGGTGACTGGAACAAGACCCAACTTGTGAAAATGACGTTAAAAGTTGTATGGGAAGAGGTTTAGTGAGGACATCAACGACTTGATCGACAGAGTGAAGGTGATAAACCACAAGTGACATCTGTTGAACTTGCTCATGAACAAAATGAAAGTCAATGGCTATATGTTTCATCCTACTCTGGAAAATAGGATTAGCACAAATGTAGGTGGTGCTAATGTTGTCACATAAAACAGTTGGTGAAGCAAACAACAATAGATTAAGCTCTCGTAGCAAATTTGTTAGCCATTGACTTCAGAAATAGCAATAACAACAACTCGTTATTCGACTTCTGTAGATGAGCGGGAGACAAACTTTTTCTTTTTAGAATACCAAGAGACTAGTGAGTTCCCAAGGTAGAAAACATAACATGTTGTTGATGTTCTATCTTGTGGTTTTTCAACCCAATTAGAGTTAGAATAAGCAAGTAAACGGTCTGCTTGTTCGCGACTGAGCTGAACCCCAATGTTATTGTGCGTTTCAAGTAGCGCAACAAACATTTGATAGATTTCGAGTGAGACACTTTAGGATTATGCATAATAAATTTAATTGCTCACAACAAATCCGATGTTAAGGCCTAGTGAAGGATAGGTAGTAAAGCTTACCAATGACTCTTTGTAAAGGGACATGTACAGAATCAACTTCTGAATCAGCGGGGGTGCAGGTTCATTGGTGTTGGAACGCCCTTGCAATCAGTCATATATAATTCATCCTGAAGATCCATGACAAATTTTTGTTGAGATAAAAGGATTGCAGTTGGTGTGGATATCACTTCAGTACCCAAGAAATAATGCAAGAGGCTAAGATCTTTGAGAGAGAATTGTAAGGAAAGTGATGTAATTACTGCCCTGACACTTCCTTGAATACTGCCTATAATAATTATGTCATCAACATATATGAGAATGTACACAGTAACACCACAATTATTAAATATAAACAAAGACGAGTCAAATTTTGATTTAACAAATCCAATACTTGTCAAGTAAGTGGTGAGCTCGGAGTACCAGGCCCTAGGAGCCTTCTTAAGTTCGTATATGGCATTTTTAGCTTGAAAGTGTATGTTGAATTTAGAGGACACAAAACCAGGAGGTTGCCACATGTACATGTATTTTTCAAGACTGCCTTGTAAAAAGGCATTATTAACATCTAACTGATGAATAGGCCCAGAGCATTGAGCAGCAATTGCAAGGACCAAGTTAATTGTTGCAGGCTTGACAACAGGGCTAAATTTTGAATGATAATATAACCCAGGTCTTTGTGTGAAACCTTTAGCTACTAGGCGAGCTTTATATCTATATCAATGCTTCCATCATGTTTATGCTTAATTATAAACAACCATTTACAATCCACAACATTCCGAGGGGGATCACTAGGGACCAAATCCCATGTCTGGTTTTTTATTAGAGCATCATATTTTTCTTTCATTGCTTCTAGCCATAAGGGATATAGTTGTGCTTGACGAAATGCGCATGGAATTGGTGGAGAGGGATTGGTTTTAACAAGAAAACTCTAGGGTTTGAAGCTATTTGTTTGGGAGCGGGCAACCATTTGGTGAGAACGGGTGTCTGGTTGTGGTAGTAGTGGGAGTTGAGGGGCTTGGACAGATGCGGTAACTATACAAGTCCGAGGTCGATAGATTTTGGTAATGGGTGTCTTATTGGTTGTCAGCGGAGATAGATAAATAGGAGTGTATTGAATAGGACAGGGAGAAGCAGAGGTGTTTGTTGGATTGTTGAAAGTAGAGGAGAACCTGGTATCAGTGATACCGCTGAAGAAGGAACATAGAGACCTTTGAGCACCCATAGACAATGGCTGAGGTAGTTCAAGACAATGCGGTGTTGTTAGGATATCATTTTGCATCTCTGTTGAAGGAAATAAGTCATCCCGCGAAATTTTGAAATGCTGATTTTTATATTTAGAAAAAATATTGATAAAAGCGTAACTAGTTTAAAAAAGTACTACATCTCTAGAAAGATAAACTTTGGAGGTGGTCGGGGTCGAAGCATTGATGACAATAATATTTATTTTAAAATACCAAATAGAAACAGGGCTTTTATTTCCAATCAAGCTTATGTTATGCATTTAACCATGGATAACTTAACACAACCAAAACTTTTGACGTTGTCATAATTTGGTGATTCTTAAAATAAAAGCTCGTATGGACATTTGTCTTTTAAATTTGGGGTTGTCATTCTTTTAATGAGAAAATCAACTTGATGACATGTGAAACTCTAAAAGGTGGATGGTAAAGAGGCTTAATGCATTAGAGTTGTTGCAGTCTCGACAACATGGCGATGTCGTCTTTCAACTACAATAACTTTTTGTGGCGTATAAGGTGGGGAAATTAAGTGTTCAATGCCCTGAGATTTCAAATAAGAAGTTAAATTCTTGAATTCACCTCCTCCGTTGGTATAAAAAGATAATATTTTTGTTTGACACTGACGTTCAGCAATGGATGTTGTTTTGAAAAAATCTAGAAGCTCGTGTTTGAACCTAAATCGTGTGGAGCCACGTGAATTTTAAAAACTGATTCATTAAAAAACATAATATCTATTCCTATCGGTGGATAAAATTGGTGATGCTCCCCATAAATCACTGTAATGATTTGGAGAGCACGTGACTCTGTACAGAATTTGTAGAAAAAGATTGTCTGTGGCTTTTATTAGATTGACATGAATTACAAATGGAAAGAGTGTCTTGCTTAACTGGAATGGAAAATTTATTTTTTAAATATCTAAAGTACCGCGTGTTGGATGCACCAAATGCAGATGCCACAGATCTAAAGATGCAGCCACATTGCATTGAGGTTGAGAAAAAAAAGAAGGATTGTCTAGCGGCCACTCATAAAGGTTTCCTCTACTCCGCCTTGAACTAACGACGCCCCTGTACTCAGAATGAAAAAAATTCAATAGATGTATTATTGTCACGACAAAACTCAAAAACTGAAATCAAGTTATTGGAAATGGAAAGGGAGCAAAGTATATTTGATTGGTGATAGATAGGATCGGGTGCAGATAAATCAAGGTTACTAGTGTGAAAAATTTGTATGGTGTAATCATTTCCTATAGCGATTTTCTCTGGACCATTTTAGTCAGCAAAGTTGTTGAGACCGTGGGCATCCGATGCAACATGATGTGATGCACCTGAATCGACTATCCATGGGGCAGATTGTTGCATTTGTTGTCCAACAAAGTTGGCTCGTTCCTGAAAATGATTATGAGACTGAGAGAGACAAAAGCGCACAGAGTGTCTAGGTCCATCAGATAAGGGACACACTAAAGAGACTTCTTGCGAATTAATGCGACGATCGTGCCTTGACTGAGAATGTTGCTAGTAGTTATTTTGAAGGCCTATTATTGTTGATGGCGTTGGTTTGAGTTTTAGAGCTGGACTTCTGAGCAACAATAACAAAAATTAGAGTGTATTGAGGCAGAGTATTGTGTTTGAGAAAAATCTCATGATCGCTAAGTTTTTCAAACAGTTCAGCATATGAAATTGGGGTGTCACATGCTCGAATTGCTGCAAAGATTTTGCGGTATTCTGGTCCAAGACTAGTGAGAATCTTGACAATGAGTTCAACATTGGTGACAGAATCTCCAGTAGTCGCAATCTAATCACAGAGATATTGAACTTGGTTGAGATAGTCTATTACAGGTTCTCTCTTTTGTGAGACGAGCGAGGCTATCTCGCAAGTTGAATATGCGAGTTTGTGAAATATTGGCATAAGCCTTATGGAGGGAATCCTAGGCTGCTTTGGTTATGGTTGGAGCGGCTACAATAGCCGCAAAAGTGGGATGTACTTATGCTAAAATTGCATTTTGTATTTAATTGATCCTGACAAAACCAATTTACATAATTATGGTTGGAAATTGTCATGTTGTTGGTGGTTGTGGTCTCGGCAGAAGCAGGGATAGTACCATTGATATGACCATACAAATTGTGTCCTCTCATGAGCATGAACACTTGGGCCTTCCACAGGGAGAAGTTATGGCTGCCAACAAGTTTAATCGGAAGCTGGGTAACCGAGTTGAATTGAACAATGGTGGTAGTGTTAGTTGCATCAGAATTGGTAACTAAGGGTGCCATTGGTGGTGGGTAGGTAATAAGGAACTTAGAACTCTATGAGGAGAAGAAAAGCTCTAGATACCATATACAAGTTTGAGATAAGATGCTTTTATTCACGTACAACCTTATCTTTAGATAGAGCCTATACAAAAATGATAAAGTACAATATTCACAGAAACCTGAAACTATTAAAGTCCTAAATAGTAAAGATGACTAACTACATATATCATCATATGGTTGAAATACAGGAAACTAATAGCAAACTCCTAAACAAAAGGGTAACATCTATTATCTCCTAATACTACTTACATTGTTCATTTGGGCAAGTCTCTTATGCCTAAAATTTTTGCTAGTCAACAAAACTGGCATTCTTCCATTATTGATACCATCAAGATTGAAGCTCTCGCTACACAAAATGGCCACCATGCAGTTCCAAAACTTATTTATTCTTATGACAATGTCATCCATGGATTCAGTGTTGTATTGTTTTAGTTTTTAGGCATGCAATAAGATCAACATAACATGGTATTGCCTGTTTGGATTTATGTTGTATTATCTTCAATAGTCCACTGTATTGTTTTAGTTTTTAGGCATGCAATAAGATCAACATAACATGGTATTGCCTGTTTGGATTTATGTTGTATTATCTTCAATAGTCCTCTAGCTTCATGCATAAATTTAAGTACTCACAAACTACCAACCAAAATAGTTGGTTCGTTTAATTTGTTGGAAATCTGAACAAGAGCTGAATCTAAAGTACATCCTTGTATTACTAAAATAAACAAAAACATCCCTTAGCTAATTCAAAAGTTACAACAATCATCCTTCTGTTTAGTTTCTGTCAAAAACTAACAGCTAAAGAAGTGACTGCCCCAGCCCTGACGACCACCCCACCCCAAATACTTCTATTCCTATCATATCTTATTGCCTTTAACCTTCAGCAAAACTTCACTATCATTTCGAAAAGCTTAGAGCTTTTGGGCAGAAAAACCATATACTATAGCTCATGATCTTTCTCTTACCAATTGAAGATCTATAGTTTTGACACGATTTGTCTTCTACCGCATGTGTAGTAGTGCTTCACAAATCAAAGGTAAAAGTCAAGTTCATAATCTTTCTCTATCCAATAGTGTTTTAATTGTTTAATATAATTGACGAGTATGATTAATTAATTTCTATCCTCTTCATCTTCTTCATCTTGTGAAAGAGGTATCTTTTTTTTAAGGAAATACAATACAAAAATCCCCTAAAATATTGTGAAAATTTCCTTACCACTTAGATACAATGATCCAAAGAGATTGGAAGTATTGATACTACACAAAATAATCAAAAATTCACTAATTTTTTCCATTATAAATTATTACCACTTGTGTTGATTAAAATTTCTGGTAGCTTTTAAAGAAAAATGGAAGAGAAAGAAAGAAGAATTAAGCTCTATGCACTATTTATTTGAGCAGGAAACTGAAGAAATAGTTCTACACAGTTGTGCATAACTAAGTGTTTATCTGATGAATTTTCTTCCGTTGATGAAAAAAGAGAATATGAATGCTTTCACATATAATTGAAGAAGGCGAAAAGATGATTGAGTGAGAGGGATATAGATTGAGAAATTAAAGGAGAAAGAGACGTGATTTTGGGGCATATCATTAGTTTTTGACAGAAACTAAACAAAAAGATGATTGTTGCAACCTTTTAATTAGTTAAGGGATGTTTTATTTTTTTGTCTGTTATAGTAATACAAGAATGTATTTTTAAGTTTGGGTCATAGTTTAAGAATAGTTTGACAAAAAATTGCAGCCATCATTGAAGAAGATGGCAAAAAGAAACGGAGGACAAAACCTTTTGTTGTCAGTTCAATAGATGAGACAACAATGTGATGAAGATAGGTGTTACGTGACTTTTCAAATGGGGGATAAAAGAAACATATATGTATAGATGTAGTGAAAAGTTATAATGGGTCCTTGACATAAATTTAAATGACAACAAGCAAGCATGTGGATACCAGCTGCTCGACTCATGCTTCTAATATAGCAGAATACATATATGATAGTATTTGAGTTTTTCTTTTACTTTATCATATGATTAATTAATGAATATTTTACTTTAATAAATCATATTTCATTATAATAAAAATATTTTTTAGAGATAATAAGTATGAATGATAAAAAAGAGTACTAATATCTTATCGGCATTAGTTTATGATAATTAAATCCAATAGATTTTAGAGAGAATTACAATAAAAAAATGTTAATTGCCTCTAAAAAGACATATTTAGTGGTATTAACCTAATATTGTTAATAAGTTGCTATTAAAGTCATCTAAAATTGTTTTAGTGTTTCTCCATAATAAATGTATTAATTTGATATAAATATTTAACGAAAAAACTAAATGAGTGTCATGTAAATATTAAAAAATGTCATTATTTTACAGCTTTGATAATTAAGTATGTATTTAAATATGAATTCAGTAATATAGAAGGAAAAAAAGTCAAATACACTATTAAACAAGTATTGTTTCCATTTGCATATTGTCAACTTTCTTTCTATTAACATGTCATTCCTAATAAAAATATATATTTCTTAATATTTGTTTATTTCATAAAATCAATACATAAATAACACTATTCTATTTATTTTGTCCTTGAGAGTTACTTCTTCATTCACTTTTAATTGTCAACGTTTTTTTTAGAGTCAAACAATAAGATTTTTGACTACGATATATTTTTTCATCATATATAGATATGCAAAAAAATGCAATTTTTAATACTTTTCATACATTTTTTGTATATTTAATTTTTTTTGCTTAAAATATCAAATTAATATAATATAATTTAACTTTATAAATGAGTCAAATTGACTTTCGAAAAAAGCGGCATGACATAAATAAATAGATGAAGGGTGTATTAATCTTGAAAGTATGAATTTGACCAACATATATATGATTAATATATACATGTCAGTTCATTAATTTAATTACGATGATATATAAGTAGAAACGAAGAATATGTATTTGAACATAAATTGAGTAATATCATAAAAAATAAAAATAAAATAGGAGTGTTGGCAAGCGAGGAGCAAAGTGAGAATCGGTGTTTCTTTTGTTTGGCACAAATGAGAAAAAACACCAGGCAAACCACCCCCTTTATGTAAATCTTCTGATTACAGAAGCAGTTTAGGGTTTGAATTTAAATTGTGTTCAATTCTCAACTCCGCATACTCCGAAAGTAAACTATTCATTTTCCTTTTAGTTTTAAAGGACTGTTTTTCCTTTTGAATATCGATGTGGGACAACTTAACCAACGACGCTTCATATAGGCGGTGATAGAGCATTTATTGTCCACTACTAAAGTGATTTTATGACTACATTTATCTAGTGAAGGCAATTTTATTAAACTTTCGCTTTTGGTATTAGCTGAAATAAGATTAAGTTTATATCAAAATTGTGAGATTATCTATATCTAATAAGGAGGATAATTATGATGTTCAAGTTTATTACTCAGTTTGTAAGCAATTTAACTAGTATATTCATAGTGTTCAAGTCAGCTTGTAAGCTAACACAAAATTGAAGTTTATATTAAACTTTGTCATATTTTTTAAAAAAAAAATAGTATTAGGTGTTTTTCATTTTTTTTTTCATTTTGTAGTTGTTTGCTATAAACAAATAGGTTGTGGAATGATTGTTAAAAATATTTTCCACAAAAAAAGTTGGGTCGATTGGTCAGTTTTATGTTCTAAAAAATAAACTTGCGTGTTTAAAATTTTTTCCTTTTTATATTTGTAATTTTTATTACTTTTATTTTCCGATTTTAAATTAATTTAGTCAATTTAATAGTTAAGATTATTATTATTTTAAATATTATCATTATTTTTTCTACCAGTATAGATGCATGAGTTTAATGTTTGTATCAACATGTATGCTTAGAGTCATTTGTTAATTTGTATGTGGCATTTTAGTCTTTTAAGTTAGGTCTAGGATTTTGATAAGTTAGGTCTAGGATTTTGATTGGTAGAAATGAGTCGCTTTTCTTGTATATTTTATTAATCTTTCAATTGTGCTGACTATTTAACCATTTGACACAGCTTTATAGTTAGTAAAACAAATGGGGCCAATTTCTCATTATGATTGTGGGTTGTAGCTGACAATAATTTTCTACTTCTAATTTGCCCATTTTTCTTATTCAATTTTAAAAGAGCAATGCATATGATATTTATTAAAAGGCATTTAGTTATGGAATTTAAATAATCGTACTATTTATTTTATTTAAATTTTTAAGTTATGATTGGAGTTGTTTTTATCCATATCTTTTCCGAAAAAAAAACTTGGAATTTGAATGTACTTTAAGTATAATTTATGTTCATCAATTTTTATAAACTAGCAAATTTATTCAGCTTGACTAATTTATATAAATCATACTGTCAAATCTTCTCTAAAAAAATAATATCTTAAAATAGATAGTCACACACTATCCTAGATTAGATCCCATAATTAAAAATGAAAAGATTAAAAAGAAATTAAATTGAAGAGGGAAATTAAATTGTTTTACGATGAAAAATATAAAAATAATTAAATATATATAAGTTTTAATATCAATAATTATGTATACTAGCTAATACTAAATAGACGAATAAAAAAAAGACATCTACCTCTTTTTTTTTTATCATCACTTGCTTTTAAAAGAAAGCGAATACTCTCTATGCAGCATCAACACTTAGGGTGTATCTATTTCATTTTAAAATAATTTAGAAGGATAATATGATCTAAATTAATTTAAGGTATGTTACTGATATTTATGCTATACTTCATTTGGATTTTGTGGCAGGGCAAACATTTGCCGATTCATGAGGACTTTTGATGATCCACCAAGTTGACTTCTCCCTCCATTTTACATTATGTAATGTATTTTTATGTTTAAAATAATTAAATTATTGAAAGTTCAATATAAAAATTTAAGTTTTTATTCTTATTGGCGCTCTCGTCTAAAGAAGTTTTATATGAGACAAATTGCACTACTTACAAAATTATATATATGATTTCACAAAAAGACAATTATGAAAAATATGATTTAAATTATGTTCTTAAATGTTCATCTTAATACATATCATTGCCTCACGAATTCACTTAATATAAAATAGAAGAAGTATCATAGTTTGACACAATTTTTTTTATAAAATAAGTCAAATCATAAAATTTTATCACAAAATTATCATATTTATACAAATTAAAATATGATATTTTTAAAATTTAAAATGTTGGCCCGTCTCATCTAGTTTTTACTATAAATGTGAGAGAGAATCAAAAATAATTTTTCCCTGTATCACATGTTTATATTTAAAACTATTTAAAAATTTAATCTATCATTTTAAAAATAAAGCAGTCATTTATTATTTAACCCTATTATTGGTGGGAAATTTTTTAGTATAAGAATTGAAAGGAAATTGGTGAGAAGACGATTGAGGAGCCGCGAGAGAGAGAGAGAGAGAGATATGCCGGTGGCAAGACCTGAGTTATCGGATTGTAGAGTTATTGCTCACGTCGATATGGATTGCTTCTACGTTCAAGGTTCTATTTTCTCTCTCAAAATTTTGGGATTTATATTAATTTGTGTATTCCTGTTAGGGCATATGCAGAGTATAATCCTTTTCATTTCTCTTTTGAAAAATATCCATTCCTTTAGGATTTGTTGTACAATGAATGAAGTGCCTTTCAATTGTAAGATTTTTCATTCATGGGTTCTTGACCATTGTAGTAGGTATTGACTTGCTGTCTACTCTTGTTTTCTTCAATTTCGTTATAGTATTGTTCTGCTACTACTTGTTTTCTTCATTTTCATTTTAGTATTGTTCTGCTACTACTTGCTTTCCTTACTTTCATTGCCTTTTGTTTTCTAGACTGTTTTTATCTTAAGTTGAGGATTTATCAGAAACAAGTCAGGTTTGCATACACTTTAACCTCCCGAGACCCCATTTTGTGGTACTACATTGGGCATGTTGTTGTTAGATTACTTATAGTATCAAATGAGTTTTTTAATTAAAACATAAATACTGAGTTTGAGCCAGCCGAACGCTGTAGGCTGTACCTAAAACTGTGCATCCATTGCTGGAGCCAATGCTTTCTAGAGGATGTTCCTTTAAAGTATTGTTATTTGTTAGCCAGGTTACTTTTTCCATAGCTCTTTTATAGTTGGTAAGAAACTGCTGATATATGTTGGTTTAAGGAATTGGATGTTCTTGCACCAAGGGCGTGGCTTATGAAGTGGGAGGAAAATTGTGAGGTCTCTAGTTTAATTTCACACAAGGTGACTGAGGCAGACCAGAAGATTTTTTCTTTCTGAAATTCTTTTATTGAATAAAGAAAATAGCTTTCATCTATTTATTCTTCATGGGTAGATTTACATATTACCTACATTTGTGGAAGGGAGTAGGTACTCAATGGAATAGTCGAGATGCGCATAAGTTGATCGCGAACATCCGCTATCATAAAAGGAAAAAGCTTTGGGTGTTCTTACATATAATGTTTTTAGATGTAAAAAATATATAAAATGCTAAACAGGGTAGCCCAAGCGATAGCACACAAGTTTTTATTGTCAATGCTCTATAACAACAAACCATAGCTACACAGCAGCCCCAAACATATTGGGTTTGGCTATATGAATTCTCACTAAACTCCAATTAAGATTCATCTTAAGCAAGCGTTATACAAATTGAGATGTACTAGAAGTTGGCTATATGAATTCTCACTAACTTCTATGTTTTCTTCAGTGTTTTCTCCTTTTTACTTGGATTGGATGTACTTGCGTTGAGGGTCTTTCTTAACAACCTCTCTACCTCCAAGAGGTAGTGGTAAGGTCTGTGTGCCCCTTCCCAAACTCCACCTGGTGGGATTTCACTGGGTATGTTGTTGTAGGTATAATGAATCTTCTTTTTATATTCTAACATGCCCCCTCAAATTCAAATTAGGGAAACCAGCTTGATATCGAAATCTCACAAAATACCAAAAATAGAAGTCGTGCTGAAATTATTTTTCTATGAAAAGTCGTTGATAATTGCATAATAAAAGTAAGTGATTCTTGCACTTGACACAAAAAATAGTGTTCTCAATTTCCAAAAGGAGATTTTGTTTTGCAAATCTCCAAGACATAGTTAGTAAAGCTTAAATTGTTAGAATGAAAAACAAGAAAACCTAGGTGGAACAGAAGGCACTGGTAGTGAAAAAAGTAGTAGTGTCAAGAAGTTACACCTGATGAAAGGTTGCTGAAGAGTGGAGCAATGCTTGAATGGTCTCTCGAAGTAGAAACACTGCTTGCTGTAGAGAGGAGCATCGCCAAAAACTGGAAGGAACATAAATATAAAAAAATTTGGTCGACATGCAATGCATGTTGGCATGCACCGGTTGTTGGTAGCTGAAGCTATTTGAGTCTCCCAAGGTTGCAATAGCTCTGATACCTTGTGAAACTAGAAAAAACTTCTTATTTACTAGTGTTATAGAAAATGGACTCTTCATCGCTTAAAGTGAGAAGTGACGTGAGGCGATAAGTATCTCGCTTCAAGGGTATGAAGTGCAGTGATCCTATGTAAATGCTCGCTTCATGGGAGGACTGAGGAGTGTGAAGTGCTAGGAGACAATTGTTTTTATGTTTTTTAAGTTTTAAAGATATCAATTTCAAAGAAAATCATGGAATCCGGGTCTTTATATTTTGCTTGTTTCAGAAGCTTCAACTTAGAGCTAGTCTTCTTCTTATAGCTGAATTTTTAATCTTTCCAAATAGTCCATTATCAGTGGATTTCTTTTAATTAAAGTAGCTGAGTTTTATTTCGTTTGCCTTTTAAAGAATGTAAATAGCTTCACAAGATCAAAAGTAAGACTCGACTTGGATATATGCATAGAAAATTAACGAGATCGACTGACCTCAATTAAATGTCTTTTTGTTACAAATTACAAAAAGGGAAATTTATCGTCACAAACATCATCTCATCAATTGGTAATCCCAAGGTTAGAACTTGTCCAAGTTGCCGGGCACATGTGAAGGAAGAAGTGCAAGAGCTTATGGATGGATAAAAAATTGAATAACGACTCAAATGCAATAACATATTGTTTTATTTTGAATTTTAGATTTGATTTTGCTGCTTGTGCTCTCTACTTTTTAGTTTTTTTATATTCACCAACACAACTGGAACAACATACACCAATACCATGACAAATATACTTACCGACATGATAAAGCGAAACTGACCTAGCCTAGAGTGAAACTTCCCCTATCACAAGTAGACTGGAAGAAAAGAATTTCCCACGCCCTTCTTTACCAAGCTCGGGACTAGAGGAGCGTGTTAGGAATTTTACATTTGCTTATATATGTTGTTTTTGTACAAGTTCATTTTGATCTTTATAAAAAAGTGGGCTTATCTTCGATGAAGCAAGCGCTTCGCTTCACGCTTCATGCTTTTGAGTGAAAGAGAATCAGGGCCCTGTTGCTTTTTGTCGCCACACTCTGAAAAACACTGCCCCTGACTTTATTCAGTAAGAATGTACAAGAGGTGCTCCTTACATAGGAGTTTTAGGCCATGTATGATATGCATTGATGGTAAATCAATATCTGTGCTAATAACTTAAGTTATAACACCTGAAGGTATTTACAAAGCTTATTCTATAAGATTTTCCTTATTCAAGTATAATGAATCTGGACATATCTTCTCATGATATTCTAATGACTAAACCATCTCAAGTGATGTTATGTCATTTTATCCTTTATGCGATTCTTGCATTTTTTCACTGGTTTGCTATCATTTTTGTTTTGGTCTAACCTTGTATAAAAATCCACCTTCTTGCAAAATCATCCTTGGATCAACATCTTGGTTTTAAAACCATTTTGTAAAACTTGCCTTCCACTTTGAGTTTAAGAATGTACTTTTTGTATATTTATTAAAGAAATGTTCTTTCTGTTATGATCATGAGATAGTGATGTTACCATATTTTATTAATAATAGTAATGTTACCATCCATCTTGTGTATTTATCTTTTTACTGTGCAAATTGGTTGTGCCATGATATCATCTTTATAGTCTGGCTAACTGGTCATACTGTGAATCTGTAGTGGAGCAGCGGAAGCAACCAAGTCTAAGAGGTCAACCCACTGCTGTTGTACAGTACAATTCTTGGCAAGGTGGGGGACTGATCGCTGTCAGTTATGAGGCTCGTAAGTTTGGGGTGAAGCGGTGAGTCTGTTTACCTATAGTTGTATGAGTAGTTAACTGATTATTCTTGGAGAAGTTGATACTCATCAAGCATCTGAGAACTGAAATATTTACATGCTCAAGCTCAATGCGAGGTGATGAAGCAAAGCAAGTTTGTCCGGAGATTCATCTTGTTCAAGTCCCAGTTGCCCGTGGTAAAGCTGATCTTAATGCCTACAGGAATGCAGGCTCAGAGGTTCATTGACACTGAAAGTTACCATTGTGCTAAGGCTAATAATGTTGGTGATAATCATACCATAATATAATTGCAGGTTGTCTCTATACTTTCTAGAAGAGGCCGATGTGAGCGTGCTTCAATTGATGAAGTGTATTTGGATCTCACTATAGCTGCTGAAGCAATGCTGGCAGATAATCCTTCTGAGTGCCTGGAAACTATCAGTGAAGAAGTAGTACAATCACATGTTTTGGGTCTTGAGGAAGTAGGTGTCATTTAGAGCAGCTTATCTTTCTTCTTTTAAAATAGGAAAGTGGAAGACAATATCGATAGTACCATATTTTTTTAGAGTCTTGACATTCTCTATTATTTGTGTACATTCTTCTATCTTCAATTTGTCAGGCATTTGCTGGGAATGTTTTCAGTTTGGTTAGAGATTTTTATGTTAGTATTGGGATAAATGTGAGATTTAGGGAATTTCATGTTCTGGAGGAGTCCAATTTCTTGAAATTTGGGTATTATAGATCTGAAACAAACCCAAATGGTATAGAGTTGGTTATGGACCCAGACCCATATACTGACTCCGGCTCTTTGGAGATTAAGACATGGTAGTACTTGTTCTAAAGTGTCCTCCGTTTCTACCAGCTAGAAGACAAAATCAAGAAGGGGATATTTTTAGCACATCTGTCTTTTTTGGTCCCTCCTTGCATGAAGCCCGAAACCCTAGTGCAATCTGATAAATGCATTCAACAGCAAAATTAGTTTATGGTATTTAAGTAATAAAATGAACTCATATTTTGTTTTGAGATGGTAGTACTGGAGATGAGCACGCCTACATCTGTGCATCATTCCATAGACTTCTGCAAAGTAATGTTACAATTTTTTTTGTATTGGCTTTTTAAAAGTATAATTTTTCATGTTATATTCTTATTTTTATATTTATCCATATCCCACGGGTTTTTGCTGATATCTGCTGACTTCTTTCCTGCACAGGTTGGTAGCGATGCCAGAGAGAATGTCAGACATTGGTTCACTAGAAGTGATGCTAGTCGTCGTGATAAGTTGTTAGCCTGTGGAGCCTTTATTGTTGCAGAACTTCGGCTGCAAGTACTAGAAGAGACTGAGTTCACTTGTTCTGCAGGCATTGCTCATAATAAGGTGGAAATATTTATTATTTTGTAACAACAATAAGGTGGATATAAATGTCGTTTACATGAGAAATGCATAATTATATATTTGATGGTTTATTTTTGAAGAAGGTTTTAGTAACTTGAGTATGATATTGTGAGCAGATGCTGGCCAAACTTGCAAGTGGAATGAATAAACCTGCTCAGCAAACTGTGGTGCCTTTCTCATCCGTCAGCAAATTACTTAGAACTTTGCCTATAAAAAAAATGTAGGGGTTTGCACAGAAATTGTGTGTTGACACCTTGTTACCTTCTCTTAAAGTAGTTAATAGCATGTTGGTTGCTTAGTTATGCCGTAATTTTATTGAAATTGAATTCTTTTCTTTATATATTCTTACTCAGTCCTTTCCCTGGACTGCTCTACTGTGATGTGGCACATGGTTTCTATAATGTAATGGTACTTTTTGGCTTGTTTATTCTTCTAAATACTGTTTTCTTTTAACATGTCTTGGGGCATTATTTGTTCACAGGAAACAGCTTGGAGGAAAACTTGGAACTTCTTTGCAAATTGACTTGGGTGTGAACACTGTTGGGGATATGCTCCAGTTTTCAGAAGAAAAGCTACAAGGATATTATGGAGTAAATACTGGGTGATAATCTATTCTCAGTCTCAGATGTGTTGTTACTCTTCGTAAGTCTTTGGTCTGTCTATCATGCTCATGTTGGGCAGACTCCTCTTCATAGGGAAAAAGTCCCACTAGTTGAATTACAAAATCTGTGAACGAAAAAAAAGAAAGAAAATAAGGAATTTGATGACCAATCGCAATCTGTCTCAAGATAGCTGAACTCACTATACTTTAGTAATTATTGCTGTATTTCTAATTTTAAGCGGAAGTTTTCAATACCTACAGTCTTATAAGGTGTTTGGATTGAGTAGCTATTAAGCCAAAAATAATTAAAAGCTATTTTGACCAGATTTTGAGCTAAAACCAAACAGCCTCTTAGATTATCTATTTCTTTTCTAATAAATCAAAGATAAACAGATCTGTTGAAACACGACATACTAATAGCCTTGCTTTCACAACCCGATTGCTCTAGTCACAATGACACATACTATAAACCACCAATAGGTAAGCCAACCCGTAAGCTAGAACAACAAGTAATGTATATATGGGTAGAAACAAAGTAAAAGCAGTAATTTAATAACAAAAATAGAGCAACAAAAGGAAACAAACCAAAAGAATATATATATATATATATATCCCTCCTGAAACTGGAAGTTATAAAGTTTTGCAAAACAAAAGAGTACAAGTCCCAAAAGTGGACCCAAAATACAAGCTTGTCTCAAAATGTAAAAGACTGGCCATCAAAATACTGAGAGAGATGGTAAGTCCATGACACCAAGTTCTCACCCTCGCCTCAAGATCAAAAGCTGAAGCTGGCTCGAATGGTCAATGTCAATAGCTGGTGCTCATACATGCATCACGAAACAAAGGCAGAGTATAGCATGAGTACCAAAACTACAGGTACTCAGTAGACATCATTAGCCGACTGAGCAGGAAAAGTAAAAGCAATATGAAATGATAGAATCTAGACACAAGCAAGGTCAAAGCGGAATGTAAAAGAAAGCACATGAATATACCAAGATAGAAAAGAAAAGTACAACTAAACTAATAAACCTACCTAGACCTCATAAGCCTAGAAGGTACACTCGTGTGCAAGTATAAGTAAAAACTCGAACAGACCCTTATAAGCCCAATAGGTACACATATTAGCTAAAACTACTAAGAATAAGATATGGTGAGTCCGAATCCAAAGAAGGTCAAAGATCAAACTCTTAACCGCAAATAATCTCCAAGAAACCAATAAGAGCTGCCTAGCTAAGGGGTGCAGATTCTGGACTTCGAAATACAGATGGTCCCCAAAGGGGCAATAGGCTGTAGCCAAAGTGTATCGTCTCCGTACGTTGAGGATGTAGAGCAGTGCGACCAGACCTTGAATCTCCGACTAGGAAGGGCTGCAAAAGGACCTCATGTCAATCATCATCATAGAACTACCGTGGAACGACGTCCACTCCCTGGTAACCAGAACAACAATCCAAGCTCGAACTAACTCTAGTCACCAGTTCCAAGCAAAGCCCGAAATCTCAAATGTAGCATTCAGGTCCGTAGAAAGAGGGAGAGTAGATAGAAGGTCATCAAAGGTAAGTCAACACCTAATCTAAGATTCATTCTATGATACTCCAGTCTGCTACATGAGTCTATAAGGAGCTAAATATGTCAGAATTAACTTGAAATTATTTCTTACTTCTTCAATAAGGTTCTTTTGATATTTTGATTGAAACAAGAAACTAGTGAAGTTGATTGAAAATCATTTTTAGAATGTCGTTTCTTGATAACCTAATTCAATCATTATAATTACAATTGTTGAGTGATCAAATTTTTGGAATGCTTAGTAAGATAGAACAAAAATTCAATAAGTACCATTCAAAATCCTATGGCAAGTCAAAGAAATTGATTCTATTACTAACTAGTTGAACAGGCTTGATATCAAATATTAATAACATGCATACCAATAGAAAAGAAAAAAAAATGCATGCACACATGAACAAATTGACAATTAACTATTATTTCATATGTTAACGAGCCGAGGAATTAACTGTACTTTATTATGGTATTTTGCCTGTTGTCCAGAGATTAGTTTTGCTGTAAGCATTTGATTTTGGCTTTAGTTGAAATTATATATACTCCCTCCACCCAATGAGGATGCCACTATTATTATTTAGCGTCAAACAACTTTTTTTATAATATAATGAACATCCTAAAGGCCTTCTTGGACTATAAACATCATGATTCATAGGTTCTTTTATGTTTTTATATATGTACATTTTTTGCAAAAATATTAAGATATGAAGGGGTTTTATGTAGTTCTTTTGACATGTTATTCTTACAAATAATATTGCTAATGAATGGTCTAATTTACTAGCTAAGGTGATTGACACTTGCCTTCGAACCTGCCATTATTATTGGATGCAGGGAGTACTAAGTAATAAATCTCATGTAACTTATAATAATTATATAAGATTTCAACAATGTGAACTGAAATATTTAGTTTATGATTAATCAACATAAATTTCCCCTTACAATTGGTTAACTGAAATTTGAAGTGTCCAATGACAACAGGTTTTGGTCCTCAGATTTAATTCTTTAGTTTTAGGCTAATCAGATAAGCCCCTCTGTAACCTACTGACCTTGTTGTGCTTAACTTGCACAGTTCCTGGTTATGGAATACAGCAAGGGGCATTAATGGAGAAGAGGTCAAGGGACGCCTTCTTCCCAACAGTCATGGATCAGGAAAGACATTTCCTGGACCTCGAGCTCTTAAAACTGTTGCTTCTGTAAGTTTTATTAAAACTGAACACCCATCTTCTGGATTACATTGATCGATCCTTCTTTTACAAGTTAGACATAACTGATCTAGGAAAAAATAGAAGCGACGATGTTCTGATTTTTACATAGTTATTTATTTATATTTACATTGGAGTTTTATTTTGAGTTCTAAATGTTTTATCTACCGGTTTAAATGGACCACTTCTACTTAATTGCTTTGTTTCTAGGTTGGAAAGTGGCTTAATGAGCTCTGCGACGAACTTAGTGAACGTCTTCAGTCTGATTTAGAACAGAATAAGCGCATTGCACATACTCTTACTCTACATGCTCACGCATACAAGGTTGGCTTTTCTTGTCAGGTCTCCAGCTCGATGACATGACTATTTGCTAGTCCCTTATATAAGTAATTTAGAGCTATGTTGCTCGGACTCTTCAAAAATGTCGACGGGTGGGTGTCAGATTCTCCAAAAGTAGTGTAATTTTGAAGAGTCCGACACAGTTGCGGCATCATTTTTGAAGAGTCCGACCAGCATAGATTTAGAGTTTCTGAAATTGCATACTTAATACTCTGCTATTGTGCAGTCAAATGATGGAGATTCGTTCAGGAAATTTCCATCAAAATCGTGTCCATTGAGGTATGGGACTTCCAAGATTAAGGAAGATGCCCTAAGCCTGTTTCAAGCAGGATTGCGTGAATATCTTGGCCTGTTCAATGTGAAGATTTCCGGAAATCAAAACAATGGGTGGGGTATAACTGGTCTTTCTGTTTCAGCCAGTAAAATTGTAGCTATACCATCAGTAAGTTCTAAGTTTCTTTCAGCTATAATCTATTACATTCATCTACTTCTATATACCTATATCCAATGTTTCATCTCCATTTGCTTTTTATCTGGTCTGCAACATAAGCCTCTGAGATGTGCACCCGAATATCAAATGGAAGCTAATTACAATGGTTTTTGTTTGTCTTTCGAAGATATATGAGAACGGGATTGTACACCTACTTTATACTTGATATGATAAATACCTTCTCATGATTGCTTCTTTCAGGTTGCAGTATGGATATAATCAGTTAATGGCTTAAGCTTAACTTCTTATTTTGTGATTCTTTCCTTTCTCTTATTGACATTCCTGAAGTCCATGACTCCATCCAAATTGAATTTGCATGTTGATGATCATATTTTTGCCACTTCTCGTATAGGTTCTTTACATGTCTCTACTTCAGAAGGCAATCATTTTTGAGTTAATGAACTTGGTCAAATGAGTTTCCAGCATGCAGTGTTATCGTTGCTGAAAATTCCTGTTGCGATTTATATGCCTTTTGGAGTTTTTATTTCAAATGTGGATTATCTTTATTTTTGCTTATAACATTACAGTGGTTACTTTGGTGCAAGCAAATATGAAACTCTATTCTAACTTGAAGCAGCCTAAGATATATACAGTATATTCTAATTTCGTTGGTTATTTCCCAGTTTGAATATGTTCAGATTTTTGAAGCTGTTATGGTGTGAAATGTATTTTTATTAAAACATAACCTTGGACAGATGAATATTTATGCAATAAGCAATATCCTATGTCCTAGAAAATCCTATAAGGTAAACTGCATCACATGTTTTCAACTAGTTACCAATAAATTTAGTTGTGGAAGCAAAAATAAACAAACAGATAATCTTGGATTAAAGTCTGACATAAGGATCAAATAAACAAGAGGAAGTGCTATGAGATTTGTGTATGGTGAACTAGAACCTGAATAAACATCCAAATGCCCAGAGGAGTTTACTTTGTTCAAGGTTATTTGATGAGGAAAGGATGAAAAACTTCTGTAGTTAAATAAGGAAGTTTAAGTGGGTCAAGTGCAGCTGAGTGGTGCTATTGATGAAGAGCTCCAACTTTGCTCTTTGGCTGCTTGTTTCTGCCTGGTTATTTGATAGTTCAGTTAAGAAAGCTTTACATGAAAGAGAATCGTATAAAGAACTTCTTAAAATGTATAATGGTATCGGGAATCTTGCTTTGAGTATAAGGTTTTCTGTTGTTTAGTTTTCTCTGATTTCTTTTTCATTACATTTCTTGGTTGGTGTTCTATTTCTTGCATATGCTTAGTGTCATGGTATTATGTTCTGCTTTAAATCTTTTGGCAGGGTACACGTTCTATTATGAATTATTTTCATAACCAAGAGGAAGCTTTCCCTCAAGTTAAACTGTCCAGCGAACAACTTATCCAAGATGCTCCACTTTTGTCACCTTCAGGTTGTATGGCCTGATGCTAGTACCTTTATTTTTCTTTTGGCCTTCTTTTCATAATTGATCGTCTTACCTTTTGAGATTGAAATTTAGAAGAGGACAGTCTTGAAAGTGGAGGTCATCTGACACTGCAGACAATAGAGCCATGGATAGCATGTCGTGAGGAAAATGAAGAGACTAAATATTCCATGTCACTAGACAGACAGGAAGAGAACAAGGACACGTGCAAAGAAAAGGTTTGATGTCATTCTTGTTATTTCAATCTGCATTGATTTCATACAAGAACATCATACGTGCAACATAATGTTTCCAAATCTTGATTAAAAAAATCAATATTGTTTCGAATATTAGTTATGCTATATTTTGAAGAGCTAAGGGCGGGGAAGGGGGGGCCGTTGGAATGCTTGATAAATTTAATGCATGCAAATGATGTTAAAATATTTTCTTTTACACCTTTAACCTTTTCTCATAACGATTTTATTTATCATTTGTTTGAATGCAATTATCTGCAACCCATGTGCCTGTATTTTCTTTATGCTTTTAGTTGAATCTAATACTTCAAGAAATTTGTTGACCTTGTGGGAGTGCTTAGAAGATATCATACCTACCTGAAGATATCTACTTCTCTCCTTGGGTTGAAATCACATGCACCTGTGACAAACGTATATAGATACAAAATGGACACTTTTTAGTCGTGACTGGACTTAGCAGAAAATTCAATATACAACAAATACACCTTAGTTTCAAGTGAGTTTGGATCAGTTATATGAATCCACATGGACCGTAGAAATTTCAATGGATTAGATTCATAAGGATGTTTATTAATTGAGTAAAGTGGTACGTAAAAGCATTACAATAACATTAGGGAAGGCACCAAAGCAAAAACCACTTGTTGGCTTGAAAACTTTAAAGTCACTTAGGCCTCTCCTATATTATATCTGTAAAAGAAAATCCAGGTGATGGAAGTGGAGATCCTTACTTGCAGATATCATACTAGGCTTTGCTACATACAAGTAAGGATATATATTTGGAAAGTAACCTTATAATTTAATTGATTGTAATAGTGTGTAATTATATTGTGTTGTTATGTTTGTCTGTCCAAGTAATTACTTGATCAACATGTAAATGAGTGAGTAATTACAATCCTATATATCTGTAAAAGAAATTCCAGGTGATGGAAGTGGGATCCTTACTTGCAGATATCATACTAGGCTTTGCTACATACAAGTAAGGATATATTTAGGGCCTATTTGGAAAGTAACCTTATAATTTAATTGATTGTAATAGTGTGTAATTATATTGTGCTGTTATGTTTGTCTGTCCAAGTAATTACTTGATCAACATGTAAGTGAGAGTGAGTAATTACAATCTTTAAGTTTCAACGCGGTTTGAAGATTGCTGGTTTCCATGGTGAGATTACAAGGTTATTTTTAATTTTAATTTTTATATAATTAATTTTTTATTTTATTTTATTTTTTACTTTTACTTTTAAAATGGTTGGTAGGACTCAACATACCATAAGAGAATCCTGACATCGGTGTACACATAGCATGCCTACCCATCAATATTTACAAACCCGGTACATGTACATGGAGCCTCTATAGCATACTCTTTAATGCAAACCACTTTTTTTTTTGAAATTGGTAACATTAATGCTGACCACTTAATTAACAGTTGTTTTATGTTTGCACATGACTACATTCACTTTTCTTATTCTACTCCTAAGTTTTACATCTAAGAATACTAACCTATGTGGGAGGTCATCGCTTCTCTTGGAATAACTTTGTTACAGTCCTTGCATGTACTTCTCATCTTCCTGTAAGGATAAAGTCTATTTGACTATGGTTACCCCCACTCCTAAAGTAATCAAGTGAGAATCCCTTTTTCTTAAAATATGCATTAGCTGTCACTAAATTATAAGCTAAGGCAAATTCTATTTAGTCTCTACCGACATGGCCATTTATATCTCCCCTATAATATTGTTGATCTCCTGGAATTCCTGAATCAAGTTATCCCAAATAAAGCTTTAGCTTCTGCATCTAATCCTATTTTCAGATCATAGGCGCTGATAACATTGATTGTCTCCTTACCCCATAAGAGCTTTATTGCAATTATGGTATCCCAACTCGTATTAACTCCACAACCATATCTCTTGGGGTGTGCTTGGTATGAAGGAAAATGTTTTATGGAAAATGTTTTCGTGGAAAACAAGTACATCTTTGACTTAATTCTCATGTTTGGTTGGTGAGTAGAAAATATTTTTTGGAAAATTTTTTAGTGTTCAATTTATGAATAAAAAATATTTTTGAGAAAATATCTTTTATATTTACTCGAGACTAGAAAATAATTTTTGAATTGAAATTGAAAATATTTTTTTAAAATCTTATTTTTTTGGGGGTGGGGTGGGGGGCTAGGGGTGAGATGGGGTAGAACAAATAAAAATCTGAAATTAAAAATATTTTCTAAAAACAAACTTAAAGTTTTTTTTGAGGGGAGTGGGGGGCTGGTAGTGGGGCTGGGGGAGGGTGGGGGTAGGGGTGCAAAAATAAAAATTTGAAATTGAAAGTCATTTTTAAAGACAAACTTTAAATTTATTACTTTTTTGGGGTGGGGGTGGTTTGGGGGTGAAAAATAAAAATTTGAAATTGAAAGTAATTTTAACTAACAAACTTTAAATTTTTTTTTTGGGGGTGGGGGGTCGAGGGTAGGGGTGAAAATAAAAATTTGAAATTGAAAATGTTTTTTTAAAAAATAAAGTTCATTTTTTTTTTGTGGGGGGGGGGGGGTGGAGAGATAGGGGACTGGCGAGAGGGGGAATTGGTAAAACAAATGAGGTTGAAAAATAATTTTTAAAAATAAGCTTTAAATTTATTGTTAAAACAAATGAATTGTAATTTGATGTTGGAGGAAAGTTTTGGAAAATGTTGGGAAGTCATTTTTCTTAAATCAAAGGAAAATGAGTTGATTTGGAAAACATTTTATCCAACCAAACATGAGAAAATTGGAAAACATTTTCCGGAAAATGTTTTCCTTAATACCAAACACACCCTTGTGGCCTGTTTGGAAGGACAACTTGATAATTGGATTTTGTGTAATTACATTGCCTGTCCTGTTTGATTGGACAAGTAATTACTTGGTGAACAGGTAATTGGTGTAATTGCGTGGTGTAATTGACAAGGTAATTACACTCTACAATTCACATGTAGAGGCTATGTATTGCTAGTAATTAATTATATGGTGTAATTGCCAGTTGATTGCTTTTAAATTTCTTTATTTATTATTTCTATTTTAATTTTTTTGTTTACTTCTATTATTTTAAGTTTTTTTTTTGTTTTTATTATTCTAAATTTTTTATAAGTTTTTTTATTATTATTATATTTCATTTTCTTCTTGTTCTCAACCTTACTTTCCATGATTCTATGCAATTTTTTCGTATTATCTATTTCTTTATGTCATGCTTATTTTCTCATTAGCATAATTTGTTAATATTCTAATTTTTAAATTAAAATATAGTTTATTGTTAAGTAAGGTTATAATAAATCATACTTACGCATGCTATGTTGAAATTTGCTCTAAGAGTGTCATGTTAATGTTTTGTTTTGAATTTATAAGTTATGTTATATTTTCAATTTCATTTGTTTTAGTAATATTGAATTCACATTGCACGTCATTTTTAAATTAAACTTGATAGATCATCTTTTTGTCAAACATTTAATAATTTATGACATATTTATATTAATCTTTTTGTCAAATATGCATTTCACGATGTTCGTAGAAACTTCGTACTTTCAGTTTTTACGATCAATTCAATTGAAATATATTGATTAGAAAAAATATAATCAATTATTTTTTCATAATATAGGTTAAAGAATATACGTTTATTAATTAATATATATTCAAAAAAGTGTATATATATATATATATATAATATTTAATTTAATGTCATTTATAAAGTTTTTTATTTGTCGAATAGAAATTTTAAATAATTAATTTTTGTTTTTATAACTTAATATAAGTTTACGATTGCAATTGTGCATCCAAACAGAACATGTGTAATTACACTATAGCATCCAAACAGGACATGTGTAATTACAATGCAATTACGCTATGGCAACCAAACAGGTCAGTATAATTACTAGACACTGTAATTACTAGGCTGGTAATTATTAACTTAGTAATTACACCAATTCCAGTTACCAGGTGGCTTTCCAAACAGACCCTTAGTCTTGGTTCTATAGTGATTCCCACTCAATTCCTACTTTTATCTCTCACAGTACCATAATTTACAATCCGTATTAGCTATTTCTCTAACCTTATGCCCTGCTGTCCATTTGATTTCCTGAAGGCATGCAATATTAACTTCCCCCTTTTTGGAGTATCCACTCATTCCATCGACTCCCGTGTCTTGTGGTCGAGCTACCTACCTGTATCCGACTCTCTTGGACTAGCTTTTTACCCTCATTCGTCTATGATGTGAGAACCCTTTAGCATGTTATCTTAAATTCCACTAGCCTTTTCTTCGGAGGGTGGAAGACAAAAGGTGAGACATAGTGTCCCTGGTAAGAAAAGAGGAAGCAAACCATATACTGATTCTTATCTCGGAAGCCCGCTTTACTGAACTGGCATGTCATTTATAACAATTTCAGTACTATGACCTACTTTTGTGCTTTAAATTATTTAATAAACCTGATCTTTCAACATTCAGTAATATGCATGCTTTCTGTATTTTATATTTTGATGGTCCTCTATGGTGTAAAACAGTTATAATCTACAGCCACCTTGACCTGGGCTGTTTCTGTTTTTTTTTTTCCATCTGAGCAGCTGCCTGATAAAGAGACTTCAATCTGTTCTTCACCAGGTACTTCTTCCTATTGGTTCTAATAGCTAAAACTTTGGTCAATATTTCCTTAGTCTTGTGCTTCTTCCCAGCTTGATTTGTTTTAATTTTTTTTCCAATGCTACTTTAGATGCTGAAGTGTACCGGGGATGGGAGAAAGATCAGAATGAATCAAGCAGGGACTACCTTACTGTAAAGATTAGAGATAGTTTAGAGTCAGAGGATGGGAAGAGGAAATCAAATAAAGAAAAGGTTTCTAAATCCATTCTATTATTTCATTGCTATAAGAAGTACCTGTCTCATGGATTGCAGCTATGTCTTGGCTGTATTCTTCAGTTTCTCCTTACCCATTTAGCTGTTTAATGCATGAGTTTTTTTAATACCCCATTGTCCTTTCTAATGTTGTTACTCTTTTACTTATGAACTGCATTTTGCTATTCCTTGATTTTAAGATGACAGATAGTTTGGGTTGTCACATTTAGGTTTCCATTCTGCTCTTTCCATGTTTAAGTATTTTTAATTTGTGTAGTTATTTTAATCTTCAGTAATGTATGTATTAAGGAGAAAACTCAACATGCAACCGCCTAAAGAACATCCAAAAGATTTATTATCATGAGGCTAACAGATCTCTGTTGGTTGATTAAAGATCATATATCTATGATCTAAACATCAGATCAAGTTAGAAAAGACAAGCATCAGAACATTTATCAAGGAGATCTTACTTTATCCAAGAGTCTCTTTCCTCTCCTTTTATGTATTGCTATGCAAATGCTTCACACATAAAAGGAAGTAAATAAGGTATGCACACATTTAAAGCAGTCATCAATGATCTCAGCCACTGAGTTAGTGGTATCAGTAACATTGATACCCCTTCAGATTGTAGTGCACCATGTTTGGAGTTGATTCCTTAAAATTCTCTTGGAGTAAATGCGCCCAGTTTACAAATATTGAAAGTAATCTTTGTTTTGATTTCTTCAGAAAACTGTTTTTAAGCTTCTTTTTGCTGTTGTTATATCAGGGGATGTCAACAATCTCGCGATATTTTCAAAGTCAACTCTCTGGCTCTCTCTTAAAGGCAGAACATGCCAATACTAGTAGGCTAAGCGAATCCTCCTCCTTGTCAGGTAACATATCCACCAGTCAGTGTGCTCTTTTTCCATCCGCTTTCCGTTTGTACTCTCCCCTGTCGTTTTACATGATCGTGTTCGACCGAATATGGTGTTTAAGTTGTTAAATTGACTTAGTGGAAAAATATATTTAAGTGATTGTTGAACAATCAGATCATAATGAGCATATCACATCAAGTTCTAAATTTGAATAGTCAAATGATTTTGAATTTTTACAAGTTCATTTTTGGATGTACAAGAACACACATTGTTCCATATTTGTACAACGTTACATTTTTTCTAGAACTCAAATAGTTAAATTAATAACTTTTGAACTTCCGTAAGATGTTTGTCTATCAAACTAACTTTTCAATCGTTACTTTAGTAGTTTCTTTTACGATCATCAATATACTAAATAATTCAACCTAATATATTAAGATTCTTGCCCAATCAAATACCATCATATATGATGAAATGGAGCAAATATAAGATAAAGATTATTTGTGAAATGCTGTCAAACATTTTGGGATGTCCTAAAATGGAAAAGGATGTCATAAATTTAAAGCATGGAGTATTAGGTTTCTTACTTGTGATTATATTGCGCAGACCGTCAAAGTGAACTTCCTCAAGAAAATTCACCTGCAAGAGGTGAATCTAGTGTTGATACTCATCTTTGTAGCCAGATTAAACTGAAAAGGCCTTCGTGGAGTTACGACATTGATAAGATTGACCAGGATGTCTTGAATGAGTTACCAAAACAAATTCAAGAAGAGGTACAAGCATGGCTCAGGCCTCAGAAGCGACCTAATACAGTGAAAAAGGATTTGGGTATTACTCGTTATTTCTTACCTGCAAAAGATAAATAGATGCCAACAAACCTTTTATCGAAAGAGATGAATGATGTCAGAGGCCTAGATTGAGTTGAATCCTATTGAATTAGGAGGCCATGTTAATAAGTTGGTTAGTTGTTACATTAAGTCGTGATGTATAATATCATGTTGGAAATACGCTGATGGTTGTTGGGATTGCCTAGCACAGAAGACACTGTTTCTATGAGACCGGCATGAAGAAAGTTACTGTCAATGTCGTCGTGTCTAAGTTAATTAGATTTCATAGCATAATATTTGTGTATGTATTAGGTTAGCATTAATTATGTTTTGCCTTAGGATGTGCACGTGTATTCTTGAAAATGAAGTGTTAATGTAAATATGATTATGTCAATTACCTCATTGATGTATTATTATCTTGTACTTTGGGAAATGTGGTATGTTCTCTTTAAAGATCAGCATCTAAGTTTTAGGCGGTTTGCCTAATTATTAGATATAGACCTCATAGTGCTCAGAACACTTCATTGACCACTAGGTTATATCTTTGGATATTACATTACATTTGTTAAAGGTTTATTGTCTGAGTAATAATACTCTAATATATACTTGTGTATCAAAGTGGAACGTGCAATACCTAGATTTCTTTCTCCTGTCATTTCCCGAGTAATGTGCCTGATGCTTGTTAGTTGTTACAGTTATTTGGGGGCTTGGTTTTGTTGCTCTTTCTGTAGTGATAAGCCTCTTGACTCGTATCCTTTATTGCGTGTTTTATATACACTAGTCTCTGGTCTAAGTTGAAATAAATTATTTCAAATTATAATTGTATTAAAAATAGTTTTATGATAAATTACATGAATATCGTTCATTTTTAAATAAAAAATAGTTCAAATATTTGAAATCTACTTTTGGATACCAATAACAAATTAAAATATGACAACAAAGCATCTTTTCTCTAAATAAAATAAAAGATGATAATATTTAGTACTTTAAAAATATTATAATTACAAGCACAAATTAATGTATCTATCTCTTAATCTCACATGTTAATTACTTCCAAGACAAAATTTAGAGAAAAGAAAATGAAAAAATTGATAGCCACTTCTTAGAGTTAATTAAAATAAAATAAAGGCTACAATTAATAATCAATATGAACTGTTACAATAATAATAATAATAACAATAATAATAATAATAATAATATAAATAAATATTATTATTATTATTATTATTATTGGTTTTTTTGTTATTGTTGTTGTCGTCATCATCGTCGTCGTCTTCGTTGTTATTGTTGTTATCATCGTCAACGACGACGTATAGTAATCTCAGGGTGCTTCTTAATTCACTTCAAAGATGTTAAGGGGATATTTAAACGCCTATGTAGTTTAAGTACTAAAGTATGTTATCCGATCAAGTGCAAGAAATTTTTTATGTATTTTCTCAAAATGTAGTTTTATGTATTCTTACACACCATTAATAAAAATAAACATAAATAAGTAATTAATAATAATAAGAACAAATTAAATAATTTTTAGTATCAACTAATATATTATAATGATTTATTTTTTTTATACAAATTACATCACACAAGTAGATTAGTATAATCTTATATTTTGATACATGACCCTTTATTTTACATTCAAAGATGGAAAATGTACTAAAAAAAGAGAAAATACCTAAAAAAAATCAAAACTTGGTCGGATAATTTACTTTAGTACTTGAATTATACGGGCGTTTAAATACCCTCCTTAACATCTTTGAAGTGAATTAAGAATCACCCTGAGATTATTATATCACTCACTTGCCATATAATAGTCATGTAAGTGCCACAACATAGCCATATCAGCACCACATCATTAATTAATTTTTTAATTAATTATTTTAACAACTGTTTCTTTAACACTTCTTAAAATTAATATACACTAAGTAATTAATTACAAATACATTTTCTAAAATTAAAATTAAAAATGTAAATTTATTTTTATTCCACCATATCCAGCCCCACCCAGCCCCTTCACTTCTTTCTTTTTTACTATTTCTAGCTCTTACTGTTCATTTTTTCCCTCTTCATATTTTTCAATGATCTCTACCACGCCTCCTGTTTCTCTTCCTTTTCTCGTGTTATTCAGTGAACCAATAAGTTTTTTTTTAGCTTCGATAAAAGTCGATAAAATTTATAGGTATGAAATTGACATCAATTATAAGATGTTGGTGTTGATTTTTTTGAATTACATGTGTATAATTTTTTATATTCTTTTCTTTCTTTATTAACTCCTTCACACATTATTAGGTGACTGAACTTACTCTCTTTGTCACGTCATCCCTTAGGATTGTATTTAATTCATTTCAAAAATGTTAAGAGGATATTAAACGCTCGTATAGTTTAAGTGCTAAAGTAAGTTATCCGACTAAGTTCAGATTTTCTTAATGTGTTTTTTTTCAAAAAATAACACATCCTTCGTGAAGATCTTTACCTTTAATTTGTTCTTCTAAAAAAGAGTAAACAATGTTTTGTTCATCCTAAAGAAGTTGACCCAAATCTTTGCTTGCCCATTCCTTCTATATCACATGATGTTGTTGACTCCAATATTTTTCATATTTATAGATGGCAGATATAGGAATAATCCAAAATTGCAAGAGAATGTGTATAGTCAATAGTTAGATAAGTGCAAACCATGATATAAATGCATGAGAATATCAAAATTTTTCCTGGATAACGTGACTTTTGCTAATACATGAATCATATTAAATTGCTTATAAATTTAAAAATAGCATTTGAAATTCCTAAAAAAGTTGTTATTTTTTTAATGTATTTAAACAATAATGATTGCGTAATAATTTAATTTTTAAGCATAAGTTGTTAGAGGAACAATGTAATTTAGTCAATGAAAAATAGTTGCTTATTTTTTTAGAAACATTAAATATTTGATTAATTAATTTTTTATATAAAAAAAAATAGTGTAGGGGTAAATATTATTACATTACATATTTTAATTAGGAAATAATCTAAGGAAGTACAAAGTCATTATCATTTTTATTAAAATGATAAAATTAAATAACTAAATTAAATGGTTAAATATTTTTAAGGAAAATGCCTACGTGCCCCTCAAATCTATGCCCAAAATCCTTGAGACACACCTAATCTTTACCAAGGTCCTATAACCTTCCGAACTTATTTTTTTAATTAATTTTCTATCCTTTTTTGACCTACATGACACTATAAACCATATAGCTTGAAAGCTTTCTTCAACACGCACTGAACCCCACTTTTTAACTTTCTAAAAAGACAAGTATCAATCCAAAAGTAGCTTTTACACTTCCCAGAATATCAAAACGCTACCAATTTATATTTTTCAAGTTTAACTTTACCAAAAAAAAAGAGAAAGGAACAAGGGAAAGAACAATTATCTTTCGAAAATCAGACCAATAATCGATCTTCTATGTTGGATTTTGATACTTAGTGTCCGATTTTAGTCGTGCATATGTGGGTTGATTTCATTCTTCTAAGTCATCAACAATCATGGTTGAGTTCAAAGTTAGTTTTTTCTTTATTTTTTTAAAAAAATATTTTTATACTTAAATTTCGTAGGGGTTATGATATGTTGTTAAATATTGGTTTTGATCTTTAAGTGAAATATAACTTCATGCTTATTTTTAGGGTTTATCTTATGGTATTATTAGATATCAAACTTCGTATGTAACTCATTATTTCATATATTCATATTGTCACATATATCGCTATGGTATATTCTAAAGTATTTTTTCAGTGTGGGTTGATTGGATGGTATTATATTTGTGTGAGGAATGTTCTCCTTTTAAAGCATATAAGAAGACAAAACGAGTTGTGTGTTGTGTTCTATTATGGGGATACAATAAAATAACTTCATGTTGGATCTTGTGTTGTGTTTGTATGGGGTTAGAGATAAATAACCTTATACTAAGAAGAAAAAGATATGTTAGGTGTTGTGCCTGTTGTGGGGGTTACAAACCTAATTCAAAGAATACAAAGATATGTCAAGTATTGTGATGTGTGGGGTATGTGAGTTCTGTATTTGTGGGTTTATAGTTACATTTTAAAAATTCAATAATTATTGGCTTTAACTTGAATTGTTTTTATATTTGTTTGGGTGTGTGTGTGTGTTTCTTTAGTCAATGATTATATTTTATTAATAAATTGTACATAATTATTGTTGATGTTTATGCATATAGGTATGTGTTGATTTACATTCATTACTTTAAATTTGTATCATGGTGGGGCCTTATTGTATGAAAGTAAGGAAGCAAGATATGTGGGTGGGTTAGTGAGTGAATATGTTAATGTTGATGTGGATACAATATCATATTTTGAGATTAAAGACTACATCAAAGAACTAGGGTATATCCCAAATTGCAAATTTAGTATCCGACCACCACTTTCATCTTAGGAGATATTGACAATGATGATATTTTTTAGCAATGTGTAATTATTTTCCAAGTGGGAGCTGTTTTGGATGTTTATGTCACATGCATGAACAGGAATCTGGTGCAACTTTTAATAAAGTTGGGACCCTGAAAATAGAACTAGTGAAAACATTGAATATAATGAAATAGGTGAGGCTACTTTTAATGAGGTAGATGTATCTCTAAATACTACATCAAATATTCCTTCTGCATCAAACCCACCAGTTCCAAGTACTGATCCATCAGATTCTAAAGATGGTAAATACTTTGTAAAAGGATTTGATGAGTCAGTTAAAGATAACGAACTATTTGAAAATAATCAATATGGAAGTGATGTTTATGAGGATTTCATTAAATTGAGGGTTGAGAAAAAATCCTTTTGGGAAAGAATTCATGCGGATACTAAAGAAGTACCATGGTAATGTTGGAGCAGGTATTGGGTTTGAGAGGCTGCTATCAATACAAATACTTTAGAAGGAAGGCTAGGGGGTGATGAACCATATTATGCAAGTTCTGATGCTTGTAGTTTGAAACTGACACAGATGATAGTTGTCTTGAGGAAGGTGAAAAATGAAGTTGAAACTGCCTAACATCAAAAAAAAAGAAGAAAAAGACATGCCACATACACAGTCTAATTTTATCCCAACAGAAGAAGATTGTGTGGCAATTGGGTATGAATTTGAAAGTTTAAAAGAGTTTAGATTTGCAGTCACTAAGTATACAATTTAAAGAAAGGTTTAGATTGAAAAGTGTGTGAATGAACCAACTAGAGTAAGGGTGAGATGTTGCAAGGTAAACTGCAAATGATTGTCATATGCAAGTTTGGACAGAAAAATTAATAACTTTGTTGTTAAGACTTACATGCCGATACATTTATATCAGAAGGCTTCTAGAAATTACTCGTGCAACTCTAAATTCACTGCTAATGTTTTTAAACATAAAGTGATTGAACAAACAAATATCAGAATGTTCAAGTTCTAAGAGTTAATCAAGAAGAAGTATAATGTGCATGTTGGTAAGACCACAACTAGAAGAGCAAGAGTTTAAAATTTTTGATGAAATTATAGGTGATCATATTAAGGAGTTTGGGAGAATTCTTGACTATAAGGATGAGTTGTTAAAGTATAATCTTGGGATTAATTGTGTGGTGAAGCTTGGTAAAGCTAATGAATCTAGTAGGGAAGTATTTGAGGCATTTTACATCTGTTTTGCTCCACTCAAGATAACATTCATGTTATCTAGAAAATGCATTGGTTTGGATGGTTGTTTCTTGAAGGGGATATGCAGTGGTCAATCACTTTTTGTGGTGGCAAAAAATGGCAATAATCAAATGCTTCCACTTGCTTAAGTTGTAGTTATAAATGAGAACAAAAGCAGTTGGATTTGGTTTATTTCAGTGTTGCAAGAAAACTTGAAATTAAGAGATGGAACAAGTTTCACCATTATGTCAGACCTGCAAAAGGTAAACTTGTTTATTTCTTTGTTGGTTTATTATTTTTAAACTTAATTGACTAATGTTTGTTGTAACTTGCAGGGAATGTGATAAGTGCTTATGATCCTAGATGTTTTGATGATCTCCTCACAAGCGCAGGGACCTGGTCCTCTACAGAGTATCAAAACTCATCCAGTTGTCAAATCCGGTCCAACTGTAAAAGCTGTAAGCGTCAAAGAGTTTGTGAAATGACAGAGTACTTCACCAATCAGAATCGAAAAGGTTTTTTATTTGATGGGTAATAACTTTTCATGGTATATATCAAACAAACAACAACAATATTGAGTCATTCATTCAAAGAGAGATATTGTCAAGCTTCAAAATAGCAAGGGACCTTATAGAAGTGCTTCTATTGATTTCGTACTTTCTGCATTTGTTTGCTTGTAATCATTTTTATACTGTAGGATTCGTTTCACTTGTGAAAGAAATGTTTCGAACTTGTGTGAATCTTTGTAAAAACTTAATTAAGGTAATGTAGGTTCTTACTCATAAATCTATATTAATCAGGTTAGGATTAGTATAATGGGCAGTGTTGTATCCTTCCTGACTCAACTAAGTGATAAGAGACATTGCTTTGTGTGGATATTACCAGGCTAATCTCATATTGTAACTAACTTTTACTTTTGCTTGTTGAAGATGAGTAAAAGCAGTTTGAAAAGTCCTGTTGAGAAACGATCATGGTTTTACTCCCTTGAGAAAGGAGGTTTCGACGTAAAGTTGCTTCTCAATTTTTATTTTCTGCATTTGTTCTTTACTATATGTCATTATTGTATTGAGGACCTGGTCCTGGTGATGCATACATTCCAACAAGTGGTATCAGAGCTTGAATTTTCACTTTGGTTAACATCAAGTAAAGGAAAGATCCTAACAAAATGGCTGCAGGACCAAATATGGTGGAAGGACAATCTTCGACCAGGCCACCGAGATTCAACGATCAGTACTATGGACGGTGGAATAATTGAATGCATGACTACGTCAATGTTGAGGACATAGAGCTTTGGGACATCATTCTTGATGGTCCTTACATTCCTACTAAGGAAGTGAATGATGGAGATCATAGCACCACCGTTGTCAAAACAAGAAAGGAGCACAACGAAGCTGATAGGAAATATATAGAAAAGAACTACAAAGCCAAAAAGATTTTGGTGTGTGGAATTGGAGCTGATGAATACAACCGAATCTATGCATGTAAGACTGCCAAAGAAATTTGAGATTGTTTTAAAACAGCTCATGCAGGACTAAACGAGTAAATGAGTCGAATGTTGACATGCTTTACTAACCATCTTCAAGATGAACTCACGCTTTACTGCCATCACCAATGAGATTAGGTGCCTGGGTAAGCCTATTCCTGTCTACAAGCAGGTTCGCAAGATTCTGAAGGTTCTCCCTAAGTTTTGGGAAATAAAGGTAGATGCAATAGGAGAGGCAAGGATTTGATGAATCTTCCCATGGATGAGCTGATTGGGAACCTCCAAACCTATGAGATAAACAGGAAACATGGAACAACAGTGAAAGAATGAAAGAAGGAGAAGTGTGTTTCCGTGAAAACATCTCAAAGCGAAATGACTGAGGAGGAAACTGAGATGACATATGTCACAAAGAGGTTTCATAAGATCATAAAAATGGATGTTTCCAAAAAAAAAGCCTCTACCAGTAGAACTGCCACAACTAGTGATCTTTTTCACCAGTGCAGTAAGCCCATCAAGTTTATGAGGAATTGCCCCAGTCAAAGATAAGAAACTCATGACACCAAGTTTCGCAAGGACCTGGTGCCAGACAATGTTTAAAGGAACGCTGATGCTGATCAGTTGGTGAGAAAAGCCTTTGCTGTCTGGGGAGATTATTCAAGCGAGTCATAACAAGATGCGGAAATCCATAGGGATATTTCAATTATGGATATTAAATTTGATGAGAATGTATTCAACTCAATATTCTCCTTGACGGCAAAATCCGATGACGAATAAGACTCAAATAAGGTAACTCTCTTTGATCTCAAATATGATCTATATAATCTTTCAGCTGAAAATTTGAGGAAACTTGCAGCTCTTCTTATTGAATATGTTGATGAATGAACCACTGAAAACTAAATGTTGAATGAAAAATTAAGTTTGTGTGAAGAATGAGAATTTAGTTCTTGCATCTCAAGTTTTTGAAATGAGTGATAGATTAGGAGTGCTAGAATCTAGCAACCTGACTTCTGAAAAGGACCCTAGTACCTCAGAGGGTGTGAAGAGAAAGCATAGTATTTTTGAGGAAGAATTAGAAGAAAAACTTAAACTGAATCTAAGCTAGTCGCCTCTCTTAAAACTAACTCTCAACTAGGGAAGGAATTGAATAGGGTCAAGGAAGAGTTAATTCACTCCCTAAAATGGAATGATTCTTCCAAGATACTTTCTAAACTATCTCATCAGAGTTTCAATGACAAGAAAGGTTCCATTCTTTGAATTGGCAGGATAGGTAGATCTGCAAATAATTCGATAATAATATGCACTATGTGGAGGGACTCAAATAAAATCTTTTGAGCATATCTCAAATCTGTGATATGGGGAATGAAGTCAAGTTCATGGCTAACAAATGTCTGGTGACAAATAGTATAATGAATAAATAAAAGGGTTGTTATATTTACTATAAGAGTCAAAAACCAAGGGTTGTTATATTTACTATAAGAGTCAAAAACATGTATCTTGCAGACCTTGATTCCATTGAAGGAGATGATCTTTCTTGTCTAAGTGCTCAAATCAATGATGTTGATCCGTGGAATGCTTATGATAAAGTTCTCCAATGATAAAGTTTATAATTCCTGTGCAAAAGGAAATAAACTAAGTCAACTTTCAAAGCCAAGAAGGGAGTTAGCATAACAAGACCTTTAGAGCTCCTTCACTTGGACTTGTTCGGACTTGTTCAAATCCAAAGTAGAGGAGGTAAGAAATACATTCTTGTTTTTGTTGATGACTTCTCCAGGTTTACATGGAGCATGTTCCTAAGTACAAAATTTGAAACAACTGTACAACTGATCATATTTTCCAAGAATATTCAATTGAAGCTAAACTACTAAATTGGGAGCATCAAATCTGACCATGGCACAGAGTTTGAAAATTCTCAGATTGATGGAGTTTGAGCTGAAAATGGCATCAATCACAACCTCTCAACACCAAGAACTCTTAGAAAAATGGGGTTGTTGGAAGAAAGAACATGACATTGATGGATATTACTAGAACTATGCTGATTCACTTAGGCTTAGCTATGAGATTCTTGGATGAAGCAGTCAATACAACACGTTATGTGGCAAATATGTCTTATAATATCCTTGATCAAGAAAACACCCTACGAGTTGTTAAATGATAGAAAACTTTCAATTGCTCATCTTAGGCCATTTGGATGCAAATGCTTTGTGCTAAACAATAGGAAAGATGACTTAGGCAAGTTTAATTCCAGGAGCGATGAAGGTGTTTTCTTCGGAAACTCATCTACAAGCGAGGCATATAGAGTGTTTAACAAAAAAACTCTCTGTGCTGAAGAAAGCATGCAGTCAAGTTCGATGAGTCAAAAATGAGAACTGAGAACAAGGAAGACCACGAGTTCGAGAAGTTGACAAAAAGCAAACAAGACAACCCCGACTACTCCACCGGAGAATTCCGGTCTGGAGCTCATTCTCGATGCACGAATCGAAGGGGACGACCCAACCCCGGTTCGGCAGAACATTATGGAGGACCGGGTCTTTCAAGATCATCACAAGAATTGATTCTCAAAATCCTGAAGAAGATGAAGGTGATTCTGATGTTGATAGAGAATAGAAGATAAACAGGAAGTCCGGATGGAAACATCAATCTTCACATCCATTAGATAATCTGATTTCTCCACTTGATTCATGAATTCAAACTAGGTCCAAATCAAGAAACCTAGTTGCATACTTAGCATTCATTCATCCATTGAACCAAAGAACATCAAAGAATCTTTGCAGGATACAGATTGGGTCATCTTTATGTAAGAGGAGCTTCACCAGTTTGAGAGAAGAAAAGTGTGGCACCTGGTCTAAGACCAATTGACAGAACCATTATAGGGACAAGGTGGGTGTTCAGAAATAAGTTTGATGAGCATGGGACCATTACCAGAAACAAATCAAGACTGGTGGTGCAAGAGTACAACCAAGAGGAGGGAATCGATTATGACGAGACCTTCGCTCTTGTGTTTCTATCAGAATCTTGATTACATTTGCTGCTCACATAGAATTCAAGATGTTCCAAATAGATGTCATGAGTGCTTTATTAAATTTCAATCTAAAAGAGAAAGTATATATAAAGCAGCCTCCAGGATTTGAAGATGCATACTGCCAAATCATGTGCTCAAACTGGACAACATTGTATGGTTTAAAACAAGATCACAGAGCTTGGTATGAACACCTATCAAAGTTCCTCCTATACAATGAGTTCAAGAGAGGTATAATTGATAGTGACTTGTTCTTAAAATTCAAAGGTAAGGATTTGTTGATTAGGCCGATTTATGTAGATGATATCTTATTTGAAGCCACCTCAGACTCAACATGTAAAGAGTTTGCTGAATTTTGATGAGTAGTGAGTTTGAAATAACCGTGATGGGTGAGTTCACCTTATCTATAGGCTTGCAAATTAAACAATCAACTCAAGGTACCTCTATATGCCAAGAGAAGAATATCAAAGAGCTACTCAAAAAATTCAATCTTTTGGAGGCAAAGGTGTTGGCACTCCCATGATTACAAGTGTGAGGCTTGATAAAGATGAAAATGGTGTAGAAGTCAAACAAACTATGTACGGATGAATAATTGTATCACTCCTATACCTCATTACTAGAAGTCCCGACATAGTCTTCAATGTGGGATGGTCTGAAAGGTTTCAAGCAGCAACAAAGGAGTCACATTTTAAGGCAGTCAAATGAATTCTGAGATATCTGAAGGGAATGAAGGACCTGGTCCTCTCTACCCAACACATGATTCTTTTGAGCTAACAGGTTATGATGATGCCGACTATGCATGTTTTTTGTGGATCAAAAAAGCACACCATGCATGACACACTTCTTAAGATCAACACTGATCTCCTGGGGGACCAAGAAGCAGAGTTCAGTAGCCTTCTCCGCTGCAGAGGCAAAATATGTGGATGTTGCATCATGTTGTGCACAACTTCTATGGATTAAGCAACAACTAGAAGATTATGGCGTACTCACAGACAATATTCCTCTCATGTGTGACAACACCAACGCAATGAACATGAGTAAAAGCCGTATTCAACGAAAGAGGATGAAGCACATAGAAGTGAAGCACCATTTTCTGAGGGAAAATGTTTAAAAGATAAATATTTGGATGAAATTCTACAAGACTGAAGATCAATTCACAAATATCTTTACGAAGACTTTGAGCAAAGAATCCTTCCTAAGAAAATAGGATAAGATTGGGATGCTCATAATCACTTGATCTTTTGACAACCTACATGAATCTCCCTTTCACTCACTAACTATGCTAAGGAGGGCAGGTATCTATACTTGTTTCAATGTTGGTCACAAAAGAATTCACTTTTGGTACCTTAATATGGGTATACACTCATAGTGTCTCAAGACGGAGAGATTATTAAAACACACTAAGCAGGGCCACAAATTGAAAAAAGGACTTGGTCCTCGTAAAATTAGTATTACTTATGCTACACTATTTCGTTGTCTACATCATTGCCACGGGTACATACCCCACTCCTCGCATCAGTTGTAGGCATCTTTTTTCTTTTAAATCAAACAGTGGCTACTGTTAGGGACCCGATACTCTTATAACTCCTCTCTATAAAATCCCTAACTTAGTGAATCAAACTCATTGTTCTTCAACCAATCTCTCTTGAAAATTAGTTAACCTTCTCTCAAAATCCGTCTCTTAGTTCTCAGAACATGACTAACTCTCAATCTTCTTCAAAGACCCCTCTCTCCCAAGAAATTGAAAATCCTAGTTCACTCAACTTCTCCACTCCTACCCTTGAGGAATCTCCCTCAACTCCAATATGTGGATTTGGTGAAATGGACAAATCTATTCCCCTTCAAATTGAAATCGCAACTTCTCTTGTTCTATATTCCGATGAGGTCATGGTGTGTTCCCTACTCTAGTGTTGTCTGACAGCAAATCATAGGATTCAGAAACTTGATCTTTGGAAAAATGTGGTACTAAACCCATTTCCAAATAAATGGAAGTTGGGTCCATGACTGTATCATCTACCGTGTCTAAAAGGTTGTTTGGAGGAGATCTAACAAACGGAAAGGGTTCGGAATCCTGCATCCTAACAATAGGGGTAGAATTTGTGGTTGTTCAAAGTTTAGCCTCATTGCGAAGAGATGCTCAACCCACACTATGGGACCAAGCGTTCAGGTCAACAGATTAGGTCCCACACAGAAGTCAACCTGTGTTTGACAAAACTCCAACTTCTTTTGGTGCTGGAACTGATGAGGAGGAAGAAGAAGAGCCTTAATTAAAATGGAAAAACAGAGGTGTGCGAGGCAAAAACTCCTCTTAAACCGGGGTTCAATAGTTGAAAAAATGTTCAATATGTGACTGATAGTGTATCCCCTGTAACACGTGCTGATAGTGATGAGGAAAGAAAAATAAAGGGAAAGGGAAAACTTGTCAGAGCTCATGTAAAAGGTCAAGAGAAACAGTATGGAACTATAAGTGTGACTCAGAAGTTTCTAGGGAGTTCTATGGAGGCAAATTCCGCTCACACTGAGAGAATTAAGAGAAGGATACAAGAGGGATCACTAGCTATAGAACCTACATCCCCTTCCGTAACTATTGATGACAATGAGACCCAATATGAAGACATTGTTAGGGTTTTAGCAAAAAGAAAGAGTGATGTGGGAGATGAAAGGGTCAATAAAGGGAACACAGAAGAAAAGGGCAAGGACAACACCCACAAAGAAGAAATAACTGACAAAACAAAAATATTCAAAAAGGAAGGAAAGAGTGCCTAAGACAATGGATGAACAACCATAAAGGGACCTGATCCCAAGGTTTAAAAGCAAAGGGAAGAAAAAGAGTTGACAATGGAGGAGAGAATAGAAATAATAGAACATCAAAAGGTGTTAAATGGTAGAGTCTTCGACACTGACATTATCATAGAGTTTGGTATGACAACCTTATTCAATGTTGTCTCCGTTCAAGATTGGAGTCATTTTTTTGAATGTCCCACTCCTTATTTATATGAACTTGAGATACGTGAATTCTTCTACAACATGGAATTATTGAAAGATGAGGGAATCGCTACCATTGTCAAAGAAATTAGAATAGACTTGAATGAGGAAATTCTTGGGATCATTTTTAGGTGTCAGTGAAAGGAGTTAGATCTATTGAAGGATGTAAACCATCCATACAATTCACCATAATTGACACAAAACACAGAGAGGTTAATCTTGCAGGGATGCCTACGAAGCTTCTTAAAGGGGAATATCAGTTGGTGTTTGAGTTCATTAACAAGTTTCTGGTGCCTAAGACTAAAAAGTGAACAATTGCTTCTGGTGCTAACTAGTTTCTCATGGAACAGCTGGTTGAACTTGAACAAATTAACTTTCCTGCTATCATGCCGGGGGCACATGCACATATTCGTGCCTCTAAAACTATTAAGCATGGGATTCCATTTGGGTATCTGTTGAACCTTATTTTTAAACACTTAGAAGTGACAATAGTAAAGGTGTACCCGGTACCACCAAGAAGATGTTCACAAATTCCACTCAATTGGAATGTGAGTGCATGGAGGGACCAACTAAGGGTAGGTCCCAAATAGCATCGTTTTTGGAGAAATAGGCTACCTCACACGGGATTAATTATCTCGCCAATCTTCTAAATGACAAGGAGGTTGAAATTGATCGACTAAGTCTGAATTTCAGAAGGTAATCTTTGGGGTATCAGGTACCAGTCGTTCAACTGGTGAGGTGTTGCAACAGTGGAGGGATGAGCGCTGAAATCAAATGCCTCTCTCAATGAGGAAGTCAATACCCCCAACAAGTAAATTATCAAAACTCATGAAGATGCCAATGAGCTGATGATTGTGTTCATTTTCACTCTCTTTCCCCTTCACTATCGGTCCTAAATGTGTGTTCAGTCTATGTTATATAATGTTTCTTTTATTATGTGCCCTGTTCATGTGTATTTGCTATCCGTTATTTTTCTCGTCTTACGCATGTTTTGTATGGCTTGTGGCCCTGAATTCTTTTTTGCCTTACATTTTAACTTGAATATTTTAGAGATTCACCTTTTCAATAATGTCAAAAGGGGGGAGTTTTAGTTGCATTTGTCGAAGGGATTAAGGGGACATAACTATTATCGAATGAAGGTGTGCTCACTCATGTGAGAATTCATGCAGGTTATTTGTCATCATCAAAAATGGGGAAATTCATAAGTGATTATGCTCCTAGATGTTTAGAGGATATCCTCATAAGTGCAGGGACATGTTCCTCTGTAGAGTATGAAAACTCTTCCAGTTGTTAAATGTTTTACAAGTGTAAAAGTTGCCGACGTTAAAGTGTTGGTGCAACGGCAAAGTAATTCACCAATCAGAAACAACGAGGTTGTATGTTTGATGGGTAGTAAATCTTTATGATATATATTAAACAAACAACAATAATTTGACTCATTTATTCAAAGAGAGACATTATCAAGCTTCAAAATAGAAGTGCTTCTGTTACTTTTTGTACTTGCTGCATTTTTTAGCTTGTAATTGTTCTTATATTGTAGGATTTTTTTCACTTGTGAAAGAAACATTTCAAACTTGTGTGAATCATTTAGTTAAAGTTAACATAGGTTCTTACTCACAAAATCAATATTAATCAGGTTAGGAATCAGTATAGTGGACAATGTTGTATCTGCCCTAGCTCAGCTAAGTGATAGGAGACATTGCTTAGTGTGGATATTAGTAGGATAATCTTGTGTTGTAACTGACTTTTACTTTTGCTTCTTGAAAATTAGTGAAAGTAGTTCAAAAAGCCCTATTGAGAACAGGTTATGGTTTTGCTCCTTTGAGCAAGGAGGTTTCCACGTAAAGTTTCAAATCAATCTTTACTTTTTGCATTTGTTCTTTAGTGTCTGTCATTACTGTATTGAGGACACGGTCCTATCAATATAAGTGGACACATACATTCCAACAGACTGGATATAAATACTAAGGAGTTGTTTCCAACTTGTGAGGAAAGAAGGTGTGTTAGGCATATACTAGCAATGTGGTAAAGAATTGGAAAGGGCTGCAAAGGAAGAAATTGTAGAAGTACTTTTGAAGCTGAATTAAGAGAAAATCTGAAAGAGCTTCATAAACTAGGTACGAGCATAATGGATGATCTACTTAACTATGATAAAGAGTATTAGTGGAAAGTATTTTTTCATTGTGAAGTCAAGTCTGATGCAATAGATTATAATATGCATGAGAGCTTTAATGCTTGGATTTTGTCTACAAGGCATAAAACTATTATTAGTATGCTTGAAGAGATTATAGATGTTGAGAAAGAGGGAGTGTAGTTGTAGATCTTGGATGTTGAAGGGAATACCATGTGCACATGCCTAAGCTTTAATATTGCATACACAATATGATCCACATGATTTCATTCCTCCATGCTACTCTAAAGAGAGGTACTTGATGACTTACTCACATTCCATACAACCTAAGAATAATATGCAATGTGGCCAAAATCAAGATATCCTCTTGTTGCTACACCAGTGGCCAAAAAAATGCCAACATGCCTAGAAATAGAAAGCTGAGAAGGAAAGAGGCTGGTGAAAATAAGGTGTCCGATAAACTACTAAAACTAGACTAACTATGACTTATAATATTTTCCATGTTAAAGGTCACAACAAAGAAGTTGTCATTTATGAAGAAGTGATGGGGTTGGTTCTACTATAGGGTAGCAAAGAGCTACCCCTACTTCAAATGTTGAAAAACTATCAAGTTCAAGAAAGGAAAGGGGAAGGGGAAGACCAAAGGCACATTACTATTTTGAACTTACTTTTTAAGTTTAATCAACTTACTAATTTGTGTTTTTTCAAATTATAAATATGGAAATATTGAGAGTGAGCCTGTTGCAAAAAGGGGGAGAGCCAGTCCTAAAACCACAAGTGCATGTGCATCAAGGGCTTCAACTAGAGCCATTGAACCTCAAACAACTTCAAGAACACCAAGATATGAAGCAAGTGCGAGTGCATCAAGGGTTGCACCTAGAACCACTCCACCTCCAATGTCACGCCCCAAGATATCCCCTGGACGCGGACACGGAACCTAGGACCATAAGTGATCCCAATCTAACACTACTGGCATGATCATGAGCATACTAAAGATGATAAATTGATGCGGAAGGTAAATCATAATTAAATCTGAAAAGAATGGGAATACTCATATTCTATAACTGAGATATTTGAAAACAATGAGTTTAATACAAAGGAAATATTAACTCAATACTAAGTTGAATATAAGTATGTCTGAAATAAGCCTCTAAACTGGACTAGAAATATTGGGAAAAGCCCCCAGGTAAATCTAGCAAAAACTGAAACTAAATGACTTAAGACTGAAATAACACTCACGACTGTTGTCCTCGGAGAATAAGGACTCACCACTTAATCTGCTGAACTGGAGATTATAAATTGATCAACGCATGATCTGGATGCTGAGAACCTGAACCTACATCACGAGAAGATGTAGCGCACGTATGCATCAATACTTGAAAGGTACTGAGCATGTAGGATAGAGTACAGCTGAAATAAAACATAACTGAACAAGCATAAAAGCAAGTATAATAATCTGATATGAAAAACTGAATTCTGAGCTAACTGAATGCAATGACAAATTTATAACTTGCTAAAGCTGAATATTGAATATACTAATAAATGGTCAATGCAGAGAGACTGACTGATATGTGGGAGCTACTAATAACTGATAATAAAACAACATGAGCTAAATGTGGAGTCCGATGTATACGCTCCATCGAGACGACCCAATATACCCTGCCAAAGGTAAAAATGCATGCTGGCGTGATCACTAAACTGATTGCCCACAGAGGGGACTTACAACCTACTTGGCTAGTAGTTCTGGGACTATTGGGTACGCTAAACCCTAGTCCAACTCAGTATTATGCTACTCCCATGAATTTTGTAAATTTACTGATTATATTTGAGTTTCTGTAAATACTGGATAGCTCGAAACTGAACATGCAAACTGAGAATGCAATAATTAATCTGGTAATTATGGATTTATAACTGAGGCATGTATATCTGAAGTATCTGAAATATCTTACCTAGCATGTGCAATTCAAGAACTAAAGAAGTACAAAGCTAGGGTTCTGAAATTCAAGCGATAATATGAGTAATAACATGATAATCTGATTTGGAACATATATTTAATAAATTCATGAAGTTCTATCAAAGTTCTAGAAACCCTAGGCTTAATCATGACAAGAGAATCAAGAATTTTACTGAAAACTAGGGACCCAATGGTGAAAGGAACCCACTAGTAAAATCCCACATACCTGGTGATGAAATTCACGGAGAAACACTTAATTTTGGGGCTAGAACTGCTGGAAACTGGCTTCGTTCTTGAACTAGAGTTCTTGAGCTTTTTCTCCTTTCTTGCTTCTAATTTTTTAAACTTTTTATTTAATGATTTGACTTGGATATGTTTTAATTATGTTTCTAGGCTAAACTGACTAAAATCTCATTATTTAGGGTCAAAACGACGTAACTTAAGATTTAATGAAGTAGGGAAATACCAAAAGACCTCTGGGTAAGTTTTTGTCGGACCAAACGACGGCCAGGACTGACGGTCTGTCGTCTAACCGATGCCCCGTCATTGGGTCTGTCGACATGGCCTGTTCGATAGTCCTTTACTAAAATGGGTATATCTTTTTACTCGCAGGTCTGATTTTAGCAAAGTTGGTTGCTATGGAAAGATAATTCAATTATCTATTTGTGGGTAGGTCATGGGACACCTAATTCATTTTTTGATAAGAGTTATGCCCATTTGAATTTGACCTAACTGATTTCCCCTTAACTGTGTGCAAATTTTCCACCTACAGACCGTAGGTCCACCTACATACCATGTTGGTCATCCGTAGCTCTTTTCAGAGAGTGGGTGAAGGGAGTATTGATCGACGGTCACGGACTACGGACCATCGTCTAACCTACGGACCGTGCTGGCCATCCGTAGCTCTTGTGAGAGAGTGGGTGAAGGGAGTATTGATCGAAAGTCACGGACTATAGACCGTCGTCTGACCTACGGACCGTAAGTCCGTCCGTCGTCCAAGACTTAATCTATTTTTTCTGGGCTGAAATTTTTGGGAGTTTCTAATCCCATCGACTGTTGTGCAGGACGGACCGTGGGTCAGGCTATGCCACCGTTGGTTGCACCTGCAGATTTTTTTTCCTGTAAAGATGGATTTTGGTCTGTTTTGGCCATGGGGTGTTATATCCAACAACTTCAAGAACATCAAGACATTAAGCAAGTGCAAGTGCAAGTGCATCAAGGGTTGCACCTAGAACCACTACAACTCCAACAACTTCACGAATAACAAGACATGAAGCAAGTGCAACTGTAAGTTTAAGTGGTGTTGCAGTATCATCAAGATCCTGGAGTGGTAGAGAAAGCGGTAGGGGACTGGAAAGTGCAACAGGAGGTATTAATCATCCACTTGAAAGTTTCTTTACATTTTCTCAAGATAGTACAACATAGGGTGTAGAACAGACTACAAATGTTGCACCAAAGGGAACTGCTACTGCCATGAAAGAAAAGGGTGTTGGAAACATAACTCAATTTGAAAGACCAAGAGTAACTGGAGTGGGTGTGTTTCAAGTTGAAATTGATTTGAAAACTTTAAATGTAAGTATTGTGTTGCATTAATATTGCTTGTTCTCTAATGACTTGATAGCATTTTTTCTAATAACCTTAGTTGTCTAAAATTTTGTAGCCTGGACTGCCAAGTAGCAAAATATTAGTGACCAAAAAGAGTTTTGAGATCAAATGTTGTAAATGGGGTTGTTGGTTTGAAACTAATAAGTGGATTGAAGTGGAAACGAAATCAAGCAATCACAACCAGAAGGCTCCAGCAGATTACAGATCAATCAAGACTTTCAAACCCAAATGCTTCCTCCTCTTCACAACCTTTAGACCTATGGAAACTATGATTTTGATATCAATGGTGTTTTCTTAGTACTGTTTTGGTGGACACTATAAGTACTATTTTGTTTCATGTTTGAAGAAAAAACAACTATTTCCTATTTTTTGTCATATGTATGTATGAAATAATAATGAAATTCTAGGTACTTATTGTTGTACTCGAAAAAATAAAAAGAAAAATGACTTGTTTCAAAAAATTGTTTAAACTTATTATTGAAGAGAAATCAAATTTCCAAAAGAATAGAGTTGCCACTTAATTTTTAAAAAAAAAGAAATTAAGAAACTCAAAATTATTTCAAAATATTTAAACAAACAAAATCAATTGAAAATAAAAGGCTCGAGTTCAATATATATCCCGAGAAGGTGTTAGGACCTTGAAATATCCGCTAACTTGCGGTTGACCGACGATTTGACTAAAACATTTGACTAACTTGAAAAATATTAACCATGTAAAGACAACTTCTTGTTTATTTACTTTCTATTTTTGAAAGAAAATAACCTAAGAGATTTTAAGGAAGGTAACTCTTATATTAACAAACAACTAATAAGCAAAAGTAAATAATAAAATAAAATATAAATATTTCAATTTGAACATAACAGAAAACAAGAAAATAACTTTGGAAATTTAACTTGATTAAAACCAAAGCATAAGGGTTGGAGTTAATACAAAGAGAAAAGACATAAAGTCACTACTGAAGTTGTCTCGAATTATTAAAAATACACCTTAACTTTGTAATCGTCCTATTACCCTAGTAAACAATTTTCAATAGATATAATTACATCATTTTTCATCCATCTAACAAGAGAGTGAGCACCCTAAAATAACTAATATAATTTTATTTTTACAAGTGTTTTATTATAAAATATATATATTTTTTTTATTATTTTAACTTTTTTTTCCTTTTGATTTTTCTCTTTCTTTCTTCTTTCTTTTCAAAAATTAATTTTCATCTCCATCCATTGAAACTTCTTACTTTCAATGTCATTTTTACCATAACTTCACCTTTTTTTTTTTATTACTATTAGTTACTCTTTTTAGTTTTAAAATTTTATCTTAATATTTCGAACAATTCGAGAAACTCATTGGATTTGAAGATGATTAGGAAGTATCATATAGTTTTTTTATTCGATTTCAATTAAGTTCTTTAATTTTTTAGAAATTAATTGATTCTTGTAAAATTATCATTTCTAGTTTTGAATGTATATGAAAATGAGTAGTTGATGATGATACATTCAAAATTTTAAATTTTCTTCAAAAAATAATTAATTTTGTTATCAATAATTCAATAAAGTCTAAATAATAGTATGAATTTGACTGGAGAAGAAGAACAAAAAAGAAAAGAAAAAAAATGAGTTTCAATTTGACACAAGGGGTTTGGGAGATGAAGAAAAAAAAAATGAAAATGAAGGGATGAAAGTGGGAGGTGGAAAATTTAAGATATATCAAAATTAAAATTCAAAAGTAAGAGAGAGAGAGAAATAAAGAAAGAAAAAGATAAAGAAAAAATTTTAACTGAAAAAAAATATAATTTTAATTAACACGTGTCATGTAATGATTGGGGTGTGAACTCATTTGCTTGTAAAAATTTCGGGCTGATCGAAAAATAGTATAATAACATTTATTCTAAATTGTTTAGTAGGATAATAGGACAGTCACATAGTTAATGTGTCTTTATGAAAACTTGAAACAACTTCAATGTTGACTTTATGTGTTTTCTCTAATACAAACAAATAAATAAACAAACAAAAGGAAGAAATATAGAACTCGGGCCATGTTTCCAAAATTCCTAAGATCTGATGGGCCATTGGCCCAACCTAAATTTATAAATGGGCTTGCTGAAAATTCAAATGAATTCTTAGCCCATTTATTTCTTCTTCAACTTGTGCTTAATGGGAAACTTACATAAATATACTACAAATAAAAAATATTTACCATTTATAGAAATAATATTTTTCTTTCACTTATGACTTTTAATACATTTATAATACACTTTTACTTCATATTACCAAAAAAAAAATAAAATTATTCACATATAATACAAAATTTTATTGATGGATATTACATTTATCACCCATTTTAAACACTTATTATATAATGTGTCAACTTCTTACCAAACAAATATAATATATTTTTAAAAATAGTTATAATACATATACATTGCATACTTAATACACTTTTCATACATATTGAACATTTAATATAGTACTGATATAAATGATATAAATAAAAAGTATTGCTAAAATCAGTAATTATTTATCAAAAGAGTGGAGTCCAAACACCTAGGACTGCTACACAAAAAGTATGGGCTTTGGGCCCATTTTTGCTCCCAAACACCTTTGTATACAGAAGATGCATGGGTCATATTTTGGTTCCTTTTTCATGTATATCAGTCTGTATATCATCCGTATTCAGAATACTTCAGCCTCCAAAAGCCTGCATCAATTTTTGACCTTGTATATTATTTATACAACTGTTGTATACTGCTTTATACAACAGGTATACAACCTCTTTTCGGTGTTTTTGGGGCCTGTTTCAGCTTCTCTTTCACCACAAATATGAGGATGACTCAAAAAGACTCAAGGATACGCAAGAGTGGAGTCCAAAATGAACTCGGATGGAGTTTCACATGCAAATTAAAACATAAAGTAAACTAAAGAGATTAACATTTAAGGAAGGAAATAAAGTGATAGAAAATACTAACATTTACCGGGCATCATTGATAAAACAACACTGAACAATAATTTAAAGGGAAGTTGATGAAGCTTACTATTCTACGAATATAAATGTGAAGGGAATGTGAGAAGCAGGGGAAACAAAACTCTTAAGTGTGACATACACAGATATTTTGAACACAATTTCAAGGAAAAGGAAAAGAGTCACAATGATACTGTATGTCAGTAAAACCAACTAAATAGTGATGAAGCAGGTTTACACAGCCAACACATTTAATATTGAAACTCAACAAAGACAAAAGGACTAATCTAAAACAAACTCAAATAGACACTCACCGTAGAGATACAAATTATCAATTTGTAACATCCAAAATAGCTTACTGGTGCTCGACTCTACTAATACATGGAATCAGAAAACGGTCAAGGACAGACACATATCATATACAGGTTGCCAAACTTTTGAGAACAAGGGAATTAATTTGAGAACAAGGGAAATGGGCTCAAAATTTTAAAATGGCAGGGATGAAAAATGGGAATTAAATTGGAATGTTGGTGGGCTGCTGATAAAAGTGAAAGATGACCCAAGCTTGGTCTCAAGAGGGTTTAAGGTGAGCCAAAATGGTAGTGAGAATTTGTAATAAAAAGGGTTAGATTTGCAAATACAGAATGACTAAATGGATTGCAATTAGTCATATAAAATTCACAATATAGCCAAATTGAATTTAATTTGCAAATTCAGCTAAAATCTAAGAAGAATTTAAATAAAATTAATTAAAAAGCTTCTTAAACTTTACGAAATGAACTAATATATAACTAATCTAATTAACCAAATATTTAATTAAAAATAAAATCTTTTTTAGATTATTTCAAATATTTATATGATATGCTAATTATATACAAAATTATAAAAAAAGAAGTTAAAATTAATTAAAAATAACTTGAAAAATATTTTGAACTTTATAAAAATTAATTTTCAAATCTTTTGGAATTTCAGAAGCTCGATGATTAATTTGTATTGTGGAGGTCCAACATTGGGTGTCAACACTTATGCAATGTGGAAACTTTGCTTTGCTTTTAAGTTCACTTTTAGAATCAACTTTATACTGAAAATTTGCTCTTAAGTAATGAAATTCTGGGCACTTATGCAATGTGACTTGTATTATTTATGTGTAGCTTTATTTTTATTTGCGAGAATAGGTACGACAATTTTGAGTACTTATGCAATGTGTTTTGTGTTATTTCTGTGTAGCTTCGTAGGGAGAATAGGTACTGTGATTAACACTTCTTGCTTTACTTCATTGTACAATTTCAAACACTAACAAATCATGAAAAACAGATAATTAAGACAATTTTAAGCACAAACAAATTCAAAGTTTCATTACGGTAGAGCAAATAGAGACCACAGAAATTATGAAAATTTCATTTGATCCTTCAACCTAAACAATAACAAAATAAATCATTTGATCCTTCAACCAAATTGGGTCAGAATGCTAACAAATATAACAACAAAATAAATCATCATACAGCGAAGGAATTTCCCAAAACAATAACAACCTTCATCTTTTTTTCTTCATTTTCATCCCTTTCATCTTCTTCTAATTCCTTAATTCTTTCACTAATTTCGGAAGAATAAATTGATATCTTTCGTCGACTCTCTCCTTGTCTCTCAATCGAATAAACTACAATTTCAGGCCTCACAATGAGGATAAGACCAAATCCGTCTTTTGGAATCGCGATCTGACCAAGACATCTGCATTTGAAATAAGATTCCATGCTTGCATCACACTTCAACGTTGATCATTGAATTATTCTCACCCATGCACAACTTATTCAACTCGAATTTTGTCATAACCCTAATATTTATACATAAAAACTGTGAAAGAAAATTAAAATCACAACTAATAATCAACATAAAAAGGTGTAAATATAAAGAATATATTAAGAACTTACTTTACCTTTTTGAAGCAAGAAGCAATTTAACTTGAAGATAATGAAGGGTTTTTTTTTTCAAAAGATGAAGAACACTGATAAATAAGAAGACAACTAAGTTATTTTTTTTTTCAAGTTTATTTTAACACGTGGCCAATTTTTATTGGTCAGTGTTATCTAAAATCTGTACCCCCGCGCCTAACATAGATGAAGTCACTGACTCAATCACGCAGGATAAAAAGAGATAGAAAATTAATTGTAAAAAAGTTCGAGGCTAATAAGACCTTAGTAAAGGTCAAGTGTGTCTCAGGAATTTAGGGCATAGACTTGAGGAGGGGGGGATACCTTTTTTCCTTACTTGTATAACATCTTAATTTATAAATGGAATAAAAACATAATTTAACTTTTAACATTTTTGGTTCCATTTATAGTAATATACTAGTCATGGGCACGTGCGAGCCATGCTAAGTTGTTTCATTCTCTCTCTCTCTCTCGCATTTGTAAAACAGTCTTATCACAAGTGCGTGCAATATTATTGATTTAGTTAAATAATCTTCTCATGAGTGCATGAGTTATAATTGATCTCGTAAAGAGATAAAGATTTAATTGATGCATATAATAATATGTAGGATATTTATGTGGTAAATTATGAACAACATCATTAACTTAATATGGAGCATGAAAGTACCATAAATTATGGAAAAATAATAATATTAAAACATTAAAATGCAATACAATATCTACAATAAACTTAGTGTATTCTTTATGTCAATCAATAAAGATGCACAAGGATATAATATTTACCAAACATATACTAATTCTTCTTTTTTAAATTTGAATAGCGAGCAACTTTAACTAATAATATAAATGTCACGTTATTTGAAGCAAGTAAATACAAGGTGGAGATGTAGTTACCAATTTTAGTGGTGCCGAAAGCAAGATATGATCTGTTAAAAGTATTATTGTAATGAAAGTATTATACACGAAACGCTTGCAAAACAGAAAAGTCTCTGGCTGACAATATTTTGACTTGTTACGGCAATAGCTTTATTTTGTTGATCCTTCTAATGTTGTGCAACTACTTAGGAATTGTATTTTCTTTCGAATAATTGATGGTCAAATAACTACAGTATTTGAAGTTCAACATATTTGCTTAAAAATCAACAAGAAAATTCATTTAGGCAAGAGTATTTTTTAACAAACTACTAAGATTATGAATTGCTACTCTCAATCAATAAGGCTCCTTAACTAAACCAGAACTAACAAATAAGAATGATAATTTGTTAAAAGTTTCTTTAAAAATATTTATAATTTTATCTCTACAAGATATAAAACAACCAAGTTAAACAAATGACGCCCCATTGAAACTGTTAAAATTTGAATCAAAGAGCCAGATAGTAACTAAGATATTTATTGCTACCAGGAAATACAGGAACTTCTCTAAAAAGAAGTTAAACAGAATGCCAACTAAAATTATGATTAAGGAGGATAAATATAAAATGTTGTGACACATACAGACAAGGAAGCCAAAAAGCAACTTTCAGGAAAAATAAAAAACAATAGTTAGTTTATCTCCAGGATAGTTCTGAAGACATTTAAGTTAACACCATCTCTCTTTCAGCATACCTGTATGCTCTAAAATTCCAATTAATATGATTGATTCAGTATTTAATTGTTTTCAATATAAAATTGAATACAACCGTTGAACCAAGTGTTGGAAAACTATAAGTACAACGGAAGCATATCAGAATCTTTACAGCTTACATGAATAATAGATAATCGGTCGAACTCACAAACAACTTCTTAAACTTGTAGAGTTTTTCCCTTCAGGTATTTCAACTACGCCACTTTCCTATTGAATCATTGAACCACTCATAAATTTTTTATTTTAAACATTGTTGGCTTATTTTGATCGGATTTTCTATTATAAATGCCATCAATTGTGTTCATATTGTAATGATTTTGATTGAAAGAATGAAGACAAATTGTGTGTTAGTCTCATTTGTTTCTAATATGTTCAAATGACTTGAAACAAAACACAATTATTCTCAAACATTTTCACTATCAATTGGACTAATGAGTTCTGAAACAACATATGTATCCTCTTGCAATAACCTTACAAAATCTGATTCAACATCAGCCAACGGTGTTTAAAATGAACAAATTATGGGTTGTTCAATGATTCAATAGAAAAATAGCTGCAACACCCTGGAATTTTTTTGAGCTAACACTCGAACTGTTCTTCATAGTGAGTGAGATTTTACCAAGGAATTAAAAATTTCTTTAGTATTAAGGTGAGGTGACCAGATGTAGCACACTAGAGTACTGAAAAGGCCTTAATTGGAAAGAGCGAAATCTGTAATTTTGCAAGTTATGCATAATTATGAGTTTTAGGCGAACATTAAAACGATCACAGCTCTCAGCACAAAATGATTTAGGTGTGCTACAAGATACCTTAGGAAATATCTTTGAATTTTCTTTTCAACGCCACCGAATTTGCTAAATTTCGAGTTGATTGAGTGAGATATGACCTTTTGAAGTTAGGTTGTCCAGTTAAGAAAAGTTAGCCGAAAATAATAAGGGGTATTTTGGTCTTTTCATTACCCAATCATAATTAATTCATTTTTTGTAAGGTTTTAAGGGTATAATCCTATTCGGTTCATTTTTATAATCCTAATATACGCATAGGGTTTTAGTTGAGGGTTCAAGATGAGAGAGGAGAAAGGAGGAAAGAACCAAAGCATTCGTTCAAGAAATTCAAAATTTCTCCAAGAAGCTAGTTTTTTGAGGTATGTAAGCTTCCATAGTGTTAGGTTCGTTCATTCACACGCCAATCATGATTTATTCAGTGTAATTTCGTTCTTGAAATTTAAGGATTTATGTTCTTGATAAGTATTTTTGAAATTTCATTAAGTTTTGAAGTAAGATTGTACTTGGGTCAACTTTAAACGATCATATCTTTTATAATAGTAAGAATTACGTGAGCCATAACCTATCCAATCAAAGATAATTGAATCTAATTTCCAACGCCACTAATTCGCATCAATCCAATATCTAAGTAAAGAGTTATGACTAGTTTAGTAACCTATACAGTGCTGTTATGAATTAGCCGACTAGAAAACATTAAAAATAGTTGTTTTTGTATTTTTACCTCCAAGAACACCATAAATAAATTTCTTGTATAATAAAATGTCAAAACAATTAGATTTTCATGGCCAGTAATGAAAATCATAATTCTTGGCCATAGATATTTCAAGAAACTAATTCAAGAATCTCAAGAAAGGTTTTCTTGATTGTTTACCTTCAAGCTAGTGTCAAGGTTTATAATCAAATTCTTCTTCAAGATTTTGATTGATTCTTCAAGATTATTCAAGAATCTTATTCTTCTGGGTATGTAAGTCTATCATAGTGTTGGACTAGTTTATCTTCACATCCTACATTTACTTTCATATCAATAAAAGATTAATCTAGGATTCTACCCCTAGATTTGAGAATTGTTGAGATAAGTTGATTTTGAGTTCTTGAGTTTATGTTTCTTTTAAAAGTTCTATTCCTAACTATAAATTGTTATATTGTTATTGAGATCATTCATATTATAAACCATAACTCTTGAATTCATAATTTACATTCAAGATAAAGTTAAAGAGTAGAGTTCAAGAAAGCCTTTGAGTTTAATTTGAATCCTTTGAGATCAACTATTGAATTGAACTAAGATATGAGGAATTAAGTAAGGGAATGAGAAGAGTTGTATACATGAGTTCCATGTAGTTATTTAGACCTTGGAGTCAAGTCGTTCATTCTCATAACGTCCGCATGAACTCTATCATTTAAATACCTTTGAGAGGAGTAGCATCTTCAAGTTCTAAGTCTTGAGTAATAAGTTTCTAACACAGAGTTTATATTTCTAATCATGGGACTATAACATGTTACCCATGAAGTCTTTGAGTTGAATTGTTCATGCACATAATTTTGCATGAACCCTATAAGTCGAACAGACTTGAGATGAGAAGTTTCTTTGAGTCTTTGAGTTGATTAGTTAATTCTCATAATTCAGCATGAATCCTCTAAGTTGAATATATGAAATCATCTATAAACCTGAGATCATGAACCTTGAATCCATACTGTAATACTTTAAAAGTCCATGACATAAGCTAGAGCCTCACGTGATGAACTAAAACTCAGAACATTGTTTCTAATCCTAAAATAATGTTTATAAACCATTTAGGATATTTTAGAGACAAGACGTCAAGGAACATCCATGACGTTCGGAAACTAGCTAAATCGAACTAGTTGACATCCCTATGTTTGTTGAAGGTTTGGGAGGGTCATATGAAGATCAAACTTGTAAAAAGACTTTAAATAGGTAGAATGTAATACAGAGGGTCCAAACATCCAGTAACGACTCCCCAAGGACCGCCCAAAGAGTCCTTAAGGAGGACCCAAACCTTGGCGAGCAAGCTGCCAAAGCAGCTTGCGACAAACTAAAATTGAAGGTCACAGCGCGATGCGCAACTGACACATGGGGTGGAAAAATTTGAAGTGCGATGCGTTCACTCCACGAGGTCCACTTCCTCAAATCAAATTTTAAAAATAAAAGGTGAAATTAGCCCCGCTACGCGCAACCACTTCCCAGATTCGTTGAATCGTATTTTAAGCATATTGACATCATAAAAAGACTCAATTAAGGTATGGGTCTTTTAAGTAATTTAGGAGGTGATTATATATAACCTAAGGGTCAGTTTTAAGTCATTTTTGCACTCACCTAAACCACGTTCCCGATACAAAATCCAAAAAGCTCTCATCTCTCTCTACTTTCTCTCTCTCTAAATCCTCCATTAAAGAAGCAAGAAAGCTTGAAGAACAAGACCAATTTCTCTAGGATTTCACTTCAATTTCGTGGATTAATCTTCATTAAGGTATGAGTTCTTCACTCTTGGGATTCCTTTCCCCAAAAGGTCCTTTCAAAGTTGATTTCAAAATCACCCAATTCCAAGAGTTCTTCTATTCTAATGGATTTTCTTCTAAACTTTCAATTGATGATTGATTATGATTAATTGTGATTGACTATGAATAATTAAGTATAGATTATTGATTAGTTGATGATAATTGTGGGAAATTCGTGTGGATCATGTATGTTTCCCAATTTCTAAAAATCTTGGATCTTGCTTATAAATTGATGGAAATTGGAGAATGTATTGATTGATAGACTTGTTTTTATCCATTCTAATTTGTTCATGTACTGTCTAGGTTAATGTATTGTTGGTATTGGATCTATTTTTTGAAAAATTCACGATGAACCCTTTTCCCCCAACCCTAGGTTATGAATTCGAGTTAATTGGGATAGTGATGGTGCAATTAACTTCATTATTGTGTTAATTACTATTGTGTGATGATATTACACCCATTACTGAGTTGAATTGGATGGTTGATGGTAAAACCTTGATGATGGCCTGTGAAGGAGATTGGGGTAAGTCTTATGATCTCGATCCTTTACTTCAATTATGATTACATGTTTAGTAATGAAGCTATATTAAGGTATACCTCTGATAAGATTGATTAGGGTTGGTATGATGTTGAATTGGAATGTCTTGAATTATTACTTGTGGGTTGTTGGCTAAGATGTAATGACATAAGGGTGGTGATGAATTTGCCTATGTGCCTTGTCATAATATGATTATGTGAATGTGCTGACCTCACATGTGTTAATTGTAATGAAAGAAAAATACTCATGCAATTCTATTGAGCTATGATTGATGACTATATAAGGGGTAGACCCTACGACCTAAACTATGTTATACTTACTAATGAAAGACATTTCAAAAGGGACTCTAGCTTAGCACCGAGTGAACTAGAAATGAGAAGTATCCCTTACTACATAAGGAAGGTAGTATCACTAATGTACTCATGATATTGGAAACTATAATGCAAGTAGCATAAAGAAGGTCCCAACTACATCTCCTAGTTCTTGATCTATGTTTCCCGCATTGGAATACTAGCTAGTGCATTCACATAGATGATATGTTCATGTTTTGGTGCTACCTTGGCAAGTAGTCTGCCTTATTTCGATGTAGGGTTTCATGACACCGGATTCCACATTAGCTCATGTGGTCTATGTCGGTTAAGTCAAGATATTCCCAAAAAGGTAAAATGAATTAATGAAGTGAACTCTAACTAGGATGACCTAAGGGGTTTGACTTAGTCTAGGTGGGGGTATGGGACTCTACCTATACATTGCACTAGTTAGCCTTGAGGGAAGTCTTAGAAGGATGTTCTTATGTGCTTATATGCTTATAAATGTAAATGATATGTATATGTTGATCTTACGTGTTAATGACACTATGTGATATGGTTTCACTTATGAACATGTGGTTGGTATTTATTATTAAAGTTTGATGATGGTTACTCTTAGTGATGTAGTGTGTGAAGTTGTGAATTGCTTATAGTTCTTGTTGGGTTACTTGATTGAGTGAGGTTATGGGGTCTTACTTAGTCATTGCACAAGTGGAATTAGTGAGGGTTGATGAGTAATGATCTTGCTTTGATTATGATGTTATGAACTCTTATACATACTTTTTGATATTTTAACTTGATGATAGAGTTGTCTTGATTATGTGCTCAATTATATTGATACGCATGTTGGCTTGACTAGACTTGGTATTGTGGGTCTAGTGATGTACATGGTCTTGACTTAAGAAATATGTGCTTATTGATTGGTATAGGTTCTTGAATGTGCATAATGAGTTTTCAAAGTAAATTAGCGTGCTTTAATGAAATTTCCCTTTTTAGAATGATTTCTGTGTTGGGTGTGCATATGTGCCCATACTTAGTACAAGTGATATGCTAACCCCATTTCTCCCTTTTGTCCCAAACATTTTAGGTTTCGGTCATTGAAGGATTTGTGACGACATTTGAAGGTGTGGGTATGTCCTCAAGTCCGAGGATGATGCCTTGTTATTACTCTAGCCATGGTTCTTTGTTATAGTCTAAATACAATCTTTTCATTCATGTTGTTTCAAGATATTATTGTAAGCCCTAAGTGGCATTTCTACATTGTTTAAGGGCTTATGCCCATGTTGATTTGACTCCATTTAGATGGTTTAATATGAGACATCCCTTTTATGACTATGTTATGTATCTTACATATATATGTGCCATAAAAATAGAAGACTATGTAATTTTCTTATACGAAGGGTCTATATATACTCGATATGAATATATTATGTGTAAGCGAGAGGTCTAAGTAAACCTCATGAAGTAGTATAGATGAAAACTTTCAAATTTTCCACATTTTTAACCTATAAATGTGATGATAAATGCTAAGAGGCTAGTCTTAGTCCTCTTCGAGGACGACGACGCTGGTTGTGTCTAGGGGGTACTTCCCGGATATGACACATACTTCAATTCAAGGAAAGTTAAGAGTCAAGTCTAGAATTTAAGGAGCAAGTCAGACAGAAGTTAATAAAGTTTTCAAAAGTCTTTCACCAACATTTTAAATTTATTTTGAAGACTTAAGCTTTGAGTTGAGTAAAGAGTAAGAGTAAAGTTCATTTCTTCGACGATTATATGGGAACTTTGAGTTGAATAAAGAGTAAGAGTAAAGTTCATTTCTTCAAAAATTATATGGGAACTAAGTATTCTCAAGAGTAAATGGTTTTACATTTAAGAGTAGAGGAAACTGAGGATTCCAAAAGAATTTAAAAATGTTTTTGCATTTTGAGCAAGAAAGGGAACATCGATTCCAAAAGAGCTTTTAAGTTAAGTTTTGAGCAATTTTATCAAATCACAGAAGAAGTATGTTTTTAAAACATGATGAGCTAAGTATATTTTTGGAGTAGTATTGAGCACCAATATGGACAAGCAAGTTCATATTAACTCATGTTTCCATGAAAATCATGTAGCCACCATGGGTAGAAAACAGTCATACTTTTTAGATGAATCCTTTACACATAGACTAGTGGATCACTAAGTTAAGTTAAGGTCCTATACTAATGGAAAGATGTAGGGTGGTCCTTGGAAGCATGAGGTAGAGTGTTGTATCATCGCTATAACTCTTAAGTGATGGTTTTTGGTTAGAGAAACTCCCACATAAATTATATTACTTTACCATATAAGTAAAGTTGAGTTGTTATTGCATTTTCTTTAACAAACTTAGTTGCTTTTATTGTTTTATAAAGCTTTCTATATTGCATGTGTATTCTTATTTTACATTGAGTTGAGTACCAAGAGTCGAATATCTTATCTTTAAGTTGAGTATCTAATCTTTGAGTTGAACATCTAATCTATGAGTTGAGTATCTTATCCTTGGTACTTCTGAGTTGAGTAAGTTTGAGTAGTTTTGAGTATCTTTGAGAATTCCTTGAGCTGAGTAAGTTTGAAAAACGGTAAGTATGTTTCCATTTTTATCAAGTTCAAGCTTATGTTATGTTTTAGAATACACCTTACATGCTCATACATTCCACGTACTGAGCCATTTGACCTTCATCTTCTCATGATGCAGACACATGCATTTAGGATCTTCAACAGGAGCTTCGTTGATACATCCAGAGTTCCAGTTAGCTATGATGATCCTCCTTCCTTTCGGAGGATTTAATTTACCTCTCAGTTATGTCAGTTGTTAGAATGTCGTGGGTCTTGTCTCGATTTCCATCACTATCAGTTGGAGGCTTCATAGATAGACAATGTTATTGAGAAGTCTATATCATTTATTTTATTAAATGTTTTAAAGACTTAAGTTGTCTATTTGATGGCGAGTTGAATATAATTATTTTTTATTTAGACTTTTCTTTTGAGGTAAAGCTTTGTAAAGTTGAGTTTATTGAATTTTTCTTTCAGTTTTAAGATTTTGTATGCTTAAGTTAGTCTTCCGCTTGTAGTCATCCAGGATGAGGATTCGCTTGGGGCCCAACAATTGTCTTCGAGTGCCAGCTACATCCAGGGTGTAGACTCGGGTCGTGAAATAACATAGTTGAGATACCTGAGGGGGAAAATCCATCAAGTTTAAGGATCTATTTATGTATAGACACATAATCATGCCAAAACACATAAACTGAAATTTAATTCGATAAATACCTCTTGAAGTGTGATCAAATACCTTCAAGCGAATCTCCACAAACCTTCAAGCGAATCCACAAAGTGATCCCAAGTTTACATCTGAACTCTCTCAATACTTGGGTGGACAAGTATGATAGTTTTAATTCCTCCTTCTAGAGTTAGAAGAATCCCTAATTATAGAGATTTCTTCCCAATCCAAAGATGACATGAAAACACACGTTATTTTTCTTCAATCGAAAAATACACGCTAGTTTTCTTTTTATAAGAAAACTCACGCTCATCTCCCCTTTTTCTCTTTAGAAATATGATTCTAAGTTCTAGTTAAATATGTGCATTATAGGACCACATAATTAATTACTGAAGCTTCTTATTATGAAAATAATTAATTTGAATTATTTTTACCATAATAAATTACAAATCATTCCACTAGAAATTCGTAATTGCACTTCTCTATTTATATTACATAATTTTCCATCAAACTCTTATGTGATTCCCCATGTTAAGATTACAAATACTAATCAATAGATTAAACGGGAAAAGGCCTAAAATACCCTTGAAGTATTGAAAATGGTACAAAATTAGCCTCCATCCACCTATTGGCTCCAAAATGCCATTTTCATCCACCTATTGGCTCCAAAATACCCTTGTTATCCACCTTTAGGTTTAAAATTGACCACTTTTTTAATTGTTTTAAAATTAAACTCTTTAAATATTTTTCAAAATACTTGGCGTTCAACTATTGATTATAATTTTAATTTATTAATATAATTTATAAACCAACCCACTACCCACTCATTACTAACTAAACCTCACTCAATTAATAATCCAATTATGATATCAAAATTGTCATAAACACTACTAAAACACGATGAAATTATAGATTCCTGAAAATCACATCCAAAATTATTTGAGTCCGAATCGAAACCCCAATTAAATTTAGGTTGGGCCGCTTATTTAGGAGGACACTTTCTTTCAAAATTGAATTAGAAATTTATGATTAAAGGTAAACAAGTAATACATCCCGTATGCACTTTTTTAAAATATAATTTTATAAATATTTATGATTTGTTTTAAAACCTTTAATATATTATTTTGAAAAAAAGTTACCTATGAAGTAACATCACATAGTTGAGACGTAAGAATAATTAAGATGAACATAGTCACACTTTTAAGTTTATCGGTGATTTTTATTTAGCCACTTAAATGTTTGATAATTTACTTCTATAATTTTTAAAAACACTCAATTGGCAGTAGCTTGCATTAATAGTGTGATGAATTTATTAAGAGGAATTTAATTAGTAATGGGTGGGTAATGAATTGATATATAAATTATACAAATAAGTTAAATTATAACAAATAGTTGATAAATTATACAAATAAGTTAAATTATAACAAATAGTTGAGCACCACGTATTTTAAAAAATATTTAAATAGTTTAAATATAAAACCGTTAAATAAGTGGTCAATTTTGAACCAAAAGGTGGATGACAAGGGTATTTTGGACCTAATAGGTGGGTGGAAAGGGTATTTTGGAGCCAATAGGTGGATGGAAGGTATTTTTGTACCATTTTCAATACTTTAAGGGTATTTTAGGTCCTTTTCCGTAGATTTAATTACTAATAAATTTAATTTAATGATTATTTTTTTTAGTGCACTGATTAACTTATTTTAATGTGTCGGATTCATAAATCCACTTGTAAGGTTTGACACGATGAAAACTTATAAGTTTCACAAAAAGGCATATCAATCGATCTCTATAACGAGACATGGATTCCATTAACTAACTTATTATTTCACCAATATATATTATTATCATACAACATACCATACATATTGACCCATATCTGAATCTAACATTTTAATAAATCAAAGCGATAATTTATATATATAGATCATAATAGTTATCTCATGATTAAGAACATAAGTTCATTTAATAGTTTAAAGAATATGTTTTTGTTAGTCAGTCTAAAACAACTATCTCTACTCGGTCTCGTTCAATACATACAAAATGTACTAGCACAAGAAGTTGGAACTATACCGTTCCCATAATCATGATAAATTACATATAATCTCGTGCTACAATCCGATGACATGTCCAATTTTCATCCTAGATTGTGAACAAAAAACTCTATACTTATCAGAACCGATGATTTAATCCCCCAAGTATAAGCTAAAACTTTACACACTAAATAATATATTATATAAGTAAATAGACACCACAAATGAATATATGATCTATTAAAACTGAATATATATTTAATCTATAGTAAATAATATATCTTAACATATGGTTAATAATACATATGTATCCCAACAATCTCCCACTTAAAATTTTAACCATCAAGATGGTTATAATGTATTATACCTAAATGCATGGTTAATATGATATACAACAATCTCTCATTTAGATGTTTAATCTTGAAAATTGTAAGAATACTATGTCTAAACACATGATTAATAGTATTAACCCTAACACCAAGTTCCAAAGCTACATCACTACCAATATCTTGACCATTTGTATAATTGATTAACAGAATACTAATAAAGAATTATAAGAAACAGAGTAAAAAGAAAAAACTACAGTGTCAACCACTATTCTCATTAAATAAACTGTGTCAGAACATTGATACATGAATCAATATCTCTTCTTTCTGTAAGTGCTAATAAACTTAACCCTAAATAATAACAGAGGGCATTTGTAGATCAAATTAGACTAATCATAAGCCTCTTTAGGTATCACAGTACTCCTGATACCTTAATTAGTGATGTAGAATATATTGTGTTGTTTAATTAAGCAAATAGAAAAAGAAGAGAACAAATTTACGTCACATAACAGAAATCAAAATATCAAAAACAATGTGTCTCATTTTCAAGAGAACGAAACAAAATAAGCTAGATAAAAACATACATAATAAACACTGAAAACAGAAAAGCTCTTGATAAATAAAGAGGAAAAAAATTTGACTTGACAATGATGTATTTTGTTGAGACACATAGAAGAGAAACACATCAATGAATCATGACATGTTATTGGAGATATTTATATAAATAAATAAATGATATGAAAAGGTATTGTATTGGATGATAATTAAAGCAATGGGACTTGAGCGTCGGGAAAGGGTTGTTATAGTGATCGAGAAAGGTTGTTTATCAAGAGCTGAGCGACTCATGATAAAGAGAATGAAACAAAATAATCTAGATAAAACATACACAATAAACAGGGAAAACAAAGCAGCTCTTGAAAAATAAAGAGGAGAAAAAATATTTACGTGACAATGATGTATTTGGTTGAGCCATATAGAAGAGAAACATATTAATGTACAATTTCATGTTGTTGGAGACATTTATATTGATCAGTGAAAAATCTGAAAAGGTTTTGTATCAGCTCATAATTAAAGTAATGAAACTTGAGCGTCACGAAAGGGTTGTCACTGTAATGACCCGGAAGGTCATTTTTGGAAATTTTAAATATTAGTGTAACTTGAGTTAATTAATTGATAGTTTATGGGCTAAAGTGATAATTTATTTAAGACCCTATACCATTTAGACTATATTTAATAAAATATGTGGGTAAAACCTATCACTTTTAGTACTTAAATAATTCTAAAAAAAAATTAAAATATAAAAAGTAGGGAAAAGGAGGATCTGCTTGTGGCGGCGATGTTGAACGAGTGCAGGTATGTTGCTTTGAATTTCTACTTTCAACATTATATATTATATATCATATATATGCATAGGCAATTATGGTAGGTAGAAAGAGAGAGTAATGTATTAATCAAATCTTTACAATTTTAATTATTTTATAATATTTCTAATTGTTGTAAAAAAAAATAAAAAAAATACTAACAATAATCTAATCATTGGCATTGATTGCCACGATATGATGATACATATATGTTTGGAAAGTTTGGATGCAGGTAATATAATCTGCAAATTGTTTTTTTTTCATTTCGTAAAACTGTCGATTTTAATATTATTTTTTTCTTCTTCTTTGATTTATTTTTCTTTTCTTATTGTTTACATTATAAACTAAGATATTATTAAATTGGGTTGTTGGAAGTGATTGGAAAGAAAAATATATGTAAAAATTTGTATTTTTGAAAAGTTGAGAATGTATCAGGATGGTGACCTCTACTGATTAAGCCTTTGACTAGACGGAAGTATTGGAGAGTAAATTTACAGAAATATCCTTACTATTGTTAGCATATTATAATTTGAGTTTATTATACTAAGATAGATAATTAATTGTTGGTGAATTATTATAGTTGGTATTAAAAAAAAAAGAGGGACTTAACCTTAGACTTGGAACTTGGAAAATATAATAGTTGAAATGTTAGTTGGTATCAAGAATTACGAACTTGATTATAAATTTGGGGTGAATTTTTAGGTCAAGGTTAAACATATAAAAGTGTGAGTGTTGTTAGTTTTGAAACCTTATTGTGAATATATACTTGAATAGATTCCATTGGTTTGGAAGCTCAACGGAAAGGGAAGGCTCAAGTCCAACAGTAATTATTCGATTGGCTAAGGCAAGTGAATTTCTAAACTCTTGTTAGGCGTACGAAATTCGTGTATTTCCTTGTGTGATGTTGAGAATGATTTGGAGACTTGTTGTTTATTTGTTGGTGTTGTATTTCTTGTTGTAAATTGTGCTTTGTTATCAAATGGTTATCTCCTCCTTTTCATTTGAGCATGTCATTTGCATTGTATCTGAGACATGGTTGTGGTAAGAGGATGATGTACTATTTTCGAGGGTCGTATCGCGCGCCGCGATGGATATTATATTTCAAGGGACGTATCGCGCACTGCGAAGGTTACTATTTTATGGAGGGTCGTGTCGTGCGCCGCGACAGATGCATGGACAGATATGTCCCCCATGGGTCCCGGCCTGAGAGACAGCGGGTGTGTATCGTTAGGAAAGACATGCATCACGATATTTGACATTGCATCTCATGGCATTGCACATTTTTATTATTGATGAACTTGAACATGTGTTTTGCTGATATTGTGATTGTTTCTCTGTGAAGCTTGTGACTGTTGAATATTGAGTTGTTATTGAGAATGTATAAACTGATAGAGTGTGGTTATTGAGTGGTGTGTTTGGTAAACTGTTAGGCTGTAGCGTGGAGGTTTAGATAGGGCGTAAGGAGTACCCGTATTTTGTTCACTTAACTTGTGTTTAGAGGTTTGCTTGTTGGGTACCGCGTGGTTTGGTACTCACCCCTTGCTTCTATAAATTTTTGTAGGTTACGAGCCCGAATTTTTGTGATACCTTCCATTCTCTTCGTTTCCGAGGCATCTTGTGGAGGATTGTGAGGTAGCTGTTTGTCATCTCTGCGAACTTTCCTACTCCAGTTTATGACTTTGTTTTTACTTGAAAAACAACTTCATGTTAGACTTCTATTTTATTTCAAATTCTAATATTTACATTAGAGGCTTGTGCACGTGACAACCTGGTTTTGGGGATTGAATTAATATGACTTGGTTTCATAATAGAAATTGTTATTGGATTGTCATTTACTTCCGCACTTTGTTAGATATTGGATTTTAGGCTGACTTGTCTTGGTGGGATAAGACGAGTGCCATCACGTCCATTTTTGGGTCGTGACAAAATGGTATCAGAGCCCCAGGTTCATAGGTCTCACGTGTCTGCAAGCCGAGTCTACGTAGAGTCTCAAGGGTCAGTACGGAGACGTCTGTACTCATCTTTGAGAGGCTATAAAGATTACTAGGAAACTTCCTTTTGTTCATTCTTTCTCATCGTGCGTAGTTACCTTCGTTAGTACTGAGTTGTTGTATACTCTTTTGACAGATGACGAGGACCAGAACTAATGTTACAGGTGGTAGAGGGGAGGCACTTCCCGAGGCACTTGTTGAGGCCCCAGCTAGGGGTAGGGGTAGATCTCGAGCTAGAGGTCGTGCTAGTAGTACGACAGTAGCCAGAGGTCGTGGACGTGGAGCAGCACCACTGAGAGGTAGTGCTAGAGAGGTCTCTACCGAACCTCAGATTGATGACAGAGAGGACCAGGTTTCTCCAGATCCCGTAGTCACACCTTTGCTTCAGGATACGCTATTGAGGGTGTTAAGTGTGCTAGAGGGCTTTTCTCAGGGTGGTGGTGCAACTACCACACCACATGACTCTTGTACTAGAGAGGGGGCTCAGACCCAAGAGCAGCAACAAGCTCTGGTTGTTCAGGATGCGGTGGGGCAACTACCAGTAGATCCCGTGGTTCATAACGATATTACACCAGCAGTTGGTGGTCAAGTTGCATCGATGGTTGTTCTGACAAAGGATGAGCAGCGTAGGTATGAGAGATTTCGAAAGATGGACCCACCTCAGTTTCAGGGTGGGAAGAGCGAGGACGCTCATGAGTTTCTAACTACCTGCCGAGAGTTACTAGAGGTGGTTGGATTAGCTGAGTCACATGGGGTTCGATATGCTACACTCCAGCTTTGTGGACCAGCGAGAGACTGGTGGAGGACTTATTCGGGATGTTTGCCAGTTGGATATCCTCCAGTGACTTGGGAGCAGTTTGCTAGCGCATTCCAAGATCGTTTTATCCCATGGAGCGTGAGAGAGGAGAGTCGCTTGAGGTTTGAGAGTCTGAGACAGGATGGTTTATCGGTTACAGAGTATGAGGCGCTTTTTTTCCAGTTGTCTAGGCATGCGTTGGCCATTATTCCAAATGATACAGAGAGGATCCATAGATTTGTGAGGGGATTGACTTTCTCTATCAGGTCAGCTGTGTTTCGGGCATCTAGGGAGGGGGCTTCTTTCCAGTCCATTGTGAGCGCCGCCAAAGAGGCAGAATTGATGGAGAGATAGGAGTTTGGGGACCCTAAAAGGGCCCGTATATCAGGCCAGTTTCATGGTGCCTCATCTGGAGGTAGTGGATCACAGAGAGTGAGTGGTTCTTTTCAGCAGCGGGGACCTATTCGTGCATCTATGCCGACATTTGAGGGTGGCCAGACATCTAGGGGTTCTTATAGCCCGAGTCAGAGCTCGTACGGTTCACAACAGCGACCTACAGGGCGAGGAAATTATAGTGGGTTTTCAGGGTCCACACAACAGTTCCCAGGTCAGAAATTTTGTTTTACTTGTGGAGATCCCGATCATCTAATGTGGCAGTGTACTTCACAAAGGGGTCGTGGTGGGTCTCGACCTAATTCTTCATTCCAGACTAGACCACCAGCACCACAGGGTAGAGGTCGTGGCAGAGTTCAGTCAGGTAGAGGTGATAGAGTTTCTAGTAGTGGTGTTGCAGCTCAGCAGAGTGGGGGTAGAGGTACCAACAAGGATGGAGGTGGACGAGGAGGCCACTGCTATGCTTTCCCCGGGAGACCTGAGGCGGAGACCTCCGATGCTGTTATTACAGGTATCATCCCAGTATGCCATCGACCTGTGTCTGTTTTGTTTGATCCAGGTTCTACATTCTCTTATGTGTCTACGTATTTTGCTGCTAAATTTGATATGATATGTGATAGCATGACTGTACCTATTCGTGTTTCTACACCCGTGGGTAAGCCCTTAGTGGTGGATCGAGTATATCGATCCTGTCTTATTTCATTGGCTGGGTATGACACTTGGGTAGACTTAATCATTCTGGGGATGGTAGACTTTGATGTTATCTTGGGTATGGATTGGCTTTCTCCTTATCATGCTGTCCTTGATTGTAATGCTAAGACTGTGACTTTAGCAATGCCTGGTATTCCGAGGGTTGAGTGGAAGAGTGCTAGTGGTTCTTATCCTAGCAAGGTCATCTCTTTTATCCGTGCTCAGAAACTGGTGGAGAGGGGGTGTTTGTCTTACTTAGCGTTTATTTGGGATACTAGTGTTGAACCACCTTCCATGGACTCTGTTCCCGTGGTTCAGGAGTTTCTCGATGTATTTCCTTCTGATCTTCCAGGTGTTCCTCCCGATAGGGATATCGATTTTGCTATTGATTTGGAGCCGGGCACTAAGCCTATTTCTATACCTCCATATCATATGGCCCCAGCAGAGTTGAAAGAATTGAAGGATCAGTTGCAAGATTTATTGAGTAAGGGTTTTATTCGCCCTAGTGTATCACCTTGGGGTGCCCCTGTATTGTTTGTGAAGAAGAAGGATGGGACTATGAGAATGTGTATTGATTACTCACAGTTGAACAAGGTAACAATTAAGAATAGGTATCCTCTTCCGCGTATTGATGACTTATTTGATCAGTTACAGGGAGCATCATTGTTCTCTAAGATTGATTTGAGGTCTGGGTATCATCAGTTGAAGATTAGGGCATCAGATATCCCTAAGACAGCTTTTCGGACCCGGTATGGGCATTATGAGTTTCTAGTGATGTCCTTCGGATTGACTAATGCCCCTGCAGCATTCATGGAGTTGATGAATGGGGTGTTTCGACCATACCTTGATTCTTTTGTGATTGTTTTCATCGATGACATCTTGATTTACTCTAAGACTGAGGAGGACCATGTCCGACACCTGAGGATTGTACTTCAGAGGTTGAGAGAAGAGAAGTTGTATGCCAAGTTCTCAAAGTGTGAGTTCTGGCTTACTTCTGTGACATTCTTGGGACACGTGGTGTCCAAGGAGGGTATTAGAGTAGATCCGGCCAAGATTGAGGCAGTTAGAGGCTGGACGCGACCTACTTCACCTACTGAGATTAGGAGTTTTGTGGGATTGGCAGGCTATTATCGACGATTTGTTCAGAGTTTCTCTACTATTGAAGATCCATTGACTAGATTGACTCGACAGGATGTGAGTTTTCAGTGGTCTGATGAGTGTGAGGAGAGCTTTCAAAAGCTCAAGACTTTGTTGACTTCTGCTCCTGTGTTGACTCTACCTGAGGAAGGTGTAGACTTTACTGTGTATTGTGATGCTTCAGGAGTTGGTTTGGGTGGTGTGTTGATGCAGAAGGGGAAAGTGATTGCTTATGCTTCTAGGCAATTGAAATCCCATGAGAAAAACTACCCTACTCATGATTTGGAGTTGGCGGCTGTGGTATTTGTACTTAAGTTATGGCGTCATTATTTGTATGGGGTGCATTCTGAGATCTTCACTGATCATCGGAGTCTTCAATATATCTTTAGCCAGAGGGATTTGAACTTGAGGCAAGGGAGATGGCTTGAGTTGCTGAAGGACTATGATGTGACCATTCTGTATCATCCAGGAAAGGCCAATGTTGTGGCCGATGCTCTGAGTAGGAAGACTCCTAGCATGGGGAGTCTTGCATCTCTTAGTGTTGAGGAGAGACCATTGGCTAGAGATGTTCAATTGTTAGCTAACAGTCTTGTCCGATTACAGATCTTAGAGGAGAGTGATGGGATGATTGCTTTTATTGAGGCTCGATCTTCTTTAGTCGAGAAGATTCATGCACACCAGTTTGATGATGAAAAATTATGTCTCATTCGAGACAAAGTATTGAGAGGGGAAGCTAAGGAGGCTGTCCTTGATTCTGATGGTGTCTTGAGGATCGGAGGAAGGATTTGTGTGCCCAAGACAGGCGATTTGATTAGATTGATCCTTGAGGAGGCCCATTGTTCTCAATATTCTATCCATCCGGGAGCGGCAAAAATGTATCATGATCTGAGTCAGCATTACTGGTGGTGTGGGATGAAGAGAGATATTACAGACTTTGTTTTGAGGTGTTTGACTTGCCAGCAGGTCAAGTGTGAGCACCAGCGGCCTGGGGGTGTATCTCAAAGGATGCCTATTCCTACTTGGAAGTGGGAGCGGATTACTATGGACTTTGTTGTGGGTTTGCCTACCACAGTGGGTGGTTATGACTCTATTTGGGTTGTTGTTGATAGGCTGACCAAGTCTGCCCACTTCATTCCGGTTCGGGTGAAGTATACGGCAGAAAAGTTAGCCGAGCTATATATCAGTCACATTGTTCGACTACATGGAGTTCCTATTTCTATCATATCAGATCGAGGTTCACTATTTACTTCTCATTTCTGGAAGGCATTACAACATGGTCTGGGTACTCAGTTAGATATGAGTACGTCATTTCACCCTCAGACAGATGGTCAATCTGAGCGGACCATTCAAGTATTGGAAGATATGCTTCGAGCGTGTGTGATCGATTTTGGTGCAAGATGGGATCGACATTTACCCTTAGCGGAGTTTGCCTATAATAACAGTTATCACTCTAGTATCCAAATGGCCCCATTTGAGGCATTGTATGGTAGACGGTGTAGATCTCCTATTGGTTGGTTTGATTCGGCGGAGATGGACTCTTTGGATACAGACTTGCTTAGAGATGCTATGGAGCAAGTTCGTATGATTCAGTATAGATTATTGACAGCTCAGAGTCGACAAAAGAGTTATGCAGACCGGAGAGTTAGAGCCTTGGTGTTTATGGAGGGTGATCATGTTTGGCTTCGAGTATCACCCATGAAGGGTGTGATGAGGTTTGGAAAGAAGGGCAAGCTTAGCCCTAGGTTCATTGGACCTTTTGATATTTTGAGCCGAGTGGGAGAGGTGGCCTATAAGTTGGCCTTGCCACCTAGTTTGTCGGCAGTTCATCCTGTTTTCCATGTCTCTATGCTTCAGAAGTATATTCCGGATGAATCTCATGTGATTTCACTCGATTCTGTGGAGCTGGGTCCAGACTTGACATTTGAGGAGGAGCCTATAGCTATTTTGGATAGGAAAATTCGAAAGCTTAGGACCAAAGAGATTGCTTCAGTGAAGGTGCAATGGAAGCACCAATCAGTGGGAGAGGCAACTTGGGAGACAGAGTCTGACATGCATGCCAGATATCCTCAACTTTTTGAAGCATCAGGTACTTTCTTTTACTTTATGTTCGAGGACGAACATGATTTTTAGTGGTGGATAATGTAATGACCCGGAAGGTCATTTTTGGAAATTTTAAATATTAGTGTAACTTGAGTTAATTAATTGATAGTTTATGGGCTAAAGTGATAATTTATTTAAGACCCTATACCATTTAGACTATATTTAATAAAATATGTGGGTAAAACCTATCACTTTTAGTACTTAAATAATTCTAAAAAAAAATAAAATATAAAAAGTAGAGAAAAGGAGGAACTGCTTGTGGCGGCGACGTTGAACGAGTGCAGGTATATTGCTTTGAATTGCTCCTTTCAACATTATATATTATATATCATATATATGCATAGGCAATTATGGTAGGTAGAAAGAGAGAGTAATGTATTAATCAAATCTTTACAATTTTAATTATTTTATAATATTTCTAATTGTTGTAAAAAAAATAAAAATAATACTAACAATAATCTAATCATTGGCATTGATTGCCACGATATGATCATACATATATGTTTGGAAAGTTTGGATGCAGGTAATATAATCTGCAAATTGTTTTTTTTTCATTTCGTAAAACTGTCGATTTTAATATTATTTTTTTTACAACAATTAGAAATATTATAAAAAAATTAAAATTGTAAAGATTTGATTAATACATTACTCTCTCTTTCTACCTACCATAATTGCCTATGCATATATATGATATATAATATATAATGTTGAAAGTAGCAATTCAAAGCAACATACCTGCACTCGTTCAACGTCGCCGCCACAAGCAGTTCCTCCTTTTCCCTACTTTTTAATTTTTTTTTTAGAATTATTTAAGTACTAAAAGTGATAGGTTTACCCACATATTTTATTAAATATAGTCTAAGTGGTATAGGGTCTTAAATAAATTATCACTTTAGCCCATAAACTATCAATTAATTAACTCAAGTTACACTAATATTTAAAATTTCCAAAAATGACCTTCCGGGTCATTACAGTCACAGTGATCGAGGAAAGTTGAGCAACAACTATACGTATGTTATAGTGATCGAGGAAGGTTGAACAAAAACTATACGTTTGTTGAGAATTAAGTTAGGGTTGAGATTATCAGCAAATTTAATCTAAGAAAAAGAATTTTTTTTACATCACATAACAAAAATAAAAATATCAAGAACAAAGTGACTCATGATAAAGGGAATGAAACAAAATAAGCTAAGATTAAAACATACACAATAAACACGAAAAATTGAGTAGCTCTTGATAAATAAAGAGGAGAAAAATTATTTACCAGATAATGATATATTTGGTTGATCCACATAGAAGAGAAACAAATTAATGGACAATGATATGTTGCTAGAGAAATTTATATAGATGAGTGAAGAATTTTAAAAGATTTTGTATTATCTGTTAATTAAAACAATGAAATTTGTGCGTCGAAAAAGGGCTTAAATTATCAACAAATTTAATGAAAAAAGCAGAATTTTTTTTACGTCACATAACAAAAATAACTATATCAAAAATAGAGCGGCTCATAATAAAGAGAATAAAAAAATAAGCAAGATAAAAACATACACAATAAATAGAGAAAATAGATCAACTTTTAATAAATAAAGAGGAGAAAAAAATTACGTGACAATGATGTATTTGGTTGAGCCACATAAAAGAGAAACAGACTAATGGACAATTACATGTTTTGGAGTCATTTATATAGATGAGTGAAGAATCTGAAAAGGTTTTGTACCACCAAAATATTAAAGCAATGGAACTTGGGCGTCGGGAAAGGACTGTTACAGTGATCGAGGAAGGTTGATCAAAAACTACACTTCTCTTATAGTGATCGAGGAAGGTTGAAAAACAACTATACATTTCTTGAACATTAAAATAGAGCTAAGATTATAAGCAATTTTAATCTAAGAGGAAGAAAACAAATTTGCGTCACATAAAGAAAATAAATATATCAAGTACAAAGCGACTCATGATAAAGAGAATGAAATAAAATAAGATAGATTAAAACATATACAATTAAAAAGGAAAATAGAGTTGCTCTTGATAAATAAAAAGGAGAAAAATTGTTTACCTGAAAATGATGTATTTGGTTGAGCTACATAGATGAGAAACAAATTAACGGACAATGACATGTTATAGGAGACATTCATTTAGATAAGTGAAAAATCTGAAAAGGTTTTGTATCAGATGATAATTAAAGCAATAGAACTTGAGCATCAGTAAAGGGTTATTACAATGATCGAGAAAGGTTGAGCAGCAGTTATATGTTTGTTACAGTGATCGAGGAAGGTTGAGCAACAACTAGACGTTTCTAAAAAAATAAATTAGGACTGAGATTATCAACAAATTTAATTTAAGAAGAAGAAACAAATTTTTGTCACATAAATGATATAAAAATATCATGAACAAAGCGACTCATGATAAAGAAAATGAAATAAAATAATCTAGACAACAAACATACACAATAAACAGGGAAAATAGAGCATCTCTTAACAAATAAAGAGTAAAAAAAAATTTACGTGACAATTGTATTCGATTGAGTCACATAAAATAGAAACAAATTAATGGACAATGATATATTGTTGGTGACATTTATATAGATAATTGAAGAATCTAATAATGTTATATATCATCTGATAACTAAAGCAATGAAACTTAGCTTCAAGGAAGGGATGTTACAGTGATCGAGAAAAGTTGAACAACTATACGTCAGTTATAGTGGTCGAGGAAGGTTGAGCGTCAACAATAAATTTCTGGAGAATTAAATTAACGCTATGATTATCAGCAAATTTAATTTAAAAATAAGAATACAAATTTACGTCACCTAACAGAAATAAAAATATCAAGAACAATCGAATTATGATAGAGATAATTTAACAAAATAAGCTAGATCAAAACATAAACAATAAACAGGAAAAATGGAGCAACTCTTGATAAATAAAGAGGAGAAAAATTTACCTAACAATAATGTGTTTGGTTGACCATATAGAACAGAAACAAATTAATGGACAATGACATGCTGTTGAAAACATTTATATAGATGCGTGAAGAATCTTAAAAGGTTTTGTGTCAGCTGATAATTAAAACATGAAACTTAAGCACTGGGAAAGGAATGTTACAGTGATGGAGGAAGGTTGAGCAACAACTATACAACTGTTATATTGATTAATGAAGGTTGACAAGCAAATATACATTTATGGAGGATTAAATTAGGGCTGAGATTATCTGAAAGTTTAATTTAAGAAGAAAAAAAACAAATTTGCAACACATAACATAAATAAAAATATCACGATTAAAGTGACTCTTGATAATCTAAGAAAAAGAAAAAAAATACTCACATAACAGAAATAAAAATATAAAGAACAAAGTGACTCATGATAAATAGAATGAAACAAAATAATCTAGATAAAACATACACCATAAACAGGAAAAATACACCAGGTCTTGATAAATTAAAAACGTAAAAATATTTACTTGACATGATATATTTGTTGAGCCACATAAAGAGAAACAGATTAATGAAAATTGATATTTTGTTGGAGACATTTATATGGATAAGTGAAGAATTTGAGAAGCTTTTGTATCAGCTGATAATTAGAGCAATGGAACTTGAGCGTCAGGAAAGGGTTATTACAGTGACCGAGGAAGGTTAACACCTATATGGCTGTTACAGTGATTGAGGAAGATTGAGCAACAACTATACATTTATGGGGAATTAAATTAAGGCTTAGATTATTGACGAATTCAATTTAAGAAGAAGAAAAAAAATTTACGTCACATAACAGAAATAAAAATATCAAGAACAGAGCGATTCATGATAAAGAGAATGAAACAAAATAAGCAAGATAAAAAATACACAATAAACAGTGAAAAGAGAGCAACTCTTGGTAAATAAAGAGGAGAAAACAATTTACCTGACAATGAGGTAATTGGTTGAACAACATAGAAAAGAAACAAATTGGTGGACAATGAAATGTTGTCGGAGATAATTTTATAGATGAGTGAAGCATCTGAAATGATTTTGTATCAGTTGAAAATTAAAACAATGGAACTTGAGCGCCCGGAAAGGGCTATTACATGTTGCCAATCTGTGATTGTTGCCAATCAGTGTTAAGAAAATCAGAAATTACTGGTTGTAATAAATCATTCTGAAACACGAAGTAACTGAGATTCTTAGAACCAGTAAATAAGATGAACAAAAGTTTATTTGTAAAAAATAATTTAATCTGTAAAACTTACCAGAATCTTGAATACTCTTTTTGATAATTTAGGAAGAAAATCAAGTCCACTGAATTCACAGTGTCCCCTTAAGGAAATTATTCCCCTCTAGTATCCGAGGTTTGATTTGGAATATAACCTCTCAGGGTAAAATGATCTTAATCAGTAGAGTATAGATACCAAAAACTCTACTGTCAGCGAATCAATCCACAGCAGGAAAGTACACGAAGAAAAATGTGTTTTTTAAGAAGAATGAAGATCAGAAAATTCGTTAGGAAATATTCCGAATACTGAATGGTATTTATAGGCAAGAATAATATATTCTGAAAGGTTGCAACCCTTTCAGAATTGACACGACCATTAATGAAAGGTTGCAAACTTTCAAATGGTATTGACTGCTCCTGAAAGTTGCAACCTTTCAGAACAGTGGCGGGAATTTTTCAATATAACGGAATTTAAAATAGGTCATGCGCGTGGATCCGAGTCGGGTCGGGTTAACTAAAAAGTTGAAAATATTTCGGTTAATTTCTGTTATCAACTGATTAATTGAAAATAATTTTTTTTGGCCATTTAATTAATTAAATAAATAATTAAAATAAATTTGTCCAAAAAATTATCTCACGATCGATCATTTGCCAAAGCCAAAGCCAAAGCCAAAGCCGAAGCCGAAGCGAGCAAGAGACGACGACGGCGCGAGGGGGGTCCCTCTTTCCAACCCTTTTAATAATTAATAGGAGTGTTTATTTATTTAAACTCTCCTATTTTCATTTTCATTACCGATGAGGGACTATTGCCTTTTTTATTAAAGCATTAGAGGACTTTTTCAAGTTCCCAACCTTTCAAGTTCTAAACTTTTCAAATTCCTCTCCTTCCCTCTATTTTCCATCAATTCTTGATACATACCCAACAATCCCCCACATTGATGGGGAATAGTTATAATATAGGAATGCACGGACAATTGTGTACTTTACAAGAAAAGATTAATTGCATCTGGATAAGTAGGTTTCCCCTTGGACTTTCCGTAGTGAACATTTGTCGGATATACTTGGTCAATCCGTAGATGTGATATCTTTGAACCGTCGAACTTTGGTGTATACCTAGACAACCATATGTCACACAATTAACCCTTTACTGTTTATGATTCTTACGGTTGTGTTCGTTTCAGCCATGAACACCTCCTGGATTCATGTGTGTATAGAGAATAGACTTTTGACATAAAATTCTCTTTGAAGCGGCTTCCACTTCACACTCACATAGGTGATTTCTAACCGTGTCATCTCGTAGATATACTATTTGGTCAAATCTACCAAACTTAGCAAATCATTAAAAACTTTAAGCTTTATTACCTCATTAACAAGCCTCAAAGTCTTAACCTTTTCCTGAACATTGTCTTCATCATGAGAATGGTTTGAGTTAATTGATAATGTCGAACCGTTAGCCACTACTTTGTTTTTCTCCTTGAATCTAGCTCTTTGGATCTCCAGTCCGCTAGATAGAGTTACCGTCATGCTGACTTGTCCTAAGCTGTAAACCCATTCCCTTAGATGATCTTTCAACTGCCTCTCTCACTAGGCCTTTCGTTAGTGGATCTGACACATTATCGCTTGACTTTACATAGTCAATTGTGATAATTCCACTAGAGATCAGTTGTCTTATGGTGTTATGTCTACGTCGTATATGACGAGACTTCTCGTTGTACATAACGCTCCCTACCCTACCTATTGCTGCTTGACTATCGCAATGTATGCAAATTGGTCCAACAGGTTTGGGCCAGAATGGAATATCCTCTAGGAAATTCCGGAGCCATTCCGCTTCTTCACCAGCCTTATCCAAAGCAATGAATTCAGATTCCATTGTGGAGCGAGCAATACATGTCTGTTTGGAAGATTTCCAAGAGACAGCTCCTCCACCAAGTATGAATACATAACCACTCGTGGATTTTATATCATTTGACCCGGTGATCCAATTTGCATCACTATATCCTTCAATCATAGCAGGATATTTATTATAATGCAAAGCATAATGTTGTGTCCATTTTAAATAACCCAACACACGTTTCATAGCCATCCAGTGAGTTTGATTCGGATTACTAGTGTACCGACTCAGTTTACTAATAGCACATGCTATATCTGGTCGCGTGCAATTCATAATATAAATCAAACTTCCCAACACTCTGCATATTCCAATTGAGAATCACTTTGACCTTCATTCTTTTTAAATGTACAACTTAAATCAATTGGAGTTTTGACTACATTGAAATTCAAGTAATTGAACTTATCCAATACTTTTTCAATATAATGAGATTGAGATAATGCTAGTCCCTGGGGAGTTTTGATAATCCTGACCCCTAAGATCAAATCAGCAACTCCTAAGTCTTTCATATCGAACTTGCTAGACAACATGCGCTTAGTAGCATTTATATCGTCAATTTCTTAACTCATTATTAACATGTCATCAACATACAAATAAACTATGACTTCATGATTCATAACATTTTTAATGTAAACACATTTATCACATTCGTTAATTTTGAATCCATTTGCCAACATTATTTGATCAAATTTAGCATGCCATTGTTTGGGTGCTTGCTTGAGTCTATAAAGTGACTTCACAAGTCTGCACACTTTCTTTTCTTTACCAGGAACTATAAACCCTTCAGGTTGTTCCATGTAAATTTCTTCCTCTAACTCTCCATTTAAGAAGGCTGTCTTTACATCCATTTGGTGGATTTTAAGATCATGCACTGCTGCTAGTGCTATTAACATCCTAATTGATGTTATCCTTGTTACTGGAGAGTATGTGTCAAAGTAGTCCAGACCTTCCTTTTGTCTGTACCCTTTGACTACCAGTCTAGCCTTATATTTGTCAATAGTCCCATCAGGTTTCATTTTCCTTTTAAAGATCCATTTTGATCCTAAAGGTTTATTTCCTGGAGGAAGATCAGTCAATTCCCAAGTGTGATTGCTTAAAATTGATTCAATGTCACTATTGACTGCTTCTTTCCAATAAGTTGACTCTGACGAAGACATAGCTGCTTTAAATGTTTGAGGCTCATTTTCAAGCAATAGTGTTACAAAATCTGGTCCGAAAGAAACAAATTTTCGTTGTCGAGTACTTCACCTAGGTTCCTCACTAGTTAGAATATTTTCCATTAATTCTTCTCGTGGTCGTTTAGGTCTTTCACTTGTTGACTCACTTTCAGTTTTATACGGATAAATGTTTTCAAAAAACTCTGTATTATCTGATTCAATTATCGTATTAACATGAATCTCAGGATTATCAGATTTGTGAACCAAAAATCGACATGCTTTACTATTCACAACATACCCAATAAAGACACAATCTATTGTTTTGGGTCCAATTTTAACCCTGTTAGGTAAAGGAACCTCTACCTTGGCTAAACACCCCCACACTTTGAAATATTTCAAGTTGGGTTTTCTTCCTTTCCACAACTCATATGGAATTGATTGTGTTTTTCGATGGGGTACTCTATTGAGTATTTTATTAGCTGTAAGGATGGCTTCCCCCCAAAGATTTCACGGTGAACCAGAATTAATCATTAAGGCATTCATCATTTCCTTTAATGTTCTGTTCTTCCGTTCTGCCAAACCATTTGACTGTGGTGTATAAGGTGCAGTAGTTTGATGAATAATACCATATTCCAAACATATCTCTGCAAAAGGAGATTCATATTCTCCACCCCTATCACTCCAAATCATTTTTATCTTTAGATTCAATTGGTTTTCCACTTCATTTTTGTATTGCTTAAATGCATCAATTGCTTCATCCTTACTATTAAGAAAATATAAATAAAAAAATCGAGTGCAGTCATCAATAAAAGTTATAAAATACTTTTTCCCACCACGAGATGGTGTTGACTTCATATCGCATATATCTGTGTGAATTAAGTCTAAAGTTTTAGAATTTCTTTCAACAGACTTGTAAGGATGTTTAACAAACTTACTTTCCACACAAATTTCACATTTCGACTTATCGCATTTAAAATAAGGCAATACTTCTAGATTAACCAATTTTCGCAAGGCTTTGTAATTTACATGTCCCAAACGGGCATGCCATAAATCACTTAACTCCAATAAGTAAACAGAAGCAGAATTTTTATTAATACTGTCAATAACCATTACATTTAGTTTGAAAAGACCCTCATTGAGGTAGCCCTTTCCTATAAACATTTCATTCTTACTTATTACAGCTTTATCACTAACCAGGACACACTTAAACCCGTTCTTAACGAGTAGTGCAGCAGAAACTAAATTCTTCCTAATAGTAGGGACTTGCAGAACATTGTTTAAAGTCAACACTTTGCCGGATGTCATTTTCAGCATTACTTTCCCAGTTCCTGCAATCCTTGCTGTTGCTGTCTTTCCCATGAATAAATCTTCATCGTACTCAGCAGGAGTGTACGTTGCAAAGGCTTCTTTTGCAGAGCAAATATGTCTAGTAGCACCTGAGTCGAGAAACCACTCCTTGGGATTTGCAACTAAGTTACACTCTGATATCATTGCACACAAGTCATCTGCATCTTCCATCTTTTCCACGATGTTTGCTTGACTTTTGCCTTTGCCTTTGTTTTTGTCCTTTCTTGGAGCATGACAATCAGAAGATCTATGACCAGCCTTGCCACAATTATAACAGTTGCCTTTGAATTTCTTCTTGGCCTGTTCTGACTTCTGCCCGTTGGACTTCTTTCTCTTTTTGTCTTTGGCAGGAGATTCTTCAACAATATTAACTCCAATGATTGTTGAACTCTTACGCGACTTCTTTTCGACATTTCTGTTATCTTCCTCAATGTTGAGACGAATCACAAGATCTTCAAGGTTCATTTCTTTACGCTTGTGCTTTAGATAATTCTTGAAATCATTCCACGAAGGAGGCAACTTCTCGATCATTGCAGCCACTTGAAAAGCTTCATTTACTACCATATCTTTAGCAATCAGATCATGGAGAATAAGTTGAAGTTCCTGCACTTGTGATCCAACAGTTTTACTATCTACCATTTTATAGTCTAAAAACTTTGCGACCACAAATTTTTTCAAGCATGCATCTTCTGTCTTATATTTCTTCTCAAGTGCATTCCACAACTCTTTTGAGGTTGTTATTGCACTATAGACATTATATAAGTCATCCTCTAAAGCACTCAAATGTAACCTTTACATAGGAAGTCTGACTGTTTCCATGCTTCAACAATCATAAATTTTTCCCTGTCTGGCATATCATCAGTAGGTACTGGAGTATCTTCACTTGTAAATTTCTGCAGACCAAGAGTGGTAAGCCAGAAAAATACTCGTTGCTGCCATCCTTTGAAATTCACACCTGTGAATTTACCCGGTTTCTCTGCTTGTGATACAAGAGTTCGGGTTGGTGCAGCAACATCCATTGTAACACCAGTGTTTTCCATTTCTGATAAACAAAATTGATACAATATAAGTAAGCAATAAATTATAATTGCAGACTTAAAGGAGTATAAAATCACAAAGATTTTTGCCTCCACCAAAAACATAGATTTAAATAATTTCCTTCAGATTGTTGCCAAACTGTGTTAAGAAAATCAGAAATTACTAGTTGTAATAAATCATTCAGAAACATGAAGTAACTGAGATTTTTAGAACCAGTAAATAAGATGAACAGAAGTTTATTTGTAAAAATAATTTAATCTGTAAAACTTACCAGAATCTTGAATACTCTTTTTGATTATTTAGGAAGAAAATCAAGTCCACTGAACAGTGTCCCCTTAAGGAAATTATTCCCCTCTAGTATCCGAGGTTTGATTTGGAATATAACCTCCCAGGGTAAAATGATCTTAATCAGTAGAGTATAGATACCAAAAACTCTACTGTCAGCGAATCAATCCACAGCAGGAAAGTACACGAAGAAAAATGTGTTTTTTAAGAAGAAGGAAGATCAGAAAATTCGTTAGGAAATATTCTGAAGACTGAATGGTATTTATAGGCAAGAATAATATATTCTAAAAGGTTGCAGAATTGACACGACCATTAATGAAAGGTTGCGACCTTTCAAATTGTATTGACTGTTCCTGAAAGTTGCAACCTTTCAGAACAGTGGCGGGAATTTTTAAATATAACGGAATTTAAAACGGGTCACGCACGCGGATCCGAGTCGGGTCGGGTTAACTAAAAAGTTAAAAATATTTCGGTTAATTTCTGTTATCGACTGATTAATTGAAATTTTTTTGCCATTTAATTAATTAAATAAATAATTAAAATAAATTTGTCCAAAAAATTATCTCTCGATCATTTGCCTAAGCCAAAGCCGAAGCCGAAGCCGAAGCGAGCGAGCGACGACGACGGCGCGAGGGGGGTCCCTCTTTCCAACCCTTTTAATAATTAATAGGAGTGTTTATTTATTTAAACTCTCCTATTTTCATTTCCATTACCGATGAGGGACTATTGCCTTTTTTATTAAAGCATTAGAGGACTTTTTCAAGTTCCCAACCTTTCAAGTTCTAAACTTTTCAAATTCCTCTCCTTCCCTCTATTTCCCATCAATTCTTGCTACATACCCAACACTACAGTGATCGAGGAAGGTTGAGCAGCAACTATACATATGTTACAATTATTGACAAAGGTTGAACAATAATTGTACGTTAAGGTGAATTAAATTAGGAATGAGATTATTAGCAAATTTAATTTAAGAAGAAGAATTTTTTTTATGTAATATAACAAAATAAAAATATCAAGAATAGAGAGATTCATATATAAAGAGAATAAAACAAACTAAGCTAGATAAAAACATACACAATAAATAGGGAAAATAAAACAGCTCTTGATAATAAAAGAGGAGAATTTTTTTTACCTAACAATGATGTATTTGGTTGAGCCACATTGAAGAGAAACTGATTAATGCACAATGACATGTTGTCGGAGACATTTATATAGATGAGTTAAAATTTTGAAAAGGTTTTGTATCAGATGATAATTATAACAATTGAACATGAGCATCGGTAAAGGGTTATTACAGTGATCGAGAAAGGTTGAGCAACAACTATATGTTTGTTACAGTGATCTAGGAAGGTTGAGAACAACTATACGTTTCTAGAAAATTAAATTAGGATTGAGATTATCAACAAATTTAATTTAAGAAGAAGAAAATAAATTTATGTCACATTAAAAAAATAACAATTTCAAGAACTGAGTGACTCACGATAAAGAGAATGAAACAGAATAAGTTAGTTAATAACATACACAACAAATAGGGAAAACAGAGTAGCTCTTGATAAATAAAGAGGAGAATGTTTTTTTTTACTTGACAATGATGTTTTTTGTTGAGCCTCATAGATTAGAAACAAATTAATGGACAATGACATGTTGTTGGAGACATTTATATAGATGAGTGAAGAAACTGAAAAGATTTTGTATCAACTTGATCGTCGGAAAATAACTGTTATAGTGAATGAGGAAGGTTGATCAACAACTATATGTCTGTTTATAAAGTGATCGAGGAAGGTTGAACAACAAGTGTATATGTTTCTGGAAAATTAAATTAGAGCTGAGATTATCAGCAAATTTAGTTTTTAATAATTTAATATTTAAGCAATATTGTAGGGTGAAAACGGTAAATCAACTTTTGGGTTAAGCTCTTCCCACTTATAGTAATATATGATGAATAACAATGATTTGATTAAAACACAAGAAGAAGTTTTAAAACCCACGGTATAATGGGGCCTAATTATTAGAATCAAAGATACTTTTCATTTTTATGAAGCTTGGGGACTCACCTTCCTTTTTCAACCGCTTCTCTCTGTTTTCTAATCAAAACACAATGTATCTTAGCTTCTAAGAGACTGTATTCGAGATTGGTTTAACATGGGATTAGTTGCTAACAAGTTGTATTTGAGATACGACCTTATGCCACTTCCTATCCTCCTCTCTCACTCATATCTTTCTTCTCTCGATTAGTTTTTCTCTCTCGTCGCTCTTCTTCTTTATATGTGTGTTTTAACAATATATTTGTGTTTCATAATTTTATGTATTTGTGTATTCAATATCAAATATTTATTGTTTTTTCCAATGTATCTGTATTCATTATCAATTTCATTAGGTGTATCCAATATCAATTTATGTTTCAGTATCAAACATGCACGGATGTATCCAATGTATATGTGCATAGATATGTATTGATGTATCCACTGTATTTGTACATAGATGCATACTTAGATGAAGATAAAATTATTCAGATATGTGTACTTGGTTTCAAACATGCATTGACACTATTATCAAATAAAACAAAATACAATTTAGATATACGTATCCAATATCAGTCATGCAGTAATACATTCATCGCCTCCCAATGCTTACAGAGGTTGTCATCATCTAGTAATAAATTCTCAGTAAATATGATGATCTCACAATCAATTTCCTCATCAACGATTGATTCAAATAAATTTAAAAAAGAGTATTGTTACTCAAAAAATTTATAATGCACAAAAAGTCAAAAAACATAAATCAATAAGAAATATTTTAACACAGTAGTAGAAAAATATTTTACTTGTTAAACATTATGAAAAAGAGAGTATGATCAAATGAGTAAGATTATCACTACCTTCGTTAATTTTTTTCTTGTTGTGTTTTAACTTGATATAGAGCATAAGAAATTAATTTTTTTAAAAAAATTTGTGATCTAAAATTAATGATATTTCAAATATATCAAAATGCTCTTGATTTCATGGTATTAAAGAGTTCTAAAAAGGACCAGAGACGTTGGTATCGAGAAATTATGCGGTGCAATGCAATGCAACAAAATTTGTGACCTTTATAATATGCCAAAAGTATAATACATGATCAATGTTCGATGATGATAACAAGATTCAACGACAAATGTATATATATGAAAGAATCCATTAAGTGTGTGACAGAGACGTGAAAGAGTAGCAAAAAACAGTTGAAAATAACGACTTATATGTACTTGGACAATTATTATGATATAAGAATCAAGTTCATTCATGTTTGGGCTTCCTATCCATACTCTAATTGGACCTGAAATCTCACGTGACTTACGAATGGACAGTTGGTCTGCTTATATGGACTTTGTCCTAAAGAATGTATCATAATGAATTTTCGGATAATTTTTCATTTCTCATAATCAGAGTATTTATTATACAGTGAGTTTCATACAGAGACATACAAGTAGAAAACAAAAGAAGTAAAAGGAAAGGTGGGATCAGCTAGCTAGAAATTGTTTCCTGTTCAATTTGGCTTATTTTAATAAATATTTCTCCGTCTCTCTCTCTCTATATATATAACACCATCACAGCTAAAATTTGTTTAAAGATTGAACTTTGAGTCAAATCTTGAATTATCATTTGAGGCCAAGACTAGTTCTATGGAGGTCAGTGCTGAACTAGTTGCAGGCAGTCACAACAGGGATGAAATAGTTGTTATTCGCCGTGATGGTGAATTCACTGTAAGTTTTTTTCATTTGTGTTAAGTGTTATGAATATGATTATGGTTAATTAATATTGTTGATTTATGGTCATCAGGCAAAGTCTATGCAGCAGCAGAGTGGTCATATTTGCAAAATTTGTGGAGATGAAGTGGGGTTCACAATAGATGGAGAGCCATTTGTAGCTTGCAATGAATGTGCTTTTCCAGTTTGTAGAACTTGTAGAAGAAGAGGACAAATGAGATGGGTTAAAAATCGCTTGAAACTATCAGTTGATATCAACTTTCACAAAGAAGGAAAAGACATTTATACCCCTTTTCATCATCACTGTTTCTTTGTTTTATAATGAATTAAATCACAACTCTTCATTTTACTACCACTATAAATAGGTGTTGGTATGCAATTTTTAGTATGCGCTTACACACATTGGAAATTGAGATAAGTTCATCTCTAATGTTATACTTTCTCCGTTTCAAAAAAGATGACATAGTTTGACTTGGAACGGAGTTTAAGAAAAGAAAGAAGACTTTTTATCTTGTGATTCTAAATTAAAGTTATGACAAATGTACCAAAATGACCTTTAATCTTGTGTCCTTAAACATGTCACCTGTAAAGTTAAAGTTAAAGTGTTGACAAAAAAGGTAAGAAGTCATTCTTTTTTAAACTGACTAAAAAGGAAATGAAGACATTCTTTTTGAAACGAAGGAAATATTTATCTTTTCCACATTTTGTAATGTTAGTTACAAGGTAGCTAATAGAAATAAGACAGGTGTAAGCAGAAGATTGATTTTCTTCTCTTAGCCTTTGTTATAAATTCGTGTGCAAAGAATGATCAGGAATATACAATAAATATTCTCATTATATTTTATCTTTCGTATTTTCTCATGGTATCAGAGCTTTAAGGGTGCGATCTACTCATCAATTTTCATTTTTCATTCAATCTTAATCCAACTATTCTGCACTTCAATCATTGTCAATTCTATGTTAGAAACCACATAACTTACTCATGAAAATTCCCCTATACTCATTCCCTGTTGACTCTAGAACAAACCTTGATACTTATTTTAATCCTTCAAACCCAAACATGATATTGGTGAAGTTTATTTTGAAGAATAATATTTTGGAAGTTGGCGCATGGGAATACTCATTGCGTTGTCAGCCAAAAGTAAACTAGGATTTGTTGATGGCAGCATGATTCAACCTAGTTTATCTCCAAAGTCTTTCAAGGCTTGAACTAGGTGTAATGTTATGGTTATTTCTTGGCTCTTGACTCGCCATATAAAGAGATAGCTGAAAGTGTCCTTTACTTCAAGACTGCAAGGTAGATCTGAAATGAACTTGACAAGAGATTTGTCCAATGCAATAACCCTCAACTCTTTGAACCACAAAGCAAATCATTGAATTAGCTCATGATAGTCTTGATATTGTTGCGTACTACACTAAGCTCAAAAGGCTTTGGGATGAGTTGGACAACTTGAATCTTTATCAACATTACACTTGTGATTCTTTATGTGATGAAAAAGAAAAGTTATTCAAGTCTAAACAAGATGAAAGATTTATTTAGTTCCTTATGACACTGAATGACATCTATGTTGGATCAAGAAGTAACTTACTCATGCTTTCTCCTTTGCCTTCGGTGAACTATGACTACTCTTTCCTCATCAGAGTTGAGAAAATAGAACGAGGTACATGTTTCACATCAATCCGTAGAATCAGCCTTTTATGCTGATAAACAACCTAATGGTAATCAGAAATACAACTTAGAAAAGAAAGGTTCTCTCAATTTGACACCTATTGTAAGAAACAAAACTACACAGTATATAGTTATTGCATGTTAATTGATTTCCTTCCTGATTTCTAATTTATTCGGTCAAATAAACTTTGTTGTTGTACCAAAGAGAAATGTATTTTTTTTGTTTTTTTTTTGTAGATTATATAGTCATACAATCAGCTAACAACGACAAAAAAGCAATGATGCATGATCAGTTTCATAACTTGTACCAGCTACTTCAATATGTTTAAGTTGGTTCGCTGGCTCATTAGGTTACTGAGGACAATGCCACTACCAATTGTTCTGGTATTTCCAAATCCTTATCTTTTAATCATACATTATTGTCTCCTTAAACTGTGTTACATGGATTTTAGAGTCAGGTGACTCGAAACAAATAACATCTTATATAAGAATTTTATTTAATATTAAAATGCTTTCTAAACCAAAATTTGCGGCTCATTTAATTCTTTAAAGGTTTTAGTATTTCAATCAGGTTCTATAAACATATTACCTCGTTTTACTTTATAACATGTCCTATTTTGTATCTAGTTTTCAATGAAATCCCTTATATGTGTACAAATTACATCTCAAATTCAAATTTGTCCTGATATTCTATACTTTTGTGCTACTTTCTAGGCCTTTTCGATGAAGAGGCCAATGATTCTTGGTAAAGTCAACAAATATCTCTATCTTCCGCACTCAACAGATCCTAACTTCATCAAGTCTAAAACTACCGAAATTAGCTTTAAGAATAAATCTTCTCAATCTGCTTGTAATAAAAGTTTTGAGAACTAATCTCTGATTCAACTTTAATCGTAGGTTTTAGTTCTATTAATGTAAGCACTTGACATATGCCATTTTCTAAAATAAAAAAAATATTTCTACCATTTGTGCTAATCGTATGTCTTCTATTTTACCTCCTTGTGATTTTTGTGCAAAGCCAAGATAGGCTAACCTACCTTTCCGTCCAAAACTACAACACATTTTGACCTAATTCATGTGGACGCTTGGGGTCCCTATAAGTATCAAGCTCATATTGAGTTTAAGTACTTTCTCACTATAGTAGATGATTATAGTAAAGGAACATGACATCTTATCCTTGGCATAAAGTAAAATGCATTCATTATCACATATTTTTTTTAAGATCGAAAGACAATTCAATACAAAGGTGATAGATATAAGATTTGAAAAATGCTTTAGAATTGGGAAGCAGTTATGGAACTTCTCAATTTCTTGCTTCTCGGGGAATCATTCAGACCTCTCGTTTCCTCTCCTAAAAAAATGTACTATTGCAAAGAAAACACAGGCATTTGCTTAATATATGCAGGGCTCGTTTATTTCAATCTAATCTTCTTATCAAATTCTAGGGAGAATTTCTCTTAACAACTACTCTTTTTATTAATATATTTCCTTCTAGTCTTCTTAAAATGAGAACTCCATATGAACTTTTGTTTGGACATACACCTTCTTATTCATATTTAAGGGTTTTTAAATATTTATTCTATGCATCAACTCATTAATTACATAGATCAAAGCTAGATCCATGGTCAATCAAATTTGTGTTTTGGGTTATTCTTTTGGGGAAAGGAATACAAATTACAAAATCTTGAAATTAGGAAAAATTTCATTTCTGGAGATATAATTTGTCATGAGAACGTCTTCCCTTTTTCTTACAGTATTGTTAGTAAAAATAGTGTAAAAAGTATGATAGTCATGCATAAAAGCTACGAAATCATGCTAAAAGGGACGTTAAAATGACATGCAAAGTTAAAACATAAGATAAGAGGTTAGAAAACATCACCGTGATCATGGTTAATGCAATTAAAGATCATCGTAGAATGCATGTGAGATACTTGTTGACGTAACCTTAGTTCATTATTGTGGAATATTTAGCTTTAACCGACTAGAGACTGTGTGAGCTATAACATGAAATTCACTATCTACACCACACCGAGAAGGGGTGTCATACTTGCCAAGGTAAGATGATGAACTTCTAGATTACATGGATCACTTAATAATGTCTATCTAAAAAACCTATGGTGACACATAGTTTATGGGACATGAGTAATTGTCAGTTGTCCACTCAGTGCTAAGCATAAATACCAATTGTTAGTCTTATCTTATTTTAACATTCATGAGACATGATTATTCCCCTCTTGTCTTATTACTAAAGGACAGTGGTAATCGCCGCTTGCCTTATCATCTGTATATCTTCTTAACTGGATTCATCTTAGGTGAGAAGACCTTTTAACCCTATGAATCATTAATGTTAGAAAATCTTTTCACAATTACGTTATGAGTAGTATGTGAAAAACATTTTCACACCAAGAACAATCAAATTGATATTTCATTCCCAAAGCATCCTTAAAAATTTACATGAATTCATAAAGAACATGCTTTTCTTCATAAACTGATCTTTCATGATTCAAAAGCTTCATCATATGAACAATTCTAGAAAATATGGAATTTACATGAGTTCATGGGGATTCAACATAGAAACATGTCAGTACTTCAATTCATGCATAAAATACATAAAACAATCAATTAAATTGTAATTGAAAGGAATAATGAGATCGAGTAAAAACCCTAATTACCATTGGAGATTCTACCTTGTAAAAATAGAAGAATATAGGAATCCTTTGGAGGAAAGGACTCCATAGGTGAACAGTACCAAGAGCTTACAATCAATGTTAAACTATAGGCTTGCCTTGAAATCCTAGCCTTCTTCTTCAAGCTTGTAAAGAGAAAAATATTGGAGAGGATGAAATTGTTCTTCTTTTAGGAATTTGTGATAATGAATTGAATTAGGAGATTTTGGGGGTAAAAAGGTTTATATAGGATTTATAATAGAAGTTAAAATGACATATTATTGGGTTAAAATAATTAGGAAAATACCAAAAAACCCCATATTAAAATAATCGATAACCAGCTCACCAACGGCCAGACCTACAGTCCATTGTTCTAATCATGGACCGTCCTACTTGGTCGTGGGTGAGATCAGAGACCACTTAATCTTGGATCCCTTCGACGGGTCCCATGCATGGTCTGTGGGTCCACATACGGGTCATGTACCTCCAATGTGGGTCCCAACTTTCGATTCTAAAATTCTATTAGTCTGGACTCACCTATGAAACCAACCTATAACTCATTCGTCGTGCAGCAAACCATCTTGATGTACTGTATAAAAATATAGAAACTTTGAAATTTGAAGAAAAATCTGGACTGACCAACCATGGACCTACCCACAGGCCGTGTGTCAGGACACAGACTGTTGGTGGATCCGTTGGCACTAAACATATCCTGAAAACTTGTAATGTTTGTTTTTTTTACTCCGACATTAGCATTATAATTGAAGGATTTGAGTAGGGACGTATTTAAGATGTTCGAGTGAAGATTTAGAGTGTTTCTCTTTAAATAGTTATCTAGAAATATAGTGGAATAGAATTTTTGAGTTAAGGAGGGAATTTATAAAGCCTAGACCAAATACTATAGAAATTAAGGAGTCTTTCTAGGCGAAGTCCAGCGTGATAGACAAGGCCTCGCACACTGCGAAAGCTAGAGCAAAGTCTTCCTTTCTCTTAACTTCGCTTTGCGATGTCACCCCTGTTTTTACACTTATAAGTTATCAACTTTTCCATTATAGTTTTGTAAAATGCCCATAAGTTTTTGTATTGAACTCCAATTTACGAACCAAGTGATGTACTGCAATGCAAATTCAATTGCATGTGATCGAAGATAAATATCTTATCATTAAACACAATTAAACATCATATGAGTTGAATCACATAGATTTCACTAGTTCATCATAAAATGAGTTTACAAATTATTTTAATTGTTATATGGAACCCACGACAGTCCTTTAAAGTCGGTGTTTAGATGGAATCCGTAAATAGTCCCTTAAAGTTGATACCAACTTTCACTTAGGAATTTCAAATACATTTTGTTTATTTTAAACATCTCAAGAAGCGATTCATTGTGTCATTTTTAAACTTTAAATTTTTAACAATCAACTAAAATTATAAAGTGTGGGTAATACACTTGCGGAGACATGGCATGAGGTTTTAGTTCTTCTCTATTACATTTTTTCTCCATTGTCCAAGTACATGTTTAGATAATTGACACTTGTCTAATAAACTTTTGAAGGTCAAGATTAAATTGATTTGACAAATTAAAATATATAATTTAGAAACCACCTGTTAATTAGAGTATGCAATCTTCCACATATTTTGGTACTCATAAATTTCGATTTGTAAATCTTACATTGAAAATCAACAAATCAAACTTCGCAAATATGTCAAATTTTTTCTAACTAAGCTTAACAGAACAAATTAATATTACTATCACAAGACTTCTCCTAGATTTTTTTCTTCATGTATTCTCTATTTTAGATAAGTCAAACTTAATGGAAGATAATTAAGTTTAATTCCAAAAACCTGGTGGGAATAGCTCTGCGATGCGGACTTGCTCCCCGACGATAATTTCAAAATTGAAGTTAAGTTTAACTTATTTAAAAAGGTCAAATTAATGTGGGGATATTTTGGGTACTTTTAGGGTTGGTTATAAACGGGTTTTTAGTCATATTTACCTCCATTCCAATATCAAAACCCAATTACCTAATGAGAATCAAAAATTCAAAACCCTCTTCTCCTCAAATTCTCTCAAACCTCCATTGGAGGCAAAAACTCAAGCTCAAGCTTGAAGATGAATTTTCAAGTGCTTTATTCTCCAAATTGCATGGGATTTTCTTCTATCAAGGTATTGTAACCCTTGATCCTTGGATAACTTTTCATATAAGGAGTTCTATCAAAGGTTTTTCAATGTGATTCTATGATCAAAAATCCAACTTTCAATCTGACCATCGATTCATTGTCAAAAGGTTTTCAAAGACATTGTAATGATGAATTAATGTTTAATTAAGGTTTTTATGATGATTTTCAATGCAATTCTTTGAAGAACCCATGATCTCCTTAATCTCTCAATTTAGCCTATAAAGTGGGTCTTGTGATCTTGAATAGATGTTGATTAAATTGTGATTAGATTGTGACGTATTGTTTAATCCTATTGCTATCTGTATCAATTGATTATGAATTTTTGATAATTGGTCTATGATGATAATGGCTTGGAGAATTTGTAAGTTGACCGAATTCCTTGCTTATAGTCTTGAAATTGATGTAGTATGGTATGGTCCACTCATTGTGGCGATCTTTACATTCCTATCTATCTATATACGTCACAAGTTTAGCAACGATTTAGCAACAAATGATATTCATCACCACTTGTTAGCGACGAACTAATCCGTTGTTATATTTATATGATTCGTTGATGATTTAATAATTTTTGCCGTCATCTTTGATAAATTTGTAACGATATTTTTGTCACTAATCCGTAGCGACATATTCCATCATTTAAGCCGACACATTTGGCGCTAAAAAATTTGTCGCTAGTGCGTCGCTGCCATTCCTTTATCTAGTAACAACAAAATATATGCTATATTCGATTCTAAAAAGATTCTTAGCAACTATACTTTATTTTGTTATAAAAATACAATGCTGAAATAAATAAAATTGTAATTACTAAATACCCCTTACATAATCAAAACATTCATATATAAAATATTATTCATAGATGGTTAAAAATATATAGAAAATTGAAATCACATTTTCTCAATCCAAAACATCCAAAGCAATAATTGATCTTAAGCCTGCAAGTAGTAGTGATCTTGATCTTTACAAATTGATCTTTCAAGGTTGCTTGCAACGGACAGTTTTCATAGTTGAAGGCAATTCTTGAGTCAGATATAAGTATATATTGCCTATTGTTAGAGGAAGGTGTCTTCACCATAATGCCTAGTATGTAATCTTGAGCCTGCAAGTAGTAAAGGGAAAGAAAAACATTTGCACATGTTATGAATTTTCATGTAAGTCTCTTTAATGGAAATATAAACTGTGAGGTAAAAATCATATACTTACAATTTCCAAGTAACCTCATGAGATGGGCAAAAGTAGATAGGATTGCTGGAAGTACATGATTTTCATTTGATTATGATATTTTTAAGATGAACGGTGATTAAAAAAAACCGCAAAAGGAATTGAAACACTTTTAGTTTTCAAAACAAGTGATCTTAAACCGCAAAATATAATGAGATATGCACATAAATCAAATTTTGAAAATGCTTCAATAGTAAAGCAAAGACGAACAACTATTTTAGGAAAATAAATAAAGTTCTGAATCAATCGGCTAAATCAAAATTACAAGGAAGGAATCAAGTTAAGGAAGTTCAAAATATGAAATCATACTGTATAACCTGCATACTAAATCAATGATACTCACAATTTGAACCCAAGCTGACGATAATAGAAGCAACAATCATGAAGTTTGAACAAAAAAAATCAACCTAAATATGCTTTCTAATAATCAACACATTACAAGAAAAGTTTGTACACAACGACAGATTAAGATGATCGAATTTTAAAAAATCAATATCCGATAATTATAAAACAATAGCAAATAGTTGATATGGTATCCATAAAATTAATTGAAAAAACTTGTCTGGACAAATCTTTTAAAATCCTTCTCAAGTCTTCAAAATCTCTGTCGGAGTGCGTTGTTCATCCTCGCTGGAAAAATAACAGGGGTTGACTTTGCTTCTGCATGTTGTTTGTTCTTATCGAAAAAGAGAGAAAAAAAGGAGCGAATGGGGCTTCTCTGCTTGGAGGCGCCGATCTCTGTTGTTGCGCTGCCTACTGTTGCTGCTTTGTCGCTGTAGTTGTTTCTCCGGTGGTGGAGGAGTTGGTGGCGATTGCTTGCTTTGTTTCTGTTGTTGTCTATGCAATTGGTCCTAGCCGGTGGAGTAGGAGAAGAAGAAAGAGGAGCGAAGGGAAGAGGAAGGAGAGAGGTCGACTCGAGAGAGGAAGAGAGAGTTGGCACAGGAGATGGTTAGACACCGTCTCGCAGTGGCGGAAGCTGTTGGTGTGGTGCTTCTCTTAAGGAGAGGAAGTGAAACAACCAAGGAATTTTAGGGTTAGTTCTCATTAGATAGTTTAAAATAAGAATGTATAGGTTGCTGAATTTGGACCGCTGATTTGAATAGAATGAAAGGGCAAAATTAGATCTTGAGTTTGATCAAGGTAACAAACGGAGGAGATTAAGAGAGATTCTTTAGAGTTGAAATATTATGCCTTAAAAATATAACATAAAAGTAATATTTTAACAGACTTAACAATGTATTATAACATTTGTTGCTATCAAATAAATACGTTTATTTATAATAAATTTTAACGACATATTTTTCTATCACTAAATAATTTAATTATAAAAATATATTTAAAAGTCTAGCGACCTCTTTTCCGTAACTAGTTCCGTAGCGAAACATTAATTAAATTTGTCAAAGCTAATTTGTTACTAAATCCGTAGGAAAAGTTTGGGTGCCAAAACAGTGCGCTAATATTTAGCGGCAAATAAATATCCCGTCGCAAATCTGTCACTGAATTATTTGTTCTTCTAGCAACAAAATGATAATTCCGTTGCGAATCTGTCGTTATTAAGAGACGAAATATAAGTTGTTGCTAAAATCCTTACATAAACACAATTTTTTTAGTTATGCAATGTAAATGATCATGTTAGGGTAAGGTATGGTCTAACTGCTTGATTGTGATTAATACTTTTGTAGCATGACCCTTACCGATGTAAGCTTATAGGAATTGTTTATGCATGTTAGGAGTCTTCTATTCAAATGCTGAGTATATTTTTGTCTCCTATGATGTAATGTGGATGTGTGGTCTATAGTTTCTAATGCGCTATATGTGAGTTGTTCATGACTTGAGGGGTATTGTATATATGTTGTGATCCTTGAAGGGTGGTTTCGTCAATATAAATATTATGGATATTATCTGACCATGATGACCAATAAGTACACAAACATCTCATGCATAACTATAAGTGTAATATGATCATGCTGTCAATTGAAATGATGATTCTCATATGCACCTTTATCTATTATTGTGCATGTAAAATATATGACTAATGAAGCATGATCGTGTGTTGTCTAAATGTCTTTATATGAAATGCTTTATCATCTATGTACATATACACACACATGAATATATGAATGAAGCATGTTAATTATAATTTAGTAAATGAGAGTTTCTTGAAAGGTTTTCTTAATTGTACTCTATACTATAGTATATTATTATTATGTGAAAGAATGTTGTCACATGAAGTAGGTTTTAATGAAAGGACATTCTCATAATTAACCTATGAGCTATGTATATATTATAACGGGTTAATTTCCTAAAGCCTATCTTATACTCTAATTTTAATAAAGACTTACAGGTTTTTCGAAAAAGAAAAATTAGCTTAGCACCCAGTGAACTTGACAATAAGAGGTGTCCCTTCCCAAAAAGAAGGCAGATTCACCAATGTGGTGTCCTTTTCAAAAAGGAAAGCATAAAGATAGTTTCTAGTAACAACCTCCTAGTTACTTAACTATGTGCCCCCATAGGAACCTGGCAAGTGGATCTACCCAGATGTTATTATGATGTTGATGTTCTACGTTGGCAAGCAGAATGCGCTCCTTTCGGTGTGAGGGGCTGACACCAGATTCCATGTTTATCTCATATGGTCTAATGTCGGTTAAGGTGAAATTTTCCGAATGTTAAAATGAACAAATGAAAGTAAGAAGATGAACACTAACTAGTACTACCTAAGGGATGTTGCTTAGTGTAGGTGAAGGAATGAGATTTTACATATATATATATATATATATATATATATATATATATATATATATATATATATCTTATGCATGATATTATGGTGTTGAAGTATTTGTTATAATGATATGCATGTTATTGGTCTTACTGTGTCTACATGATGAAGGTCTTTCTTGGTATGCATTTCAAATTATATATATATATATATATATATATATATATATATATATATATATATATATATATATATAATTTGAAATTCAACAAATATAGATATACTTATCTAGCTTTTTTCTATTTAAATTGATATGTAATAAAGACGAAAGAGAGAGAAGTAGTTAAAGAAAAATAAATAAAAAGTAAAGTAAAGTTTTTTTTTTCTCCTTTTCCATGTTTATTTTTATTATAGTTACTTCAAAAAAAAATTATTTCTTTTTTCTTTTTTACCTTCCTTTTACTTTTTACTAAATTCCCAACTATGTATCTTCTTCCTTTTGTCTTGCTACTTCCTGCCTTATCTCCTTTTTTTTTTCAATCTCATACTATATTTATTGTTTATTATTAGAAAAGATTCACTACAATTTCTTCCTTTTATCTTGCTATTTCCAATCTCAGCTTCTTTTTTTTTCCTAATTACATCACACTAATTTATTCTTCACTATAAGAAAAGAGATACAAAAATTATTTTTCTTATTAATTTTTTATTTTTGAAAAAGAAGAAGAATAGAATTAGATATCTGATACTTCATGGTGTTATTTTTACGTTCCACAAATTGAATGTTAGAGAAAATTTTGATGTCTTTCGATTTTTATTATATTGAATTTCTAAATAGGATTTCATTGTACAATTTTGATAGATCTGTTGACATAATTCTCATTGGCATAAAATGATTCAATTTGCACATGTATATTTTCATGAATTTATTAATATAAACAAATCAAAATTATACTTTATCTGAAAGAGTAAATTTTCTTATGCAATGATTCTTCATTTTGTCAATTTACCTCCATATTGTTTGCTCTTTTGTCTGATTACATTTATATAAATAAAAAAAATTTATTTATTGGACGTAGTAAAGCTATTCAAAAATTCAATTTACATGAAGTAATATATCTTCTTCGGCAATGATTCTTCCATTTTGTCAACTTACTTTTAGATTATGTACCCCGTGCATAATTTGAATTGTATAAACAAACAAAAAGAGTTGATCTACATGCGATAGTATAACTTCTTTTTCTTTGACAATTATTTTTAAATTTTGTTGATTACTTTCATATTAAGTGCTCTCCTATTTTATACTTTTTAATTGATTGATTGTAATAAGTTCTTTAACAACCGTTATAACTCTTTGTTCTCCATAACAACAATAAAAGTATCATTTATGTCAAAACCTTTCATTGTTCTCTTCAGTAGTAGGTTAATAGATGTATTACATGTATTTAGTAGATTATTATATTAAGAAATGTATAAAAAAAAATTTAAAAATTAAAAAAAAAGATAAATAAAACATGGACATATAGACCTGCCACATCAACTTTTCTATATTCAACTTATATATATATATATATATATAAATGACTTTATTCTTAGCACTCAAATTGGTAAAACTATCTTATAAAATGACAAGAATAATAAAAAATTAATTAGTTTTTTTTATAATTCCATGAAACTTCACTAATATAAAATATGTTTTTAAATCACCAAAAAAAATTAGTTATGAGATTAAATTTCATATTCTTCGTATATAAGTAATTAATATATTGAACACTTCTATAAATACAATTCAATTTTAAATATACTCTTTATATATTAAAATCAAACTATTGCACTTCATGCACTAAGAAACTTTTACAGATACACATGAAACTTATCTATAATTAAATATATTAAAAGATAATTACTAAACGAAAAAATTAAAATCATAAATTGAATTTTTTTGAAGATATTCTTATGAAATTATAAGCAAAAATTTAAAATTTGTTAACGCATTTGATTAAAAAAAGAAATAATATTTTTTTTGAAAATATTAAATGAATATAAATTATTTAATAAGATATACCAACTATTAATAAAGAACTCTCTTAATTTTATTGCATATGATATTTGTAATATTATGAAATAATAAAATTTTATTTTCTCTTTTTATTTTTTATTTTAATTTTTCTTTCGCTTTAAAATTATCTTATAGACAATTATTTTATATATAATTTCTATTCTATACAAGCGTTGAATGTTTTTACAGAATATATGGATAACTTTATAAGAGAATGACGAATGTAACCGTAAGATATTCATACTATGAAAAAATGTATTTGTTTTTATAAAATTTAAGGATCTATCTTTAATTGAGTCATAGTGTAGAATTATTTAGGACAGTTAATTAGGGTCAACACTGTAAAATATTTGCAGTTTTGATTGTTTTTATTAAAATATCTTCAAATTTTATTTCAAAAATTATTCAAATACATAGATTAAATTTATTTAGACATACTAAATTTTATAAAAGTACTGAATTAGAAAGGATAATATTAATTACAAACATAAATTTATTTGCAAGTTATCAATCGTCTTAACATAGGAGCGCAAGACTACAATTTTAACGAGTAAGTATTCTCTTAGGTTATTGTTAATAAGAGTCGTCACTTAATTATTTAAATATTTAATTTAATCTTTCTAAAATATAATAACTAATAAATATGCAAGATTTCAACATTAATGTGTAACTCGCTTGGGTTGCTGTTATATGAGGTTGATATCCGATAGTATCCATGAACTATATGATACTTATGGTTTCTATAATGTATCGATATCTACCATATTTAAAGTGCTTTGAGTTAAGATTATCACTAGTGTACTTATGTGCGCCTTGTGCGAAATTGAATATATCTTTTAAATAATCGATTTTGTTAGTTGATTATTTTTCAGTAAAAAAATGTATAAAAATACTAATCAAGTCACGGTCTTAATTTTGTCTATTCAAAAAATTACTAAGAAAGATATTTTCAAACTTTGATTTCCTCTTAACATTGCCGGTAAAAAGAAGAAAAATATAACAAGTATCTTAAGAGAAAAAAATTCAATTGATTATACAACATTATATTGAAGATTATACTTTGCAATAGAAAATAAAAGAATTGTAACACATAATATATAATAAAATGTGTATTTAAAAGAAGTCATGAGTTGTTAGTAATTTGATGTGTACTTATCTACTTATTATATAAAAATTATCATAGAATGACAAAACATGAAATGTATCCCAAGAGTTGAATCAGTGTTTGTCCCTAATACATGTAGAAGAATGGAAAACTTTTACAGTATTAATCTAATTATTATTGTAGTCATCACTAAAAACACACACACACAAATAAAAAAATATCTCCTTTTCTAATATGAAAAATTAGAATACATAATTTTTACTTTAAATAATTACAAGTTAAATACATATTAATCACAAATGCACATTTATTATAACGTAACTATAAAATAAATTTTAATTGTTTATTTACACAAAAATACCATTAAATAATTTATTTATTAATTAAAATTTTAAAAAATGATAAAAATTGTTTTTTATTTATTTATTAATTTTATGAATGATTTCCAGTATAATTGACCATATCAGATACTTTAGGAGCAATAACGTCTAATGTCCATGAGAAATGAAAGGTAATATTAACTATTTAAAAGACAACTTTTTTAATGTGAAAAATAAGATAGATAATTTTTGCTTTCTATAATTTTAAGATAAATACATATTAATCATTAATGCTTATTTATTATAACATAACTATAAAATAACTTTTTATCATGTGTAAAAATAAATGAGATTTTTTCATTCTTTTAATTAAATAATTTATTCATGAGTTAAAAGTTTTAAAAAAATACCAAAAAGTTGGTTTACTTAATTATTTTGTGATAGATGTCTAATATGAATATGTGATAGACCATAAAATATATTTTTAGGGGCAACAATAACAAATAGTTATGAGAAATATACCATAGGCAATATCATACATTTCAACAATGACAGAAACAAAAATGTGATACTTTTCATCTCCATTCATTCACATAATAACAAAATATATATATATATATATATATATATATATATATATATATATATATATATATATATATATATTGAAATCAAAACAATATATATATGAAGCTTCAAAATATTTGGAAACCAGTCAAACTTTTTGTAACGACCATTTTCGATCGTTTTGAGCACTAGAACTTTTTATGTCAGAAATACTTTCCGATAGATTTAAAGGGGTGTTTTGGACTATTCGTAATTATAATTATGAAATTAGTGGGGTAGTTTTAATAATATACTTAGTTGATGGTTAAATTAGAAAATAACATTAAAACAAATAGTGGGTCAATTTTATCAGTTTTATAATTGGTTATATAAAAATTAGGTTAGTAAATAATATGTTGAAAGAAGGAAGACAAAATAGATGCTTGAGCATAAAAAAAAAACAAAAATTGAGAAGAAGGCTTATTTGTGCTGTGCCTACAAGGATCAACCGTGTGTCCTCTCATTGGTAAGCTTCTTTAATAATTGTTACCGTGCAGATTTTTTTTGGGGAAAAAACAAAATATATCAAAGGCGTATCAGAATTTACTCATAAGTGCTTATTTTCCTGTGAATATTAAAGCTAATATAGGTTGACTGCTTCTACTAAAATTAGTGTTATGTTAGAATTAATTAATATTAATCCTTGTTATTATTATTATTATTATTATTTTATTATACTAAAAAATGGAAGAGGATTGAAGTTTACGCATGAGAATACATATTGTTACTCATGCCTAATCATTGTTCCAGTGATTATGCAATCATTGTCCAATGATTATGGTTAATGATTGGACAATGATTATGGCTAATGATTGGATGGATTTATAGTTGTAATTGCAAATCTTTGGAATAGGCTAGTGTGCCACTGTTTTGTAGTACGCACTGTTTAAGTTCCAAATTTATTATTTCTTAGCTTTATCATATTATTAATGAAATTTTATTATATATTGAGATAGGTAATTTAATATAAAGTATATTATATTAATTTAATATCATTAAGGTTAAGTGTATCAGAGGAATTAATGTGTATTCTTAGTTTTGAACTTAAGAAAATTAATTATAGAATTAGGCGAGTTTTTGGGTCTAAGGATAGACATAGGTTAATATGAGTGTTTATAGAATCTTCACTTACAAATTATGTATATATATTTGATAGATTTAAAAGGTTTAGAAGCATTGAAGAAAGGGAAAGTGTTGGAGAAGTAGCTTGCTTGACTTCAGTTCTTCGGTGGAGGTAGGTTATGCTTTATTTCTATGTGATAGATAAACTCTAAATAGCGATCGATATGTATTGGGTGATATTGTAAAGTCTCCTATGTACTTTATTGTATGGTGGTATGTTTTGATTGTGTGGTTTGTGGTTGGCCTAAAATTATGAGACTGTTGAATTTCTAATCTTGAACCCTCTCTATTAAAATGAAGCCTTGAATAATAGAAGGCTTGATGAAATAAAATAATGAGATGATTGGATCGGAGTGTCACCTTCCAACATGATATTATGGGATCGGAGTGTCACATTCCGATACGATATTTGGGATCGGAGTGACGTTCCGACACAATAACATTAAAGGAAAGGAATCTTGAAGTAACTAAATGTACTTATTCTCAAAGAACCCGTTTTCCAAATAAGTATGGTGTGGAGGCATGAGTCCCCAGAGGTGTGCTTGATGTTATGATTGATGGTGTACCTATTATGGTGTTGTTGTCAATGGTTCATGTGTTTGTTGCTTGCCACCTGTTAATTATTGTAGTGTATTTTATGTTATTATTCAATATATATTGGTTTCTATTTTGAGTTGGCCGATGATACCTACTCAGTATGTGTTCCTTGTACTGACCCCTACTTGTATTTTATTCGCTGTTCTTTTGTGGAGTGCAATAAGTGTACCATCGACTTCGACTCGCCATCAGATCTAGCTCCAGCACATCAGAGTTAAGGGTGAGCTATTAATTTTAGCTCGTGCTGGATTCTCTCATTCACATCTTGATGTCTTTGAATTTCGGATATGGACCATCTTTTTGCTTATTTTAGTTTCTTAAACACTCTTAGACTTGGTAATTTGGAAATAGATGTCCTTGATGTGATGACTATCAGATTTTGGGATGATAAGTATTAAACTTTAGAAACTTATTTAAATTGGTTGTTAGTACCTTTTGGAGCTTCCATATTATTTATATTATTTATTGTTGAACTATTGGTATATGTTGGGGTTTAGATGTGTTGGTTCGCCCACCTAAGGAGGTAAGTGTGGTGCCACTCACGAATCATTTTGGGTCGTGACAAAATTATTATCAGAGCGTTAGGTTCGTTGGTCTCATCACACAAGGACAAGTCTAGTAGAGTCTTGAGGAACGGTATGTGTCACCTTTATTTTTCTTTGAGAGGCTATAGTACTTTAGGAAAACTCCATTTTTTCTTTCTTTCGTGCTATTACTTGGATCCAATTGGTATCTGGGTGATACAAATTGGTATCTGACCTTCTCACTCTATTTTGCAGATGGTTAGAACTAGAGCAACAACTGTGCCAACACCGGCAAGACAGGGTGCGTCTGAGCCAACTATTGAGGCTGTAACTCGAGGAGGAGCAGTGGCAAGAGGCCGTGGTAGGGGTCGCAGGAGGACGCCCACTAGAGGCAGATGACAAACACCTGGTCCAACTAGGAATAAAGCAGTGACTCCTCCACCGACAGATGGGGTAGTGAGAGAGGGTGAAGAAGGGGAAAATGAGCAGGTTCAGGATAAGGAAGTACCACGCAGCCTACCCCAGAGATGATTAATCATGTTCTTACTTATCTTAGTGGTTTATCTGATCAGGGCCATACACCTCCAGTGTTTTCCGCACCAGCACCTCATGTTCAGGGAGTACAACATGCAGCTGCTGTGGCTCCCCGCATGGATGCATCATTTGAGGTAGGCACGTTTCCTCGATTGACTACAGGGTCTATAATCACAGGTGATCAGCATGAACTTTTCATTAAGTTCTTAAAGTTGAAACCTCCAGTATTCAAGGGTGTTGAATCTGAAGATGCCTATGATAATCTGGTTGATTGTCATGAGCTGCTACATAAAATGGACATAGTAGAACGATTCGATGTTAAATTTGTGACCTACCAGTTTTAGGGGGATGCCAAAATGTGGTGGTGGTCATATGTTGAGTGTCAATCAGCAACGACGCCACCTATGACTTGGGCATCATTTTCTAACATATTTATGGAAAAGTATATACCCCGGACATTGAGGGATAGGAGGAAAGATGAGATTCTGAGCCTAGAGCAAGGAAGGATGTCTGTTGCTGCTTATGAGGCCAAGTTTCGTGCACTATCCAGGTATGCCACTCATCTTTGCTTCAGCCCACAAGAGAGGATTCGCCGCTTTGTGAAAGGATTGAGGTCACATTTGCAAATTCCAGCCTTACAGGTAGCTGCTGCAGCAAAATCCTTTCAGGAAGTGATTGATTTTGTGATAGAGGTAGAGGGGGTGAAGCCAGACGACTTCAACATGGCGTCGACATTTAAGAAGTTCCGTAAGGGAGGTGAGTATGGTGGTTCTTACTCTAGAGGTCAGAGTTCAGGAAGTTACCTAGCCTGTCCAATTCAGTCTTCATTACAGGCTTCAGCTGGGGGCCGTCGCAAACCAGTCAGCCTTTTTTTGAGTTTGGAGGTTATCTCCAGACTTCGTCATTTTCACAGAGACCTATACTTGACTCCAGGAATTGTTACGGATGTGGAGAGGCTGGACATATTAGGAAATATTATCCAAAATTGAGTTATAGACCCCTAGTAGTTAGAGGTAGAGGTGATCATGGTAGAGGCCGCCATTCTGGAGGGCATGGTGGCCAAGGTAATGGTGGTCACCAGTTCAGTCGGGGTGGAGGGCAAGTTGGAACTACTGCAGCGCAGCTTGGTAGGGGCAATGAACAGACAGGTGATAGGGCCCATTGTTATGCTTTCCCCGAGAGGTCTGAAGCAGAGACATGTGATGCTATTATCACATGTACTCTTTTGGTCTGTGATTGCATGGATTCTGTATTGTTTGATCCTGGATCCACATTTTCATATGTATCTTCCTCATTTGCTACTGGTCTTGATTTATATTATGATTTACTTGACATGCCTATTCGTGTCTCTACTCATGTGGGTGAGTGTGTGATAGTTGAAAAGGTGTATAGGTCATGCCTTGTGACTTTTGTGGGGAGAAATACTTATGTAGATTTGATTATTCTAGAGATGGTTGATTTTGATTTAATTCTGAGTATGACTTGGCTTTCTCTAAATTTTGCAATCTTAGATTGTAATGCTAAAACTTTGACATTGGCCAAGCCTGGGACAGATCCCCTAGTGTGGGAGGGTGACTATATTTCCACTCCAACCCGTATTATCTCTTGTCTTCGTGCTAAGAGGATGGTGAGTAAGGGATGTTTAGCTTTATTTGCACATCTCAGGGATGATACTTCCAAAGTACCTTCGATTGAGTCTGTTTCGATAGTCCGTGAGTTTCTGGATGTGTTTTCTGCAGACCTTCCTTGTATGCCACCGGATAGGGATATTGATTTTTGTATTGATCTGGAATCGGGTACTCACCCCATTTCCATTCCCCCCTTATAGAATGGCTCCAGATGAGTTAAGGGAGTTAAAGACCCAACTTCAGGAGTTGTTAGGTAAAGGTTTTATTAGACTAAGTGCATCCCCTTGGGGTGCTCCTATTTTATTTGTGAAGAAGAAATATGGAAGTTTTCGGATGTGCATAGACTACAGGCAACATAATAAGGTAACTATTAAGAACAAGTATCCCATTCCTCGCATTGATGATTTGTTCGATCAATTACAAGGTGCTTGTGTATTCTCTAAATATGATTTGAGATTCGGTTATCATCAATTGAAAATACGGGCAACAGACGTGCCAAATACTGCTTTTCGAACCAGGTATGGGCATTATGAATTCTTAGTAATGTCTTTTGGGCTTACGAATGCCCCTGCTTCTTTTATGGGCTTTATGAACGGGATTTTTAAGCCATATCTGGACCTCTTTGTTATTGTATTTATTGATGATATAGTGATATACTCAAAGAGAATGAAAGAACATGAGGAGCATTTGAGAATTGTATTGGAGTTGTTAAGGGAGAAAAGGCTTTATGCCAAATTCTCCAAGTGTGAGTTTTGGCTCGATTCAGTGTCCTTCTTGGGGCACGTTGTTTCTAAGGATGGAGTGATGGTGGATCCTTCTAAGATTGAAGCAGTGAAGAGTTGGGTAAGACCTACTAATGTTACAGAGGTAAGGAGCTTTGTTGGTTTAGCTAGCTACTAGTGTCGATTCGTCAAGGGATTTTCTTCTATTGCATCGCAGCTGACAAATTTGACTAAGCAGAATGTTCCATTTATATGGTCGGATGGATGTGAAGAAAGTTTCCGGAAACTCAAGACCTTGTTGACTACTGCACCAGTTCTTACCTTGCCAGTGGAAGGTAAGAATTTTATTATTTATTGTGATGCATCTTATTCTAGTTTGGGTGCAGTGCTAATGCAGGAGAGGAATGTAATTGCTTATGCTTCGAGACAATTGAAAGTGCATGAACGTAACTATCTGACCCATGATTTGGAGTTGGCTGCAGTTGTATTTGCATTAAAGCAATGGAGACATTATTTATATGGGGTAAAGTGTGAAGTTTATACAGATCATCATAGTTTACAATATGTCTTTACTCAGAAAGATTTGAATTTGAGGCAGAGGAGGTGGATGGAACTATTGAAAGACTATGATATTACTATTTTGTATCACCCAGGAACAGCTAATGTTGTGGCAGATGCTTTAAGTAGAAAAGCAGAGAGCATGGGTAGTTTAGCCCACTTGCAGGTTTCTAGACGCCCATTGGCTAGAGGAGTTCAAACTTTGGCTAATGACTTTATGAGGCTGGAAGTACTAGAGAAAGGAGGATTTTTGGCCAGTGTGAAGTCAAGATCTTCTTTTCTTGACAAGATTAAGGGAAATCAGTTTGCTGATGAGAAGCTGAGCCGAATTTGAGATATGGTATTGCGAGGAGAGGCTAAAGAGGCAATAATTGATAAAGGAGGCATCTTGAGGATAAAAGGAAGGGTATGTGTGCCCCGTGTGGATGATTTGATTCACACTATTCTTATAGAGGCTCATAGTTCAAGGTATTCTATACATCCTGGTGCAACCAAGATGTCTCGTGATCTAAAGCAACATTTTTGGTGGAACAGAATGAAGCGTGACATTGTTGATTTTGTTGCCCAATGCTCGAATTGTCAGCAGTTAAAATATGAACACCAGAGGCCCGGAGGGACACTTCAGAGAATGCCCATTCCTTAATGGAAGTGGTAAACTATTGCAATGGATTTTGTAGTTGGTCTTCCAAAGACATTGGGTAAGTATGATTCTATTTGGGTAATTGTAGACAGGTTAACTAAGTCTGCTCACTTCATTTCGGTCAAGATGACTTACAATGCAGAGAAGTTAGCCAAACTCTTTATCTCAGAAATTGTTAGATTGCATGGATTTCCACTTTCCATCATATCAGATAGAGGTACGCAATTTACTTCTAAGTTTTGGAGAACATTACATTCTGAATTAGGTACTAGACTGGATCTTAGTACTGCATTTCACCCTCAGACCGATGGTTAGTCTAAGCGAATGATTCAGGTGTTGCAGGACATGCTTTGTGCATGTGTGAAAGAATTTGGTGGTCATTGGGATAAATTTTTACCTTTAGCTGAGTTTTCATACAACAATAGCTATCACTTAAGTATTGATATGACACCATTTGAGGCATTGTATGGGAGGAGATGTAGGTCCCCCATTGTTTGGTATGATGCGTTTGAGGTAAGACCTTGGGGTCCTGATGTTCTGAGGGAATCAATAGAGAAAGTGAAATTTATTTAGGAAAAACTTTTTGTAGCTCAGAGTAGGCAGAAGGAATATGCAGATTGAAAGGTTAGGGACTTGGATTTTATGGAGGGTGAACAAGTCTTGCTGAAAGTTTCACCCATGAAAGGTGTGATGCAGTTTGGTAAGCGAGGTAAGCTTAGTCCGAGGTATATTGGTCCATTTGAAGTTCTGAAGAGCGTGGGGGAGGTGGACTATGAATTGGCATTGCCACCATGGTTGTCAGGAGTGAACCCCGTATTTCATGTGTCTATGCTGAAAAAATACCATGGGGATGGAAATTATATTATTCGTTGGGATTCAGTTCTTCTTGATGAGAATCTGTCTTATGCGGTATAGCCTATTGCTTTTCTAGATAGGGAGGTCCGCAAATTGAGATCAAAAGAGATTGTTTCTATCAAGGTTCAATGGAAGAATCGGTCAGTTGAAGAGTCCACTTGGGAGAGTGAGGCTGATATGCATGTAAGATATCCACATCTTTTTATTGATTCAGGTACTCTTTCTCCCTCTCGCCCTTCTTTTGATCGTTCGAGGACGAACGATGGGTAAATTTGTATCTATTGTAACGATCATTTTCAATCGTTTTGAGCACTAGAACTTTTTATGTCAGAAAATACTTTCCGATAGATTTAAAGGGGTGTTTTGAACTATTCGTAATTATAATTATGAAATTAGTGGGGTAGTTTCAATAATATACTTAGTTGATGTTAAATTAGAAAATAACATTAAAATAAATAGTGGGTCAGTTTTATCACTTTTATAATTGGTTATATAAAAATTAGGTTGGTAAATAATCTGTTAAAAAATGGAAGACAAAATAGATGCTTGAGCGTAAAAAAAAACAAATTGAGAAGAAGGCTTATTTGTGCGGCGCCGACAAGGATCAACCGTGTGTCCTCACATTGGTAAGCTTCTTTACTAATTGTTACCATGCAGCTTTTTTTGGGGACAAAACAAAATATATCAAAGGCGTATCAGAATTTGCTCATAAGTGCTTATTTTCCTGTGAATATTAAAGCTAATATAGGTTGACTTCTTCTACTAAAATTGGTGTTATGTTAGAATTAATGAATATTAATCCTTGTTATTATTATTATTATTATTTTATTATACTAAAAAAATGGAAGAGGATTGAAGTTTACGCATGAGAATACATATTGTTACTCATGCCTAGTCATTGTTCCAGTGATTATGCAATCATTGTCCAATGATTATGGTTAATGATTGGACAATGATTATGGCTAATGATTGTATGGATTTATACTTGTAATTGAAAATCTTTGGAATAGGCTAGTGTGCCACTGTTTTGTAGTACGCACTGTTTAATTTCCAAATTTATTATTTCTTAGCTTTATCATAATATTAATGAAATTTTATTATATATTGAGATAGGTAATTAAATATAAAGTATATTATATTAATTTAATATCATTAAGGTTAAGTATATAGGAGGACTTAATCTGTATCCTTAGGTTTGAACTTTTGAAAATTAATTATAGAATAAGGCGAGTTTTTGGGTCTAAGGATAGACATAGGTTAATACGAGTGTTTATAGAATCTTTACTTACAAATTATGTATATATATTTGATAGATTTAAAAGGTTCAGAAGCATTGAGGAAAGTGAAAGTGTTGGAGAAGTAGCTTGCTTGACTTCAGTTCTTCGGTTGAGGTAGGTTATGGTTTATTTCTATGTGATAGATAAACTCTAAATAGCGATCGATATTTATTGAGTGATATTGTAAAGTCTCCTATGTACTTGATTGTGTGGTTGTATGTTTTGATTGTTTGCTTTGTGGTTGGCCTAAAATTATGATACTGTTGAATTTCTAATCTTGAACCCTCTCTATTAAAATGAAGCCTTGAATAAAGAAGGCTTGATGAAATAAAATAATGAGATAATTGGATCGGAGTGTCACCTTCCGACACGATATTATGGGATCGGAGTGTCACGTTCTGACACGATATATGGGATCGGAGTGTAACGTTCCGACACAATAACATTAAAGGAAAGGAATCTTGAAGTAACTAAATATACTTATTCTCAAAGAACTTGTTTTCCAAACAAGTATGGTGTGGAAGCATGAGTCCTCATAGGTGTGCCTAATGTTGTGATTGATGATTTACCTATTATGGTGTTGTTCTCAATGGTTCATGTGTTTGTTGCTTGCCACCTGTAAAGTATTGTAGTTGATTATATGTTATTATTCAATATATATTGGTTTCTATTTTGAATTGGCCGATGATACCTACTCAGTACGTGTTCGTTGTACTAACCCCTACTTGTATTGTATTTTTCTGTTCTTTTGTGGAGTGCAGCAAGTGTACCATCGACTTCGACTCGTCCTCAGCTCTAGCCAGTCTCCAGCACATCAGTGTTTAGGGTGAGCTATTAATTCTAGCTCGTGCTAGATTCTCTCCTTCACATCTTGATGTTTTTGAATTTCGGAGATGGACCATCTTTTTGCTTATTTTAGTTTCTTAAACACTCTTAGACTTGGTAATTTGGAAATAGATGTCCTTGATGTGATGTCTATCAGATTTTGGGATGATAAGTATTAAACTTTAGAAACTTATTTAAATTGGTTGTTAGTATCTTTTGGAGCTTTTGCATTATTTATATTATTTATAGTTGAACTATTGGTATACGTTGGGGTTTAGATGTGTTGGTTTGCCCACCTAAGTAGGTAAGTGTGAGTGCCACTCATGAATCATTTTGGGTCGTGACACTTTTATGCTAATATAATAACCTCTTTTGATGAATCTTCCAAGTTAATTAAGTATTTTTCTTCATTTTGATGAATTTGTGTCACAACCAAGACCATTGTGACTGGCACCCGCACGAACCCTCTGGTGGAAGAACCATTACTACAACCTAAACTAACCAATTTACCCAAAAACTAAGGAATTTAAAGATATGGAAGCATGGTTAAATGCAGAAGTTATATACAGTTCCCATAAACTCCAAATATTTGAATAAACTAGTCAAACTAAAGCGCAGAACGACTCCTAGAATGTGAAAGTCATTGTATCAAAACTCTACTATTGAAAGGTCTAAAAAAGTGGTACTACCCCAAATATATTCAAACACCTTAGACAAATAGTCTGAGTTCGAAAAGAGTGGATTTAAAAAAGAAATATCCATGACAGCCCGGAAGAAGTGGTTCACCCTTGAATTCGACCACGCTCAATAGTCACCTATCTAAGGTCTATTAATAGCCGCGTGAAGATGCCCTGTACTCAAGGAAAAAATAAGTGCAATATCAGTACACAACCACAGTGCACTGGTAGGATCACTTTCATGACCTGAGAGCACTCTGAGTCAGCATACTCGACCCTGAAGGTGTATTATACAAGCCTCATAGCATTGATTCATCGCATAGTTAATAAAAATAGTGCGAACTTAAAACTTTTCATAATAAAATCAACCATCAAAATTCATTTATAAAGCGGCAGAAAACTAACATCTCACATGGCCATCTTAAATGAAACTTAATACAAGATACAATTATGACCCTTTACAAAGAAGTCTTAGTAATAGTCTTAAAATGTAAAAGAACTTGAAACACGAAAAAGTCTTTGTCCTCGATTTATGAGGACATACCAAAAGATGTCTTGGAAGAAGTCTATTCCAATCTCCAACTACAGAGATACTCAATTATCGCAACCTATACTTGTAGTAAAACATAAAAGAAGAATGGAGTTAACACAATTAAGTACAAAGTATGATAGTCATGCAAAAATGTACTAAAAAGGATATATGTTTAAGAATCATGCTCATTTTGATAAAACTTCATGACGTGCAAGTTTAAAACTAATAACATCCAATCACAACCAACATACAAGTCGCATCAAACATACAAATTACCATTTTACATTTAGTCAAAATCACAAATAAACCTTTACCTTTTACTTTTTTACCTTTTCCTTTAGCCATCACCTTTGTAACCCTCAAGCTATACCTTTTGCAATGCATGGTAGCGACCCATACCACCACCCATACTAAGATAACACCTTAAGGTTACCAAGAGTGAACATGCCATTCATCATTTCACCCATACTAAGGTAACACCTTAAGGTTACAAAGAGTGAACATACCATTCAATATTTAAACCTTTACACAGTATAACATATAAGACACATAAACATAAAATGGATTACTTTGTCGAAATAAGACCATCATCTAAAATGGCTCAAAGTCATACTTGGGTGATGTGGAATTAGCATTCCATAATACTACGTCACTAACTATTCTTTGCAGTCACCCTAAACAAGGCGCACATTCATTATCAACATGTATTAACAAGGAAGTAACTCACATATACAATTAAAGTGTAACATGCATATTTAAATTTAAACATATAAGCCTTTTAAGAGTCAATATTCTTCATTTCCTTCATAATAAGAGTCCATTCATTTTCATTAACATTATAAGAAACACACCATGACTTCTCTCAAATGCCTACTTGTGTAATGCATAGACAACGTCCCATTCCACCACCCATACTAAGTAGTACACCCTTCAAAAACCATAGTTAATTAACCTTCTTGATAAGGGTTAGCCTAAACCGACATAGAACATGAGATCTTGACATGGAATTCAGGTATTTTCCTCACACGATAAGGGATCCCTACTTGCCTAAGGTAGGGCCATTCTTTATAACTTAAGTGGATCCACTAAATATAGACCTATGTGGACACATAGTTTAAGGGATAAGGAGATTGATACTATATATTTTGCCTCTACACACGGATGAGCACCCATCCCAAGATATTTATACTAAGTACTCCTCCTCAACTCATAGTTGAGAACCCATCTCTAACCATATCCACTAAGTGCTTGACATTATTTCCTACAGAGTATTTGACATTCATTACATTCTTTTATTTAGGGATCAGATATTGTTACTAGATACTCGCCTCTACTCACTTATGAGCATCCATCTCAAATCCCACATTCATTAAAGGGATATAAGGATTGTTACTATATACCCCGCCTCATCTTAGGGATGAGTATCCACCCCACTCACATTCATTAATTTAAAATTTCAAAGGAATATTAAGTTTGTTACTAGACTGCCTTAACTCACGGATGATTATCCATCTCAAATCCCACATTCATTCATTAAATTATAATTGAGAATAACTTTCCAATAGACTCAACACTCATTAACATTAACATTGACCTTCCTTCATTCATTCGTTCATTCTTTCCTTCAAGTGTGTGTGTGTGAGAATCACCTTTCACATTGACTCTTTAATAGAGAGATAACATACAATCCTAACACCTATAGCTAGCTTCAAAGCATGATCATCTTTCATTCACTAAGGTCACACACATGTTTCACATCACATTCATATATACAACATTATGAACATACTTCAATTGCTCACAAGATGCCTTCAAAGGTTTGATATCAATATGGATTTACAACTCAAATACAATTCTATTTCATAAGTAATATATCCATAACTTTCCCCTTCAAACCATGCTCACAAATCATCAATAAACCTTCAATATAATTTCTAGAATTAACAAATGCATAATGGTACAAATCCATATCTCTAAGAAATTTAGACAAGTTTCATTCAAAAGCCTTCATAATCAACAAACCCACTTCATAGAAGTACATTTTTAGGTGTTGAAAGATAAGCATGGGTTCATGGAGTATTTTCATCATAAATCTTCAATAAAACATCAACACTATCAATATATGTTATTAGAAACCGTTTAAAATCATTTGGTGGAAGAACTCATGAGATTGAGTAAAATCCTAGTTTTCATACTTTGGAATCACTTTGGATTTGTCTCCAAAATGGAGAATTAGACAAGGATTAAGAACACCATACATTTACTATGATTCTCCAAGATATTTGAGAAAGAACCACCTTGAAATCACCAAAACCTATATTTCATGTCCTCTTCTTCTTGCTTGAGCTAGAGAGAGAACTATAGATTCTATTTGGAATGACTTAAAATGAAAGTTATTTAGGTCTTAGATGTTATATAGTTTTTAGGAAAAGACTGGAATAGTGTAGGGTAAATTTTGGAAACACTACCTAAAGAACCCACCTTAAAACCTAAAACCTTACCTTCTCTATTCTGCAAACCACCCTTTGACACACTTTGGCTCGCGAAGGGAACTAGTAGACTCTCCCAATGGACATTTGATCATCCCATTTGAACAACAAGCTCCAAAAATGGACGTTGATTCACTATTTCGGGCATAACTTTTTACCCCAAAATTGAAATCGGGCTAACTTGGTGACATTGGAAATAGCACTTGAAAACCTTTAATTGGATATGTGATGTCCCACCTAATTAGATTTAATATAAGATATATCATCATTTGAAGTTGACCCTACAATTTGTGACTTACAAATATGCCCTTGCCCCATTGAGTTTTCCCTTTGGACAGTTGGGCTTGCTAAGTGCACAAGATGATTCGCCTAATGCTCACTTGGTCCACCATTTGTTACATTGTCTCACTCAACGGGGATGCCCAATGGGAGATTGGAGGGGGAGAAGGGCGACATGCTGACTTGTTTGCGAGCTTGCACCTAGTTTTTCTTTTGGAACCTTGGGCTTACAAAGTAAACTAGGTGACTCACCAAGTCCACACTTAGCTCGCCTATTAATCCAATAGGTTCACTAGGTAGGTATTCCACTTGGCAAGGTAGGAAGTAATTGGACAATAAGACCATCCAATTGGGCGACCAAACAACCCCATCGCCAAAATCACAATCACAATGTATTTTCTCGAAATCATACAACAAGAGTTTTTTCATGACATGTAGTTCTTCGTTCATACTTATTTACATTAGGTGTGATCAATAGGATCCATTCACATAAATTCATGCATTGCAATGAATCAATTACTAAATACATCATGCTAACATAAAATCACAACCATCACCTACCTCGAACAAAACTTGAATCACCTTAGAAACTTGATTCTTCGCATTCCAAAATCTTTCCATTCGTTCATGGTCTACAAACAATCATAATAATGCGAGGATCAATACACAAAACCTAATTACTTGGATTATAATCAGTAAGATTAATCCTAGGCCAAACCCTCAATCCTTATATCCAATTAGGAATTTTCCCACCATAATTCCGAGATTAAAACCCTTCCTAATTGATAATTACCTAAGAAACTAAGTTATACGGATCGAAACATGGATTCGGGAGGTAAAAACTTTACCTTTATCGTCAATAATGGTGTGAAACTTTTAAGAACACACCTAGGATCGTTCATTAGCTATCAAAGTTGAAAAGTGCAGAATAAAATGTTTTTGGGGTTTTATTACGACTTAAGTCGCGTCTATATTTCCAACGAGGTCCTCAGCTCACTACATCGACTGTCTTGGCAGGAATAATTTCACCATAGCGTCTTGCATGGAAACAATGAGCAAATTTATGGATTCCAAACTGAATTTAATAACACACCTTCACCCCATGTCACTCAAAGAATACACGGCACGCTAAGATCAGTTTGGAAATTCTACTCACCCCAACTCAATTTAGTAAAGACGTAAAATATTTTTAATGTTTTAGCTATCTACTCATGTGATCAAATTAATATTTATATCTCCCATTTATTAGTAAATTCCATAGCCCTCACTGACTCTAATTTCATCTAAATCTTGATTAGGTTGGGAAATTTCATATTACTACGAAAAAGTTTTCCGATCCATTTTTTTTCCCATTGGCTTTTCTATAATAATGAAAATAGGTCGTTACAATAGGTAATAATTTACGTATCACTCGATTCCCAGTGATCAACGAGGAAAGACTGGCTAAAAGTCATGGTAGAGTAGTATCTAAATCATCGAATACTTGGGGATACTCATCTCGCATGTCCTTTTTGGTTTCCCAAGTATTTTCCTCAACTGGATGATACTCCAATTTGAACTTTTTCACGAACCTTTTATCTTAGGTCCACAACTTTCGAACATTGCTATATGAGTCGCAACCAGTGCTTCCTCATACAGAAGGTCTTGTGTAACAAAATGGAGTCTCACTTTATGATATAATCTTCGTCCCCAAATGAAACACCTCGAAAATTATATGACCAAAACTAGAGCCTAACCCAATGTTCCAGACCTAAATTGAGGTAATTAAGTTGGTTTGCAAGTATTAGAGCCTAGACGTCAAGAAATTACCATGATGTTAGACGACAAGGAAAAAATGATGTAGTGTGCCTCTAGGTCTAACAAGGGGTTTGGAGAGTCGTTTGAGGTCTAAATCTTGTAAAAATGCTTAGAAATATTAGTACATATTTAGGGTAAAAACGACAGGATAAGACTACCCAAGGAACTCCCTAGGGGTCCTTGAGGATAACCCAAGCAATTGACCCAAAAGTTTTTAAAAAGCAGCAATCAAACCACAAGAGCAATTGACGCCCCGTCAATAGACTCAGGCCGCGTAAATGGAGGTCGTAGTCCATAATTAGAATTATGGATTATTGCCTCCATTTTATTACTCTCTGAAAAAATGATGGAGTGCCAAGACGGTCCTCTCATGGATTCATAAACCGTTAATCATGGGCTTCGGTTGGGCCTGCACACTGGTGTAAGACATGGCCAAGCCAAGGGTGGTTTTGTAAATTCCACCCTTGGCCATTTAAGTAAAGGGATGGTTTTAATTAGATATTTTAGTAATATTAAAGGATTTTAACACATAAAACAAGTCTTTCCACCTCATAATCCCAAAACCTATAAGGCTCCCCTTATCTCTAGATTCTCTCATTACACAAAGACTCCATTGAAGAACATTAGAGCTCCAAGAATAAGGCCAATTTACTCAAGCTTTCTAATTATTTTCATGTATAATTATTCATTAAGGTATGATTTATTTCACTCTTGGGATTCCTTCCCCCAAGAGGTTCCTTGAAATATGTTATCTGTAACACTTCGAAAGTGTATGACTTGCTATAGAGCCTCACATGATGAACTAAGTCTTGAAACACTGTTTATAAGACTGAAATAATGTATTGAAATTAGTTAGGAAGTGTTAGAGTCAAAGTGTTAAGAAACGACCATGACATCCAGAGAATTGTGAAATGTGTGGTGGTGTGCTTTCGCATGTTTCATGGGGTTTTAAAAGTTGAAATTAAATGAAAGTTGGTGTAAACTTGTTAAACATGTGTTTAAGTGTGTCTAATATTTAAAAGTCAATGTACTCTCCCAAAGAACCACCCTAAGGGTCCTTGGGGAGGATCCTTTTCGTTTGACCCAAATTGTCAAATTAACAGTAGCCAACAACAAGCCAAACGACGAGCCGTCGATGGGGCAACGACCCGTCGATAGTGGTAATTTTCCATCACTTAGTTTGTTCTTGAAACTGGCCAAAAAGACCAGTCTCTGTCCTAAACGACGCCCTTGCAGGACGGGCCGTCGATGACACAACAGGACGTAGGCGAGGTCTCGTCATTTGAGGGACGAGTTTTACTATTAAGTTTTAGTTTAGAGAGTTAATTAGTTGGTTAGTAAATTAATTAATTAAGGGTTAATGGATGGTTAATTAAGTTAGTTGGGGTACTATATAGGCACTAAACCTCATTAAGCTAACCTGACACCCCATAATTCTCAAACCCAATTCTCTCCAACTTCTCTCTACTTTATATCTCTATTCAAAGACTCTATTGAAAACCAAGCTTCGAGGATCACTATGTATTCAAGAATTCATCTTTTCACCATCAAAATCTAAGGAATCTTAAGGTATGAAAATTATTCACTCTTGGGATCTTTTTCCCCAAGAGGCTCTTCAAAATTGGTTCCAAATGAAGTCAAATAGTTCGGATTTCTTCGAATTTCATAATTGATCTTTCAAATTGATTTGAGGTTGGTTTATGTTGATTAAGATTGATAGATTATCATTTTTATGTGTTTATTGTTGTAGTTCTTACTCTTCGACCTATTTCTATTGAGGAATTCATGATTGAACCTTTCCCCCCTAATCCTAGGTTAGGAATTGAGGTTGATTTGGTTAGTGAATATATAATTAACTTAGTTCTTGTATATATTAATATTATATGATGGTATTAAGTGAATTAATGGATGAATATGGTGGGATTGGTGGTAAGATATTGAATGAGGCTTATTAAGGCTATGGGTAAGATTTTGTGATCTTGAGATCTATACTTCAATAATGATTGCTTTTACTTGATAATGATGTTCTATTGAAGTATTATATGTTATTAGATTAAGAATATGATAATATGATGAATGGGATGAAATGTCTTGACCATGTAAATAGTGAGATCCTGTTAAGGGTATGATGATACAAGGTTGAATATGAATCAATTATATGTCTTACTATGAAGGGTTTTTATGAAAGGAAATTCTCATGAAATATCTAATGACATAATGACATTATATACAAGGGGTTAGTCTCCTATTGACTATATTAAGCAATGATTATAAAGAAGGACTTAAATACATCTCAAAAAGGGAATTTAGCTTAGCAACGAGCGAACTAGTTATGAGAAGTGTCCCTTCCCAATGTGGGAAGGTAGGTTCACAATGGTTGTAAGGAGATGTATAATACAATGAAATTGTGTATAAAAAGGTTTCAAGTATATCTCCTAGTTCCTTAACTATGTTGCCTCCCTAGAAATATTAGCTAGTGGATCCACCTAGAATTCTATGTTCATGTTTATAATCCTACCTTGTCAAGTAGAGCACTTTATTTTCATGAAAACAAATTCCATGTTTAGCTCACATAGTTTATTGTCGGTTAAGGCAATTTTTCCTGAAATTAAAAAGAATGAATGAAGTAATAAAGTGAACAGTAACTAGGGTGACTTAAAGGGTTTCACTTAGTGTTGGTAAGGTTATGAGACTCTACTTATACATGGCACAAGTTGACCTTGATGAAAGTGCTAGGAGGTTGTTCTTATGTACTTATGATATGAAATAAATGTATATATTGACGTTACATGTTGATGATTCTATATGATGTTAGTTTCATTGATGAACATGCTATTGATCTAAATTTATATATATGATGAATAACATGCAAGATATGAAGATATATGAAATGTTGACATTTCTTATGATCATTTGTTTGGTTTACTTGATTATGTGAAGTTATGAGACTTCACATAAGCATTGCACTTGTAGGCTTGGGAAAGGGTTGTGAGTTAGGGTCTTATATGTTGTGATGTTATGAACTCTTGTTCATGAATTGTTGTTATTACATTATGTTGGAGTTATTCATATCTATATGATCTTGATATGATGCCATCCATGCTGATATGACCTTATGTTGATGATATCCATATTGACTTGACTATATGACAATGTTCGTCTTGTGTTAAATGTGTACTTGTCTCTATTTTTGTTATGTCTATTGGCTTGTATATGTTCTTAACTGTGCATAAAGACTTTTATAAAGTGACTTAGCATGGTCCGGAACAAAATTTCCTTTTCAGCATGATTTTGAATGGTTTTACTTGAATATGTTTCCATACATAGTACATGTGATTGTACTAACCCATGTTCTTTAAATTTTCCCAAACAATGTAGGTTCGGACCATTGAAGTATAGGAGACCAGTTTGCAGGAAGACTGTTATTGTAGGTCCTCAATTTTTGGGGATGTTACCATTTCACTATTCTAGTGATGAAGTTGTTATGTCTAACGATACAATTTTATTCCTTTATCTTTGAGATTATTGATGTAAGCCTATATGTCGCTTTGTATTGAATTATGGGCTATGCCCAAGTGTTTTAATACTCTTTCAAAAGGTTTAAAGTGAGACAATGTTATTAAACTATTTCTATGTATTGGTTATGTTGCCTAAATGAGAAACCTATGTACGCTTCACTAAGCGAGGAGATTATGTAAACTCCATATATGATATGTGAGAGGTCTCTGTATACCTCACTATGTAAAATATTTTAATTTTCTATATTTTTGACCTATGATATGTTATGCCGAATTTAAGAGCTTTTCCAAGTCCTCTTCGAAGATTAAGATGCCGGTTACATATATGGGGTGCTCCCCGATCATGAAAATTTTGATATCAAAGCCAGGTTGAAGTATTCTTAGGAATGATGTCTCACTAAACCATGTCTATGTAGAGTCTTTTTCATGGGTCTGAAGCGCAAAGAACTTATTAATGAGAGACTGTATAATGGTTTGGAATTCTCACTTTTTAGTAATCTTGAAAGTCATGCCTCAAGAGTAGTAATTCTGTATGTCCCTTTTTACTTCTAATATTTTCTTGTGGATATAGGCGATGACTACGAGAAAGGCAGCTGCAAGGAGAGTGTAGGAAGAATGAACTAATGCGGGAGGTCAACCCTAAGACAACCAAGCCCCTCAACAAGGCAATCAAGTTCCTCCACAAGACTAAGCTCTGGGTCCCTCAATCCATGACGGATGGAGAGATATGGTTGGCTTTTCTTTGTTTGGACATATATATGACTACACAAGCCCATGCAGTAGCTAGTCAAGCTCAAGACGTGACGACTCAAGCAAATTGGGAAGTTGGGCCCCGTGTTCAACAAAATGCTAGTAGCATGGCTTCTCGCTTGAGGGACTTCACAAGAATGAACCCTCCAATGTTCTTTGGGTATAAGGTGAATGAAGACCCCCAATACTTTCTTGATGAGGTCTACAATATCCTACATTCTATGGGAGTTAGTTCTAATGAGAAGGACGAGCTAGTCTCATATCAACTCAAGGATATGTCTCAAACTTGGTATACCCAATGGAGAGATAATAGGGCATTGAGAGCGGGTTCTATAACTTGGGAGGTGTTTAGAAAGTCTTTTTTGATAGGTTCTTCCCAATGGAGAAAAGGGAGGTAAAAGTGGAAGAATTTATAAACCTTCTTCAAGGAGGTATGAGTTTATATGAGTAATCCTTCAAGTTCACTAAATTGTGCAAATATTCTCCTTTTTTGGTGTCCAATCCTAGGGATGAGATGATTCTGTTTGTGATGGGAGTGTCCGATGATCTAGTTGAAGAGTGTCGTTCGGAGATTCTTCATGACAATATAGATAATTTTTTTGATGGTTCATGGTCAACAAATTGAGGAGAATAGACTCAAGAGGAAGAATAAAGAGTTTAAGAGGGATAAGTCTTATAAGGGAGGTACTTCCAAGGGTAGGCTTCAAATTCAAGACAAGCCTAGGTTCAATAGAGGGTCTCCATACATGTTTTTTCTAATATCCCCAAGGCTAAAAAAGTATAGGGTGTATAACCCTAAGTCGCAAAAGGTAAGAAGTGGAAATTCACAAAGCAAGATACCTACTTGTACGCAGTGTGGTAAAAAGCATATGGTTGAGTGCCTAGTTGGGATGAATAATTGATATGGGTGTGGTAAGAGTGACCATAAGGTGAATGATTGTCCTAATATGAGTCAAAGATAAGTGGAGTATCATGCTCAAGAAAGTGTTTCTACTTCCAATGATAAAAAAGGGAACCACTTGTATGCTCTTCGCTCTAGGGGTGAGCAAGAGGAATCTCACAATATGGTCACCTGTATGTTACAAGTCTTCTCTATTGATGTTTATATTTTATTAGATCCAAATGCTAATTTATAATCCGTAACTCCTTTAGTATTTAAAATATGTTATGTTCTACCCAATATTCTAGTTGAACCTTTTGTGGTTACTACCCCGTTGGGTGATTCCGTTGTGGCTAGAAGAGTCTTTAGGAGTTGTTTTCCCAGTAGAAGTACATAGGTAGATTCAGTAGAACTGGATATAGTTGATTTTGATGTCATTTTCAGAATGGATTGGTTGCATGCTTGGTTTTCTTCCATTGATTGTAGAATAAGGTTAGTTAAGTTCAATTTCCTAATGAACCCACCTTAGAGTGGGGGGAGGGGTAAATCAATCCCTAGAGGTCGTATAATTTCTTGTCTAAAATATTGTAAGTTGATCTCTAATGCGTGTCTTAAACATATTGTGAGGGTAAAGGAACTTGAGTTTTACATTCCTTCTTTAGAGTTTGTCCCCGTAGTGAAGGATTTTCTGGAAGTCTTTACCGATGACTTTCCCAGAATTCCTCCCCAATAGGAAATAGAGTTTGGTATTGACTTATTATCGGATACAAATCCTATTTCAATTCCCCCTTACCAGATGGCTCCGGCCAAGTATAGAGAGCTAAAGCTTCAACTCAAAGACTTATTAGACAAGGGTTTCCTAAAGCCTAGTATTTCGCCATGGCTCCGGTGTTGTTTGTTATGAATAAGGATGGGTCCCTTAGGATGTGAATTGATTATCATCAACTCAATAAGGTCACCATAAAGAATAAGTATCCTCTCCCTCAAATTGATCACTTGTTTGATCAACCCTGAGGGGGAAGCTACTTTTAAAAAATTGATTTGAGGCCGGGTTATTACACAATTTGGGTGAGACGTGAAAACATACTTGAAATGGCTTTCCGAACTAGGTATGGTCATTATGAGTTCCTAGTGATATTTTTTGGTCTCATTAATTCCTCGCCGGCTTTCATGGACCATAAGAATAGAGTGTTTTGGAAGTACCTCGATTCCCTTATGATTGTCTTCATTGATGATATCTTGGTATATTCGAAGAGTGATGGTGTATTTCAAGTCCTCAAGGAACACCAGCTATTTGCCATGTATAGTAAGTGTGAGTTTTGGTTGAGATCAGTGGCGTTTCTTGGTTATATTATCTCAAGTGAGGGCATAGAGGTCAATCCAAAGAAAACCGAAGTGGTTAGGATTTGTCCTAGACCTTTGACTCCAACAAATATTAGAAGTTTCTTGGGTTTAGCCGATTATTATTGGGGGTTTGTCGATGAGTTTTCATTCATTTGTTATCTTTTGACTACCTTGAACCAAAAGAGTGTTAAGTTTGAGTTGTCGAAAGCTTATAAAAGGAGTTTACAAGTGTTGAAAGATACACTTACCTCTACTCTAGTGTTGACCTTACCGGAAGGTACTAAGGGTTTAGTGGTGTATTGTGATGCTTCCCAAGTGGGTTTGGGTTATGTCCCTATACAACATGATAAGTGGTAGCCTATGCCTCTCGCCAACTCAAGGTGCAATAAATTGATACTGAATTAGCGGCCATAGTGTTTGCCTTGAAAATATGGATACATTACTTGTATGGTGCTCATGTGGATGTATTACCGACCATAAAAATCTTTAATATGTGTTCACTAAAAAGTATTTAAATCTCTGACAAATAAGATTGTTGAAACTATTGAAGGGTTACGATATGAGTATTCTCTACCACCCGGCAAGGCCAACGTGGTTGCAGATGCTTTAAGTCGTATGACCATGAGTAGTGTCTCACATGTGGATGAATGTAAGAAATTCCTAGTGAAAGACGTTCATATATTAGCTAGGTTTGGTGTTTTTCTGAAAGATTCTCCAAAAGGTGTGTCTCATGTGGATGAATGTAAGAATGACCTAGTGAAAGACCTTCATAGATTGTCTAGGTTGGGTGTTTGGCTGAAAGATTTTCCAAAAGGTTGATTTATGGTTGATCATAATTTCGAGTCATCTTTAGTGGTTTAGGTGAAGTATAAACAACATCTTGATCCTCTATAGATGGAGTTGAAGGAATCAGTAAATAGCAAGTTCAATGAGTCATTCCCCCGAGGGAGGGATGTTGTGCTTAGGTACCATGGTAGACTGTTTGTACCAGATGTTGATAATTTGAGGGGACAAATTTTATAAGAAGCTCAAGGTCGCAATATTTTGTTCATTTGGGTGCCACCAAAATGTATCGTGATCTTAGAGAGGTATATTGGTGGGATGGTTTGAAAAGGAACACAGCGGAGTATGTAGTTAGGTGTCCAAATTTCCAACAAGTTAAGGTCAAGCATGTAAATCCGAGTGTCTAACCCAAGTAATGGATATTCCCACTTGGAAGTGGGAAGAAACAAATATGGACTTTGTTGTTGGATTTTCTTGAACCCGGAGGCAAGATGACTTAATTTGGGTAATTGTGGATAGGTTGACAAAATCTTCTCACTTTATCCTTGTCAAGTCTACCTATTCGGCGGAGGATTATGCAAGAATATACATTAATGAGGTGGTGAGCTTACATTGGATCCCTTTGTCCATAATTTCGGATAGAGTTGCTCAATTCACTTCTCATTTTTGAAGGTCCTTTAAAAAAAGGTTGGGTACTCAAGTGAAACTTAACTCCACTTTTCATCCCCAAACGGATTGCCAATCAAAGCATACTATTCAAACCCTAGAAGACATGTTAAGAGCTCGTGTAATAGATTTAATAGGAAATTGGGACAATCACCTACCGTTGATTGAGTTCTCCTATAATAATAGCTACCATTCGAGTATTTCCATGATACCTTTTGAAGAACTCTATGGTAGGCAATGTAGGTCACTGGTTGGGTGGTTTGAGGTTGGTGAGTCTTCACTACATGGTCCCAAAATAATCTATGAAGCTTTGGAGAATTTTTGGGTGATAGGATATAGGTTGAAAATAACCTATAGTCGAAAAAATTCATATGTCGACAAAAGAAGAAGAGACATTGAATTTGAAGTAGGTGATATGGTGCACTTGAAGATTTCACCTATGAAAGGGGTGATAAGATTCAACAATAAGGGGAAGCTAAGTCCTCAGTATGTGGGTCCCTATGAGGTATCACAATGGGTCATAAAAGTTGCTTATGACTTGAAATTACATAGTGAACTATCTTTGGTATATTAAATATTTCATATCTCCATGCTTAAGAAGTCTATTGGAGTCAATGTGTCCATTCTCCCTATTTTAGGGTTAGATTTGGATGATAACCCTCCCTATGAAGAGGTTCCGATTGAAATTCTATATTGCCAAGTCAACAATTTGAGGAACAAAGAGGTGGCCTCTGTAAGATTCCTATGGAGAAACCACATAGTTGAGGAAGCAACATGGGAGGCCAAGGCCGACATGAAGTCCTGTTATCCTCATATTTTTCCTCAAAATTCTGGCCAAAGTTGAGGTGAGTAATATTCCTCTTAAAATAATGAATATTGTTGAATTTTTCTTGCTTTGCTAAAATGTACATATTTATGGTAAAGGTTCATGCTAAAATGAGTTTGGATGAAAGAAAATGTTTTTTTTTCTTAACTTGCACTTATTTTGGTTTGTATATAGTTGCCTTTATGAAATACTATTGAGCATGTTAATGTGTTTTCAAAAGAAGTTTTTCATATGTGACTCTTCATCATGTTGAGCTCATGTTGATGTGAGAAGGTAGTTCCTTATGTTGTGATGTTGAGCTCTTGCATGTGATAGATAGTGATTTGAGTTGCTATGTGTAAATGTCATGTTATTTGTTGAATGGAGTTGGTGAATTACTCCTATGAGTTGAGACTCATTATTATTATTATAAGTTTTTGGTTGGGATACTAGTACTGAATCTCCTAATTCCCCTGCAAAAGGATTTTAGTGTAATTCGGGGACGATAATATAACACTCCGAAAGTCTTCTAGATCTTCACATGATAAACTATTACTTGGAACACTATTTATAAGCCTAAAATAATGTATTGAAACTAGTTAGGAAGTGTTCGAGTAAAAATGTTAAGAAACGACCATGACGTCCGGAAAATTATGAAATGTGTGCTAGTGTGCCTTGGCTTTTTTCATGGGGATTTAAGAGTCGGAATTTAATGAAAGTTGGTGGAAAGGTGTTAAACATGTATTAGAGTGTGCCTAGTGTCAAAACGTTCATGTATGACTCTCCAAGGATCACCTTTAGGGTCTTTGAAGAGGACCCTTTTCATTTGACCCAAAACTGTCAAATTGACAATAGTCAAACGACGAGCCGTCGATGGTGGTCATTGGCCAAAACTTATTTTATTATTGAAACTGGCCAAAAAGACCAGTCTGTGTTCCAAATAATTCCCTTACAGGACGGGCCGTTGATGCGACTACGGTGCATAGGTCGGGGTCTCGCGGTTTGAGGGTTGAGGGTTGAGTTTCACTGTTAAGTTTTAGTTTCGGGAGTTAATTAGTTGGTTAGTTAATAGACTAAATAATTATTAAGGTATCATTAATTAAGTTAGTTGGGGGACTAAATAAGGACTAATCCTCATTAAACTAACATAACACCCCATAATTCCCAAACCCAATTCTCTTCAACTTTGCTCTACTTTCTCTCTCTATTCAAAGACTCCATTGAAAACCAAGCTTCAAGGATCACTAGGTATTAAAGACTTCATATTTTCTCCATCAAACTCTAATTAATCTTAAGGTATGAAATATATTCATTCTTGGGATCTGTTTCCCCAAGAGGCTCTTAAAAATTGGTTTCTAATGAAGTAAAAAACTTGGGTTTTCTTCCAATTTCGTAATTAATCTTTCAAATTGATTTGATGTTGGTTTAATTTTATTATTATTGATATAATATCATTTTTATGGGTTAATTGTTGTATTTCTTAGTCTATGACATAGTTCTATGGGAAAATTCATGATTGAATCCTTTCCCCCTAACCCTAGGTTATGAATTGAGGTTGATTTGATTAGTGATGATACAGTTGACTTAGTTCCTGTATAGATTACTATTATATGATTTTATTAAGTGAATTTATGGATGACTATTGTTGGATTGGTGGTAACATATTGAAGGAGGCTTATGAAGGTTATTTGGTAAGAATTTGTGATCTTGAGTTGTTTACTTCAATGATAATTGCTTACACTTGATGATGTTCAATTGAAGTATTATATGTGATTAGATTAATAAGAAGACGATATGATGAAAGGTATTGGCCATGTGAATTGTGATATCATATTAAGGGTATCATGATACAAGGTTGAATATGAATCACTTGTGTGCCTTACTATGATATGATTATGATATGTTGATCTTACAAATGAAGGGTTGTCATGAAATGAAATTCTCATGAAATACCTAATGAGATAATGACATGATATACATGGGGTTAGTCTTATGGCCTGTATTAAGCTATGATGATTAAGAAAGACTTAAAGACACCTCAAAAAGGGACTTTAGCTTAGTACCAAGCAAACTAGGTATGAAAGGTGTCCCTTCCTAATGTGAGAAGTTTGGTTCACAACGGTTCTCATGAGATGGAGTCTACAATGCAATTGTGCATAAAGAGGGTTTCAAGTATATCTCCTAGTTCCTTTATGTTGCCTCCATAGGAATACTAGCTAGTGGATCCACCTAGAATGCTATGTTCATGTTTTTAGTTCCACCTTGGCAAGTAGAGCACCTTCTTTCGATGTAGGGTTTCATGACATCAATTTCCATGTTTACCTCACATGTTGTACTGTCGGTTAATGCGATTGTTTTGGAAAGTAAAAAGAATGAAAGAAGTAATAAAGTGAACAATAACTAGGGTGGCTTAAGGTGTTCTAATTAGTATAGGTAGGGGTATAGGACTCTTCTTATACAAGGCACAGGTTGACCTTGAGGGAAGTCCTAGGAGTTTGTTATTATGTACTTATGATATGAATAAAATGTATTGTTTACTATACATGTCAATGATTAGATATGATGTTAGTTTCATTGATGAACATTATATTGGTGTAAATTTATATATATAATGAATAACTTTCCTGATATGAACATATATATGAAATGTTGACATTGCTTCCGATCCTTTGTTTGATTTACTTGATTATGTGGCTTCACATAAGCATTATACTTGTAGGCTTGGGAAAGGGTTGTTAGTAAGGGTCTTATACGTTCTGATGTTATGAATTCTTATATATGAATTGTTGTTATGAAATTATGTTGGAGTTAGTCATACCTATATGATCTTAATATGATATCATTAATGTTGATATGACTTTATGTTGATGATATCCATGTTGACTTGACTATATAACTATGTTGGTCTTGTGTTTAATGTGGATTTGTCTCTGTTGGTGTTATGTCTATTGGCTTGTATATGTTCTTAATTTTGCATAAAGACTTTTATAAAGTGACTTAGCATGCTACAGAACAAAATGTACTTTTGAGCATAATTTTGAATGGTTTTACTAGCATATGTTTCCATACTTAGTACATGTGATTGTACTAACCCATATTCTTTCCCTTTTCCCAAAAAATGTAAGTTCGGGCCATTGAAGTATAGGAGGTCACTTTGCAAGAAGAGTTAGACTATTTTTCCAAGTTATTGGTAGGTCTTCAACGTTCTGGGATGTTACCATTTCACTATTCTAGCAATGAAGGTGTTATGTTTAAAGAAACTATTTCATTCTTTTATCTTTGAGAGTATTGATGTAAGCCTCTATGTGACTCTCTTTATTGATGTATGGGCTATGCCCAAATGTTGTAATACTATTTAGATGGTTTAAAGTGAGACAATGTTATTAGGCTAATTTTTATGTATTGGTTATGTTGCCTAACGAGAAGTCAATGTAAGCTTCAATAAGCGAGGAGTCTATGTAAACTCATTATATGATATGTGAGAGGTTATATATACCTCAATATGTAAAAGTTTTTAATTTTCCGCATTTTTGTCCTATGATATGTTATGAAGAATGGTAAGGGCATGTCCAGTCTTCTCCGAGGATGAAGACGCAGGTTACATCTAGGGGGTGCTCTCTGGTCGTGACATTATCAAAATCCCCCAAATCTAGGGTTTTTTCTCTACACATGGGTCTTCTTTGAAAAATAATTTTTTGAATCAATTATGACGAATTATGATTATTTGCTGATGTTTAGGTGTATAATGATGGATAATTATTGTTGTTCACTTGGAATTTTCTTGGACCCATGTTCTTTTCCAATTTCATAAATCTTGGATTTTAGATGATGAATTGATAGAAGATGATAAATGTATCCACTGATTATATTTATGTTATTTATGTTATATATTCATGAATTATATCATATTATGTATTGGTTATGCATTGTTAGGTTAGTTAGGCATGAATTCCCATGAAGGGCAAAAAGGTATGGATGTTGGTTCTTCGTAGTACTCAAGTATGAAAAGTGATTTACTTGTATAATGATGATGCTATATCTAATGTGTTATTGTGGTGTTAATGACAAGGTCCGCTCATCAATTACCCTATACATTTGAATTAGCTATGAAGTATGTAAGTATGATATGGTCTGATCGTTATATGATTGAAAGGTAGTTTTGATGATTTTAATGTAATTTTAATTGAAAGGTTAACTCACTTGCTAGTGTTCCTAAAGTTAAAGGATTGTTCTCACTTAGGAACCTCCATGAGATATTATGATAAGATGTTTACATGAGAGTCTAGTAAAGGCTTATCTGAACTTATGTGATGACTAAAGATGATTACTAAAGGAAATAGATGCTTAGCACATAAAGGGAATGTAAATGAGATGGGGGTCTCACGTTTAGTAAGTCCGACTCCCCATATGGGTTTTCTCACTAGTTAGCCTTACGAAAAGTCTTAAAAGGGTGTTTTTATGTATGCATATGCTTATAAACGTAAATGATGTGTATATGATGATTTTGCATGTTGATAACACTATATGACAATGGTTTCACTTATGAATATGTCTATGGTCTATATTGCTAAGGTATGATGATGATTTGTTTAAATGATATAGTATGTGAAGTTGGACATTGGTTATGGTTCTTGTTAGGTTTATTTAATTGAGTAAGGTTATGAGACTTTGTTTAGTCATTGCAATGGTTTACTTAATGAGGGTTAATGAGTAGTAGTCTTACTTTGGTTATGATTCTATGAACTCCTATACATGCTTGTTGGTATTATAACTTGATGATATAATTGTCTTGATTATGTGCTCAATTATGTTGATATGTATGGTGGTTTTACTAGACTTAGTATTGTTGGCTTGTAATGTACATGATCTTGACTTAATGAATATGTCTTATTGATTGGTATGTGTTCTTCTTAAATGATCATAAGGCTTTTCAAAGTAAATTGCATACTTCAATGAAATTTCACTTTATAGCATGATTTTATATGTGTGTGCATATGGTCCTATACTTAGCACACGTGGTGTGCTAACCCCATTTTCTCCCCTTTTCCCCAAGATTTTATGTTCCGGTCGTTGAAGGGCTTGTGACGACTATTGAAGAAATACTTGGAATTCTCACTCTCCAAGTTGGGTAGATCCTCACCACTTGGAGGAAAATGCCATTTTCTAGCTTCAGATATTGATTAGTCTTAAAGACAATATGTTTATTTCTTTCATTTGAGTATTAAAGATTGTATAGCCTATATGTGACGTTTATTATATTGATTTATGGGCTATGCCCGATTGTTTGTTTAGATGTTTATGAGATGAGACATCTATTTTTAAGACTATGTTATATATTATATATATGTTTGTGCAATAAAAGTAGAAGAGTATGTAATCATCTTATACGAAGGGTCTATGTGTACTCGATATGAATATATATATTACGTATATGCAAGAGGTCTATGCAAACCTCAATATAGATAGTAGAAAAGTTTGAAGTTTTTCCGCATTTTAACCTATGAATGTAATAATGTAAACTAAGAGGCTAGCATTAGTCCTAGATGAGAGTGATGATGCCGGTTACCTCTAGGGGTGCTCTTCGTGTGTGACACCACATACATTGCATTTAAAGCACATCAAACATGTTTAGAATATTATCTTCTTTTCCCTTAATTCACTAACCCCTAAGTAACCATCAAGTAATACTTTGTGCAATGCATGAATAATGTCCCATTCCACCATACACACTCAAAACATGCATTCATAGAATCATAACATATCATGAGATACATACTTCATATATGACCCAACATACTTCATGAACCATGTATAATTCCAAGACAACATACAAATCAACACTACCATTAACATCATAAGAGGAATTAATCAACAGTAGCATACTTGGACTTTACTTCATAAAGATATCATAAGACTTTACTCATAATACCAATCTAAGGCTAATGGTACAATCTACACGTGAAGCCCAATAACCTCACACATACTAAGCAAACTCACAAAAAGACCACAAGCGTCATTTACTACATACATCAACATGAAAACTATTGTCAACTACATTCATAAGTAAGACCTTCATCATATGACAAATAAGACCAACATCATGCATTGTCAAGGTAAGACCTCATCATTTAGTCAGTAAGACAGACCAATATCATGCACATAAAGTGACACCTCATCAAATAGACACCATAAGACTCATGCTATGTATATTATTATAACAATTGATCAATACCATAATTCCATGCATGAGAGACATAAAAGTATAAATATAACTATAGAACTTCCTTCAAGAGCTATTTGTGCAATACATACGTAAAGTCCCATGCCCTCACCTACACTAAGCAACTTCTCTTAGGTTATCTTAATTAGGGTTCATTTCTTTATTCCCATTGTCCATTTTAATTTAAAGAAATCCTAGCCTTAACCGACAATAATACCAAGTGAGCTAAACATGGAATTTGGTGTCATCCCCTAAAACCAAAAGAGGGTAACTTACTTGCCAAGGTAATACAAGAGTGTCATTCTAGCGTATTAGGTGATCCACTTGCTAGGTCCTATGGGACAACATAGTTATGGAACTTGGAGGCATAAATGGAAACCATCTTTATGCCAATTGGGCATTATAGTTATCCACCTCGTGCGGACTATGGTGAACAAGCCTTCTTTTTGGGAAGGGGCACCCCTCATCATCAAGTTCACTCGGTGCTAAGCTAACTTCCCCTTATTGAAAAGTCATTATTAACTTTATTTCGTTAAAACGACCCAATGAGGTTTAACTCCTAATATGCTTAGCTCATAGGTAATCTATGAGAATGTCTTTTCTTCAACCCAAATCATGTGAGAAAACCTTTCACATGGATATAGCATATTCAAACACAATCTAGTTTGGAGTACAATTGAGAATACCTTTCAAGAGACTCCCTCCTTACTATATTATCATACATGCTTCATCATATGCATTTATATGAGTGTATGTGTACTTACATAAGAAGGCCTTTCACATAAACACATTTAGATACTACAAATATGCGTACTTCATCATATCATACACCTTTATGTTCATAGCTTAATCAAGCATTCACATTCTTATAAAAAGAGTAATCACTCAAAGAGTTATTCTATCAAGGTAGACATGTGCAATGTATAGGAAAAGTCCCATACCTATACCTACACTAGTTCACCTATCAAGTCTAACTAGTTAAGATACATTTTCATACTTCATGGACATATACTTTACACACATAGTAGTTTACATTAGTGCATATGAGAACTATCCTTTCATTAGACATCATGAACCTATATTACTTATAGACATGCATGAGCCGTGGGTGTGTGTACAGTGGTGATCATGATCACATAATGGCTATCAACATATTCTTGAGGCAGCCAACTTCTTAAGACCACAAACACATTCATGCATAGACCACACACCACATTATATCATAGGAGACCAGGCATCATCAACATTGAATCTAGTACTCCTAAAATTGGCTAAGATCACACATTCATATAAAGGTATATAGGAAGGGGTCATTCATCATTAGAACTTCATCATTGATAATCATAACCAATCCTAAACCTAACATAGCGGTTCACATATAGGAAGCATTGTCAACACACCTAGAACATGATACTAGCATTGGAAAGCTAGGCATATAATTTCACATCGTGTGATCATCATAACAACACTTCACATTAAGTCAATTTCCTTAAAGGCCATGATAACAAATATATATATGTATATATATATATATATGTATATATATATATATATGTATATATATATATATATATATATGTTATATATATATATATATGTATATATATATATATATATATATGTATATATATATATATATATATATATATACCACCATAAGTGGACCATACCAATCAACACAATTCAATGTTAATTCTATACTAAATATAGAGATCTAGGTCAACTCACCAATACTTCCAAGCTATGGTCATGATTTATCGATTCAAAACAATCCATAATCAATTGACATACAGAAACATAGAATTAAGAAATTCATTAAAATATAAACATAATTCAATCATCATTTAATCAAGATCACAAGACCCACATTATAGGCTGATTTGTAAAATTAGGAGGATCATGGGGTTTTCTTGGAATTTGATTGAATTTAATATTTAAATCATTGATGAATTATAATGTCACCATTATAATGCCTTTGAAAACAATTTGACAATGAACCCATGGCTTGATTGAAATATAGAAATTTTGATCATGAATTCTCTTTGAAAACCTTTGAAGGAACTCCTTAGATGAATAGATAACTAAGAACAAGGATCACCATACTACATGATAAGCCCACAAAAAATTGGAGACGAAACCATGAAAATCTAGCCCCTTGTTTGAATCTTGAGCTTTTCTTCCAATGGAGGTTTTGAGAGATTTTGGAATAGAAGAGAGCTTTGAGATTTTGATTTCTTATTGGGTGTTGGTGTTTTGACTTGGTAAAGGGGTTAAATAAGACCTAGAAACAGTTTTTAACCGACTCCATAAGTTACCAAAACACCCCATACTTATTGGGACTTTTAGACATGTCAAACTTGACTTTAAAATGACTCAACTTAATCTAGAAAGTGGCTGCGTGTCGCAGAGCCTGCTCCTAATTTTTTTTTACCTCACTAAATTTTTAAGGCACTGGAACTCACGTAAGGCGCGTGACGCACAGGCACACTCAGTTCTAGGCGCGTTATTAGTGACAACATCCACATCTTGCCTCTGCACTCTGCCTTGGTCAGCTTCCTTGTGCAAAGTTTGGGTCCTCCTCGAGGGCCCTTAGGGTAGTCCTCGAGGATTCGTGCCCGAACTTTTTGACCCTTAACATTAATATTAAGATTCTAGGTAACCTATACTTTTTTTGTATTTTAAACAACACCTAAAAACAAGACAAACATACAAGGACACACTAGCACGTTTAAAAACTAACGTTCAAACGTCTTGGTCGTATGACCACCAAACTTATTCAAATCAATTATACATACTGTAAAATACCTTATTAACATATTATAAACCTTTTTAGACACATCTGAGGCTCTAGTTAGCGTATTTCATTTTCAGAGACCTTACAATATCCCCCACTTGGGAACATTCGTCCTCCAATATCACTTGGAACTTTTTAAAACACTTTCAAGGACTCAATGAACCATAGAGAATCTAACAACACTAAATACATCATAACATAGTATTCAATGCACCAAACATATAAGGAAAACTAACTTCTTGCCATTTTTCACTCAATGCAACACATGCAAGAAAAACCTTTATTCACTCACTCCTTAATCCATCATACACACATGCTCTTGTCATATTCATAGAAGGAACATTCTTATCCTAATCATAACATGGTCATTACATCTTATTCATTAAGATCTCATTATCAAACTACCTTTAATACACACACAGGCAGATTCAACATCACTCAAGAAGCAAATAAGTAACTCACATTCAACGCACATGGATCATGAGTAATGTGAATCAACAAGGATCTTTATCATTTAGACATAATACCATAAAGTCCATACTTAACATTCTCGTGTTTATCTATGTATAAGGAGGAATTTCCTTCTCCTGAACATACTTTCATGTTATCATAGAATTCATTTGCAAGCAATGCACAAAGGTCAATTCATTCAAAGGAGAAATTCTCAAATCTTAACAAAAGCATGCTCATATTTCTTTCCTAATGAAGTCAAAATGGTAATTCACACCAAACAGATCATAACAATAGAAAGTCATTTCATTTAGTTTCAGTTTCTAGCTTGACACTAGTTTTCATAAATATGCATCATTTAGGAAACCCTGACAATTTATAGGCACACATCATGAACATTAGATAACCATACTATCACTTATCAAGGGTGAGCCTACATTAATACTTCCCAACTTATATAATTCCCACATTTTTTAAGAGACTCATCATTTTCATTTAAAGGAGACTTAAATTTTCATTGTGGGATCAAAACACCACACATTAAGAGTGACATCAAGCATGCTTGTTACATCATCTCATGAAGTCAAATGCATATTTAACATATTTAAATGCTCAAAAACATCAGAAATATGCAATTTGATCAAAAATCCATTTTCATGCAATGAAAACCTTTCAAAATATGCATATCATAATGAGATATCAAACATGCATAACATATGGAGAACATGAAACTTATACTTTCATGCAAGACTCATCATGAACAAGCTACTTACGAACTCTTTAGTTTCGAGCTTGAGTAAGAATAGAAGGAAAAGATAGGAGTATCAACAACCTTAATATACACATCACCATCCCCCACTTAGGGTAAACCCATTTAAGAGCAACTTATATCTACCTTAAGAGAACATTTAGCTCCACAACTTTAATGACTAGGAACATCATCCCTCCCTTGGAATTTAAGCTTGTGTACACCCTCTTAATATCACCTCGAAGTGATTCTCAAAATAGAGAAATTCAAGGAAACTCTACATATGAACATCAAGGGCACTCAATATTTTACAATATAGTCACATTATACCCCACTAGGGGTAAGCCTAACCACCACATTCCATAGACACCAAGGTCAAGGCAAGTCTAAACTAACCCTACACACTCCTCACATAAGAAGTTTTAACATCATTAAGGGTTTCCACTCCTATTCTTATATCAAGGAGCTTACTAACTCAACATTCATGAGGTACCACTCATTCATCCTCATTCCTCTAAGTCTAACACCTAAAGGAAACTCATAGTAATCGAGCTAGGTCATACTACCCAACTATATTAGGCCTTAACTATACCATGATTACCAAGGGCCATGAAAGCCTTAGGGCAGAACATAGTTCCAACCTATGGAACACAACTCTTCCTTCCACTTTTTCCCTACTCTTAAAATAGGATACTTGGACTTCACTTCATAAAAACGTCATAAGACTTTACTGATAATTTTCTATCTAAGCCTACTAGTGCAATGTACATGTGAAGCCTCATAACCACACATATACTAAGAAAACTCACAAAGAGATAACAAGCGTCATTATTACATACACCAACATGACAACCATAGTCAACTACATACATAACTAGGAGATTCATAATATGACAACTAAGACCAACACAATGCATTTTCAAGGTCAGACCTCATCATATAGTCAATAAATAAAACATCATGCACATAAAGTGAGATCTCATCAAATCGACATCATACGACTCATACTATGCATATCATCATAATAATTGATCAATACCATAATTACATGCATGAGAGACATGCAATTATACATATATATATATATATATATAGAACACCTTCCGTGAACTCCCTTCAAGAGCTACACATGAAATGCATAGGTAAAGTCTCGTACCCTCACTTACAATAAGCAACTTCTCTTAGGTTATCCTAGTTCAAGTTAATTACTTTATTTCCATTATCTATTTAACTTTAGAGAAATACTAGCCTCTACCAACAATAAGAACAAGTAAGATAATTCATTCTCACACACCAAAAGAGAAGATGTTATCTTACTTGCCAAGGTAAGACATGAGTATCATTCTAGTGTATTAGGTGGATCCACTTGCTAGGTCTTATGGGACAATATAGTTAGGGAACTTGGAGGCATAAATGGAAACACTATTTATGCCTATTTGAATTATAGTTATACACCTCATGAGGACAATGGTGAACAAGTTTACTCGGTGCTAAGCTAACTTCCTCTTTATTGAAAAGTCTTTATTGACTTTACTTCATAAAAACAGCTCTAGGAGGTTTAACTCCTCATATTCTTAGCTCATAGATTATATATGAGAATGTATTTTCATTGACCTAAATCATGTGAGAAAACCTTTCACATGGACATAGCATATTCAACCATAATCTAGTTGAAAGTACAATTGAGAATACCTTTCAAGAGACTCCCTCTTTACTAGATTATCGTACATGCTTTATCATATGCATTTATGTGTGTGTATGTGTATTTACATGAGTAGGCCTTTCACAGAAACACATTTAGATACTAGACATATGCGTACTTAATCATATCATATACTTTAATGTTCATAGGTTAATCATACATTCATATTCATATACATATAGTAATCACCCTAGGAGTTATTTAATCAAGGTAGACATATGCAATGTATAGGAAAAGTCCAATACCCTTACCTACACTAGTTCACCTATCTAGGTGCGATACATTTTCATACTTCATGGACATATACTTTACATGCATAGTAGTATACATTAGTGCATATCAGAATTATCCTATTATTAGACACCATGAACCTATACTACTAAAAGACATGCATGAGGTTTGTGTGTGTGTACATTGGTCAACATGATCACATAGTAGATATCAACATATCCTTGGGGAAGCCACCCTCTCAAGACCACAATACATATTCATGCATAGAACACACACCAGATTACAACATAGGAGACAAGACATCTTCAACATTAAATGTAAGACTCTTAAAATTGGCTAAGATCACACATTCATATAAGGGTATATAGGAAGGTGACATTCATCATTGATAATCATATAGACCAATCCTAACCCTAACAAACTCCTTCACGTATAGGAAGCATCCTCAACACACCTAGAACATTATATCAACATTGGAAAACTAGGCATATGACTTCACATCGTGTGATCATCATAACCACACTTCACATTAAGTCAACTGCCTTCAATGTCATGATCACAACATATAGATTCATAACCAAGAAGGTAAACACTACCACCATAAGTGGACCATACCAATCAACACAATTCAATGTTAATTCTATATTAAATATAATGATTTAGGTCAATTCACCAATACTTCCAAGCAATGATCAGCATTGATTCGTTCGGAACAATACATAATTAATTGACATAGATAAACATAATATTAAGCAATTCTTTACAATCTAAACATAATTCAATCATCATTTAATCAAGATCACAAGATCCACATTATAGGCTAATTGGAGAAATTAGGAAGGTCATAGGTTCTTCATGGAAATGGAATGAATTTAATCTTAAAATCATTGATTAAGTATAATTTCACAATTGGAACACCTTTGACAATAATTTGACAATGAACCCATGGCTAGATTGAAAGATAGGAATTTTGATCGTGAATTCTCTTTGAAAACCTTTGAAGGAACTCCTTATATGAATGGATAAATAAGAATGAAGGATCACCATAGCTTACTACATGATAAGCCCACAAAAATTTAGAGAATAAACCATGAAAATCCATCTCCTAGCTTAAACCTTGAGTTTTCCCTCCAATGGAGGTTTGAGAGACTTTGGAAGAGAAGAGAGTTTTTGGATTTTGATTTCTTTTTTGGTGTTGGGTTTTTGACTTGAGAAAGGTGTTAAATAAGTCCTAGAAACAGTTTATAATCGACTCCCAAAGTTACCAAAACACCCCCATACTTTTTGAGGATTTTAGACATGTCAAACTTGACTTTAAAACAATGCAACAGAATCTAGGAAGTGACTGCACATCATGGATGCAGCTCCTAACTTTTTTACCTCACTAAATTTTTGAGGCAGTAGATGTTATGTAGGGTGTGCGATGTACAGGCACACTAAGTGCTTGGCGCACAACGCGTGACAACATCCATATCTTGCCTCTGCACACTGCGCTGGGCAGCTTCCTTGTCCAATGTTTGGGTTCTCCTTGGGGGACCTTAGGGTTGTCCTTGGTAGTCAAATCAAATGTTTTGACCCTTAACATGTATATTAAGATAATAGGATCTTCTACACTGTTTGTGGATTCCAAACAACACATAAAAACAAGCAAAACATTCAAGGATACACTCGCCCGTCTAAAAACCAACTTTCGAACGTCTTGGTTGCTTGTACTCCAAACCTCTTCAAATTAATCATGAATACTGTAAACCACCTTATTAAGATGTTTTTAACCTTTATAGACACATGTGAGGCTCTACTACCTTAGTTAATTTTGAGACACTTTACAATATCCTCCACTTGGGAACATTAGTATTCCAATGTCACTTGGAACTTTTTGAATCACTTTCAAGGACTCAATGAACTATAGCGAAGCTAAATATTAAATGCAGCAGAGGTACAAGGAACACTAACTTCTTTCCATTTTGAACTCAATGCAACACAATCAAGAAAAACCTCTCCCCACTCACTCCTTAATCCACCATACACATAGGCTCTTGTCATATTCATACAAGTAACATCCTTATCCTAATCATAACATGGTCATTACATATTATTTCATTAAGTTCTCATTATTCGACAAACTTGAAGTCACACACAGGCAGATTCAACATCATTTAAGAAGAAAACAAATAAGTCACATTCAATGCACATGGATCATGAGTAATGTGGATCAACAAGGATCTTTATCATTTAGACAAAACACTATAAAGGACATACTTAACATTACCATGATTAGCTATGTATAAGTAGGAATGTCCTTCTCGTCATATTACTTTTATGTTAACATAGAGTTCATATGCAAGCAATGCACTAAGATCAATTCATTCAAAGGAGAAATTCTCAACTCTTAACCAAAGCTTGCTCATATTTCTTTCCTAATGAAGTCAAAATAGTGTTTAACACCAAAGACATCACAACAATAGGAAGCCATTTCACTTAGTTTAAATTTCTAGAATGACACTAGTTTTCAGAAATATGCATCATTTAGGAAAATCCTTATAATTTATCGGTACACATCACGGACATTATCTAACCATACTATCACTTCTAAAGAGTGAGCCTACATTAACACTTCCCTAGTTATATAAGTCACACCATTTTTGAAGAGACTCGTCATTTTTCATTTAAAGGAGACTTAAATTTTCATTGTGGGACCAAAACACCACACCTTAAGAGTGAAACAAGCATCCTTCTTACATTATCTCAGGAAGTAAAATGCACATTTAACATATTAAGATGCACAACAACATGAGAAACATGCAATTTTATTTTAAAAAAATCCATTTTCATGAAATGAGAACTTTTCAGAACATGCATAACATAGTGTTATTTTAAACATGCATAACATATGAAGAACATGCGACATATACTTTCATATAGGACTCCATCATGAACAAGCTACTTAGGAATGCTTTGATTTCGAGCTTGAGTAAATATAGAAGAAAAGATACGAATATCAACAACCTTAATTCACACATCACCATCCCCCACTTAGGGTAAACCCATTTAAGAGAACTTATATCTACCTTAAGAGAAATTTTAGCTCTCCAACTTTATTAACTAAGAAAAGCATGCTTCCCTTGGAATTTAAGTTTATGCACACCCTCTTAACATCACCTCAAAGTGATTCTCAACATAGATAAATTCAAGGGAAATCAACATAGGAACATCAAGGGCACTCTAAATCATACAATCTAGGCACATTATCCCCCACTTGGGGTAAGCCTAATAACATCATGACCTAGACACCAAGGTCAAGGCAAGTCAAAACTAAACCTACATACTCGTCACATAAGAAAGTTTGACATCATTTAGGGTTTCCACTCCTAATCTTATATCAAGGAGATTACTAACTAAACCTCCATGAGGTACCACTCATGCATCCTCATTTCTTTAAGTCTAATACCTAATGGAAACTCATAGCAATCGAGCTAGGTCATACTACCCAACCATATTAGGCCTTAACTACACCATAAATACCAAGGGTCATGAAAACATTAGGGAAGAACATAATTCCTACCCATGGAACAAAACTCTTCCTTCCCTTTTTTCCCCTACTATTAGAATAGGTTCATAAGGAAACTAAGCAACTAATCATAAGGGTTCTCCCATTCACTAGCATACTCCACAATCACCTTACAAGGTAAGCATGCTACCTTCACTTCTTAGGATCAAGCCTATACAAAAATGCTCTAATCCATAAAAGGCAACTATCATATACTTAAAAAGGCAACATTGCTCATTACACATATACAAAGGCAACATACATCTTTACCTATTTACAACCTCTCTCCAAAGTATTTACAGCCTAAACCATAACATTACAGTATCATCATACCAATCATGTAACAACCTATAGTTCCAAAGGGAACTCATTTAAACCATAAGAACTCTTTAAATTCTATAACCATATCATAACATTAATTCTCACAGAACATGCCATTTCACATATATAGACATCAATGACATCACATCAAAATATATCAAATTCACCTTCACATATACTAATCAAGTCATAAAACCAAAGTAAGCATCAAAACTCACCTTTTATCCCTCAAGCATTTAGATACCATCCAAGCAATCACATCTAAAATACCACCAGATAACCAAACATAAGAGAGAGATCAAACAGTGCAATACCCCATATCTAAAACAGACCAGAAATCATTTCTTCAGAAATCTGCAGGTGTAATCGATGGATACCATCGACGGATCATAACCTGACTCACGGCCTTTGCTGCAAATCTGTCGATTGTGACTGAAACTACCCCTAGACACAGCCCAGAAAATTTGACTAAGTGTCGGACGACGGATGAACCAACGGTCTGTAGTCTGTATCATTCGATCAAGACCCCATTTACCCACTCTCTAGCAAGATCCATAATTGACTAGCATAGTTTGTAGATAGACTTACGGACCGTAGGTGGAAATGAGCAGACAATTATGGGCAAATTGCAATTGGGTCAACTTCAATTGATCATAACTCTTAGAACAAAATATATTAGGTGTCCAATGACATACCAAAAGATATATAATTGAATTAGCTTTCTATAGCCACCAACATTTGCTAAATTTAGACCTCCGAGTAAAACGTTATGCCCGTTTTAGTAAAGGTCTGTCAAACAGACCCAACCTACAGACCCAAACGATGGACTGTTAATCGAACAATGGCCCATCAGTCAAGGTCGTTGTTTGGTTTGACAGCAACTAACTCAAGGGTCTTTGTACTTTTCCCACTTTGCTTAAACCCTAAGGTACGTTGTTTTGACCCTAAATCATCAAATTTTAGTCAGTTTAAGCCTAGAAACATAACTAAAACTTACCTAAGTCAAATCAGTAATAAAAACTTAGAAAATTAGAAGCAAGAGAGAAGAAACAGGTCAAGAACCCTAGTTCAAGAACGCAACAAGGTTCCATCAAATACAGCCCAGAAAGCCAAATATTTATCGGTGAATTTCATCACCAGGTATGTGGAATTTCACTAGTGGGTTTTTTTCACCCATTGGGTCCCTAGTTTTTAGAACCCTAGCTATGCATTTCTTTAGTTCTTGAATTACACATGCTAGGTCAAATAAATCTGTTACTTCATATATATATGACTGAATTATAAATGCATAATTATCAGATTGTTGTTGCATTCTCAGTTTGCATGTTCATTTTTGAGCTATCCAATTGTTACAGAAACTCAGTCATAATCAGTTAATTACATAATTCACTGGGAGTATCATAATACCGAGTTGGACTAGGGTTTAGCGTACCCACTTAGTCCCAGAATTACTAGACAAGTAGGTTGTAAGTCTCCTCTGTGGGCTTCAGTTTAGTGATCACGCCACTATGCCTTTATACTCTGGCAGGTATATTGGTTCCTCTCGATGGGGCATATACATCGGACGCCACATTTAGCTCATGTTGTTTTATTATTGGTTATTAGTAGCTCCAACAGTTCTTTTAGACTCTATTGCACTAACCATTTATTAGTATATTCAGTATTTAGTTCCACCATGCTATAAATCGTTAATTGCATTCAATTGCCTTAACATTTAGTATATCATATTTAGATTATTATACTTGCTTTTTTGCTTGATCAATTATGTTTTATTTCAGTTTTACTCTATCCTACATGCTCAGTACCTTCAAGTACTGACACATACGTGTGCTACATCATCTTGTGATGTAGGTTTTCAGCATCCAGATCACGCTTAGATCGACTCTCGATCTCCAGTTCAGAAGATTCAATGGTGAGCCCTCATTCTCCAAGGAAAATAGTCATGAGTTCATTTTATTATTTTAGTAATTTAGTTTTAGTGTTTGCTAGACTTAGCTGGGCCTTGTCCTAACATTTCTAGTCATTTACAGGCTTATTTCAGACATAGTTAGTTTCAGCTTAGTATTGAGTCAATAACTTCTTTGTATTAAACTCATTAGTATTTCATTTATGTCAGTTATAGAATATGGGTATTCCTCATCTTTTCAGTATAAATTATGATTTAGCTTCCACATTTAGTTTATTATCTCTCATGATCATGCCAGTAGGGTTAGCATGGGATCACTTGTGGCCCGAGGTTTCGTGTCCACATCTTAGGGGTAGCTCGGGGCATGACATACAGAGTTAAGTTCTATGGCATGACATGAGAATAGTAAAGAAGGGAAACTCTATCGTCCTATATCCTCTCAATCATGGATGTGTCGTGACTCACCATCGCTGAACGAGACTCTACTAGACGTGGTAATATGAAACTTTTTACCCTAAAACCACTTATAAAACCTCATGCTCTGAAACAACGTTTGTCATGATCTGGAGCACACCCTTGAAGTAACATGACGTACTTGACCTCTTGGAGGTCCTATACAAGCTCATAGTCATCATTCATCGCATTGTCATAGAAAATTTGGCGAAAATTTTAAAACTTTTCATAGAAAATCATATTCATGAATAATAACTTGACATGGGGAATCCTTGAATCTTATGATCCCTTTCTTGAGCTGGGGAAACATTTGTCAAACCCTTCCATTTAAGAGACATCCTCTAGTCACCACCACCTACACTTTGTTTAAAAATAGGAAGAAAAATGATGTTAGTACAAGAATGCACTATGTATGACAACCATGCAAAAACATGTATTTAAAGAAGATATTTTACTTGGAAATAATTCAACATGCCTTTTTAATGAATCTTCACAAATACTGGCACAATTACACCATACAGTTCACATATTTTATGTAGGCATAGACACCATTCATGACAATAACCAAGCCATACGCATTGCATTTAAAGCAAATCAACCATGTTCATAACATTATCTTATTTTACCTTAATTCATTGACCCCTAAATAACCATCAAGTAATACTTATTGTAATGCATGAATAGAGTCCTATTCCACCATACACGCTAAAGCATCATCTTAAGGTCACCTAGGTGAACATTCATACAACTTTCATTAACTCAGAACATGTATTCATAGAATCATAACATCTCATGAGACACATACTTCACATATGACCCAACATACTTCATGAACCACATAAGACTTACTCCAAGACAAAATAGAAGTCAACACTACAAATAACATCATACGAGGCAATAGTCAACAATAGAATACTTGGACTTCACTTCATAAAGACATCATAAGACTTCACTCAAAATCCCAATCTAAGCCTACTAGTACAATGTACATGTGAATCGTCATAACCACACACATACAAAGAAAACTCATAAAGAGACCGCAAGCGTCATTTACTACATACATCAACATGACAACCATAGTCAACTACATGCATAAGTAGGACCGTCATCATATGACGAGTAAGACCGACATCATGCATTTTCAAGGTAAGACCTCATCATATAATAAATAAGATCAACATCATGCACATAAAGTGAGACCTCATCAAACAAACACCATAGGACTTATACAATGCTTATTATCATAACAATTGATCAATAACATAATTTCATGCATGAGAGACATATACTTATACATATACATATAGAAGACCTTCCAAAACTCCCTTCAAGAGCTACTTGTGAAATGCATAGGTAAAATCTCATACCCTCAGCTACACTAAGAAACTTCCCAAGGTATCCAAGTTAGGTTTCATTAATTTATTTCCATTGAACATTTACTTTAGGGAAATCCTAGACTACACTGAGAATAAGACCAAGTGAGCTAAACATGGAATTCGGTGTCATACCCGGACACCAAAAGTGGGTCTTTACTTTCCAAGGTAAGACAGGAGTATTATTCTAGCATATTAGGTGAATCCAATTGCTAGGTCCTATGAAGCAACATAGTTAGGGAAATTTTAGGTATAAATGGAAACCCTCGTTATGCCAATTGGGTATTATAGCTATCCATGTCGTGAGGACTATAGAGAACAAGTCTTCCCTTTGGGAAGGGGCACCCCTTATTTTCAAGTTCACTTATTCTAAGATAAATTCCCCTTTTTGATAAGTCTTTATTAAATGTACTTCATAATTTACTAAGAGAAGATTACGAATGAAAATCTAACTCAAAATACTATAGGATGGATAAACAACCTCGGTCAACCCAACATAAGTTGTGTATACCGGAAAATGAGAAATCTTTGATTAATTTTAATATAAATTATGAAATATATGATCTAAATTATGCCCATAAATTTTTTTCTTAATACATATACATAAAAAATTGAACTACCACTTCTTATTCTAGGCAAAGAAATCTTGTCTAATTCACTAATTCGGCGGAAAATACTCATCAACAATTGCATTAAAAGAACTAAATATGTATAGTACTTCAAGCATGCAGTTTCATCATATGTTCTTTTTAAAAAATCCTAATGTCATGCTTCTAGTAGAAAAGAAGCTAATAAACGAAATGTGAATAAGTGAAAAAAACAATTTTATAGATTGTAATTGTGTCAGTCTTGTTATATATAAACTCAAAAATATGGACTTAAAAAGTATCCATGATGATAAATTATTGTATCCTCTTTCCATTGGACACGTAACTTCGAGGGGCGGTGTTAATCATTAGTGCAAGAACGTCTGCATGTAAATAGAGATTATCATTAATAAGTTAATCATGATTGCATAAATATAGTGATGGTGATTTTGTAATTGCCGAACTCAACGTCTTTGGCTTGTTCATTGGAAGTATCAAAAGGTGTGATAACCAATCAAGCAGGAGGTGGCAGTAGATTTTGGGGAAAGGGTGACTTTGTCAATTGGTTCAAGAATAGTATTTTTATCGATTGTCCAGTTGAATTTGTTGAACGAGGCAGCATATTCGTAAGTTGAATCTTAATAGGCATCACTAATAGCAAGTACGTTTGAAAGGTCTTAAAATGATTTTCAAACTATGTTATATAAGCGTTCCATATGGTTGCCAAAATTTTATTTTCTTGCGCAAGATTTTATATTTAATTAATGCTTAGCGAAAGGTGAACATGATTCAAGCAATGAAAAATAAAAATTAATGGAAAGAAAGGACCAGTTTGATAGATAATCACGCCATAACTAATACACTACTAACATATATTGATAATGAAAAAAACATTGAAAATTCACATCAATATCAACATCACAATTTTCTTTTCCTAATGTTTTGTGGTAGATAACACTACAAAAAGAAGATATTGTAATGCCTTCGAGCGGATTGTATGAATAAACCTACAACTTTACATATTTACCTCTGTAAGTCGAACCAACTCCCACATGAACAATTACTCCATGTACATATGCACATTAAGGAATTTCGACAAATTTGACATAACTCGAACCATGAACCTGCTTTTTACATATTTTTATCACAAAATTTCAGAAAATTTAAAATAACTCAAACAGTAACACACATTCTATATTTTCAACACCGAAAAGTTACTTTGACAACTTTTCCGTTAAAGATTTCGTTGTTCAGCTATTCCTATCACTAAATTTCAGCACAAACATTAATACATATTTTATATCTCAAACATAAAATATCTATTGCAAAATGCCTACGCAAATTTCAATCAATGCTCTGAAGTGAAACTATAAAAAATATGTGTTAACAATGAGATTCGAACCTTGGTACGACAACATTAAAAGAGTCTTAAGTACCCATCCTAGAACCATTGGGCAAACTATATAATTTATTTATTGGGTGCTCTATGTTAAGTTTATACAAATACCTATTGATTTCTACATAGACATATATATTTCGTAACGAAGTTAATGGGTGCTCGAGCACCCGGCGTACACCATGTCGGTCCGCCCCTGAATGTTGCACATGTGCAACAACAATTATGAACGAAATGATGACTACCACATATACAAACAAAGTTTTGTAAAAATAGTTATGGATGTGAGATATGCAAAAATGGAAAGTGAGTAAAAGTTGTTGTTCATTGGCATACACAATTTTAGAAGGGACAAACAATCGGTAGATCTTGAAGTTTACAAGAAGATATTAAAGGTTAAAGAGGCAATGGCTATTTGCAGGCACATAAACAAATGTCTAACATAGATTATATGTAAATAAGACAGATTAACAAGACAATACAGAAATTATGCTGAAGATTTCATTAAAATTAACACATTGTGTACATATCACAATGAACTAAATTGTATAGAGGAAACAAGAATTTACTAAATGGCGTTTTATCTTTTAGGAGAAAAAACATACACTTATACATTATAAACAACTGAAACAATAAAGAATCTTGATGAAACAAAGAGGTAAGCAAGGTAGAAATAACGTTTTCATCCAGTAAGCGAAGCAGTTGATATTTCTTTGCTTTATCTTTGGTGTCTCTGGCAAAAATTTATCAATAACCTGTATTTTTATATCCAATCTTGCTTTTTTGGGAGTGATAGAATTTAGGGTAAGTCTATGTGCTATATAGGCTAATATGCATTTACCTAAGAAGATAGAGAATATTATAATAATTTCTTCAACATAATTAGATGTAATGAGAAGGCTTTTTGTATGATTTCATTGTATACTATATTACATGTAGTATGATCATCGTTGTCTTAAATCGCCGTTAGTCTAATCAATTTTTTGACGGAGTTAGAGTTTTTTTAGCTCGAGATAAAACAACATATAATTGGCCATGAGAAAAAAAACAGGTTACCGCAAATGGAAAAGTACCTGAGATTGCAGCAGCTAAATGGGTTTAAGAAATTGTAAAATGACGAAAGTTTGGATATTTGGCAAATGAATGGATTTTGATGAAAGGGATGAACTGAGTGGATGACACGTGGTCTATCTCTCACTTGTTAAGAGTGAATCTATTTTTTGAAGTATATTATTTTGGCGCTTAAAATGATTAATAATTATGTAATATCACAAAAGTTATATCACTTAAAAATGGTAAAACTAAATAATGTGATTTGGTCTAACTACAGTGTAGCTTTTTTCTCACTTAAATTTAGTACTTAAGCATAAATTTAGTTAATGATTAAGTTGAAGTTTAATATCTATGAATAGATATTGTGGGAAAAAAAATTCATTAACATAAAATTTAAAAGGAAAAAATACTTAAATACACTCATTTAATTACCTTAATAACCATTTATCCCTACTTATTATAAAAATTTCAAAAATCTCTTATTTCCCCCAATTAAAAAAATATGAAAGATACATATAGATTTCCCACCCTTTTTTCTGCCAATTGGCAAGTTTTACTTTATCAAAATAAAATCCTATTTTCAAGCTACCCACTTCCCCATTAACATCCCCAATTAAAACTTACCATATTAAATTTTATTCCTTAAATATTTTCCCACGTTTTAGGAGGAAAATTTTCTCTCACCACACGTCTTAGGAGTAGAATTTACTCTCAATTTGAATTGCAGTAGGATTTTGCGGCTATATCAATTTGATTTTAAGTAGGAGTCTCCATCAAGTATTTAAATTTCTATGTTTTTAAAGGGTAAAAATTTTAGTCTCCTTTTTTCTCTTCATCGTGTGCTTTTACAAACAATATGGAAGAGGATAAATCTGGAGATGGTGATTCTAATACTAATGCTAAACGTGTGTATGATTTTGATGATGAAATGTGGGCTGAGAACAGATTCAAGATATTGCATGACCCATTATCGATGAAGAACAAGAATGTAGTTGAGCCAAAGAGAAAGACTGAAGAAATCAATAAAAAAAGGCCAAGAAAAGTTACACATGTTGTTTCCAGACCCACACTTCCTAAGGTATGTGTTTAAAATTCATAATTTTGTGTTTTGTTGATAAAACCCTAATTTTAAATTGTTGCATTTGTTTGTAAAATGAAATTAAAATTCATTTAACAATGAAGAGTGATTCACTAACTTCAAATTAAGTATAACCATCATGTTTGTAAAGTTTTAAGGTGTGTCAGATGCATTATATAAATCCAGTGTGTTTTGTATTTAGTAAAATCAATATGTGTTGTACAGTCGTAGGATGTATCAGATACACAAGGTTTATCTCTAATATCATAGTTTATCAGTCAATAAGATGTATCATATACATATTATAAATCCAGTGTCTTATAAATTTGAGTATGATGTATAATATACATATACATTCACTTAAAACAAAATATGATACACAAGGTTTATCTCTAATACTATATTTTGTCAGTTTATAAGATGTATCATATACATTTGATAACTCCAATGTGTTATAAATATGAATATGATGTATCATATCCATTCATATAATTCAAGCGTCTTATATTTTCTACATTACAACAAATTTTTGTTATTAGACAAGTACAATTTTATATTTTCTTTCTTGTATAAACAGGGCATGAATTATGTTATAAAAAAAATATCAGCACATCCATTGAGGTTTGGAGCGACTTTCAATTTTGATTTTGTGAATAAAATCAAATGGTCAATAAAGGATGAAGGCGTTGCAATGTTCAAGAAAACAATTTTTGGATCATATTTGGAAATTTCAAAATGTAATTTCCAGGGTCAGATTACTAAGTGTTTGTTGTTGTTGGAGGTGCAACATGAAATAAAGATGTACTGCATGTTCATCATGCTAATGGGAATGTATTGGTGTTTGGTATTAAGGAATTTGTCATTGTAACTGGCATTAAATGGAAAGGAAATGTTAAGAATTTTCCATATCCTAATTCCACTCCGAGCCGGTTATTATAAAAATATTTCTCTGATTGTCCTACAGGTGTAACCAAGAGTCGATTGATATAGCATTTTGCAATGGGTAATTGGGAGACCACACAGGAATCTGTGGAAATGACAATACTATACTTCATCAATACTTTCATGTTATGCCATCATGGTGAGACCTTCATACGTATAGAAGAATTTCTAATGGTCGAAGATGGTAGGTATGAAATGTATCCTTGGGGTCAGATTGCATTTAATAAGTTGATTACATCACTCAGGCAAGACTTCAACCAAAGCAAACAGATGTATCACTTATTTGGTATGCCTTATGCACTCAACGTTTGGATTTTCGAATGTGCATCTACTCTAAGTCCAGACGTTGCTGTCAAAGTAGCAAATGGTATTCCGAGGATATGTAATTGGACACTGGTGGATGAAAAGCCATAATATTAAAAGTTAATGTCTAGCATTTTCTCCGAGGTAACATTAATTTTTAATTATCTTTTAATAGTGTATCAATAAACTTTGATATTGTTATAACATTAAACCATTTTAATTGCATAATACTTGTTCAAACATTGTACAAACGCTAGATGAGGTGGAAGACCTTGATTTACCTGATAGTCAAGAGGTCAACATAAATGAACTATCCACGCCACCTGTTGGTGCAAAAAAAGTGCAAACTAAAGATAAGTCAGGTTTTGAGGATTTTTCAACAAGCCCTCCTGGTCATTTATTGAGAAGATCATCACGTGTATCTGATACATCATCTCCACCACCACCCAAGAGGAGAAAGAATACTGATACACATAAAACAAAGGGTTCGAAAAATTTGTCAAAGCAGTTAAAGCCGCAATTAAATCAGTCATTCTCAATGCCAGATGAAGAACCTATCCCGCATGCTAATGTATCTTCTGCCCATGTATCTTCACAAGTCCCAAAAGATAAGTCTGTATATCCCTATATTGAAGAAATGAAACAACATATGAAGGAATTTATAAGTAACAATATTTTTTTTAATGTTAATTCATAAATATAAAACTGAATGTGTAATTTGTTTTGAATAGGTTGACAGTAAATTTGAGTATCTTGTGAATTTGATAACGGCAAATCACATTGAGGTGATGACATCTAAGAATAGGGGGGATGGCCAACAACCAAAGGTAATGTATTGTGTATGTGTATTTTCGTTATGTGTTATAATTTTCATAGGTCATTATGTTACAAATTCATTTATTGAAGTATATGGGCGGCAAATCTACACCGCACATGGTTGATGTTTCCGATGAAGAAGGCAATGATGGACACCAAGCAACCTCTCCGATACAAATGGAATTTGATATTGACAATCAGGTTTACTTTACTTTTTTAATTTTGTATATAAAATTATATAATTTATCATTAACTTATTTTTCTTTAAAAATAAAGACTGATACATTGAAGAATCATCAAGTAATGAAGGACGTTTCAGAACTTCAATCCCCATATTCAAATAGTCATCATACTTATGAAACATGTGAACACAGTAAGGTAATTATAGCAGAGTAATTTCATTATTAGTATTCATCCAATTTTAAATGATACATGAAAATGTGCCTGTATGATACGTTTAAGTTTAATTATATAATTATGATACATTGCTGTTTTATTTGATCATTGTGATACATTGCAGTTTAATTGGATTAATATGATACATGTTTTTTACTGTTCACATATGCTGTTTTTTTTTTCAGGTTAATGTGTATGATACTATACTTTTTTATTTAGTGTGTACGTGATACAGTCCATTGCAAAATACATATCTATGTGACTACTTAAATTTGTTTGTCTCCTATATACAATTCGTAGTTTGCTGTTATCTGACCTTGATACATTAGCAATCATTTTGTGTATAATTATTTGTTGTTTAAGGTATCATAAATTGAACAGTACATTTTTTATTCAGGATGCTCCATCAGCACAAACGCCTCATCATTTATTTGAAGGAACAATGAACGAAGATACATCGGCAATTTATTCTTCATGTATCATATCAATATCATATGTCTATCAAACTATTTTTAATTATCAGTGTAAACCATAAAGGATTCTACACCATCTGGTTCAATATCTCCAGATACACGAGAAGCCATGAATACACTTATTACTGATCTAGGAAGTCTGCCTATTCATGCAAATCAACAGGAGTTAACCGAAAATCAAAGTTTGCTTTCAGACAGTCAATTACCAATTGATATTCCAATCACATATATTATTGTCCGAAGCGAAATAAATACTCCTCATGCACGTATCCGGATGCCTTCGAGAACATGCAAATCCCCTTATTTAACTTCATTTGGGTCAAGTGAAAAAGGAAAAGAGGTCTTGATTGATGTAATACATCCAAATTTTCCATTTCAAGGATGTGAGATCACAAACCAAGCCCCTTCATATATGATTGATGAGTTTATTGAGTTGGTTACTACAGGGCTTCTTAAGCTCATTCAAAAAAGTAAGTTTTATATAATTGTACTGAATCTGTTCAATTTTCGAATTGCAGCTATTGTAACACTTTTGAATAACATCTTTTCATTACGCTTGATGCTATAGGAAACCATCAGAAGATAAATACAAATCAAGAGCATCTTCATTGGGTTTTGAAATGATGAATTATGTCGTTGCATTTCCGACAAATAAGAATTGGTTTTATGCCATGTCTCAGCCTAAAAACTGTTGGACTGATCAGGTAATTCTATATACAAATGCTTTTATAATAATTTATATAATACATTTAGTAAATATGTTATATATGTATATCAAAATCATATATCACTTTCACTGTCTAGTATTTTATTTTCGCTAAATGTTTTTCAAATGTATAATTATTTTTATATATTTTTGTAGCACATCGTTGTTATTTTTTACTACCTTCGTAAAAAATCAAAACTTCGAAGCCTGGATAAATGCATATACACAACAGTTGATTGTTTGTTCAGCACACATATAAACAGTAACCATGATAGGTATTATAACAATGAGGCTGATGATGGTATTAGTAGCCAAGAACACCTTGATCGTGCAAGAGCTGTATTAGTACATGAGAGGTCAATAATTAACGTCATGAAAGGTTTTCCAATACCAGCTAGATTACCATGGCATCTGGTGGACGATGTTTATATTCCGATTAATTATGATGAAAATTTTCATTGGCTGTTAGCTGTTGTTGAATTGAATATGAGGTTGATACGCATGTATGACTCTTCTTTGGGCACAAGGAAACGTGTATATTCTGAGGAGATAAAAAATTGTCAAGGATGCTACCTTCTTACCTCATTGACAGTGGTTTCTTTGAAAACACTGAGCGAACAAACTGGTCAGTTCTTGCTGCATACAAGGACAAACAAACGGGTGTACCTTTAGAGTCACATATTCCTTTCAACATTGAATATGTTGAAGGTATCATGCAACAAGAAGACGATAGCATGTAAGTATTTAAAATCTGGTCTACAATATATGTGTAAGCTATTTTAAAAATTTATATTGTGTGTTTTGTGGTAGGGACTGCGGGTTATACCTAGCTACATATGCAGAGTTTTTGAGTGACCGTCTTGTTATACCACCTGATACTGATGGCCATCTTGCAAATTACCTACGCAATAGATATGCAGCATTGTTATGGAGATACGACAGCGACAAGGTCAAAGGTGGATACATAAGTGAGAATGACGATACACCAAAGACGAAGGGTCAATTCACAACACCAACTGAAGATGATATTGTTAACATAGATTAGTAATTAGCAGGGACAGGATGAACAAGTTTTTATGTTGTTTTGTGTCGAAGACAATTATCTTTTGTGTTTTTCTAAAATCTTATTGGTATTACAACAGTTTGTTAGTTATTAACATTATGTGTTTTAAAGTTATTATTTTAGACACAGTTGTTGTTTTATAACGTTAAGGTACAAAATTTTTATTGTTTCAATTTAAGTATTTTTTACAGTTAATTTACAAAATGAAGTATATGACACTTAAGTTCTAATGTGTATGATACATTATTGTTTGAGTTTTAAGTATTTTCACTTACAAAATGATGTTTATGATACATACGTTATAATATATACATATACAAATATTGCAGTTATATTAGCAACTTGAATCATATGAATGTATATGATACATCATATACATAAACAAACTAATCACATATTACTATTACAGTGAAAAGCACCACTGTTGAATATAATATATCAAAATTATAGTTGATAAGGCAGTATACACGAAACATGTAGTAAACATTTGAACATGTCAAGTTTTTGGACACTTAATAAGGCAGTATACACGAAAGATATAACATCATTTCAATCATATGAATGTATATGATACATAATATACATAAACAAACTCATCTGGAATTATTGTTACATTGAAACCCAACACTGTTGAATATAATATATCAAAATTATTACTCATAAGGATGTATACACATAACATTTAGTAAACAATTGAACAAGTCAATTTTTTGTACACTTGAATAACTCATAAGGCAGTATAAACGAAACGTATTACATCTTTTCAATTATATGCATGTATATGATACATCACATACATAAACAAACTCATCTGGAATTACTTTTAAATTGAAACGCACCACAGTTGAATCTATTTATTTATTAAATTTGGAGTTTAAGTTTGGCACAAAATTTCCAGCAAAGTCATATATTTGAACATCAAATTAAGTTGTGTAACCAATACACTTTATTTAGTCCAAATTCTAAATAAAAAATAGATATAAGTACCATGAACACTAATGTCCTACTTTAAAACATTATTTTAATTCTCTTTCGGAAAGAAAGTAGAATTTCTCCTGTTATGTCCTTCTTGTCCACACTGCCCACAAGAATTATTGTTCACTTTTATTTTCTCATCCGCATTTTTCTTTCTTCGCTTTCTTGGTCGTCCAGCCAACCTTCTATACCTAGGTGACCGGACAATTTCATCTAAAACATATTGTGGAACGTTCTGATCCTCCTTATCTGACATTGGAACCATTACAACCTCGTACATTTTTTCTAATGCATACGGCTTGTAGTAATCAGAGCATTATGGGTGCAAATTTGTAACATTCTTGTGCTTCAAAACTCCAATTGCGTGTGCGCAAGGTATCTCATCATGTTGAAACCTCCCACATGTGCAAGTTTTCCTCTCAAGGCATACACTGTATCTTTTTCAGCTTCATGAACTGTGAAAATATATTCAGATGCTAGAACAACCTAAAATTTAAAAAAGTTAGTGATACATTACGTAATATACAATTTATATATCATTTTCAAAACAACAGTTACCATTGAAAATCAGTTTGTTTCTGATACATAAAATAGAAGTTTAGGGAAATGGATAAATATCTTCATCTTTGAACTTTTAGATGAGTTTACAATTAATATCTACTCAAATCTTCGTCCCATTGTGTACTTTGTATATGACACTATTTCTCTATTTTTATAGTTCCAGCTACCAAATAGAAGTCTAGCTTCCTCCAAGAAGTCTTTTATAGTTAACTTACGTGCATCGACAAGGCATCCATTCATACACTCAACGATGTTCGAAGTCATCATTCTACATCTGTTTATGGTTGAATGAACGATTGACCACTTCTCATAACCAGTATCTTCAAGGTAATCCTTCACCCTATGATCAACTTTCACAACCTTAGCCATTAATTTATCAAAATCTTCCTTTCTCTATGCTTTTGCCATTGAGTAAAATATATCACTTAGTGTGTTTTTACTCCTTTTGAAGCTTGAACATACATTCTTCCAAAGATTTCATTTGCATGCACAATGAGGTACATTTGGGTACACAATGCTTACACTCTTTATGATACTTTCGTTTCTATTTGATACAATACACATGTTTTCACGCTCACCAAATGCATTTTTGAAGTGTTCGAAGAACCATGTCCACGAACAGTCATTTTCAGTGTCTACAACACCATATGCCAATGGCAATATGCATCCTAATTACAAAGAAGCACACATTAATTACAAAGAAAATTTGAATACACTTTATTTAGCATCTATATGTATCTCGACATCTATTTATATCCTTCTGATGGCTTACCCTTGAGAATTTCTAGTGCACGTTCTCTAGCACGCCATGCTTGTTGGTACGACATCTCAACCCCATACAATTCTCTAATATCTTCAATTACATCTCGAGGTGTATGAATTCGTTTATGATTTACCAATTTAGGGGATCACACCACTAATAAATTCAATTGTTGCTTGTACTTTTTTTAGTATCCTATCCCGCATCGGACATGTATGTTCACTATTGAAATATCTCACTTTGAATACATCAGATTTTTTCTGCAAGATGATTTTAAGGTCCATCCACATTGGTCACTGAAGCAAACCAACACATAGCTGTCCAAATTTTTTTATTGGTTTAATTCATATAATAAAAGCAATGTTATAATTATCACAACTAAATATATAATACTTATACTTATGTATCAGATACAATATAAATAAAAATGTACTAGAGAAAAACAATCAAATCAAAGAGAAAGCATTCCAATACCTTTTCTTATCCGATCTTTTCACTCGAAAATTGATGTTTTTCTTTATTTTATATTTAGCCATTACAACAACGAGTGTTCCTTTGTCCTTATACAACTGCGCAGTCTTCACTTCAATACTATTGGAATTACTTATGTAATTCGTAGCATTTAATTCTATAATATAATCAATGTCACAAATTCTCGACTAGACCAGAGCAAGAGCTTCAGTATCTCTTTCGGTACCTTCCACGCATACGACTTTACTTGATGAACAATCAAAATTACGTATCTCCCCAACAATTTTATCAGTTGTATCAATACAAAGTAGATACATGCCGATTCCAGATGCATTCTTTTTTACTTCAAAATAAAGTTTCACACCCATGTCGTTCTTGATTTTCAATGGACATGAGCTTCCCTCAACAATGTATCGGATTTAAATATCCTTTGTCACAATGTCGATCTCAAGCTCTGATAAAATCAAGGTTTTCAGATTCACAAATGAAACGGAATGGCCAACAACAATTCCATCAACTTTGTAACCTTCATAATTAACATCGCTTACCCAAATTCCAGAATGCCACAGCAGAATTGAGATATTCATCTTCAAACCTGTTTTTTTTTTTTGATTTCTTAGAATGCTGATTAACTTTTACAGGAATAATTTTTTATTTAGGAAGCTACTCTGATTTAAAATTTGAATTTACTAATCAGTTACGCAAGCTGTAAAGCATTAATTACGTTATTTCAGTTAATAATAACAGAAATCACGTTAAATCTTCCTAATTAACCGCAATAGATGTCAACTACGATGTATCACAAGTTATGTATCCCGTGCTCTTTGGATGTATCCCGCTAACTTGAGTTTTAATGGATTTTTCGTAATTTCAACTCTAAAAGGGATAAAAGGTTATTTTGTATTTATAATATGTGGTTCCTATAATTTATAAAAATTTTAAATACATGTTATTTTTGGAAAAATGACAAATGTATGATATGATTCTTTTTCTTTTTCTTTTTTCACTTAAATTCACCTGCTCTTACTTGATTTTGTATAAGATAATGCACATTTATAACAAATAAATAAAAATTGTATTGGTCAATTACATCACTTATGAATTCTTGTCGCTTGTGAATTAATTCTCACCCATTTTAATTATTTGAATTTTAATTTAAATAAGTTTTAACATGTATCGATATATAAAGGACTTGCATAGTTTGATTAGTTTAAAAGGAAAAATTACAACAAGTAATAGAAACATCAAGTTTTTAGCCATTGTAATGTCTATGTCAAACAATCATGTAGAGGGGCTAAATGTAGGTTCTACCTTTGCTCCACTGGTACCTTTTCTTTGAATTAGTGTTTGCGTGTGTGTGTTACTATGTGTGCGCGTGATTTCAAATTTTGGTGTGTGATTATATTTGGTAAGTTGTTGACAATGCATAGATAATAAATTATTTTACAACTATCATTTTTTAATGGTAAAAAGAATTCATTACCCCCCTGAACTTGAAGCTTGTTATACAATGTACACCTAAACTTTATTTGGTTTTAATTACCCCCATGAACTTGCTTATTCATCCTATACGTACACCTTTTCCGTCCACCTGGCATAGAAACTGAAATCAATTTCTAGACGGCGGTGAGAAAGCAATTTTTTGCCACATCATAAAGTTACAACGGTAATATAAGTAAAAATCTAATTTTTTCTTTAATATTTGGGTTATTTTAAGATTTTTTCTCTCTCTATTCTCTACCTATTTATTCTTCTTCCTCCCTTCTCCCTTTTCAAATTTCAGATTTTTCTCACTTTTTTTGTTTTAATTGTTATTGCTAAATTCATGAACAATAGCAGGAGACTTGTTTGTTTATGTGGGGCTCCTCCAATTCTGAAAATTTCAAGGACAAATGTCAATCTCGGACGTAGATTTTTCGGTTGTAGACACTATGGGGTATGTATTGTTACTCCTTTTTTGCTTTTTTTTTTTGACAAGTTCGTATTATGCAATTTCATTTTTTAACTTTGATTTTATGAATGCAGTCCTCATTTCGAAATTCTTGTAAGTTTTTCGATTGGTATGATCCTGAATTTCCGACCCAAGCGAATATTGTAATTTTGGGTTTGTTGAAGAAAACCAACAAACAAGAACAGCTCAAGTGCAAATGGATATTGAAACTGATTTTGGGTATTAGTTTGATATGCAATGTGATATTGTTCTTTTATTTAGTGTGTCGTTGATTTTTTTTAATGCAATTGTTATTAGTTTGGCTTGGTGTTCCTTGTTCAACAGATCTAGGGTACTCATTTTGTGGATTAGTTTGGTTTGGTATTGTATTAATGTATGTTTTTGCTGTTTTTGCTGATCAATACAATTACATGTAATGGGTACTATGATACCATGAAATAATAACATGAAGGCAACAAACATAACATAACTAGTGCTTTCTTGATCATAAAAAAGAAGCATCATAGTGTTTCATTGTTTCAACCAACAACCACAATAACTTAAGTTAACTAGCAAAACATAAAACAATCACTACTTTAAGGTTAGTTGAATAACCACACAAGCACCAACCAATAACCACAATAACTTAAGTTAACTAGCAAAACATAAAACAGTAACTACTTTAAGTTTGTTTGAACAACCATAGATTCATCAACACATAAAACAACATAAAACACTATTTCAAGTTTGGTTAGACACCACAACCACACAACTAAGAAGTTTTCTTTGAGAGTGATTTTCCTTTGGCTTGTGACCTTGTTTGAATGCCATCAGCTTTTGATCTAGTTTGAATACGACGCACAACACTTTCGACTTGAAGTTGTCTTTGAGTCATGGCCTGTTTGCCTTTCCACTTCAGTCCCTTGGTAGGTTTAAAATCAATATCACCTGTCACATGTCACCAAACCAGTATTAACCCTCCTTCTGCTAGACAATCCTTGCTGCAATATCAACTACATAGTTATTTTGGGATTCACATTTAGAAGACAAATATAATTTTGACAGTTTATAAGACACTTACATTAATACACGTATATCCAGTATCAGCAACAAATACACCTTGTCCAACAACTTTAGGCCTCTTCTTGTAACCACTTCCTGCACCTCTTCTTGTACCAGTCTTACTGGTGCTTGTTCTTTCATAATGACCTCTACCCCTCTTTTTTCCAGTGGTGGACTAATATGATTGGAAAAAAAACACAACAAGACATTAAATTTAATAAGTAATCTAACATAATTTATAAAAGCAAATTAATATGAATGTACCTCTTGAGTGGGTGTTGGTGTAGACTTAGTTTTAGGATTTTTTGGACAATTTCTCTTGTTATGATTTGGTCCTTTGCAAAGTGAACATGTCATTACTGTCCCCATTCTTGGAAACTTTCCAGCTTTTCTCACTTCACCAATTTCACTTCTTCTGTTCTTTGGTGGCCTACCAGGCATTTGTCTTGCCTCTGGTGGTTCAACCATTGGGTTTCTACTTTCAGGCCACATTTCCATGTTTGGGACTGGTTGAATGAATTGAGAATATGTCTTCATATATGTGTCTTTTCTATACCAACTAGATATTGCTTGTGATGCATCCATGTTCAAGTGGTTCATTGCTGCTATACCATGTGCACATAGGATACCTTTTAATTCCCATGATCTACAACTACATTTTTGTTGACCCAAGTTCACAGTATGCTTGTATACCCCTTCTAACACTTCAAATCCAACATCACCATTCCATTCAATGTTGCACTGCATTGATCTTGTTACATTTGTATTGAATACCATCATTGCCATTGGAGATATTCCATCTGTCCATGTTTCAGCAAATGCTCTTGACTTACTCACTCTACTCATCACCTTAACTCTAATTTCTTCCAACATAGTTACAATGGTCTTGTTCCTAGGTCTCAAGATCCAAGAATTGAAACTCTCTGCCATGTTGTTATCTATGCTATCACACTTTGAAAATGTATGAATAAAAGCTTTACACCATGTCTCCTTGTTGTATTTGATAAGGGATTCAACAATACTTATTCCCAGCTTGGACAGGGCATTTATATTGTACTTAAATTGTGCCTCAAATTTTGATCTAGCACAAGCCCAAAATTTCTTTCTTCTCTCTAAGCCTCTGAAGTTTTGTGACCGATTTGCTAATATGTGTCTAGCGCACATTTTGTGCTCACATTCTGGAAATAGTTCATCTACAACAGCTATTAGTCCCTGTAGTTGCAAAGCAAAAATAGCAAGTTAAATTTTAGTCAAATTAAATTAGCAATTACATGAAACATAAACAAAAGAAAGATATTCAATTACCTTTTGCATATCACTAATGATAGTTAGCTGGGAACCATTTCCTAGATTAAGATCATCTTTCAGAATGGTCATGAACCATTTCCATGTCAACTTGCTTTCAGTATCAATGACTGCCCATGCTATTGGATACATTTGGTTGTTTGCATCTTTAGCAACAGCTACCAAAAGTTGACCCCTACAAATTCCCTTTAGAAAACACCCATCTAGCCCTATACATCTTCTGCATCCTTGTTGAAAACCCTTTTTCATAGCATCAAAACAAATATAAAAAGACTGGAATTATTTCATCCCATTTCCTGATTCTGAATCTTTAAGCTTCACAACACAAGTGCTACCAGGATTTTTTTGGAGTAACATATCCTTGTAGTCTAGGATTCTGTTAAATTCTTCCACATGATCTCCCATAATTTCCTTTAAAATAATTTTTGTTGTTTTTAAACAAACTGCCTTGCCTACATGAACATTCAACTCTTTCCTCACCAATTCTTGTATCTCCCACCCTTTTATACTAGGTTGAGAAATAATCCTATCTATCAGATACTTGCATAAGAACTTTGAATTACACAAAATATTATTGGTGGTCCTGGTACATTTGTGCCTTGGATTGTATGTCTTGATACTAAAGTTTTCACTCCTTCCTTGCTTGCTTGCATACAACAGCCATGGACAACCACTTTTACACTTCACTCTCACTCTAGTACTCTCATTCACATACTTATCTAACTCAACTCCTTTTTTTATAGCATATTTTGTAACTGCCTCTCTAAATTGCTTTACACTTTTAAATATTATACCACACTGCCATATTACAATATCACAAGAAGAATCATATACCACCCTATTACTCTTCTTTCTCCCCCTTAAACTCCCTCCTTCAAGTTCATCATCAGAAACAGGTTCTTCTTCATCACTTTGAAAACTATCTCTATCAGAACTGTCATAGTATGGCTCATCCTCTGTTAGCTTACCGTTGAAATTCTTTTTCCCTTTTTCAATATCCTCATACCCTTCATCAAATCCAGCTTCACCTAAAAAACCTTTTGGTTTTTCCTTCTTCTTTCTCCTCCTTCTTTCTCTAAGTTTTCTCACATCTTCCTTAACAATTCTCAACTCCTCATGCACATCACTACCATAGTCAATAGACTGGTCAGAACAGACAGAATCACTGTCTATGTCTTCCTCTGTATTTTCTTGGGTAATTGGCTCAACTTCTTGTTGAATAGAAGGTTCAGTTCCTTGTTGGATAGTTGGTTCAACTTCTTCTTAAGTATCAGTCCAATCTATTGAAGAATAATCATCATCACTTTCTTGTTGGCATTCTTGTTCGACCCTTGCAATCCCATCATTTTCAAGTCTTTCAGTAGCTGGAAAGGAAGAAGAGGAACCTAAACCTAGATCTGATTTTTTTGGTTGTACAGTTAGAGATTCCCCATGTGAATTAAAAGACTCAACCACTTGACTTAAAGATTGATTAATTTGACCTTCACTGGGACCCACATCATCCAGAATAGTGTTATCACACACATAAATATCTATTGTGCCCCCATCATGCATAAATAATGCCATGCTACAAATGTCCATGTCATTTTTCAATTCCACCAAATCACCCCCTAGAGATGGAGCTGCATATGTTTTTCCTAACTTACTAATCCCAAAAGACTTAGCATAATCTGCAAGTTCAGGAATTGATAAATGATCTTCATCCACATTGTCTACATATGCAGTCCTACCCCCAACATATACTGGACCTGCCTCACTCACCAACATACCCCCAAATTTGAACCTTAAATTGAGGTACTTACTAGTCATACTGTCAACCTATAACCACAATAATAATCAGTATATTGTACAATGCAAGCAACAAAATTGAAACATATATAATAACACCAACACATAAGCAACAATTGGTACTTAGGATAGTAGATGTATTACTCAACAACATACAATAGGCATCCCACACAATATACTTAAACAAATTATAAAGGCTGCCAATTATAAAATACCCCACCATTTAACAATACCATAAATCCTAATACTTAGAACCTCAATTTTACCAAAAAGCCTAAATTTCATGCATGAATAAGGTAAAAAGCTTCATAATAATACATTCATTAAGTGAAAATTCTAGTTGAAAAGTTTTAGACCCCTAATCGGAAACTCAATCGGAAACTATGGAGAAACGTTAAACGAAATAGGCAAAATATGTATAAAAAAGTAAAGAAAACAGACAACAATACATCAAGACTGCGCGAAATCGAGTGGATAATCACTTACTTGTAGACACAATTTCAGACAAGATCCAAAGAAAAACGACCAAACACTTCATGAACTGCAACTGGCACAAATCTACCGTTACTTTGTCGAATACACTTGCCAAATCTACTCGTTACTTTGTCGATTACACTTTCGTGAGAGGTTTAGAGAAAATCAAAGAGAGATTTAGGGAAAATCAAAGAGAGGTTTAGAGAAAATCGACCAAACACTTCACGAACTCTCTAATGGCACAAATCTACTCGTTACTTTGTCGATTACACTTTCGTCAGAGGTTTAGGGAAGATCAAAGAGAGGTTTAGGGAAGATCAAAGATAGGTTTAGGGAAAATCAAAGAGAGGTTCAGAGAAAATCGAGAAGCTTCTTTCAGAAGTTTACATTTGAAGGTCAGTATTATCTAGGTAACATAATAATTATCTAGGTGGCAAATTATTTATCTAGGTGGTAAATTATTTATCTACGTGTCATGCGCGTGTAGACACGATCATATTGAGTGGACGGAAAAGGTGTACGTGTAGGATGAATAAGCAAGTTCAGGGGGGTAATTAAAACCAAATAAAGTTTAGGTGTACATTGTATAAAAAGCTTCAAGTTCAGGGGGGTAATGAATACTTTTGCCTTTTTTAATCATATACAATTTATATTTATTTTTATATTTTATATATCAAAAAATATAATATGAATATGTGTAGTAAATATTATTTGATGCTTTATAATATCTCAAATTTTACGGTGATTTTTTTTATTATTCCTTTAGGTTTCACCGAAAAAGGAAATATAAATTTTTTAATTATCTCCAATCGCAGAAAATCTAAAAGAATATTTTACTAACATGTATATTTGATTGATTTGTTTATAAAAATAAAATAAAAGACTAATAACACGAATTGTAATCCAAATTAAGGCAATCGACCCTTTTATCTTATTTGAACAGTGTGGTACCCACGACCTCCAAATACTAAATCCGCCTCTGCCTAAGATGATAAATGATCTTTTAAAATTGATATTTTTGAAAAAATAACAAATGTGTAATATGATTTTTTTTGGGATAAAAATATACCCTCATTTAATTAGTTTTGTGTAAGGTTTTCCACATTTATAACAAATTTCAATGTAAATGATTATTTACATTTATCTATCACTTCACCAAAAATAACTTTCATCGGCAATAAATATTCACATCACTAAGAATGTTGAAGTCTTTACCGGCATTAGCAAGTGTCGTTAAAACTAATGTTGCTAAAGACTTTAGGGACATATACAAAGAATGCTAATTTCCGCTAAAAAATATACTTAGCAAAAATTATGAATTAATTACCGCTAATGATTATTTTTATGTCGTTTAACAATATAAAGGACTTGCATAGTCTTGTTTATTGATAAGAAAGAATAGAACTAGTAGTAGAAACATCAAGTTTTTAGCGATTGTAACGTCTCTGTCGAACAATCAAGTAGAGGGGCTAGATGTAGTTGTTTTATAACAATCCTTTTGATCGTTTTGAGGAATAAAACTTTTTATTTCATAAAATACTTTCCAATAGGTTCTAAAGGGATATTTTTGACTATTTGTAGTTACGACTATGAAAATAGTGAGGTAACTTTTATAATTAAGTTAGTTGGTGGTTATAGAAGATAGTATTAAATAAAATAGTAGGTCACTTTTATCACTTTTTATAATAAGGTATATGATAATTTGAGTGATAAGTGATCTATAGAAAAGATAGAAAATAAGAAAAAGGTGGAGTCCTAGGATTCGAAAAAGATTTCTGGAAACGACTTCAGGTGAGAATTCTTTTCAATCTTTCTGGTTACATGTATTATGCGTAGGCGCTGGAATGGAATGATGATTAGTTTCTGAGTAGTGTGTAAGGAAATTAGGTAGGACATGTGTAGTAATATGGATATGGATGGTCATTGAACTGTAAGCCTACTTGTGGTAGTGATGATTGTGTGCCTTGGGTTGAATAATAGGCAACAAAAACTTTGCTGGAGACAAACTTGTCTCGTGTCCATATTTCATGGATTTGGTTATGGTGAAATGTTAAACAAATTAATTTTTAGTGAGTTTAGTGGATGGTTGGCAGGTGAAAGTTCATGGAAAATAAAATTGTCCCAGTCATGTGCTTACAATTTTGAAATGGTTTCGTGTGTTTCTGTATCACATTTTTTTGCCATTTAAGTTTGTTTATATTATTTGGAAAATTCGTTTGTTTCAATTGAAATAATGATTAGCTAGTGTTGTGATAAGTTTGATTGTGGAGTATATGGTTGTCACATGTTTCCGCAATCAGTGACTTAATTTTGAAGTTTACTATTTATCATCATCCTATAAATTGAGTTTTACTATATTGAGATAGGTAATTATTAAGCCCTACTTTTAGATTTGAATTTTAGGAAATTGATTATATAATTAGATGAGGGTTTTGGTTTAGGAAAGACATAGAATAATTTAAGTGTTTATAAGCTCATTAACTAATAAATTATGCATATATATTTGATAGATTGAAAAGGTTCGGAGGCGTTGAGGAAAGGAAAGGAAAGGCATTGGAGGATTAGTTTTTTTTACTTGAGTTCTTTGGTTAAGGTAGGTTATGGTTGTTTCTATTTGATAGATATACTATCAATAGCGATTGATATGCATTAGTGATATTGTGAAGTTTCCTATGTACTTGATTGTATGGTTGTATATCTTTGTTGTGTGGTTTGTAGTTGACCTGAAATTTTAAGATGGCTGAATTTATAATTTTGAACCCTCTATAACGAAATGATACCTTGAATAAAGAAGACTTGATGAAATAAATTAATGAGATAATTGGATCGGAGTGTCACGTTCCGACACGGTATTATTGAATCGGGGTGTCACATTCCGATACGATATAATTGAATCGAAGTGTCATATTCTGACATGGTATAATTGCATCAAAGTGTCATGTTCTGACATGACAACATTAAAGAAAAGGAATCTTGAATGAACTTAATTTACTCAATCTTAAAGAACTCATTTTTCAAATGAGTATGTGTATTTGATATTGTAATTGATTGTGTACCTACGTTGGTGTTGTGATCACTTATTCATGTTGTTTGTTTCTTTCCACCTGTGACGGATTGTAGTTGATTTTATATTATTATTTAATACATAATTGGCTTCTATTTTGTGTTGGCCGATGATACTTACTCAGATGTGTTCCTTGTACTGAACCATACTTGTACTTTGTTCATTTTTCTTTTGTAGAGTATAACACATCGACTTGGACTCGCCCTTAGCTCTAGCCAGTCTTCAGAACATTAGAGTTTCAGGGTGAGCTATTATTTCTAGCTCATGTGGATTCTCTTAGTCATCTCATGATGTCCTTAAATTTCGGACATGGACCATCTTATTTACGTAGTTCAATATCTTCAATAATTTTAGACTTGTTGATTTAAAACAGATGTCCTTAATGTGATGACTTTCAGATTTTAGGGATAATAAGTGTTAGACTTTATATGCTTATTTAATTGGTTACTTCAATAGGTTCTGAGCTTTCCCATTTTATTGTATTCATAGTTGCATTATTAATATATGTTGGGGGTTTAGATTTTTTGGCTCTCCTACTTAGGAGGTTGAGTGTGGCCGCCACTCACAACTCGTTTTGGTTCGTGACATATTTCCGTTGCTCCACATGTATCATATCGTTGAATTAATGTGTGTGTGTGGTTTTGTGTGCTTGTGCGTGAGTGTGTAGAGATAGTTTCAAACTTTATGTCTGTGATTATATTGGGTAAGTTGTTAAACATTTATCGATAATAAATTCTTTTACAACTTTCCCTTTTTAATATTACACGATTTATATTCATTTGTATATTTTATATATTAAAAAGATAAAAGTCATGCAGCTTACCACATGTAACACTTCGAAAATTCAAGACGTGTTCTAGAGCCTAACGGGAGTGTCATAAGGTGTATACAATGTTTTAAGGTCAATTTCCATGAATATAAGTCATTTAGGAAGTCTAGAAACCAAAACTTCCGAGAACGTCTATGACGTCCGGAAACTAGTTCAATGAGATACTAGCATGCCTTAGCCAATTTGACAACCTTTTAGGAGTCAAAAAATGATGAAAATTATAGGAAGGGTGTTTAACATATATTAAAGTTAGTTCATAGTCGAAACGTCAGGGCAAAACTCTCCAAGGACCAAACAAGGGGTCTTGAAAAGGACCCTTGCATTTTGGGGTCAATGATTGTTTGGACAGTGTGAACCCACGAGGGGAATCGACAGGGCGTAGGTTGATCGACGGGGCGTCGATGCTATCTGTCGAACAAATCTTAGCCAAATTATTGAAGGGCCTTTTTTTTACAGTGTCCAAACTAACCAACGGATGTGCAGCACGGAAGGGGGACTGACCATCGATTCACTCACGATCCGTCGATCGAGGTGTCGTCTGTGAGGGCCTGTTTTTACTGCACGTTTTAGATAAAGTTAATTAATTAATTTTCTTAGTTAGGAAGTTAATTAGGGTTTAGGGGAGGTCTAATTAAGTGAGTTAACCCCTATATAAATCCCTAACCTAATTAGCCTAGCCCAAACTCACATAATTCTCAAACCCAAAACTCTTTTCCTTCTCTCTTCTTTCTCTCTAGTGAAGAACTGCATTTAATTCCAAGATAAGGGAGGGTTTAAGGGCTAAAAAGAGTCAATTTCCTCCATCAATCTTCATCTATTAGTAAGGTATGCGATCTCTTTCACCTTTGAGACCTCTTTCCTCAAAGGGTTCTATAAAATTGATTTTAAAGTGGATTTTCGTCCAATACGAATTTGATGTTGTAAATTGAATTGTTTATGATTTATTTTGGATATTAATAATAGAATACAATGTATTCTAACTTAATTATGATATAGCTTGATGGTTTGGTCTAGTTTGTAGAAGATGACCTTAACCCCTTAACCATTGGTTATGATCTAGATATGAATTGTATTGTATTGGTTCAATTGAATTGTTTATTGGTTAAATTACTATTAGATGATATTGTTGTATCAATTATGAATAAATTAGGAAGAATTATAGTCCTATAATTCTAGTTCTTGAGAAGTTGATCTAGGTTATGAAGTATGTTGCTAATTGACCTAAGTATCTTATCTAAAGCTATGAACTACTGATGAATTGTGATATAGTAATTCAATTAGCTTAGTTATCATGTTGGTTATGGTTATATAGTGACCCTACACGCTAATTGGGTTGATTAAGGTTTGATGCTAATACGTTGATGAAAAATTATGAAGGAGACTTGGTAAGTCTTGTGATCCCTATTAATTACTTCAATTATGATTAATTGTGATTAAGTCATCATGTTGTATTGGAGTATGCCTTGTATTAGGATTGATAGAGTTGGTATGATGTTGAATTGAAATGTATTGACTAATTTTTTGAAGTGTTGACTAAGATGTAAATGTTATAAGTGTGGTGAATGATTTATCAATGTGCCTTATCATGAAATGATATGTAAATGTACTAACCTCACTTACATGAATTGTAATGAAAGGATTATACACATGAAATTCTTATTGAGCTATGATGATTATGTTTATAGAAGGGTTAGACCCTATGACCTACAATAAGCTTTGATGATTAATAAAGACATTAAAGACATATTAATAGGGACTCTAGCTTAGCACCGAGTGAACTAGAGTGAGAAGTGTCCCTTCGCACATAGGGAAGGTAGGATCACTAGATGTACTCTTGAGATTGGAGACTACAATTCATGTAGCATAGAGAGGGTCCCAACTATATATTCTAGTTCTTGAACTATGTTTCTCCCATAGAAATACTAGCAAGTGGATCCACGTAGTTTCTATGTTCATGTTTTGGTACTACATGGGCAAGTAGTCAGCCTTGTTTTGGTGTAGGGTTCCATGACACCGGATTCCGTATTACCTCATGTGGTCTATGTTGATAGGGCAAGATGTTCCCAAAATGTTAAATGAATTAAAGGAATGAACTTTAACTAAGACAACCTAAGGGGTTTAGCTTAATCTTGGTAGGGATATGGGACTCTACCTAAACATTGCACTAGGTAGCCTTGAAAGAAGTCTTAGGAGGATGTTCTTATGTATGAATATGTCTATAATGGTAGATAATAAGTATATGTTGAACTTCTAGATTGTTGATACTATATATTGATTAGTTTCACTTATGAATATGTGTTGGTTTACATTGTTAAAATATGATTATATGTACTCTTAAATGCTATGCTATGTGTAGTAGGAGGTTCGTCATGATTCTTATTGGGTTACTTGATTGAGTAAGGTTATGGAGTTTGTTTGGTCATTGCACTTGTTGACATGATAGGGGTTGTTGGTAAATGTCTTTCTTCGGTTATGGTGAAATGTACTCTTATTCATGCTTGTTGAAGTTATAACTTCATGATTACGATGGTCTTGATTATTTATGCAAGTGTGTTTGTATGTTCATTAACTTGGTTGAGCTTTGTATTGTTGGTCTTGTGGTGTACATGCCTATGACCTAATGAATATGTCTTTGTGATTGGTATGGTCTTCTTGAATGTGCATAAGATTTTCAAAAGGATAAAATAACATGCTTTCAAGAAATGTACCTTTCTATCATGATTTGATAGTATGTGTACATATGGTCTCATACTTAGAACAAGTGGTGTACTGATGCCATTTTTTCCTTTTCTCCAACATTTTAGGTTCGGTCGTTGAAGGATTTTTGGAGACGACTTGAAGAAGACTTAGATTTTTAAATCATTTAAGTAAGGTAGGTCCTCAATTTCCGAGGGTGATATCACTATCAAGCCTATGATATTGCTTTAATGTTCAAGACTGTTATATTTCTTTCCGTTTCATTTGGATATTAAATGTTGTATGACTTATATGTGGTCTTATTGTATTGATATATGGGCTAGGCCCAATTTGATATATTCTTGTTAGATGGTTATAAGATGAGACACCTATTTTGAGACTGTGTTATATTCTATATATCTATGTGTAATAAAAGTAAAAAATTAAGTAATCTTCCTATACAAAGGGTCTAATGTATACTCGATGTGTATATATATGTGTGTGTGTGTGTGTGTGTGTGTGTGTGCGCGTGTATGTGTGTGTTTGTGTGCGCGTGCGTGCGTGCGTGTTTGTGTGTGTGTGTGTGTATGTGTAGAGGTCTATGTAAACCCCCAAGTAGAAGTAATGAAAAGTTTTAAGTTTTTCGCTTTATTTGACCTATGAATGTAATGATCTAAGCTAAGACACTAGTCTTAGTCCTCAAAGAGGACGTCGCCGCCAGTTAGGTCTAGGGGGTATTCCCGGATGTGACACCACACATGCTAAAATTAATTGAAAATCAGACTATCTTTTATTTGTTAAGAGTGTATCAATTTATTTTAATATTGTTTTGGCACTTAAACATATTAATAAATATGTAATATCAATAGTTATGTCACTTAAGCATCATAAAACTAATTTAATTTGGTGTAATTGTTGTGTAGCTTTTTCTCACTCAGATTTAATATTTAAGCATAAATTTAGTTAATGATTAAGCTAGAGTTATATATCTATGAATAAATGATTTTGAAAAAAAAATCACTAACATAAAATCGAAAATACATATTATATATTGAAAAATGGCAAATGTATAATATTATTTTCTTTTTCTTTTTGACTAAAATTCACTTTCGTTTACTTTATTTGTACAAGATAATGCACATTCATGACAAATATATTAAGTGTTTGTTGGTCAATTATATAACATAGAATTATTGTCGGTTACGATTTAATTGTACCTCATTTTAATTCTTATCGCTTGGGATTTTATCGTAAAACATTTTAACTATTCAAATTTCAATAAATGAGCTTTAATCTGCATCTGTCTATATAAAGGAATTTCATAGTTTGGTTAATTGAAAAGGAAATTGGAAAAAATTAGAAATAGAATCATCATGTTTTAGCAATTTTAATGTCTATGTCAAACAATCAAGTAAAGGGAATATATGTAGATGTTTTCCTTGCTCCACATGTATTTTATATTTGAATTAATATGTGTGCGCGCATGCATGTGTGTAGGCTTGTGTGTACTCGTACGTGCGTGTGTAGACATAGTTTCAAATTTTATGTGTGTGTTTATATTGGATAAGTTGTTTATCATGTATAGATAATAAAGTTTTTTTTACAATGATTCTTTTTTAATCTTTAACGATTTGTGTTTATTTGGGTATTTTCTATATTAAAAAAATAAAAAATCATGCAGCTTACAACACATGCTAAAATTAGTATATAAACGGATTATGTTTCACTTGTTAAGAGTGTATCTATTTTTTTTATATTGTTTTGACGCTTAAAAATGATTAATAAATATTTAATATCACAATAGTTCTATCACTTAAGCATAATAAAACTAATAACATTTGGTATAACTATTGTGTAGTTTTTTCTAACAAATGTGATTTGGTATAACTATTATGTAGATTTTTTGCACTTAGATATAATACTTAAGCACAAATTTAATTAATGATGATTAAGATAGAGTTTCATTTCTATGAATAGATGTTGGAAAAAATATCCAATAACATAAGATCGAAAATGCGTATTGTTTTTAAAAAAATTACAAATGTATAATACGATTTTTTAAAACTAAAATTCACCTTTATTTAGTTGAATTTATATAAAATAATGCACATTTAGAACAAATAAATTAAACTTGTATTAGTCAATTATATCACTTATGAATTCTTGTCGCTTACGAATTAATTGTAACCCATTTTATTGTCGTCGCTTGTGATTTAATTCTAACCCATTTAAATAATTCAGATTTCAATTAATAAATTTTAACATGTACCAATCTATGTAAAGGACTTGCTTAGTTTTTAATTGGAAAGGAATTAGGCAAACTAGCAATAGAACTATACACACGTGCACACCCATTTAAGAGTGTATCGATTTTTATATTGTTGCGGCGCTGAAATTTGATTAATTAACATTTAATATCACAATCCTTATGTCATTTAAGCATGAATAAAACCAATGTAATCTGGTGTAGCTATTGTGTAGCTTTTTCTGAGTTAGATTTAATATTTAAGCACAAGTTCAGTAAATGATTATGTTAGAATTTAATATATATATATATATATATATAAATGAAAAATGTATTTATATGAATTTTTTGGACTAAAATTCACCTTTATTTAGTTGATTTTATATAAGATAATGCACATTTAGAACAAATAAATTAAACTTGTATTAGTCAATTACATCACTTATGAATTCTTGTCGCTTGTGATTTAGTTCTAAGCCATCTTAATTCTTGTCGCTTGCGAGTTAATTGTAACCCATTTTAATTATTCAGATTTCAATAAATGAATTTTAGTATGTATCTATCTAGATAAAGGACTTGTATAGTTTGGGTAGTTGAAAATAAGTTAGATAAAACTAGCGGTAGAAGCATTGATTTTATAGCAATTGTAATGTCTATGTAAAATAATCAATTAGAGGGGCTAAATGTAGGTGTTTCCCTTGCTCTACATGTATCTTATCTATGAATTAATGTGTGTGTGCCTGCATGCGTGTGGTTGTGCTTTTCCGTGCGTGCATGTGTAGAAATAGTGTTAAACTTTATTTGTGTGATTATATTGGATTAGTTGTTGATCATATATAAAACAATAAATTCTTTAACAAGCACTCTTTTTTAGTCTTATACAATTGATATTTATTTATATATTTTTATATATTAAAAAAATAAAAATCATGTGACTTACTGTAACGACTCTTTTGGTCGTTTTGAGTACTAGAGCTTTTTATTTCGTTAATATTTTTTTCTGATAGATTTTAAAGGGGTGTTTTGGGTTATTCATAATTATAACTATGAAATTAATGGGGTAGTTTTACTAATTTATTTAGTTAATGATTAAGAAAATAATATTATAATTAATAGTGGGTCACTTTTATCACTATTATAATTAGATGAGAATAATAATTAGGGTAACAAATAATTTGTAAAGAAAAGAAAAGAGGGGAAGCGGAGAAAAGCGGGTGAAACAAAGAAAAATCACACGAACATCAACAGAACATCGTGCATATATTTTTTTGGGGTACGTTTTCTGTATAACTACTGAATTTTCAAATGATAATGCATGTGTGCCACTGGTCTCGTGACCAGTGGCTTCAATTGTTAATATCATATTATGAATTAAGGGATAATATGCAAATGGTTGCTACTAACAATTAGGAAAAAGAGAATTTATACATGTGTGCCACTGGTCTCGTGACCAGTGGCTTCAATTGTTAATGTTAGTGGGAAATTAGGAAATTGTCTTCAAGGTTTTACTATTCTGTCACTGGTTTCGTAACCAGTGGCCTAATTTTAATATTATAAAATTTTGTTATGATTTAAGAAATTAAAGGTTGATATATTGAGATAGGTAATTAAATATTTGGTGTATTATATTATATGATTATTATTAAAATTGTGCTAAGTAGAGGAATTAAGACTTACTCTTAGGTTTGAATTTTATGAAATATATATATATATATATATATATATATATATATATATATATATATAAAGTTAGGTGAATTTTGGGTCTAGGCTAGACATAGAGTAATATGATGTCTATAGACTCTTTAACTTACAAATATGCATATATATTTGATAGATTGGAAAGGTTCTGAAGCATTGAGGAAAGGAAAAGTATTGTAAAAGTAGATTTCGTGACTCCGGTTCTTCGGTGGAGGTAGGTTATGGTTTATTTCTATTTGACAGATAAACTTTAAATAGCGATTGATATGTATTGAGTGATATTGTAGAGTCTTCTATGTACTTGATTGTGTGGTTGTATATTTTGATTGTGTGGTTAGTGGTTGGCCTAAAATTATGAGAGTGTTGAATAAAGAAGACTTGCTGAAATAAAATAATGAGATAATTGGATCGGAGTGTCACGTTCCAACACAGTATTATGGGATCGGAGTGTCACGTTCTGACACGGTATTATGAGATCGGAGTGTCACGTTCTGACACAGTAACATTAAAGGCAAGGAATCTTGAAGTAACTTAATATACGTAATCTCAAGGAACCTATTCTTCAAATGAGTATGGTGTGGAGGAATGAGTCCTCACAGGTGTGCTTGATGTTGTGATTGATGGTGTACCTATTATGGTGATGTTGTTGCCAATGGTTCATGTGTTTGTTGCTTGCCACCTGTTAGGTATAGTAGTTGATTTTTATATTATTATTCATTATATATTGATTTATATTTTGAGTTGACCGATGATACCTACTCAGTACGTGTTCCTTGTATTGACCCCTACTTGTATTTTCTTATCTGTTCTTTTGTGGAGTGCAGCAAGTGTACCATCGACTTTGACTCACCCTCAGCTCTAATCGGTCTCCAGCACATCAGAGTTCAGGGTGAGCTATTATTTCTAGCCGTGCTGGATTCTCTCATTCACATCTTGATGTCTTTGAATTTCGGACATGGACCATCTTTTTACTTATTTTGATTTCTTAAATACTCTTAGATTTGGTAATTTGAGGATAGATGTTCTTGATGTGATGACTTCCAGATTTTGGGGATAATAAGTGTTAAAATTTAGAAGCTTATTTAATTGGTTACATTAATAAGTTTTGGATCTTCCGCATAATTTTTGTTATTCATAGCTGAACTATTGGTAAATGTTGGGGTTTAAATTTGTTGGTTCGCTCACCTAGTAGGTTAAGTGTGGGTGCCACTCACGACTCGTATTGGGTCGTGACAAACTTGGTATCAGAGTGTTAGGTTTGTTGGTCTGATCACATAAGGACAAGTCTAGTAGAGTCTTGAGGAACGGTATGGGGACACCTTTACTTTTCTTCAAGAGGCTATAGGACTTTAGGAAAACTCCATTCTTTCTTTCTTTCGTTCTATTACTTGGATCCTATTGGTATCTAGGTGATACAAATTGGTATCTGACATTCTCACTCAATTTTGCAGATGGTTAGAACTAGAGCAACAACTAAGCCAACACCGGCAAGACAAGGTGCGTCTGAGCCAACCATTGGGGCTGTAACTCGAGAAGGAGCAGTGGCAAGAGGCCGTGGTAGGGGCCACAGGAGGACGCCCATTAGAGGCAGAGGACAAACACCTGGTCCAGCTAGGAATAGAGCAGTGACTCCTCCACCGACAGATGAGGTGGTGAGAGAGGGTGAAGAAGGGGAAAATGAGCAGGTTCAGGATAAGGAAGTACCACCCCAGCCTACCCCATAGATGATTAATAAGGTTCTTACTTATCCTAGTGGGTTATCTGATCAGGGCCATACACCTCCAGTGTTTTCCGCTCCAGCACCTCAAGTTCAGGGAGTACAACATGCAGCTGTTGTGGCTCCCCGCATGGATTCATCATTGGAAGTAGGCACGTTTCCTCGATTGACTACAGGGTCTAAATGACAGGTGATCAACATGAATTTTTCATTAAGTTCTTAAAGTTGAAACCTCAAGTATTCAAGGGTGCTGAATCTGAAGATGCATAAGATTTTTTGGTTGATTGTCATGAGCTGGTACATAAGATGGGCATAGTAGAGCGATTCGTTGTTGAGTTTGTGACCTACCAGTTTCAGGGGGATGCCAAAATATGGTGGCGAACATATGTCGAATGTCAACCAGCAAGGGCACCACCTATGACCTGGGCATCATTTTCTAGCTTATTTATGGAGAAGTATATACCCCGGACTTTGAGGGATAGGAGGAGAGATGAGTTCCTGAGCCTAGAGCAAGAATGATGTCTGTTGCTGCTTATGAGGCCAAATTTTGTGCACTATCCAGGTATGCCACTCAGCTTTGCTTCAGTCCACAAGAGCGGATTTTCCGCTTTGTGAAAGGATTGAGGTCAGATTTGCATATTCCAGCCTTACAGGTAGCTGCTGCAGTGAAATCCTTTCAGGAAGTGGTTGATTTTGTGATAGAGGTGGAGGGGGTAAATCCAGACGACTTCACCACAACATCGACATTTAAGAAGTTTCATAAGGGACATGAGTTTAGTTGTTCTTACTCCAGAGGGCAGAGTTCAGGAGGTTATCTAGCCTGTACTATTCAGTCATCATTGCAGGCTTCAGCTGGGGGTCCGTCGCAAACCAGTCATTCTTTGTCGGAGTTTGGATGTTATCTCCAGACTTCGTCATTTTCACAAAGACCTATACTTGACTTCAGGAATTGTTATGGATGTGGAGAGGTTGGACATATTAGGAAATATTGTCCAAAACAGAGTTATAGACCCCCATTAGTTAGAGGAAGAGGTGGTCATGGTAGAGGCCGCCATTCTGGAGGACGTGGTGGCCAAGGTAATGGTGGTCACCAATTCAGTCGGGGTGGCGGGCAAGTTGAAACTACTGCACCGCAACGTGGTAGGGGCAATGGACAGACAGGTGATAGGGCTCATTGTTATGCTTTCCCCTGGAGGTCTGAAGCAGAGACATCTGATGCTGTTATCACAGGTACTCTTTTGGTCTGTGATTGCATAGCTTCTATATTGTTTGATCCTGGATCCACATTTTCATATGTATCTTCCTCATTTGCTACTGGTCTTGATTTATATTACAATTTTCTTGATATGCTTATTCGTGTCTCTACTCCTGTGGGTGAATCTGTGATAGTTGAGAAGGTGTATAGGTCTTGCCTTGTGACTTTTGTGGGGAGCAATACTTATGCAGATTTGATTATTCTATAGATGATTGATTTTTATGTAATTCTGGGTATGACTTGGCTTTCTCCAAATTTTGCAATCCTAGATTGTAATGCTAAAACTGTGACATTGGCCAAGCTTGGGACAGATCCGCCTAGTGTGGGAGGGTGACTATATTTCCACTCCAGTTCGTATTATCTCTTTTCTTCGTGCTAAGAGGATGGTGAGTAAGGGTTGTTTAGCTTTCTTGGCACATCTCAGGGATGATACTTCCAAAGTACCTTCGATTGAGTCTGTTTTGATAGTCTGTGAGTTTCTGGATGTGTTTCCTGCAGACCTTCCAGGTATGCCACCAGATAATGATATTGATTTTTGTATTGATTTGGAGCCGGGTACTCGCCCCATTTCCATTCCCCCTTATAGAATGGCTCCAGCTGAGTTAAGAGAGTTAAAGGACCAACTTCAGGAGTTGTTAGGGAAAAGTTTTATTAGACCAAGTGCATCCCTTTGGGGTGCTCCTGTTTTATTTGTGAAGAAGAAAGATGGAAGTTTTCGGATGTGCATAGACCACAGGCAGTTGAATAAGGTAACTATTATGAACAAGTATCCCATTCCTCGCAATGATGATTTGTTCGATCAGTTACAACGTGCTTGTGTCTTCTCTAAAATTGATTTGAGATCTGGTTATCATCAATTGAAAATACGGACAACAGATGTGCCAAAGACTGCTTTTCAAACCAGGTATGGCATTATGAATTCTTAGTAATGTCTTTTGGGCTTACGAAGGCCCCTGCTGCTTTCATGAGCCTGATGAACGGGATTTTTAAGCCATATCTGGACCTCTTTGTTATTGTATTTATTGATAATATATTGATATACTCAAAGAGCAGGAAAGAACATGAGGAACATTTGAGAATTGTATTGGAGTTATTAAGGGAGAAAAGGCTTTATGCCAAATTCTCCAAGTGTGACTTTTGGCTCGATTCAGTGTCCTTCTTGGGGCACGTGGTTCCTAAGGATGGAGTGATGGTGGATCCTTCTAAGATTGAAGCAGTGAAGAGTTGGGTAAGACCTACTAATGTTGCAGAGGTAAGGAGCTTTGTTGGTTTAGCTAGCTACTACCGTCGATTCGTCAAGGGATTTTCTTCTATTGCTTCCCAGTTGACAAATTTGACTAAGCAGAATGTTCCATTTGTATGGTTGGACGAATGTGAAGAAAGCTTCCAGAAACTCAAGACCTTGTTGACTACTGCACCAATTCTTACCTTGCCAGTGGAAGGTAAGAATTTTATTATTTATTGTGATGCATCTTATTCTGGTTTGGCTGCAGTGCTAATGCAGGAGAGGAATGTAATTGCTTATGCTTCGAGGAAATTGAAAATGCATGAACGTAATTATCCGACCCATGATTTGGAATTGGCTGCAGTTGAATTTGCATTAAAGCAATGGAGAAATTGTCTATATGGGGTTAAGTGTGAAGTTTATACACATCATCGTAGTTTACAATATGTCTTTACTCAGAAAGATTTGAATTTGAGGCAGAGGAGGTGGATGGAACTATTGAAAGACTATGATATTACTATTTTGTATCACCCAGGAAAAGCTAATGTTGTGGCAGATGCTTTAAGTAGAAAAGCAGGGAGCATGGGTAGTTTAGCCCACTTACAGGTTTCTAGACGCCCATTGGTTAGAGAGGTTCAGACTCTGGCTAATTACTTTATAAGGATGGAAGTACTAGAGAAAGGAGGATTTTTGGCCTGTGTGGAGGCAAGATCTTCTTTTCTTGACAAGATTAAGGGAATCAGTTTGCCGATGAGAAGCTGAGCCGAATTTGAGATATGGTATTGCGAGAAGAGGCTAAAGAGGAAGTAATGGATGAAGAAGGCGTCTTGAGGATTAAGGGAACGGTATGTGTGCCCCGTGTGGATGATTTGATTCACACTATTCTTACAGAGGCTCATAGTTCAAGGTATTCTATACATCGTGGTGCAACCAAGATGTATCGGGATCTAAAGCAACATTTTTGGTGGAGAAGAATGAAGCGTGACATTGTTGATTTTGTTGCCCAATGCCCGAATTGTCAACAGGTAAAGTATGAACACCATAGGCCTGGAGGGACACTTCAGAGAATGCCCATTCTTGAATGGAAGTGGAAAAGTATTGCAATGGATTTCGTAGTTGGTCTTCCAAAGACATTGGGTAAGTTTGATTCTATTTGGGTAATTGTTGACAGGTTAACTAAGTGTGCTCACTTCATTCCGGTTAAGATGACTTACAATGCCGAGAAGTTAGCCAAACTCTATGTCTCTGAGATTGTTCGATTTCATGGAGTTCCACTTTTCATAATATTAGATAGAGGTATGCAATTTACGTCTAAGTTTTGAAGGACATTACATGATGAATTAGGTACTAGACTGGATCTTAGTAATGCATTTCACCCTCAGACCGATGGGCAGTCAGAGCGAACAATTCAAGTGCAGGGGATATGCTTCGTGTGTGTGTGATAGATTTTGGTGGTCATTGGGATAAATTCTTACCCTTAGCAGAGTTTTCGTAAAATAATAGCTATCATTCGAGTATTGATATGGACCCATTTGAGGCATTGTATGGGAGGAGATGTAGGTCTCTCATTGGTTGGTTTGATGCATTTGAGGTTAGACCTTGGGGTACTGATCTTCTGCGGGAATCATTAGAGAATGTGAAATTTATTCAAGAAAAGCTTTTAGCAGCTCAGAGTAGGCAGAAGGAATATGCAGATCGAAAGGTTGGAGTCTTGGATTTTATGGAGGGTGAACAAGTCTTGCTGAAGGTTTCACCCATGAAAGGTGTGATGCGATTTGGTAATAGAGGTAAGCTAAGTCCGAGGTATATTGGACCATTTGAAGTACTTAAGCGCGTGGGGGAGGTGGCCTATGAATTAGCCTTGCCTCCAGGACTGTCAGGAGTGCACCCGTATTTCATGTGTCTATGCTGAAAAAATACCATGGTGATGGAAACTACATTATTCCTTGGGATTCAGTTCTTCTTGATGATAATCTGTCTTATGAGGAGGATCCTGTTGCTATTCTAGATAGGGAGGTCCGCAAGTTGAGATCAAAGGAGATTATATCTATCAAGGTTCAGTGGAAGAATCGTCCAGTTGAAGAGTCTACTTGGGAGAGTGAGGTTGATATGCAAGAAATGTATCCACATCTTTTTATAGATTCAGGCAGGCCTTTCTTTTTGATCGTTCAAGGACGAACGATGGGTAAATTGGTATCTATTGTAACGACTCTTTTAGTCGTTTTGATTACTAGAGCTTTTTATTTCGTAAATATTTTTTTCTCATAGATTTTAAATAGGTGTTTTGGGTTATTCATAATTATAACTATGAAATTAATGGGGTAGTTTTACTAATTTATTTAGTTAATGGTTAAGGAAATAATATTATAATTAATAGTGGGTCACTATTCTCACTATTATAATTAGATGAGTATAATAATTAGGGTAACAAATAATTTGTAAAGAAAAGAAAAGAGGGGAAGCAGAGAAAAGCGGGTGGAACGAAGAAAAATCACGGAAACATCAACAGAACATCGTGCATATATTTTTTTGGGGTACGTTTTCTGTATTACTACTGAATTTTTAAATGATAATGCATGTGTGCCACTAGTCTCGTGACCAGTGGCTTCAATTGTTAATATCATATTATGAATTAAGGGATAATATGCAAATGGTTGCTACTAACAATTAGGAAAAAGAAAATTTATGCATGTGTGCCACTGGTCTCGTGACCAGTGGCTTCAATTGTTAATGTTATTGGGAAATTAGGAAATTGTCTTCAAGGTCTTACTATTCTGCCACTGGTTTCGTAACCAGTGGCCTAATTTTAATATTATAAAATTTTGTTATGATATAAGAAATTAAAGGTTTATATATTGAGATAGATAATTAAATATTTGGTGTATTATACTATATGATTATTATTAAAATTGTTTTTAGTGGAGGAATTAAGACTTACTCTTAGGTTTGAATTTTATGAAATATATATATATATATAAAGTTAGGTGAATTTTGGGTCTAGGCTAGACATAGAGTAATATAATGTCTGTAGACTCGTTAACTTACAAATATGCATATATATTTGATAGATTGGAAAGGTTAAGAAGCATTGAGGAAAGGAAAAGTATTGTAAAAGTAGCTTGCGTGACTCCGGTTCTTCGGTGGAGGTAGTTTATGGTTTATTTCTATTTGATAGATAAACTCTAAATAGCGATTGATATGTATTGAGTGATATTGTAGAGTCTCCTATGTACTTGATTGTGTGGTTGTATGTTTTGATTGTGTGGTTAGTGGTTGGCCTAAAATTATGAGAGTGTTGAATTTCTAATCTTGAACCCTCTCTATTAAAATGACGCCTTGAATAAAGAAGGCTTGCTTAAATAAAATAATGAGATAATTGGATCGGAGTCTCACGTTCCGACATGGTATTATGGGATCGGAGTGTCACGTTCCAACACGATATTATGGGATCGGAGTGTCACGTTCCGACACAGTAACATTAAAGGCATGGAATCTTGAAGTAACTTAATATACTTAATCTCAAGGAACCTATTTTCCAAATGAGTATGGTGTGGAGGCATGAGTCCTCACAGGTGTGCTTGATGTTGTGATTGATGGTATACCTATTATGGTGATGTTGTTGTCAATGGTTCATGTGTTTGTTGCTTTCCACCTGTTAGGTATATTAGTTGATTTTTATATTATTGTTCATTATATATTGATCTCTATTTTGAGTTGACCGATGATACCTAATCAGTACATTTTCCTTGTATTGACCCCTACTTGTATTTTCTACTCTTTTCTTTTGTGGAGTGCAGCAAGTGTATCATCGACATTTACTCGCCCTCAGATCTAATCAGTCTCCAGCACATCAGAGTTCAGGGTGAGCTATTATTTCTAGCTCGTGCTGGATTCTCTCATTCACGTCTTGATGTCTTTGAATTTCGGACATGGACCATCTTTTTACTTATTTTGGTTTCTTAAATTTGGTAATTTGAGGATAGATGTTCTTGATGTGATGACTTCCAGATTTTGGGGATAATAAGTGTTAAACTTTAGAAGCTTATTTAATTGGTTACATTAATAAGTTTTGGATCTTCCGCATTATTTTTGTTATTCATAGCTGAACTATTGGTAAATGTTGGGGTTTAAATTTTTTTTCGCTCACCTAGTAGGTTAAGTGTGGGTGCCACTCACGACTCGTTTTGGATCGTGACACTTACCATACATTGTAAAATAAGTCTAAAATCGGACTATATTTCACTTGTTAATAGTGTATCTATTTTCTTTTGTATTATTTGGGAGCTTAAAATGATTAATTAATATGTAATATCACAATTGTTCTATCACTTAAGCATAGTAAATTTAATGGGATTTGGTGTAAATATTGTGTAGTTTTTTCTCACTTTGATTTAATACTTAAGCGCAAATTTAATTAATAATTAAGTTAGAGTTAATATCTATGAAAAGATGTTGTTGGAAAAAAAGTTCACCAACATAAAATCGAAAATAGGTATTATTTTTGAAAAAATGACAAATGTATAATATGAATTTTTTTTTACTAAAATTCGTCTATATTTACTTTATTTTGTAGAAGATAATTCACATTTAGAACAAATAAATTAAACTTGTATTGGTCAATTACATCACTTATGAATTCTTGTCCCTTGGAAATCAATTGTATCCCATTTTTATTATTGTCGGTTGTGATTTTAATTTGTAACCCATTTTAATAATTCAAATTTCAATAAATGAGTTTTAACATGTATCAATCAATATAAAAGACTTGCATCAATCTATATAAAGGACTTGCATTGTTGGTTAATTGAGAAGGAATTAGGCAAAACTAGCAATAGAAACATCATGCTTTTAGTAAATGTAATGTTTATGCCAAACAATCAAGTAGAGGGGTTAAATGTAGTTATTTCCCTTATCCACATGTATCTTTTCTTTAAATTAATGTGTGCATGCGTGTGTGTGTGCGCGTGAATGTGTGTGTGCATGCGTGCGTAGAGATAGTTTCAAACTTTATGTGTGTGACTATATTGAGCAAGTTGTTGATCATGTATAGATAATAAATTCTTTTACAAACATATTTTTTCCATATTATATAATTTATAATTATTTTTATATTTTATAAATTAAAAAATAAAATCATTTGGCTTACCACATGTTAAAATTAGTCTAATATCCTTGTTAAGAGTGCATCTATTTTTTCTTATATTGTTTTGGCGCTTAAAAATGATAAATGAATATATAATATCACAATAGTTATATCACTTAAGCATGATAAAACTAATGTAATTTTGTGTAACTATTGTGTATTTTTTAACTTAGATTTAATACTTAAGCACAAATTAGTTAGTGAGTAAGCTAGAGTTTATTATCTTTGAATAAATATTGTGGGAAAAAGATTTCACTAACATAAAAATAAAATAAAAAAAATTATTTTTGGAAAAATGACAAATATAGTATAATTTTTTCTTTTTTTTTTTGGGCTAAATTTACCTTTGTTTGATAATGCGCATTTATAACGAATAAATGAAACTTGTATTGGCTAATACATCACTTGTGAATTTTTACTGCTTGCAATTTAATAGTAATCTATTTAAATTATATCTCTTATTATTAAATTGTAACCCATTTTAATTATTTATATTTAAATAAATGAGTTTTAACATGTATCTATCTATATAAAGGACTAGTTTGGTTAATTGAAAAGGAATTAGGCAAATTAACAATAGATGAAGAAAGGTGATGCAACGTTTGTAGTCCAACTAGGATTAGTCTCTTATCTCCTAGTTTGTGTTGATTTTTTTATTGTACTTGTGTAACTACAGGACTCTTAAGTTAGAATCTATATATATTCACTCATATACATCACATATAATAATTGAAAACGTTTTGTATAGTATCAGAGCCCTAAGAAGTTTAAACAAAAGAATAATCAACTCAACAACGACATTGGCAGGTAACTCTACTTGTACTATGCATGGAACATCATCCACTACACATAATTCATTTCTTACTGCTTTTCCTTCTCCAAACCTTGTCCATCAACTTCATCTTAAACTTACATCCTCCAACTTTTTGTTGTGGAAAATACAATTTCTCCCTATGGTAGGGGTTGTGGTCTTGATTATCATATTGAAGGTGATGAGGTGATTCCAGAACGGCTTATGGAAAATAATGAACACAACCCTTCCTATAATTCTTGGGTTAGAGAAGATTAATGTCACATCTCGAAACCACACCCTAGAATTTAGGGTCAATCTCGGATTGCAATCGGTGTACTTGACCTCTCGGAGGTCTTGTACAAGCCCTTACATATCATTCATCACATATACATAGTAAAAAATAGTGCAGAATTAAAAGTTTTTACAAAACATTTCATAGTCTTTACAAAATATTTCATATATAGTCATAGAAAATATTGCATCTCAATCTCATGAAACTTAAGATACAAGAATACTTTTGGGACATGGCCCATACATAATACTAATATAGAGATACATGGTCTACTACAATACTTCAATAAGAAACATAAAGGACATCTATGCCCTCGAGTCATATGAGGAAATACTTCAACCTCACTTGAATGATGCTACAATCTAAGACTTCACTTTACAAATGCTCCTCACCTACCAACAACTATAGAGATAGATAAAAGCATAGATTAGTACAACCACATATTTTAAGTATGACATAATGCATGAAAATCATGAAAACGGACATTTATTAGAAATATGTATTTTTTTTCTTTTAAAAATCATATTATAATCATAAGAACAACATTTAACAACTTAGAAACACACAAGATAACATTTAAACAATTAATTACATTTTTATGCCAACTTAACAGTAAGCTCAACTCACTGTATAGTGAAGGAATTCTCTACTACAGTAAATTTGCCTACCTCTTCCTTAGACACTTGATATCATGTAATAATCCCACTAAAAACTATCCTAAGACTAACTTAAGCAACACAAAGAGAGACCACCCATACAACATTCCTAAGCATACCAAAATGACCCTCAAGAATACATAAAATAAGACACATACACACTCACAAGACATCAACACATCAACATGTATATAATATGACATTATCATACCAAAGGCTATCAAAAGACTTACTTAAGTAAATCAAGAAGATAACATACATGATTGAACTCTTCAAGACTACCTAAATAATCCTTAAGACTTCCTAAGTTTAGAACATATTTACATAATCAACCATTTTCCCTAACTACAGTCATTCTTAAGACTCATCTAGGTAAGATACGAAGTAACCATTCCTATGCCCCTTCACACCTTAACTAGAAAACCATTAACTACTCGAGATAGTACTTATTCATTTGACATACTTTCTTAACTTTCACAACCCAAAATCTGGACGTGATGGCACTCGTCTTATCCCATTAAGACAAGTCAGCCTAAGACTCAGCGATTTCGATAATATGCAGAAAATTTACAATCAACTTAAATTTACTCCCAAAACCTGATGTCACGTGTAAAAGTATCTAAAGTATTATAATTGATTCAAACAAAACATCATTCTCAAATGACCTTATTTCTATAGTAGAACAAAATCATAAATAAGGAGAAAGAAGGTGAACTGAGAACAATATTTTCTTTGAATCAATTGTAATACTTTAGAGACATGTACACGTGACAACCAGGTTTTGGGAGTATATTTAAGTTGATTGTAAATTTTCTGCATATTATCGAAAGTGGAGAGTCTTAGGCTGATTTGCCTTGGTGGGATAAGACAAGTGCCATCACGTCCAAATTTTTGATCGTGACAACATGGTATCAGATACGTGGCAACCCTACCACAAAATTCATAGAAATATGTTTTCACTCCAACTCTAGTATAAGCATCATTTAAGTCATACATTTGTGCTTTTGGTTCTCATAATTTACTTGATAACAATTCAAACACGAGATACAAATCAAATCCCTTCATATGATACTATCAATAATATTGCATCAAGTTAAATATACCCCAATAGACTCTGAATGAATAAAATATATGAACTACTGACCTCTTTCATGATTAATCTAGTCAACTCACATATTGGAAGAACATATTAAAATCCCTTGTTCTTAAAACTCACTCACCACTAAGAATTTCTTCTTAGACTTCGCCTTGTAACACCTTATCATATGTCGTACACAAAGTTCCATCACCAAACTATCAAAAACGAATCTTCTCAAATAAGTACTTCCTTACCTCCATGTAACAAATGAAGACTACCAATACTCATTTCTAAGTTAACTTCTATCATCTTCTCCTTGTCCAAACCATAAACAATAATCATTCATAGTCCTTGAAAAACTTCCATATCCATTGTCTTAAATTTAGATTTTTCTTATTAAATATGACACTAAATCTTGGGGGTAGTAATTGTGGTTTACGCATTTCATACTTGTAAATGAATTAGTGATTGTATATTCTGTTTTTCCTTATTTTCTACTTAAAATATTGAATTGAATCGGTAAAAGTATTGAGTTGGCTTACCTATTGGTTAGGAACATATTGACTTACCTATTGGTTGGGAACAAAGGTGCCATCACGACTTGTGATTTTGGGCCGTGACATTAACCTAAATCATTACTTTCATTAGGTAATTTAGAAGAAATTCAACACATAAAGGACATTCAAGTAATGGTCTTGGACAAGACCTAGGAACTCTAACTAACACCTTCAAAGCCTATTGTGCAATGTCTAGATAGTGTCCCATACCACCACCTAAACTTCATATAACTTCTCCAATGCTAATAGGTATTCCATTTGATGAGAATAGGAAATAACCGACATAGACCATGATAGCAAGACATCAAATTCGAAGTTCTAACCAACTCTGATGAGGGTGTTCTACTTGCCAATGGTGGAGCTTAGACACATCCCATGTAGACACATAGTTAAGCAATATGAAAGGCATGCTTTGTAATCTAGTCTGTTCCTTTAACTAGGAATACTTCCCTTACCATACTCATTCGGTGCTAGCCTTTGTTCTCATAAAGTAATTTACACTTAAGGTTCATATAAAGGGGTTCCATATCAAGTTCATAACCCAACCACATTTACCCTACCAAAGAATGGTCCACTAGGGATACCTCACAATGGAGACAAGAAGATCATTATTACCTTTATAAGGATTAATATGATGCCATTCCAACCAATTAACCTTAAGTCTATCATTCCTTTACTTTGAAGGATAACATTATGTCTTTCGACTTTAACATTCATAACCTTACCACTAGGTTTAAGGTTTCACATAAGAGACTCTCTTAACTTCATTTAAGGTCACATGCCATTCATACATTTAAGACTAAGAGACTTTAGCATCCTAAGTCAAGGAATAAAATATTCACATTCATACATACATCAAGCAAGGAACACAAGTCCAACAAGACAAGACACCACATACTTCACTTTAACTCATAATACATGTCATTCTAGAAGCACATTGAAATAACCCTTATCATCTTTAATTCATCCTATATACTATCATATCAACATAAATATGACAATCATAGACTCATATAGTCAACTATTAATAACATACATCAACCCTAAGACTATACACACAATGTCATAGTCATAATCTAACATAATCACCTAACTAACATCTATAGAAGTTCACATATACTTTCACATTACTTACCCTATAGATAGGTATTATCATACTTCACATAATCACTACACAAATAATCACATTACTTTAAGTATCTTGCTGACAAGGCCTTGATCATCATATTACTTAAAATAACGCCGACAAGGCCACATCAATTGCAAGTAAAGCACATAACACCACCACAATAAGTGGACCATACCCACCACAATATAATTGAAGTCTAATAATCATAAAATAAAGGAAATAGGGCATCTTACCACCACGTCATCCTCAATACCTCAATCCAATGCCAAATCACCTCATTCGATATCACAAGGCCTTTACCCATGGCCATAACTCACAATTCAATATAATTATAACAATATTCATGAAACTACATCAAATTACTATATATTCATCAATCTAATTCAACCTAGATATCAATCTACAATTATTACATCAATCAACAACCCAAATGAAACTACATTAGAAATCATCATTTGATCGATAGCAAGTAACCCATAACTTAGTCAAAAATAGGGTTAATCTAATTCATGGATTCATAGGTTATTTAATCAGTAAAATAAACATTAAATCATTGTTCAATGTTTAGAAACCATTAATGCAGGAATCCATGGAATAGATCATAAAATTGGATAATTCAACTTGAAACTTTAGAAAACATCTTTGAAAGTTGGGCTCCTTGATGAAGAGAGTTACAAGGATAAAAATACATAACTTGATGAATATAATTATTTAAGTTGATGAATAATCTCCACTCATTTCATCAATCCAAGCCCTTCCTTGAGTTTTGGCTCCAATGGTGTTCTAGGGAATTTCTAAGAGATTTGGGTTTTTGATTTAGAAGAATGAAATCTTCTAAATGTTAAAGACTTATATACATGTTTAAAATACCCAAAACACCCTAAAGGAACCGCCAAACCTCTTATTTGGAAGTGGGTGAATTTACAAGTTCACACCTCACTTGGCAGTGAACTGCACGCAGAAGACAGACCCATCGACGGTTGCCCATCGAAGGCTCGTCCCTTGACCAACGGACCGTCCTGTTGGTCCGTGGTTTGGGCCTGAGTCCTGTATTGGGCTTCCTATCCCCCATGCCTAAGTGACATTTGACGAAACCTCACCTAAGGGGCGTCTATGGACCCACTGGTTGTTTATTGCCATCTGTAGGTGGGCTATCTTCGACACTCTTGGCCACCAACTTTGGGTCCTTCCTCAAGGATTGTCCTTGGGGATGTTTTACCAGACGTTTCCAACCCAAACATGATCGTATATGATTTTATCACCTCTAATTTGAATTTCACCAAAAAAAACACATAAAACTCGATGAAACACGCTTAGACACACAAGGTTGTTGCAAGACAACTCTTTCGAACGTCATGGACGTTCTTAGACGTTTGACCTCCAAACTTCACAAAACTTGACACACTGCATATATACACTATAATAACTCGTATAATAACCTTAAAACATCATGAAAAACACATAAACACATAAAACAACATATGAGACACATAGGTGACTTTGTCGTCGAACGTCTTAGTCATCCCTTGACGTTTGACTGTCAATGCACCTAAACTCTTAGACACTGCCTCAATATCATATTATAGAAAAATTTATGACCTTATAAAATCATGAAAACCATGTTATCTCTAGTTCACCTAAGTCATTTTTGAGGTCTTACAATCAACTTTTCCTAAGTTGGATCGTTGCTTCAGTTTCCAGAGGTATATTACCTTAACTAGCTGGTGTTGAAACTTCTTGAAAATCTCAATCGCGTAATTTACATATAGGTAATGCATTATTAAGTCATATATAATAAAGGAAAAGGGAATTTCAGATACATTGGCTACCTTGCAGCACCCAATTTCAAATTATGGTTTGGTCAAATTTGTTCTTGCCGGATTAGGACCACCTTATCGTCCTTTCACAAGATCACTTGAATCAAGTCAATAGGAGATTTATTTTGATGCTTTATATGGAATATTGTTGAATGAAAAATGTCAATTAAAACAAGATGAAGCTCTTTTCGTTATTGCACCCATGAAAAAGTTTACCCAGAGTTCATTCACTCTGTATCATGGTCCTTGGAGAGTAGAAAGAGGTAATAGAGGTCGTGGATGCTATGTGAATCAAGGATTATCTCTGAATCTAGGACTCTCTTAGTCGACTCAAAATCATTCTTTCCACCATCCCTCTAATCCAATACCTTTAGACATGTCACAAATTGTTTGTCACAACTGTAAAGGCAAAGGACACATTGCACGAATCTGTCCCTCACCAAAAACTCCTATTGGAACCAGAACATCCGGCCACCCTGCTTCACATTTGGCCAACACCTAAATATGACCTACACATAATTGGTTGATGGATAGTGGTAACACATCATCTTACCTCTATTCTTGATAATCTATCAATTCATTCTAAATATCAAGGTCCTGCAAAAGTCACTCTAGGTAATGATTCTAAATTACCAATATCTCACATAGGTAAAAGTTTCATTAGTGCTTTTATTAAAAGTTTTAAACTTGATAATATTCTACATGTTCCTCCGTTACTCATAATTTGGTCTCTATTAGTTCTTTTACCAAGTCTAATAATGTTTCTCTTGAATTTTTTTCTAACCATTTTTTTGAATAAGGACTTGGTAACGAAGGGGATACTACACACCGACCTGAGTACTGATGGCCTCTATTCTCTTCTAGTGACAGCATTACTCTAACCAACTTCGTTTGCTTCTTCTCTTTGTGTTTGGCATGCTCATCTGGCGCATACATCCTATCTTATAGTTCGTCAAGTGTTACCAACTGTTGCTTTTACATCTAGTACATCATCTAGTTTATGCACTGCTTGTGTTGTTAATAAGAGTCATAAAGTCCCATTTAGCGAGTCTACGTTTCTGGAATCTGGCCCTCTTGAATTAATTTGTTCAGATGTTTGGGGCCTTTCTCACCAACCCCTTATGTTAGTTTGTGTTGATTTTGTTACTATACTTGTGTAACTATAGGACTCTTAAGTTGGACTCTATATATATTCACTCATGTACATCACATATAATATATTGAAAAATGTTCTACAATAAAAACATCAAGTTTTTAGAAATTGCAATGTCTAATTTAAAATTTAACATCTCGTAACTTGAAATAGCTAAGAATAAGCTAAGAAACTTAAAATAATCACTTTTGGAAAGAAAGGACAAATTTGGAAATTATTCTAAGTTTAAGAAAGTGAGTTTTGGTCATTTGTAAACTGCCATAACTCATAGATAAGGATGACTTAGAGTAAGTTCTTCATATGGTTGGAAAGCCCTCGGAGAGACTTTTCAACACTGCCGAGTTTGCGCAATTTTGATATCGTATAAGGGAGATATACATATTGAAAGTTGGATTGGTAAAGTGAGGAAAGTCCAATTCCAGATTTAAGGAAGGTCAAACTAGTTTTTGCACCACCTATCTTCCTACTTCATTTTTGGGGTTTATTAGGGGTAAACAGAAGCCTTAAGTCAGTTTTGGAAAAACAAATTCACGCTTAGATCCAGGAGAAGAGAGAAAAGAAGAAGAGAAGGGAGAAAATTCAAGATTTTTCCAAGAACGTCAAGAACTTTGAGTGGATTTTATCAGGGGTGATCCCTATAAAGGTAGGTGAGATCTTTTGTGTTGGGTTTGTTCACCCACACCAATTGTTGGATGCCTATTGTTGTTTCATTCTTGTTTCTCCATGTTGTTTTCGAGTTGTATCATGTGGGTATTGAGGATATCAATAGTCCCAAGTGTTTGGTGAAAGAATTAGGGAGGTTTCAAGGGTTTGAAGATGAAAAACGAGTTGAAATAATCGTCAGATTCACCTGGGTAAGGCCAGGCGCGTCGCGCTTACAGTGTACCCAAAACTGGCCTCAGTCACTTGGGGCCTAGCACGGTGTCAAGGTAAGTGTTACTTCTTACTAGTTTCAAACTTAAGTTGTTGTTTAGTATTCCAACTTGCATACTTGGACATTCAATGTACTGATGTCTCATGAAATGCATCTATCATGATGCAGACGCAGGTAACCAGGATCAGCATCACCTAGCGCCTCGTTGATCCAGCCAAACACTCGGAGTTAGTGGTGAGCCTCCTTTCATTATAAAGGACACATATTTTATTATTTTCCAGTTTTTTCTTTTATAGAATGTTGTGGGAGTCTGTCCAAACAGTTATTTTAGTATTATAGAGGTTTAATAGACAGATGATCAGTCAGACAGTTTAGTTTGAGTCTCTCTATATTTGCATTTCAAATATTTTATTACGAGACTTAAGTATAATTTTGGCCATGACATTTATTTATGTTATCGTTGTGAGAATGTCTCTTATGTTATATTGAGTTATGTACTTAAGTAGGCTAGGCCAAGGGTTCGCTCAAGGCCAGCAATGATCATTGGTGTCAATCACGTCCAGAGTGTAGGCTCGAGGCGTCACACAAACAATCAAGTAGAGGGGATAAATGTAGTTACTTCCCCTGCTCAACATATATATTTTCTTCGAATTCTTAGTTAATTTAATGTTGTACATGATTTACATTTCAGATCTCTCACAACTCGCAATCGATAATGAATTCTCAATAATTAGAAATTGAGTAGTGTTACACTGATGTGACACAATCATAATATGATTTATTATGAAATAATATGTAGGACCATCCAAAGTGTTTGTCTTAAATGTGTTTTTTGGGTGGTGGGATTGTTCTTCCAAACTTTTGCCTATTTTTGTGGGTGGATGGATAGGTGGGAGGGGGGAGGGGGGGGGGGTTGATATACAACTCTTTCTTGTACTAATGAATTTGATAACTTGTGATTCAATTAGAGGTGGCGAAACTAATGTATGAAAATATGGCATGTTTAATTTGTTTAAATTTGAGTGGATTATTTATTCGTCTATCTATTAGCTTAGCCCATTAAAAATTGAGTTGAAATATAGTACAATTTAACCTATAAGAAATCTTATCAATCTAAAAAAGAATTATTAAATTTTGATATGTTATATATAGTCATAATAAAAAAAAAGTAATAATTTTATTGATACTAAAAGTTATTAATAATATTTTAAATATAATAATTAAAAGTTAAAAATATGTGGATTTAATTATAAATCACAATTTAGCCTGAGATATTTCAACTCAAGTAACTTTTAGATAAATTACTAATTTATCATAACTCAGTTAACTATTACTTTTAACCCGCTTATTCCATACATAGGAAACACAACTAAATGTCTTGACAAAACACAAATTAAAGTTTAAACGCAAATGCAGAGCTAAAATTTAAATTTTAAAGATTCTTAACTTTATCATAATAGTTATATATATATATATATATATATATATATATATATATATATATATATATATATATATATATATATATATATATATATTTGACCTTCTAACTTCCACACTTTCAAAGGGCTTTTTTAAAAATTTTACTTCAACAAATAATTTTTCAAAATTCAAAATTAGGTGAATGTTTTTTATTTAATTGAATTTGAATGAACTAGTAGTTGTGCTTCTACCTTCTATACTATTTTGAAGGGCTTTTTTTTTTAAAAATTAAAATTCTTTTGATAAATAAATTTTCTAATGTAAGAGAAAGGGAGTGAATCTTTTGCTTGGATTAATAATAATAATAATATCAATTTAATAGGATATTATTGCGGCTAGCAATAAATCTATACTCAGTAATAAATAAAAGCCCCAAATATTTGCCTTGAGATATTGAATCTTTTTATTTTAAAAAATAGGAAATTAAATAAACTTCTTTAAAAAAAAAAACGTATTATATGCATTCTATATTATTTTTCGTCAAAAGAAAAAAAATTTTTTTTAAAGGAAATACAGAGTCGGATCATATATTGTTAGGTTATTAGCATTTCAATATTAATATTTAACATATTAAATTGCTTTATTTTGGAGTTATAAGAATGATCATTGGTAGACATTTGTGTTTTTAACTACCAATTTAATCATGCTATTCATCTTTGATTTGGTAGGCATGCAATGCCATTACTTTTGGCTTTATTGGTTGAATGCATTGTAGAGATAAAAATATTCCAATAAACATTGCAATGAATAACTTCTACATCATCCATTAGCATTGCTTGTCCATCACTCTTAATTCCTCCATTACTCTTTGTAACCTATGTAACTCCTATTGTAACTTATGTAATCTATGTAACTCCTATTGTAACCTATGTAACTCCTATTGTAACCTATGTAACTCCTAAGACCATTATATTCACTATTTACTACCTCCATTATCTTCCTATTCATTGCTAGGAAGACTTCTTGTAGTATAAATAGTAGTGGTCTTCATTTGGTTTATACACAAAACACAAGAGAAAACAAAGAGTGAAAGAGTTAGTCTAAAAGAGAGTCCTTATTAGTTGAAGGGAGGTGTTATTTTTTGTTGAGCTTTAGACTCAACTCTTGTCCAGAGTTGTTGAAATATACTTTATGAAGGCTGTTGTATCCTGGAGGGGACAAGTCAAAGAGGATTACTGTTGGACCGGTGAAAATATTTGTTGCAGTGGACTTGAATCTCCTTAAAGAGAGCGAGATATCCGCGTCTCAATTTGAAAAGATTAATTTCTTCATTTTATTTTCATTTGTAATCTTGCAATTTTATTATCTTGTAAGCTTTTTCACTAACATATATCATTTTTAATAGTAATTGTGAAACACCTTAAGCAACAAAACATTAGAATTCAAATTTCAATTTTTTTTTTTATTTGCATGCCAAAAAAATATTATTAAATTTGACTAACTCCTAGTATATGTGCTTCTACCTTCGTCCTTCGAAGCGCTCTTTAGAAAAATTCTCTATTCCATATAAATTCCAAATGCCGTAATAATTTAAATATAAGAAAATGTGAATGAATATTTTACTTCCATTAATAATAATAACAACAATATTAACTATTAAGGACCCATTTACGAACGTGAGAATATTTATTCAATTTTTAACTTTATTTAAAAATTACATATTTCATTCGAGAATAACGCTCTCGATAATAATTTTTTCATTCCCAAAGTTTAAATCCAAAAAATCGCATTAAGGATTGACTACGTTTTTATTATAATTTCATAGTTGATTTAAATTTTACATATTTAATAAATGACCATAGTTTATTACTTTAATATGAATTGTAACATATCATTTATTAAAGAGAAACATTTACATATAGCAACATAAAAATCATATACGTGTATTATATCTATAATTTGTATAATTGTTCTCCATAACAAGCATATATATGCATATTCCGTTATACATTTACAAAAAAGACAGTTGTATAATTTGCTATACATATACAAAAAAACTAGTTGTACAATTCGATACGCATATACAAAAGAAAGCAATTATATAATCTGTTTCAGTATATATATAAGAAAAAGATCAGTTGTATAATATGTATTTATATAAAGCGAGAAAGTGAGAAACACAAGAAAACTTGACAGGGGAATATTGTATTTGAATAATCATAAGTATAACGAAAATATATGTATTTTTATTTGTATGTACAATTTTCTCTCGCATTACACAAACACAAACATAATGTATGCATTTGTGTTTGTATAATGTGAGAGAGACAAGTAAGAGTGGCGAGCGAGATCTGGGAGAGGGGAGAGAGGGGAAGAAAAATATATGCATATATACAATTTTCTCTCGCTTTATACAAATACAAACACATTTTATATATTTGTGTTTGTATATAAGAGAGGGAGGCGAGCGAGAATCCACCAGGGAAGCAGTGAAAATAGCAATAGTTTTCTATTAGATATAATTAAATCAAACTATGTTTGTATCATTTAATTTGAATTAATAGTTTGCTATTATATACAATTATTCCTTCATTATATAATATCGTCTAAATTATCTCGTCACAATAAATATGATTTATAATAAGTCATTTATTAATTAATTTTCTAAATTAATTTTCTAAATTAATTTTCTATTGATCTGAATAGATAAATAAATAAATATATTATTAGTCAAATTATTTTATAATAATAAACTTATGGAATAATGTCTTATTATATATGATCAAGTTTTAACTGAAAAAGATAATACATGTTATTTTATTTATATCTAGTTTTGGCCTATAACAACAACGACCTTTCATCTTTACGACAGTACATTCGTTATAAAATTCTTTTTGTATAATATTTTTTATATATATAAGAACCAACTATCTTTATAGAAATAGAATCTTTAAGGTTCTCAATAGTAAAGAGGAATTATGACCAACTATTTTAATATATTACTTATAACAAAGAATATTATCAATAAGAATATATATTTTCATTATTATTAAAATAATTCACTTCTTATGAAAAATGAAATTAAGCTTAGAATTACGATGTTAAAAATAATAATGAGAAATTAGATTTTACATTTCTTTTTCACCTATAACAATAAACAATTATAGAATACGAGTACTCCTACCATTCTAATCGAACCTCCACAGCTACAATCAGTGTAACCTAATAGTTCACGGTTTACATAACACACAACTCAACAACACTTTAACATTTATATATCCTCAACAACAAACTCATTATTCATCAAATACAAACTTCCATAACTATAACTTGCATGCAATCAATTCAATCTAACAGTTCACAATTTAAAGAACACACAACTCAACAACAACATCTAACAATTACATCTCCTCAACAACAAGTTTCTTATTCATAAATTAGAAATTTCACAAAAAGGAACTTACAATATCAACGCAAAAGATCAAGTTCATTATTGATACAAGTGTGAAATGCGATGAAATGCAATGTCAAGCATAGTGATTCATCTATGACCTAACTATACACACTCGTTGTCTCTCAATCCGGGACCCACGCAGGACATATTTATCCATGCATCTGTCATGGTGTGCGATACTATCCTCGATATATAGTTGCCATTGTGGCACGTGATACGTCCCTTGAAATGTAATATCTATTGCAACACGCGATATATCTCTCGAAATGGTACATCCTCTTATTACATAACACTTATCATAACCATGTCTCAGAACCAATGCAAATGACATGTTCAAACAAAATAATGAGGAGATAACCATTTTAAATAAAAGACAAATTCTGGACAATGGAACCGTGATACAACATCAACAAATAAACAATAAGGTTTCAAATCATTCTCAAATATCACACACCAATAATTAATAATTTCCTTTTTATTGCCCTTTTTCCATCACTAGAATTATTCAACATGGACAAGTCAACCCATCACCAATTCTTATTACTCCTAAACATATACCACAAGGAAATACTTGAATTCCATACACTTAACAAGGTTTGAGAAATCCACTTTCCTCAATCAATCAAGAATTCACTCCGAAACTTGAGCCTCCCCTTTCGTTGAACTTCCAACTAAAAGTAATATATTCAAGCAAATGGCCATAATAAGATTTCAAAACTCACAAGTCTCATATTATTATGTGTTTAGACTTGACCTAGAAATTCACCCAAACTCATAATCAAGTCTGTAAATTTTGATGTCAATTAACATTTCAATTATCATATTTTTCAAGTTTGAATCGTAGGATTAAGTTCCAATTTCTCTGAATAATACAACTCTAATTATTTTCATATGGTGTTTTTACATGTATTATGTTTAGTCAAAAATACAGAAACAGAAAGAAGATGAAATGAATTTAAAAAGAACACTTTCAATCCGACCCCACAGAAATTACTGTGTTTCCTTAAGAAATTTAATCCACTCTCTATACCCGAGGTTACAGATTAAATTCTGCTAAGATAAAATAGATTAAAGTGTTAAAGAAGTAGCGGTACATCAATTTTCAATAACTTCAGTAAATGTAAGAACAATACAAGTCACACACAAACTCAATCGATCGACACTTTTTGTTTAGAGAGAAAATGTATGCAGAGAGAGAAATTTTTTTCATTCTTTGAAAATGAAAAATCACTTCCTTTTTACAGCCATTTTTAGTAAGAAACATGTCTGTTCATACACATCTGTTCAGACCCATTTCTTCCAAAAGGTTGTGTCTTTTCACAAAAATAATAACTTTTCAAAAAGATGTTTTTTTTGGGGAAAAATAATGACTTTTCAAAAATCAGATCGTTATTACTGTTGCACTCGAATTTCAAATATATTATGTTGCGCAAAAATTAATTATGTTATTTAAATAACATGCCGAATTAATTTATAAGAGAAAATTTTGATTAACAGAATTGATTAAATAAATTTTATCCAAAAAATTGATCAATCAAATCATTTGCCAAATTTAAATCCAAAGCCGAAGCCGAAGTCGAGGCCAAGCGAGCGACAATAAAGGCGCGAGGGTGCACCTTGTTCTTTATCCTTTAAGAAGTAAATGAAGTTTTTTCTAATATAAGGACAACAATTTCCTTTCTTTTACTGATATGAGAGAAATGATTTTTCATTTGCACTTTGTAAATGACTTTTCATTTTTCCTCCAAATTGGTTCCCTCGCTTTTCCATTTTTTCTCTTTTCTTTTCCCATTTGCATTTTGCTCCAACAATTCCCCACATGAATGGGGAATGGATATTGTTAAAACATATGCATAACAAAACTTGTGTGTCTTGTAAGTAAGGGTTAATCACATCTGGATAAGTAGATTTTCCTTTAAACTTTCTGTGGTGAACATATATCGAATATACTCGGTCAATCGGTAGATTTGATATCTTTGAATCATTGAGCTTTGTTGTATACCTATACAACATAAGTCACACAATCAACCCTTGAATTGTTCTTAGTTATCATTGTTTTATTTGATTCAGTTATGAATACATCTCTGTTAGTAAGTGCTTAGAGAACTGGCCTTTATGGATTTTCCTTGACGCGACTTACACTTCACACTTACATAGGTAATTTTTAAATGTGTTATCCCGTAGATACACTGTTTGATATACCATGTATCAAACTTAGAAACCATTAAAAAGTCCTTAAGCTTTTATCCTGGTTACTGAACATTATCTCATCATGAGAATGAATCATAAAATAATTTTAAACAATGTTGAACCGTCATCAATGACTTTGTTTTATCTTCTTGAACCTAGATCTTGGGATCTCAAGTTTTCTAGGTAGAGTTACTGCGATGATGACTTGTTCTCGGCCATAGTTCCATTCCTGTTGACGATTTCTCAACTCCCTCTCTAGTTATGCCTTTTTAAGTGGATCTCACACATTATACTTTGACTTTACATAGTAAATTGTGATAATTCCACTAGAGAGTAGTTGTCCAACAGAGTTATGTCCTCGTCTTACATGACGAGACTTAGCCGTTATACATAACGCTTCGAGCCCTTCCTATTGCAGCTTGACTATCATAGTGCATGCATATACGGGCCATTGGTTTGATTTCGGAGTCATTCAACTTCTTTACCTACCTTGTCTTAGGCTATGAATTGAGAATCCATTGAAGAGTGAGCTACACATATTTGTTTGGATGATTTCTAAGAAATTGCTCCTCCACCAATAGTGAAAATGTATCCACTTGTGGATTTTGTTTCAGTTTACCCAATAATCCAATTTAGATCATTGTATCTTTCATGAACTGTTGGATATTTGTTGTAATGCAAAGCATAATTTTGAGTGTCATCTAAGTATCCCAAAACTCTCTTCATTGCCGACCAATGATTTTGATTGGTATTACTTGTGTATCGACTGAGTTTAATAATAACACAGTCTATATCTGGTCGTGTACAATTCATGACATACATTAATTTCACATTACTATGACATAACCAATTGAGATTGACTTTAACCTTTATTCTATGCAAGATGAATGTTCACATCAATTGGGGTTTTTGCCCATTTGAAATTCAAATACTAGAACTTTTCAAATACCTTATGAATATAATGAGTATGAGACAATGCCAGACAGCTAGGTGTTTTGAGAATCCTTATTCCCAATATCATATCAACAACTCCTAGATCTTTCATATCAAACTTACTAGAGAGCATAAGCACAATAGATTTTATATTGGCAATGGCCTTGCTCATTATCAGCATGGCATCCACAAATACGCATATAATGACTTTTTGATTCGGAGAATCTTTAATTTAAACACTGTAATATTCAAAAAATGCACTTGTCTAATGAAGAGCCTATTAGGTTTTTAGAATATGTATTGGGGTACATAGGCATCCCAATGCCCAATATTGAGTAACATTGGGTATATTAGAGTTTATTGGCTTAAGGGTGTTAGCCAATTTCAATGTATTAAGATATACTTTGATGTCCAAATGCCCCAATTTAAGCTTGTTTAAGAATTGTATCTGCAATGAAGACCCTAAGATAAAATTTATATTTCTTAACATTTTGCAATTTAGGTATGATCCATCCAAGTGTCAAGCCTAGGTACCATAGCACATGATCATTTAAAATGATCATGTAGAGTAAGCAGTGCTTAAGGACATAGTGAGGATCATTGGGACAACAAAAATAGACATAGAGACATGTGCAAGCACATGTGCTAACCGGCCAAGAGACAAGCCCAACCAAATACGGTTGGGGCGGTTAGGGGCAGGCGCACATGTAGGGGACAAGCCATGTGAGACTGAGCTTCCTAACAAACTCTAGGCTCTAACTAAATTACCTAACTAGCTAACTAACCTAGGACTAACCAAAATAAACTAACTAGTGCACCCGACAACCTAAGACCTAACCGGTTAGTACTAGCCTAGTATCTAACTCAAGAAACATCCTAGTACGTAACCTATGATGGTCCAAATGGGTTGATTATGGTCCTAATGAGTTAGGGGTATTTTAGTAATTATTCTAGGTCACTTAATTAATTAATTTAGAAACTTGATTAATTAACTTAAATTCAAAATTAAGGTCGAACGCTTAGCTAATTTTTAGATTTGGCTAAGTCAAATGCTTTTCTATTGTTAGTCAATTTAGAAGGGTCATTTTGATTATTAGCTAATTGATTTATTTAATTAAATTAATTATTCTAAGTTTAATTAGTCAATATCAGTTGCTAAGACTTAGACTCATTTCAAACACTAGAAAACTCATGACTGGAAATAGTAAGCAAAATGCAAGAAAAATAGAAAATCTCTCAGGAGATTTCAAAGCAGATTCTTCAAGTTTTTCGTGTAAAGTTCAAGGTGATATTCGTAGATTCAATTCTACAGTAAGGTATGGGTTTTATATCTTGGATTCCTTTCCCCAAGAGGCTTTTCAAACATATGAACTTAAGAAAATGAAACTAGGGTTGTTCCTTATGAAAATAATGTTCCTCTCCCTAGTTCATCCTTATTTCCGATTCTAGTGAATGTATAATGTAAATCTCGAGCATGTTGTTGGTATGTGGTTCTAAATAATTATTATGTGTAGGTTTCTTAATGTGATAATGTCGAATGAGACCTATAGGCTATATCCATATAATTAGAGTAGTATTTACATAAGATAAAGAAGGTTACAATGTGTTCGAGAAAATGAAATTGTATGAGTTGCTTATAAAGTTTAGTTTACTGTTAAAAGATGACTTGCTTAAAATGATGAGATTACAATAGTATATATATGAATCTAAGTGAATTGGCTAATGATATTTTCATGACCAGTGTTTAGTGAAAGTTTGGTTTATGCCAATAAATTGGCTTACAATGTTATTTCCAAAATATGATATAAAATTGGCTAATGAATAAGTTATACCAAATTAAGCATGACAAATGTTACTCAGTGAATTCATAACCAAGGGTATGTCAATCATTGGGACAAGTTCCAACATACCCTATCCAAATAAACTATGAATATGGTAGTACATTGAATAAGTTATAACTTTCATAAAGAATGGTATAAGGCTACCAAATGACATTGAGAAAGATAAGGTGAGTAATGAAATAACTAAAAGCTTATGATTTATGAAATTGACCAAAATGGGGTGTTAAATGAAGTGAGATAAGTCTCACTTGCACCTAAATGATGATGTTAAACATACTCACATAAGAGGGTGTTACAAATCGTAAGACAAGTCTCATTAACACCGTGATGATAATGTAAGGTTTAAGTCCACATTCATCAAGTAAAGAAAGGGATGACAAATCATCCATTGATTTAAGCATACCTCATATTAGAAGCAAGCTTCCATAATTTATGAGTCAACTATAAAAGTTATAAAGTATAATATATTGATCAAAGCACTGATGAGATGAGGCTACCAGCAAGGTGGATAACTAGACTCCGAAATCTCTTTGTCTTCGAACTATGTTGCCAGCATAGGAACTAGCCAGTGGATTCCAGCTAAGAGAGCTAGGTAGTATTCGGTTTCACTTTGGCCGGTGATACCACACCTTTTCAGTGTGGGGAAGACACTAGAGTTCATGTTTAGCTCACATGATCTATGTCGGTTAAATTCTCAAGAAAGTATTTGGTTTAACTTTAGCCGTGAACCACCTATTTTCGGTGTGAGGAAGACACTAGACTTGGTTTTACTTTTGCAGGTGAACCACCCGCTTTCAGTGTGGGGCATACACTAGATTTCATGTTAACTCACATGATCTAGGTTCACTTTGACCGGTGTACCACCTCTTTCGGTGTGAGGAAGACACTGGATTTCATGTTAGCTCACATAATCTTAATGCTAAAGATTTGTTTAAGAAAGTAAGTAAGAAAGAAGAAGAAATGTAAGTTCAAAGTGAACTAAGAAAGCAAGAGCTTAAGTATATCAAATCATTAGTGGTTGATAAAAATGAAGTTTTAACAAGTTATTGGCTTATGTCAATAAAGATATATGCAACAGTATCTTCACATTATGCAAATAATCAAATAATGGGCATAGCCAAAATAATATTGGCTTATAATGACTTCTTATATTATGCAAATGATCAAATAATGGGAATAGCCAATCAAGATTGGCCAAATATTGGCTTATAATGACTTCTTATATTATGCAAATGATCAAATAATGGGTGTAGCCAATCAAGATTGGCTTATAAGAGCAAAAACTTAATAACTTATCCATTGAAGAATGAATATATGCCCCAGCATCTTCATTATATGAAAATGATCAAATAAGTGGACTAGCCAATAAAAATTGGCTTATAAAGATTTCATGCCCAATTTAGCAAGAATGGAAATAATAACTTGGGAGTAAGGTACTCAAATCATTTTCTTAGTCTTTTGGATTACTTACTTGATTCATTGTAGGTATGGGACTACAATGAATCATTCCACTCATAAGTAAAACATAGGATCAGAGAATATCATTCAACTACACAACAAGATGAAAAATACTGAAAAATAAAATAAGGCATGGGAAAGAGAGCTCTCGGCCTAAGAGGGAGCAAATTTATAAATTTTCGTTCTATTTGTTCTAAAATTGTGTTCATGATTACAAGGTATTATATTCATATAGAAAATGAGTTGTCTACTTAGAATGCATTAAATATGCCATATTCATAGCATAAATAACAAATAACGAATTAGGAAAGTATAGTGACTTCACTTTCCAGAAACTGCATGTTGCTATAGGAAGAGCTTTCCTTGATCATGCATAGTCCTTATGTGTTTATGTCCATACAAGCATACTTAGTAAAAGTTTGTAATAACCCCTATACTATTACTATTTTTATAGGTACAGGTTCTTGAAGAAAATTGAAGATACGTTGAAGCGGTGTGGACTAGTATCTCCAGACCTTTTGTAGGTCCTCTTGAGTTTGAGGACACTACGTTTATTATTCTAGATTTAGTAAATTAACATAGCTAGTGGATGTTGTCCCTTGAGTTTCCTTTCAAACAGTTGTTCTAAGCTTTTGTATTAAGGCCGTTTGGCAAACTATTATTATATGATGGATTCTTTCATTTCAATTGTTTAATCTAATATAGATGGTTATTTAGTTTGAGCTATGTAGTATATTACTCTTATGCGTTTATTATATGAAGTCTAAGTATACTTTATTAAGTTTTAAATTTTCCACAAATTTAACTACATGATATTGATGAAAGCTAAGAAAAGGCTTGTCCGCAACCTCTGAGAGGTTAACGATGTCGGTCTCATCTATGTCTAGTTTTCGGGTGTGACAAACTTTGTATTAGAGCATGAGGTTAAATTACCTCTAAACTAAGGCTCAAAACAACCATGTTGTATAGTTTCTAGCTTATGGTTGTCAAGTGCACCACAACCATGACTTAGAGACTTAGTGATGTTAAGAATCGTCCCTTCTTCTACTCTTTATCGTGTTGTGTAGAGTTTTGACATTTTGTGTCATTCTAGCATCTAACTTCCTTCTTGTGTGTGCATGAACACAAGAAAAAATACAGACAGGAGAGTTCAGAAGCAGTTGCTAGGGAAAACCAAGATCCTCCTCAAGCCCCAACTGTTGGAGTGTGTGGTAGGTGTGGCTGTTTACATGTAGGTGAGTGCATCGTAGGTTCTAATGCTTGATATGGGCGCGACAAGAGTGGGCATATGATTAGGGACTGCCCACATGTGAAGAATCAGTCCAAGGCAGATACCTAGCCTCGGCTTAATACTACTGTTGCAACCAAGCCTACCATGAGGAACAAAATCTATGCTTTGAAAAGGAGAGAGGAGCTGGAGAAGTCAACTGATGTGATCACTATAACTTGCTTGTCTTTTCTTTTCTTGTGTATGCATTGTGAGATCCAAGATCTACCTTTCCTTTTGTTACTCCTTTAGTAGCTAGTAAATTTAACTTGCTTCCTGAGATCTTGCATGAGCCTTTTCTAACTTAGTACTCCCACAAGATACAACATTAGAGCCGAAAGAGTATATAGAGATTGCCACTGATTGAATTCTCTTATAATTATAGCTACCATTCAAGTATTGCGATGAAACCTTTTGAAGCACTGTATGGTAGTACAAGTAGGTCCCCAATTGGGTGGTTTGAAGTAGGAGAGTCTTGCCATCCTTGGTCTTGAGATCATGCATGACGCCATGGAAAAATTGAGAATGATCAGGGATAGATTGGCTACTGCTTACAGTCATCAAAAATCCTATGTTGATAACAGGAAGAAGGCTCTTTAATTAGAGGTAGGTGACCAAGTTTACCTGAAGATATTACCCATGAAGGGGGTAATGAGGTTTGGTAAGAAAGGAAGTTGAGTCCGACGTAACAGGTCCTTATGAGATCTTACAGCGAGTAGGGAATGTTGCCTATGAAATGAAGTTATCAAATGACTTGTCTTTTATTCATCGAGTGTTTCATGTTTCAATTCTAAAAAAGTGTCTAGGTGATCCAACATCCATCCTACCTGTTGATGGGTTAGGAGTCGATGAGAACCTTTCTTACGAGAGGTTCCAGTTGAAATTTTAGATTGCTAAGTGAAGCGGCTGAGGAACAAGGAGGTTTCCACCGTAAAACTGTTATGGAGGAGTCACCTTGTTGAGGGAGCAACATGGGAGGCCGAGGCCGATATGAGATCCTGTTACCCTCACTTGTTCAGTTCCTGAGGTTAAATATACTCTTCCTAAGTCTGTTTTTAAAGGACACTTTAAATTTTAGTGCATTATTCGGTTTTGCTGTTTTAAGTCCATAACTATGTGTTTTATACTTGCATTATATGAGTTAATATGAGTTCATGCTTGCATAGCGTTGACATGATTTTTGTGTTGCATGAGTTGTGATGTGCGTTGACTTTAAGTAAGATTGGGAAGGAAGTTCCTCAATCTCATATATGAAGCTTCAGTTAATCTTTGAGTGATGTGCATCATCAAGAGTAAGTTGTGAATCAGATATTCACAATGAGTAAAGTTTCAAGTATGTGATGTGTTTTTAGAAAATATCCTCTTTGTTTCAAAATGATGCGTAGTGTCATTCGGGAACAAATGATCCTAAGGGGGGGGGGATAACGTAACATTCCAAAAAAAAAATATACTTGTCTAGTGAAGAGCCTATTAGGTTTAAAGAATATGTATTGGGGTACATAGGCATCCCAATGCCCAATTGAGTAATATTAGGCATATTAGAGAATATTGGCTTAAGGGTGTTAGAAAATTTCTATATATTAAGATATACTTTGATGTAAAAATACCCCAATGCAAGATTGTTTAGGAATTATACCTGCAATTAAGACCCTAAGCTAAAATTTATATTTCTTAACATTTTGTACATTAGGTAGGAGGCATCCAAGTGTCAAGCCTAGGTACCATAGCACATGATCATTTAAAATGATCATGTGGAGTAAAGAGTGCCCAAGGATATAGTGATGATCCTTGGGACAAAAAAAATGGGCAGCAAAACATGTGCAAGCAAATGAGCTAATTGGCCAAGAGACAAGCCCAATCGAATTCGGTTGGGGCGGTTATGGGCAGGCGCACATGTGAGGGTCAAGTCATGTGGGGCTGAGATTCCTAATAAACTCTAGGCTCTAACTAACTTACCTAACTATCTAACTAACCTAGTACTAATCGAAATAAACCAACTAGTTCACCTGACAACCTAAGACGTAACCGGGTGACACTAGCCTAGTAACTAACTCAAGAAACATCCTAGTACCTTACCTAGGATGGTCCAAAGGGGTTGATTATGGTCCTAATGACTTAGGAATATTTTAGTAATTACCATAGCTCATTTAATTAATTAATTTAGTAACTTTATTAATTAACTTAAATTCAAAATCAAGGCCGAACTCTTAGCTAATTTTCAAATTCGGCTAAGTCAAATGCATTCCTATTTTAAGTCAATTTAGTAGGGGAATTTGGTAATTAGCTAATTGATTTATTTAATTAACTTAATTATCCTAAGTTGAATTAGTCAATATTAGTTCCTAAGACTTAGATTCACTTTCAAACACTAGAAAACTCACGACTGGAAACAGTAAGCAAAACGCAAGAAAAATAGAAAATCTCTTAGACTATTTAAAGCAGATTCTTCATGTTTTTCGTGTGAAGTGCAAGGTGATATTCTTAGATTTAATTCTATAGTAGGGTATGGATTTTCTCTCTTGGATTCCTTTCCCAAGAAGCTTTTCAGACATATGAACTCAAGAAAACGAAACTAGGGTTGTTCCCAATGAAACAAATGTTCCTCTCCCTACTTTATCCTTATTTCCGATTCTAGTGAATATATAATGTACATCTCGAGCATGTTGTTGGTATGTGGTTCTAACTGATCATTATGTGTAGGTTTCTTAATGTGATAATGTCGAATGAGACCAATAGGCTAGATCCGTATGATTAGAGTAATATTTACATACGATAAAGAAGGTTGTAATGCCAATCGTGTTTGAGAAGATGATATTGTTATGAGTTGTTTATGATGCTTAGTTTACTGTTAAAAGTTGACTTGCTTAGAATGATGAGGTTACTATAGTATATACATGAAGCAAAGTGAATTGGCTAATGATATTCTCATGACCAGAGTTTAGTGAAAGTTTGGTTTATGCCAATAAATTGGCTTACAATGTTATTTCCAAAATATGATATAAAATTGGCTAATGACTAAGTTATACAAAATTAAGCATGACCAATGTAACTCAATGAATTCATAACCAAGGATACGCAAATCACTGGGACAAGTCCCAACATACCCTATCCAAATGAACTATAAATAAGGTAGTACATTGAATAAGTTTATAACTTTCATAAAGAATGCTATAAAGCTACCAAATTAAGTTGAGCAAGATAAGTTGAGTAATGACATAACTAAAATCTTATGAGTTATGAAATTGATCAAAATGGGGTGTTAAAGGAAGTCAAAAAAGTTTCACTTGCACCTAAATGATAATGTTAAAGATATTCACATTAGGGGATGTTAGAAATCGTGAGACAAGTCTCATTAAAAACATGATGATAATGTAAGGTTTAAGTACACATTCACCAAGTAAAGAAAGGGATTACAAGTCATCCAAATTATGCATACCTCATATTATAAGCAAGCCATAATGTATGTGTCAACTCAAAAATTTATAAAGTATAAGAAATTGATCAATGCACCGATAGACTAGAAATGAGCTTGTGCAAGCACATGTAAGCCTCATGAGATGAGGCTACAACCAAGGTGGATAAGCAGTCTCCAAAATCTCCTAGTGTTCAAACTATTTTGCCAACATAAGAACTATCCAATGCATTCCACCTAAGAGAGCTAGGTAGTATTCGGTTTCACTTTGACCGGTGATACCACCCCTTTTCAATGTGGGGCAGACACTGGATTTCATGTTTAACTTACATGATCTATGTCGTTTAACTGCTCAAAAAAGTATTCTATTTCACTTTAGCCATGAACCACCTCTTTTTGGTGTGGGCAAGACACTGGACTTGGTTTCACTTTCGCTGGTGAACCACCCCTTTTAAGTGTGGGGAAGACACTATATTTCATGATAACTCACATGATCTACGTTTACTTTGATCGGTGAACCAACTCTTTTCGGTGTGGCGAAGATACTGGGTTTCATGTTATTTCACATGATCTTAGAGCTAAAGATTTCTTTAAGAAAGTAAGAAAGAAAGAAAAAGAGATTTAAGTTCAAAGTGAACTAAAAAGCAAGAGCTTAAGTATGTCAAATCATCTGTGGTTGATAAGAATGAAGTTTTTACAAGTTATTGGCTTATGATAATAAAGATATATGCTCCGTATCTTCACATTATGCAAATGATAAAATAATGGGCATAGCCAAATTAATATTTGCTTATAATGACTTTTAATATTATTCAAGCGATCAAATAATGGGCATAGCCAATAAAGATTGGCTTATAAGAGCAAAAGATTAATAACTCATCAATTGAAGTATGAATATATGCCCCAACATCTTCATAATATGAAAATGATCAAATAAGTGACCTAGCCAATAAAGATTGGCTTATAAAGATTTCATGCCCAATTTAACAAGAATGTAAAGAATAATTTGGGAGTAAGGTAGTCAAATCATTTCCTTAGTCTTTTGGATTACTCACTTGATTAATTGTAGGTATGGGACTACAATGAATCATTGCACTCGTAAGTAAAACATAGGATCAAAGGAGATCATTGAACTACACAACAACAAGAAGAAAAAGACTGAAAAATAAAGTAAGGCATGGGAAAGAGAGCTCTCGATCTAAGAGGGAGCAAATTTATAAATTTTCGTTTGAGTTGTTCTAAAATTATGTTCATTATTCGAAGGTCTTATATTCATATAGAAAATGAGTTGTGTGCTTTGAATGCATTAAAATATGTCATATTCATAGCATAAATCACAAATAACTAAATAGGAAACTATAGTGACTTCACTTTCCAGAAACGACATGTTACTATAGGAAGAACTTTCCTTGATCATGCATAGTCCATATGTGTTTATGTGCATACACTCACTTTTCTAGAAACGACATGTTACTATATGAAGAGCTTTCCTTGATCATGCATAGTCCATATGTGTTTATGTGCATACACTCACTTTTCTAGCATTTACTTGACTTGAATAAATCATTTTTCTGTCACAAATGAAAAATAATTTTAGTATGTGAAATACTAACAGTAAAGAATAATTCTTTACACATACTTTTTTTGATTTAATGATAAAGTTTTTCTGTTCTTTTAATCGTTAATCGAATGAATTTTAAAAGTTAAGATTTTTTATCACCTGTATTAATGTTATTTAAAATTACAGAAACAGAAAGAAGATGAAATAAACAGAAAAAGAACAATTCCAATCCGATTCCACTAAACCTATTGTGTCTCCTTACGAAATTTAATCCCTTCGTTGAACCTGAGGTTATGGATTAATTTATCTCACGATAAAATAAATTAACTAGTAAAGAAGTAGCAGTACATCGAACTTTAATAACTTCAGCAAACCTAAGAACAGTACAAGTCATACACAGACTCAGTCAATCGACAATTTTTGTTTATGAGAGAACATGTATGCAGAGAGAAAGAAAAAAATTTCAGTATATAAAAATGAAAAATGACTTCCTTTTTATAGACTTTTTGAGAAAGAAACATGTCTTTCAGACACATCTGTTCCAACCCGTCTTGTCCAGAAGTTTGTGTCTTTTGGGGAAAATAACAACTTTTCGGAAAGATGTGTCTTTTGAGAAACTAACGATTTTTTAGAAATTAGATCGTTATTACCGTTGCACGCGAATTTCTAATAAATTTTGTTGTACCAATATTAATTTTGTTATTTAACTAATATTCTAAATTAATTTATAAGAGAAAAAATTTTATTAATAGAATTTATTAGATAAATTTTATCCAAAAAATTAATCAATCAAATCTAACACCGAAGCCGAGGCCGAGCGACAAAGACGGCGCGAGGGGCACCTTCTTATTAACCTTTTAAGAATTATAGAAAGTGTTTCCTAATATAAGGACAACTATTTACTCTCTTTTACCGATATGGGAGAAATGACTTTTCATTTGCACTTGACAAATGACTTTCATTTTCCGTGTAAATTGGTTACCTAACTTTTCCATTTTTTCTTTTCTCCTTTCCCATTAACACTTTGTGAAACCCAACCTATAGTATAATATACCAATATTTAATTACATATAATATATTAAAATTGATGTTGCATGATTGATAGTAAGACATATACTTGATGCCAAGATATAATGCTGAAACTCCAAAATTCAAAAATGGCATAATTCATTCTCTCATTTGTATGTTTACTAGATGGACAAAGGTCTGTTCTTAGAATAAGCCCAACATATTTGAATTAGTTCACATTCTAATACGATATTATCATGTACATGTCTGAAATAGATAAGTTATTGGGTTTTTTCAAATAATATACTAATATCAATATAATATTGATCTCTTTGATTTTCCATCATACAATAAAATGAAGCAAGCACTGATTCATATTGAAGGATAAAATATATAATATTGCTCAATGACATATGTGCATAATTGGGTATTTTTATTACAGTAAACGCCTATAAAATTTTATTAATAAAACATTACAGATATATTAACTACATATCATATATAGTACTCCAACCCCATCCTTCAACAAGAATATTGTGCGGGATACAAAATTGAAAAATCATATCATAGTGATCATAAGGTTCATTCGTCACACATCAATGGCCAGAACACATTTGTCATTTCAAATTAGTTGGGGTAATCGAAAGATAAACTACTTTGAATAATATTATTTAATTCATGATAATTACCGTATATGATTTGCATCACAAGTTCACAAAAGTAGAAAAGAGTTGAGTCCGCCTTTAGCCTTTTGCTATCTCAAGGGGGTTAGTCTTTTATTATTTTTCTTCTTTTCATATAAACACCTCTTCCTATGTACACATGTACAACATAATCTTCTTTAAATAAAAATATTGTATATTCAATTATCTATATGTATACATAAAAGCACTTGTGTGTTTGTGTAGATACTATATAGGTAATCTCACTTGTTTAGTTGCATTGATAAAGACAATTGCAATATCCAAACCTTGTATGATAATAAAAGAATATTCTCATGGCACAAGCACTCTCCCTAGAGCTACCTGTTTTTTAGTAAGGATATTATATATATAACTACATCATACAGGGAGTGGGAGTCGTAGGATCAATGCTACCCAAAGGTTGCATAGTACACAAAAAAGTAGAGAGTGACAGATAAAAAATAGTAAATTTACCTATATTACTACTATTCTAAACTAATATTATTATAAGATAAAGTTGAGATAGTCCTTTTCCTTTGTTTCCCTGTGCGATCATCAGCAAGTGTGGTGTTGACAAAATTTGGTGGCGCGTCTAGCACAACAATCTCTTCCAATAGGTCATGTGAAGATGCTTCTATAGCTAAACTACCGCTACTCCGTTGTTTTCCGTGTACGTGTGCCTTAGCTTAGGATTATTTAGTTGGTGAAGCACCCACCTGCAATCAAACAAGAGATTAGATGCATTAGTATGAGGATTACAAATTTGATGTACAACAACCAGAGCATCCATTTCAACTTCTAACAGCTGTATAGTGTGTAGTTGGGCAATTGCAAAGACCGTGAAATAGCAAAACTATTTCAGTAGCTAAAGGAGATGTGTTGTGTACCGATCCCATGAATCCAATAATCCACGATCCGGCAGAATCGCGAATGACTCCACCAAAGCCTTCTTTTCGAGTAGTCTGCCAACATGTCACATTAGTGTTTAATTTGAAACCGCTAATAGGAAGGGATCAAGATAAGTCGATGGAAGTGGGAATTCAAGGGCATTTGCTTGGTACCAAAGAGTGAAACTCAATAGCGTTTTGCATAGTTTGTCTGTAATTCGGATATTTATTGTATGGTTAAAGTGGTTATTGTTTCGATTAATCCAAAGAATACAAAGACCATAACAATCAAGGGTGGCCAAAGGAGTGGGATAGATATGTGTTTTCTCGGATTGCTCGATTAATGTAGAAATTCAGTCTATAGGAGGCACAGTGGTCAAATCCTGAACATTAAGCAGATAGAACAATTGAATAGGAGACCATAAAAATTTTGCATGGGGCAGAATAATAGAATATGGTTGGTGTCTTCGACTGAGTTGTGGCATTGTCGACAAGTATCAGTCGAAGAAATTCTAATGCACGCGAAGTATAATTTAGTGGGGAGTCTGTGATGACAACACTACCAAACAAAAAAAAACGTATTTTTAGATTGTATAGAAAGTTTCCAGATCCAGCTAAAAGAGGTGATGTTGATATCGTCGGTAGCTGGACGAATAGCTCTGTAAAGATACTTAGTGGTGAAAATCCCATTGGAGATCAATCCCCAAGTGTGACTGTCGTTAGCATGAGTGTATATTCGAATATAGGTTGATTTAATGTTGTGGATCATTGTCTCATCGAAATGTGAATGATCTGGTCCGCCACTCTCTGTGTTAGGTCATTCTGAGCTAGAAGGCCTATAAGTTTCTTTATAAGAGTCTCGTTTGGATTAAATCAAGAATCTTCCCAAAAGAGAATGCCTTTTCCACTACACATTTCCCATAGAACGTCTTGTTGACAAGTCATCCAACATCTTAGAAGGGTTTTCCATGAGGGAGTAGTGGTCTTTTTGAATAGTTGTTAGGGGGAATATAATATTTTATGCGTAGTTTTTATCCAAAAACTGAGGGGTTCATCACCAATCACCATGAGAGATTTGCTATAAGGGCTTAGTTTTTGAAGTGGAGGTCAAATCCCAAGACCTTGTAAAGATCGGTTGAAGTGATGGTTTTCCATTTTTTAAGGTGTAGTTTGTAATCGTGGGTAGTAGACTATTAAAGTGACCCACATTTTTGTTAGTCATTTTAAATCTTTGTTACAAGAACAGACAGCTGGCATCCACTAGTATTTAAGTAACGTGCCTATAAGTAGAGCATATGTTATTGTAACTTTTACTTTTCAGACTCAATAAAACAGTTCCCTTTTCTTCTTCATCAATATTCTCTCTGCATATTTCGTGATCCACATCAATGGTGGACGTATGTGCAGAGTATTAAGCATAAATTTGACATGGTATCAAAGCAGCGATCTCATCTCCAACTGCATATTCAGTTTGAGTTCATCGCAATTTCTCAATAGGAGAAAAAATGCCAGAGGATCAATTTAACGGATCAATGGCGTCTCCAGCAATATCAACACTTGATCATCATCATCCATTTTATTTCAAGCTTCAGATTCTCTAGGTCTAGTAATAATTTCGATTAAGTTCACAGGTCCAAAGAATTATCTCTGTGGCTTCAATCGATTAAAATAGCTCTGCAAAGAAAGGTAAGCTAAGGTTTGTGGATGTCACTTGTATTAAGAGCAATTGTACAGGAGAGTTCGAGGAATTATGGGGAAAATGTAATGTTATTGTACTATCCTTGATTGGTAGCACTTTTTCAGTTGAACTAATTCCTAGCATTTTTTATTCTTTGACTTATAGAAAGGTTCGGGAAGAATTCAAGGAACGATTCATTCCATTAAATTTGACCAGGATCTACCATCTTTGGTCTGAAATGGCCAATTTAAAGATGGGGACTAATTCTATGACTTGTTATTTTTCAAGAATGAAGGATTTGTGGAATGAACTTGATGTCATGATTTCAATGCCTTCCTGTGGTTGTGAAAAGTCTAGTATCTATGTAGAACATCTAAAATCTCAGCAATTATTATAGTTGCTTATGGGACTTAATGAGAGGTATTACAGCTTGAGAAGAAGTATTCTCTCTCGAAATACCAATATGATAGTCAGTGAAGCCTATGCAATCATGACTCAAGAAGAAAGCCAACGATCACTGGTAGTAGTTGTTAGGTAGTGGAGCATGATTAATTTTCGGTTTTTCTATTTATTCTCTATTTTAGGTTTTTATATTTATTCTCTATTTTATTTTTTTCTATTTATTCTCTGTAACCAAAAATACTCTGATTTATTAATATAAATATACCTCACCGCCGTGGATGTTTACTCACGGGGTGTTATCACGAAATATTGGGTTTTCTCTTTCTCTCTCTAGATCTCTCATTTCTTTCTCTTGAAAGTTCTTGTGCTCTTCATTCATCTAGTGTGTGTGCCTGAGTTCAATCCTAACAACTGGTATCAGAGCTAAGGAGATTCAACACGATCATAGAATATGGATAGTTCGTAGCTTGGAATCGAGAAGTTTGATGGATCCGATTTCAGTTTCTGGAAGATGCAGATAGAAGATTATCTATACCACAAAGATCTTCACGAACCGTTGACCGGGTGAAGCCGGAATCCATGACGGAGGAGAAGTGGAAACTCAAGGATCGCCAGGCTCTAGGGTTGATCCGGTTGACTTTGTCAAGAAACGTGGCGTTCAACATCGTGAAGGAGAAGACTACGTCCGGTCTATTGAAGGCACTATCAAACATGTATGAAAAACCATCGGCTATGAACAAGGTATATTTGATGCGTAGATTGTTCAATTTACAGATGTCTGAAACTGGATCCGTTTCTGATCATATAAACGAGTTCAATATGATTGTGAGTCAACTCAATTCTGTGGATATTAATTTCGAAGATGAAATTAAGGCGTTGATTTTGATGTCATCTCTGCCCGAGTCTTGGGATACTGTTGTTGCTGCGATTAGCAGTTCCCGTGGATCTGAGAAACTGAAGTTTGATGAAATCCGTGATGTTGTTCTTAGCAAAAGGATTCGCAAATGAGAAGTGAGAGATTCATCGGGCAGTGCTCTCAGCGTTGATTGAAGGGGGAGAGGTAAGATGAAAGGCCAAAATCAACATGGTCGATCAAAATCAAAGAATCGAGAAAAATCACTGAACAGATCAAACGTGACTTGTTGGAACTGTGGAGAAAAAGGGCACTTTCAGACGAACTTTACAAAGCCAAAGAAGAAACAAAATCAGAAATTTAGAGATGACAATGATTCTGTAAATTCAGCAGAGAACATTGGGGATGCTCTAATCCTTAGTGTGAACAGCCCGGTTGAATCATGGATTTTGGATTCTGGTGCATCTTTCCATTCGTCTCCAAGCAAGGAGTTGTTCCAAAACTTCATGTCTGGAAATTTTGGAAAAGTATATCTTGCTGACAATAAAGCCTTAGAGATTGAAGGAAAGGGGGATGTTTGCATAATGACCACCTCGGGAAATCAGTGGACATTGGAGGATGTCAGATATATTGTTGGGATCAAGAAGAATTTGATCTCTGTTGGTCAGTTGGATAGCACGGGATATGCAGCAGAGTTCGGGAAAGGTTCGTGGAAGATCGTGAAAGGTGCTATGGTAGTAGCTCGTGGCACCAAATCTGGAACCTTGTACACCACTGCAGGGTGTATAAACATAGCCGCTGTTGCTGAAGGTGCTTCCTGTTCATGTCTGTGGCACAACAGACTTGGACACATGAGTACTAAAGGAATGAAGATGCTGGTTGCAAAAGGAGTATTAGAGGGTCTGAAGTCTTTTGATATGGGTCTTTACGAGAACTGTGTTATGGGCAAACAGAAAAGAGTAAGCTTCACAAAGACTCCTAGAGAGACAAAGAAAATGCGGTTGGAAATGGTCCATACAGATGTTTGGGGACCATATCCAGTATCATTACTTGGAGGATCCAGATTCTATGTTACCTTCATTGATGATTTCAGCAGGAAGGTATGGGTTTACTTTTTGAAGCATAAGTCAGATGTGTTTGCAACTTTCAAGAAGTGGAAAGCAGAAGTTGAGAGTAAGACCGGTTTGAAAGTCAAATGCCTAAGGTCTGACAATGGAGGAGAGTATGACAAATCAGAGTTCAAGGCATTCTGTGCAGTTGAGGGAATCAGATTGATGAGAACAGTTCCTGGTAAGGCAAGGCAGAATGGAATTGTTGAGAGGATGAACAGAACATTGAATGAGCGTGCAAGGAGTATGAGGTTACACTGTGGGCTGCCCAAAACACTTTGGGCGGATGCTGTGAGCACACCTTTATACTTGATCAACAGGGGACCATCAGTTCCTTTAGGGTTCAAGATTCCAGAGGAGGTGTGGACAGGAAAATAACTCAAGTACTCACACTTGAGGACTTTTGGTTGCACTGCTTATGTTCATGTTGATGCAGAAAAGAGAGACAAGCTTGATGCCAAGGCTGTGAAGTGTTACTTCATAGGCTATGGTTCTGATTTGTTTGGTTACAGGTTTTGGGATGACAAGAACAGAAAGATCCTGAGACATTGTGACGTGACATTTGATGAGTCTGTCCTGTGCAAAAATAGAGAGCAGAAGGTTCTAGAGATTACAAACCAAGTGGGAGTTGAGGTTGCGTTGGAGAAGAGTAACCCCAGAGATGTCGAAGAAAATACTCAACCAACTCCTACTGAAGAATCTAAAGTGGAGCAATTTACACCTGAGCAGGTGTTAAGGAGATCATCCAGATCCATCAGGGCACCAGATAGGTGTTCACCTGCATTACACTATCTATTGCTGACTGATGAGGGGAAACCAGAGTCTTTTGATGAGGCCCTACAGGTGGAGGATTCGATCAAGTGGGAAAGGCACTTGTGGGTTTGAGTGGTTAAAGCATAAAGGAAAGGTATTGATTATGCTGAATTATTCTCTCCTGTTGTGAAGTTAACCTCTATTCAAATTCTCTTGAGTGTTGTTGCATCGGATAATTTGCATCTAGAGCAAATGGATGTTAAAACAGCTTCTTACATGGAAATCTGGACAAAGAGATCTATATACAGCAACTGGAAGGATTTGTGGTTCAAGGCAAGGAACACATGGTGTGAAAGCTCACCAGGAGCTTGTATGGATTGAAGCAAGCACCAAGGCAGTGGTACATGAAGTTTGACTCCTTTATGACCAAGAGTGGATTCTGCAAAGCTGAAAAGGATCCTTGTTGTTACTTCAAGAAATACACAGATTCATATGTCTTTCTACTCTTGTATATGGATGATATGTTGGTTGCAGGATCTAGTATGAGGGAGATTAACAATCTGAAGACAAGGTTGTCTGCAGCATTTGATATGAAAGATTTGGGTCCAGCAAAACAGATTTTGGGGATGATGATTTCTCGAGATAGATCTGCTGGCACTTTAAATCTTTCTCAGGAGTTGTACATTGAGAAGGTGTTGAGCAGATTCAGGGTTAATGAAGCTAAACCCAGGACTACTCCATTGGCAAATCACTTTAAATTGTCGAAGGAGCAGTCACCCAAGACTGCCGAGGAGCGTGATCACATGGCACTTGTTCCATATGATTCAGCAGTTGGTAGTTTGATGTATGCTATGTTCTGCACTAGACCTGATATAGCACATGCAGTGGGAGTTGTTAGCAGGTACATGGCGAACCCTGGGAAAGAGCATTGGGAAGTTGTGAAGTGGCTTCTGAGATAACTGAGAGGTACATCCGGTACTTCACTTTGTTTTGGCAAAGGCAAGGTGACTCTATAGGGTTTTGTGGATGCTGATCTTGGTGGGGACGTTTACTCGATCAAGAGTACATCCGGGTTCATTTACACCATAGGTGGAAGAGCAGTGAGTTGGATGTCCAGACTTCAGAAGTGTGTTTCTCTTTCATCTACTGAAGCTGAGTATGTGGCAATAGCTGAAGCTGGGAAAGAGATGATATGGCTGGCAGATTATCATGAGGAATTGGGAAAGAAGCAGAGCAAGAAGATTCTTTACTCAGATAGCTAGAGTGCCATACAGTTGGTGAAAATGCAGTCTATCATTCAATGACAAAGCACATCAGAAGGCGATACCATTTCACTCGCAGGGCAGTGGAGGATGGTGATATGTGCTTGGAGAAGATAGAGGGTGCAAAGAACCCGGCAGACATGTTGACGAAATGTGTTGATATTGGGAAACTGAGGTTATGTAAAATCTCGGTTGGTCTTCTGTAGTTGTTGCTACAGATGTTGCGGTGCGGTAAAGATATTGATGATAAAGAGATTTTTTTTTTAGAATGTATTTTTTGGATGACTGAGTCAGTCTCCAAGTGGGAGAATTCTTAGGTAGTGGAGCCTGATTAATTTTAGGTTTTCCTATTTATTCTCTATTTTAGGTTTTCCTATTTATTCTCTGTAACCAAAAATACTCTGATTTATTAATATAAATATACCTCACCACCGTGGAAGTTTACTCATGGGGTGTGACCATGAAATATTGGGTTTTCTCTTTCTCTCTCTAGATCTCTCATCTCTTTCTCTTGAACTAAAAAAGGGTGTTTAGTAGTTTAAAAGGTCTTAACTAACTCTAAGTAGTCAAAATAAATCAACCCCTATCTTAATTAAAAGAATTTACCAACTTTCCCTTACCTTGGTCGTGAATGGGCAGTTTCACAGGTGAGACCCTTGCCCACCAACTCACAGACTTCACGTCTGTGATTTTGTTGAAAAGCTCCTAATTTGGGGCCTTGACCTACAGATGGGTTCTGTGAGGCCTAGGTCGCATCCATATGTCCCTTTTGATAGCTTTTTGTCTCTTGGGGCAACCTTGGTGGTTAGACTTTAGGATCCTCCTCAAGAACCCTTTGTTGGTCCGTGGGGGGCCGTACCTTGATGTTTAACACCTCAACCTAAGCTAGGTAACCAATTTTACAACACAAAACCCCTTATCAAACTCAACACACTCATAAGTCTCTAATTTCACCTACTAGGTTGTAACATTTACCCTTTAACCCCCCCTCCCCCAAAAAAATAAACAAAAAATCCTACTCCTAGAACTTTTTTAATGCCCCAAAGTTTTAAAATTTACATTATTGTCCAATTTTTTAATTATTTTACTCCAAATTTTCATTATTTTTACTCACAAATATTTTTCATTTTCTATTGTATCAAATTACAAATTATATTATTTTGAAAGATTTGGTGTATTACTGTGGTCTTTGGAGCAACCTTCAGGATTCGACTTTCATCCCTCAATTTTTTGACTTTCGGTCATACTTAGATTTAGTCTCTTATTATGTTTTCATTATCAATATATATTGAATCTCTTCACATACTTTCGTAATCAATCAATCCCAAAATTACAATTCACAATATTTTGGGGGAATCATGGGTTCATGGGAGAAAATTCATCATAATTTAATAATTATTCGTCAATTCAATCATAAATCACCATATATAAACCTTTGAAAACGTTTTGAAATTGAACCCAAGCTTAGATTGAAACCCTAACTTTTGGGGGAACTTTGGAAACTTTGAAATCATTTTTGAAGGGATTCCTTGGACGAAACTTAACCAATGATTTAAACAACCATACCTTGATTATTGAAACTCCATAAAATTGAGTGAGAAAGATGAAATCTTGAGCTCCAAACCTTGACTCTTTCTTCTTCAATAGTGGTTTCTAGAGATATAATCATTTGGAGAAGAGGTAGTTTCAAATTTTGAGTTTAGGGAATAATGAACTGAAAAAAGGGTGTTAAAAGATCTTAATTAACTCTAAATAATCAAAATAAATCAATCCCTATATTAACTAACCTTAAAAGGAATTTACCAACTTGCCCTTACCTTGGTCGTGGATGGGCATTTCACAGGTGAGACCTACGCCCACCAACTCACGGTCCGTGGGTGGGGTGACGCCCCATACTGCATGTATGTGATTTGGTTCAAAAGCTCCTAATTTGGGCCTTAACCTATGGATGGGGTTCCATGGGGCGTAGGTCTCATACATAGGTCCCTTTTGATAGCTTTTTGGCTCTTTGGGCAGCCTTGGGGGTTAGGCTTTATGTTCCTCCTCAAGAACCCTTAGTTGGTTAGGCTTTAGGGTCCTCCTCAACCCTTAGTTGGTCCTTAGGGGTTTGTACGTTCATGTTTAACCCCTCAACATAAGTTGGGTAACAAATTTTACAACAAAAATCCCCTTATCAAACTCAACAACACACTCGTAAGGCTCTAGTTTCACCTACTAGGTTGTAACAATCACCCTTTAACCCCCTCCCCTGCCCTCCCCCCCCCCCCCCCCAAAAAAAAAAAATACACTCCTACCCCTCAAACTTTTTTTTATTACCCCAAAGTACTTAAATTTACATTTTAACTATAAAATCTCCAAATTTTCATTATTTTACTCACAAATATTTTTCATCTTCTACTGTTTCAAATCTCTAATCTTAATAAAATTACAAATTATAGTATTTTCAAAGATTTGGTTGATTACTGTGGTCTTTGGAGCAACCTTCATGATTCGACTTACATCCATTAATTTTTGACTTTCGGTCATACACGTCTTCTTTTTATGTAGACATTTGGTACATTCGTTCCAACTTTCATCTTTTAGTCTTTACTTATTTAATTATTTATTCGTTTGCATTCAATTTCCGTATTATATATAATTTACTCACTTTTCATATTTTTATATGGATTCAGGTAAAAAAAATGTTGGCAAAGGTAAAATTAAATTTTTTTGGTGCGTCACTAATCTATTTACCCGAAAAATTTGAAAAATTGACACAACTAAAGAATAAATAGATAAGATTTTGCGCATGTCGACGAAACTGTTTATAATATTGATAGTAATATTGAATTAGATAATTATCATGAAACTTTACAAACAAAGTTTGATAATTTTGATGAAGAATAAGAAACAGAAGTAGAACACATAGTGTTAATGATGATATTACTACTTTTGATGATGATTATGATGAAAGAGAGCCAGTTACGACTACTAATCCCAGAACCGGTCCCATTCCCTCTCATGCTCCCATCCCCCGTACATCCTAGTCGAGCTACGGACAAGGTAGATTGTGTTAAAAATTTGTTGTGTGGAAATTTATTACTTTACATCGAATGAATCATAAAATTATGGGAAAGCAAGGTGGGACAAGACATTTGATTAATCATTTAACAGGATATTGTAAAAATTAATTTTTGAATGCTAAAGTTGTATTCGAAACTAAAAAGAGTGGTACCCCCTTCCTAAAGCATCTGTAGGGGTTTAGGGCTCTAATATGGTCCAATCGCAATTAAAACCTTTTAATGTTTCTGGACCTAGTACACAATGTTCTTATAATAAAGAGGAAAAGATTTTGCGGAATTAGCAGAAATGATTGTTGTTAATGGCTTGCCTTTTAGTTTTATTGAAAATTCTGATTTTATTCATCATATTCATATTGTGTATAATCAACAATTTAAAGGTTTTTCAAGAAACACAATTGAAAAGGTTATTTTTTACTATCAAGGTCAACATTTTAAATATCTTCATTGTTTATTTTATTATAATACTTGTAAGTTGGTCATTACTTCTGATATTGGTAGTAGTGTTAATGGTAATGATTATTTCACTATTACTGCCCATTAGATCAATGATAATTGGATTATGGAAAAAATAATTTTAGGTTATAAATATTGTGAAATGCATAAAATGGTAGTTACATAGCTTAAAATTTTGTAGATGTTTTACAAAAATATAAAGTAATTAGTATTATCATACATAATTCTTCTAATTTAGATTTGTTCTTGAAATACCAAAATCAAATTTTTGCCCTATTTTTATATTGATAGTTTTCATATTAGGTGTGTTGCAAAAATATATAATTTGATTCTTAGAGATGGTATAGTAATGTATATTTATGTTCATATAAAATGTGAAACTGCATGTCATTTTATTTTTAAATGTCAAGTAAAGTCTAGATATAGAAAATTTGAAAATTGTTGTTGTGAATTTAGTCTTCCAATCAGAAAAATTCCAAAAGTGAGTACTAGATAGAATTATTTATTTGAAATGCAAGTTGCTTATAAATATAGAAAATCTTTACAAAAGATTTGGAATGCTCATATTCAAATATGGAGTATGGACTTGATGAAAATGATTGAAATGACGTAAAAGAACTTATACAATAAAACCATTCTCTACGAGGTATTGCAAGTGCTCCTTAAGCTCTTTCAACATTGTTGGTGCCATTCTATACGATGGAAAAGATATATCTTGAGTATCTGGGAGAACATCTATACCGAAATCTATCTATCTCATGAGGGACTCCAAGAAGACCATCTAGAAAGACTTCTGGAAAATCTTTTACTACTGGAATTGACTGAATAGGAGGTATTTCAATACTAGAGTCATTAACTTGGATTAAGTGATAGATACACACCTTAGAAACAAACTTTCTTGCCTTAAGGTATGAAATGGAACGACCCATAGGCATTACTAAACTGTTTTCCACTCTATAACTGGTTCACTGGGAAACTAGAACATTAATACTCGAGCTTTACAATCTATTGATGCATAACATGCATAAGGCAAGTACATACCTAGAATAACATCAAAACTAATATGGTACTCTTATGATTGATAGAAGAGGTACAATCACGATTGACTTTCTCTAATAGAATGGACTCACCAACATGTGTGGAAACACTAAAGGGCTCAAGAAGTTGCGTACGAAGAACATCAAAAGTGAAGACTTGAATCATACCAGTAACAACATCTGGCAAATCCTCTTGCTCTCGGCGACTAATGATAGCATAAAGATGGTTTCCACTCCGTCTACCTCTGAAGTAGCTCATTTAGGTGCAGCTTTATCTACTGAAGCAACTGAAGAAGAATGGATCTATTGAAACCATTACCATTACAATCATTACCATTTATCTGTCTGTCCTTAGGATACTCTCTTATAAAATGACCGTTCATAAATTACTTGACGCAACTAGTGGAGCCACCACGACACACCCCTGAGTAGATCAAACCACACTTAGCACATGCAGAAGTCTTAGTACTCCTTGTGCCTTACTTCCTTGCAAATGCGGAAGTCTAGCTTTGAAGTTCTGAGAATACTGACTATTGTACACACGTTGCTTTTTTGTTCAGGTGCACTAGCAGATGACAGAGCAGGTCATTTTTGCTTCTATTAGAAAGAAGATCGGTTCACATTATTCCTTCACTGCCCAAAATCATTGCATGTGTCTTAGCCCTCTTATTCTTGAACTCTTCTCTATGCCTTAGATTTTCCTCCTCAACTTATTGCACGTGGATCATCTATTAACATCACAACCTTAAATTCCATACGCGATAGACGAGACAACCCAGCTTCAAACAAGTTCGTTCTACTACTCATACCAACAACGATCTATGAGCTTCTCTTAGATCATGGGAGAAAGAAATTCCCCAAAAAGGCCTCCTCAAATAAAGTCTAGCTCACAATCGGTTAGGCGTAAGTAATAGTTAGAAAGAAACTTTTTAGAGATAAATTCTAACGAACAAAGTGAGTATGAAAGAAGTGAGGAATTTCTGAAATATTGCAGCCTCCAAATTATAAATATGTTGTGCTTCACATCGATAACTTGGACACAACTCCATAAACTCCATCGGAGTCTTGAACTTGGTGGTCTGATACCTAGTTTTTCATGCCCTGAGCCTACACCTTGGGCGTGGCTGACACTTGAGAACTATTTTTGGCCCCAGTGAGTTCTTGACCTGTCTTTCTTACTCAGCGGAAGACTTAAACACAAAAATAGTCTATAATAAAAACTTGGGAAATAAACGAAGAATGTCTTAAAACAAAGCATTCAACTGTACAAAATGACTACTCAAGTCTCATAGCAAAACATTTGAAATACAAAGCAAAAAGACTCATATCTTATTGTGTGACTTTCTATGAAGCCTCTAAATCAATTGTGATGGATGTTGGGACACCACCCACAACATCCTTATAAAGAAAATACTGAAAGAAATAAAGGAGTCCTCAAGAATGCAAGGAGGCTCACCAACTGGCTCTATAGTGCTCAACTTGATCGATGGTGCACTTGGTGTCGATCCTCGTTACCTGCATCTACATCATAATACGATGCAGGCCAACTATCATTAGTACATTAAACGTACGAGTATACGAGTTTGAATGCTAAGCAACATAGTCTTAAAAGATATTCTCAAAGAAACATTTATCTTGGCTCTTCTCAACTCATAAATACTTAACTGAACTCATTTCAATATAAAGCAATTTAAAAGATGTGCAATATAAAGAAAAGTTGTTTAAAAACATTATGTGAACTTTGTGTACATACAAGGATACAACATAACTCTAAAATGTATGTAAAAATACAATAAAATGATGTATACAAAAATACATTCAACTTATGTGGGTGTTTCTCTAACTGTCAACCCTCACATAAGAGTTATAGTAATGATATAGTGATCTACCTCACGCTGCCAGTGCATCCTATACCCGGCCAAAGGTATAGGACCTGAATTTCCTAATGGATCCACTAGTGTGCTGTGAAAAGGATTCATCTAAAAAGTATTACTCTTTTCTACCCATGGTGGCTACATTGTCTAATGGAGACGTGATTTTTCTGAACTCATTATCGTCCCCAATTCGGTGCTCAATACTACTCTCAAAATATACTGACTCTTATGTTTTTAAAACATACTCCTTCTATGATTTCAGATTAGTGCTCAAAAACTTAGCTCAAAAGCTATCTTGGAAATCTCAGTTTCCTCTTTGCTTTATATAGAAAGCTATCCCGAAGGCTCTTTCAAAATCTCAGTGGTTCTTACTTAAATGTGAAAACATTTTTAGGCCTCTTTGGAAATACATAATCTCCATGTACTTCTTTGAAGAGAAGACTTCAAATTTACTCTGTACTGAACTCAGAACACACGTCTTAAAACAAAGTTAAAACGTTTGTGAATAATTTGGAAAACTTTATGAACTTCTTCTTGTCTTAAATCTTAACTTTTAGACTCGACTCTTAACTTCTTGACTTAATTCTTAATTTGTTGACTTGACTTTCCTTTGAATTGAATTATGGATTCAAGCATGTTGTTTAAGAATGATTGGGATAGGAAGAATAAGGTTCTTGAAGAATCTTGGATAATAACTTGAATAGAAACTTTGAAACCCTAGCTTGAAGGTAAATGATCAAGAAAACCTTTCTTGAGATTTTTTAATTAGTTTCTTGAATTCTCTATGGCCAAGGATTATGATTTTCACTAGTAAAGATGAAAATCGGATTGTTTTGAACCTTTTATTATTTAAGAAATTCGTTTAGGGTTTTTCTTGCAGGTAAAAAAATAAAAACGACCCCTTTTAATGTTTTTCCATAGGCTAATTCGCAACAGCACTATATAGGTTACTAAAATAGGCATAACTTTTCACTTAGAAATTGGATTGACGCGAAATTGGTGGCGTTGGAAAGTAGATTCAATCAACTTCAATTGGATAGGTTATAAATCACGTAACTCCTTATATTCTAAGAGATATGGTCATTTTAATTTTACCTAAGTAGAATCTTTCATCAAAACTTAATCGATAATGAAACATCAAGAACACTCATCAAGAATTCATCAAGAACTCAATTTCTAAGCTTTCAATAACTTATATTCTCTGAAGTAAATCATGATTGGCGCGTGGGTGAACTATCCCAAAGTTATGTGATCTCACATACCTCGTAGGGATCACCCCTTGACGAAATCCACAAGAGATTCTTAAATTTTCTTGACGAATCTTGAACTTTCTTCCATTTTCTCCTCTTTTCTCATCTCTCCAAGCCTCAGCGTGAAATTCACTATTTTAAATTGATTAAAATCTGACTTTACCCCAATTAAACTCCTAAAAACATATTAATTATGTTGGGTAAGGAAAATGACAAACTACCCTTCTGAAATCCGGTTGTCATACTTTCCTCATTCCAACATCCCAACTTTCAAAGGTCATAGCTCATTCATAAGAACTCGGAATCTCGCAGACTTGGCGGTGTTGCTTTCCAACTATATTTGTAACTACACCTAACTCATCCTGATCTAGGAGTTATGATGGTTTGAAGTTGGCCAAAACTCACTTTTAACTTACTTAAAAACATCAAGAATTCCTTATACTTTTCAAAAGTAACTATTTCCATATTTTACACTAACATGTAATCCCTTTCTAGTTGCAAGATGTTACACGATGATACCTAGTCGTAAGATCAACGTTGGAAAACCATTGTGCACCTAAGTTCATCAAAATCTCTTCAATAATAGGAATAGGGTATTTTTCTTAATTAGTAATTTGATTTAGAGCCTTGTAATCGACACAAAGTCTCCAACTTCCATCTTTATTCCCCACTAAAACATTTGGTGATACAAAGGGACTACAACTATGTCGTATGAGTCCTTGGTCTTTTCGCTCTTTCACCATGTTATCGATAACATCCTTTTGAACTGGTCATTATCTGTAAGGTCTTGCATTCACCGCATTTGATCCTTCCTTCAAGGGAATATGGTGATTAAATGATCCCCTATAAGTTGGTAATCCCTTAGGTTCCCCAAACACAAATTTAAACTTGTATAGAACATATCGTACTTTTCTTGGCACCTCACCTTAACGTGTAGTTCTTGAATCCTGTGAAAACTTCTCTTCTTTAGGAGTAACTTTGATTATAAACAACTGAATCTACTCCTGCTTAATATTTCTAAAAGCTTCTGATTCAACTCCTTTTATCTTGGGTATGTTTCCTTGTAAGCACTATATTTTTCCTTCATATGCAAACTTCATAGTCATCTATTTGATATTAAAAATGATGTCTCCCAAGTCAGTTAACCACTGAACACCCAACACCACATCACAAGTACAAAGGGGAAAAAGAAGGAAATCTGCCCTGAAGACACCTCCTTGTAGTAACCATTTAACCCCCATGACACATGCCACTGATAGGAACAGAATATCCATCATCTAAGCTAGCATTTCCCCAGTTAAAAGGGCTCACCTTCCAGCCCATCCGATCCAGTAATCCACTACCCATGAAGTTGTGTGTTGAACCTGTATCAATGAGTATATTGAGGGTTTCTTATGAAAATGTCCATCCAGTCTCAAGGTTGTATATCTCTTGATTCCAGTAATGGCATGAATAGAGATCTCACAAGTCTCATCCACTTCAGGTAACTGCATAAGTCACCTTCTTATTCCAATTCTAACAAGAACAACTGAGTGTGATCTTACAGACATGTCCTTGCTCATACTTCTCATCACAGATATAGCAGAGTCCTTTGGGTCTCTTGTCACTTAGCTCTGCAGGAGTAAGCCTTCTCCTCCTAGGTTTTTCTGCAACAATAGGTGGATAAGGTCTAGGCATATGTAAATTATGTAAAGTTTTGGGCTTATCATAAGAGTATGGTTGATTTTTCCTTTTTTCCCTCCACTGTTACGAGAAAATAGAATCTTGTAATCAAGCTAAGTCATACGCATAATGTAATGTCTTGTCACTACCCAAAACCATACCCTAGAAGTTAGGGTACAATCTTGGATTGTGACCGGCATCGTCGAACTCTCGGAGTTCATAGACAAGCCTCATTCATATCATTCATTGCATATACATAGTAAAAAGTAGTGCGGAATTAAAACTTTTCATTAAGACATAATATAGTCTTCAAAATCTCTTTCATATAAAAGTAATAGGAAATACTAAGTCTCAATCTCATTATCTTAAGACAAAAGAATATTTGGGACACGGACCATACTTAAAAATATGAATATAGAAATACTTAGTCTATCGCAATACATTGAATGAAAACATAAAAGACATATATGCCCTCGAGTGAAGTGAGGATATACTTCAACTTCTCTTGAACTATCTTTTATGTCCATGTCGCTACTTCTCAAAGCACCTCACCTACCAAGAATTATATAGATAGATAAAAGCATGGAGTTAGTACAACCACATGTACTAAGTATTGCTTATGCATAACAATCAAGTAAACAAACTTTATTGGAAATATGCATCTTTTCATTTAAAAATCATATTGTAATAATAATAACATCATAATTCAATTTATAAACACATAAGATATTTCTAGCATGTAATTTCCTCACTTAAAGTCATCCTAAGATTCATTTACGTCACAAAAAGCAGCCCGTACACCCTCTCTAGATGTTCTTAAACGACCCTTAAGATTACCTATAATGATTCACATACATACATTACAAAGCAGTCATAAACATCAAGGTAAAAGTCTTCTACCAAAGGTGAACTCTAAGTCTCACTTGAGTGAGTTGTGAAGCGACCGCCCATACAATTCCTTACACACATACTTAAGAGATCCTATATTCTCCCAAAGATAGAATCATGCTCACAAAAATCACCAACACATAGATGATATGACATTCTCTTCCCAAAGGCTATCAAAATACCTACTTAAGTAAATCAAGAAGAAAACGTCCATGGTGACCTCTTCGAGATTACCTAAATAGTCCTTAAGACTACCTAAGGCTTAGATCATGTAAGCAAAATCAATCAACTTCCCTAACTAGAGTCATCCTCAAGACTTTCAAAGATAATACATGAAGAGATCATCCCTTATGCCCTCTCCACACTTTAGCTAAGGAATCCTTAAGTCACTTTATCAGGTACTCATTTATTTACATACTCCTTAACATAAGTCATTAGTTCATTAGTTCATTAAGACTCATACATAACATAAAGGACATTCAAATAATGGTCTTGGACAAGACCTAGGAACTCCGCTTAACATCATCAAAGTATTGTGCAATGTATAGATAGCGTCCCAAACCACAACCTAAACTTTATAAACTCCTCAAATTCAAATAGGTATTCCATATGATAATAATAGGCAATAACCGACGTAGATTATGATAGCAAGACATGGAATCCAGAGTTCTATCCTACTCCGATAAGGTTGTTCTACTTGCCAATGGTAGAACTTAGACACGTCCCATGTCGGCACATGGTTAAGGAATATGAAGGGCATACTTTGTATTCTAGTCTCATACTTAACTAAAACTACTTTCCCTTACCATACTCACTCGGTGCTAGCCTTCATTCTCGTAGAGTGATTCATTCATTAGATTCACATAAAAGGGTTCCATAACAAGTTCATAACCCAATCACATTTACCCTACCTAGGAAGGTCCACTAGGGCTACCTCACAAAGGCGACAAAATCTCATGATTACTTTACTAAGGATTAATATGATGCCGTTCCATCCATCTTACCTTAAGTCCATCATTTCTTTGCTTGGGAGGATACTATTACGGCTTACACTTTAATCAATCTTAACCTTACCCTTAAGTCAATGTTTGGACATAAAAAACTCTCATAACATCATTTAAAGTCACATGTCATTCATACATTCAAGACTAAGAGATCTAACACCCTAAATCAATACATCGCATATTCATAAACATATATAAATCTAGCAAGATATACAAGTCAATCAAGACAAGACATCACATACTTCACTTTTAACACATAATAGAAGTCATTCTAGAAACACCTCTAAAACAACCTAACATCTTCAAGTCATCATATATGACATCATAACATCATTAATATACTCCACATAGACTCATAAAGTCAATTAGGAATAACCAAGACTTAACCTAACACTATAATCATAATGTCAAAGTCATAGTCTAACATGTAAGGCAACATAAGTAGAAGAATACATATATGACTATATAACTTCACATATAGATATACAATGTCATGCTTCACATAATAAAACTATACAAATATCCACATAACTGCAAGTAGTTGCCAATAAGGCCATGCTCATAATATTGCATAAAGTAACGCCGACAAGGCCACGTCAATTGCAAGTAAAACACATAACACCGCCACCATAAGTGGACCATACCAATAACAATAAAATCAAAGTATAATTATATATCAAATTAAAGAAATACGGGCAGCATATCTTCATTCCCTTATTCACACTTCAATTTAATTGTAAATCGTCCACTTAAGCATCACAAGGCCCTTACCCAAGGCCATAACCAACAATTCAAGCAACAATCATAAAATCCAATGAAATCTCTATAAATTCAATCTAGGTTTAACAATATAGGATCAATTATATAATAATTGATTACAATTCTTATATCATTAGAAAGCCCATAAGAAAATACATAAAAATTCATCAATATTAGCTTAATATCAAGTAACTCACATTATAGTCAAAACTAGGGTTCATCCAAATTCATGGGTTCATAGGTAATTTAGATTGAAATCGTCAATACAATATCAATTATATCATAATTCAATGTTTAGAAATCATTTGTGCAAGAACCCATGGTAGAATCATGAAATTGGACAATTCACTTTAGAAAACTTTGAAAAACATGTTGAGAAACGGGCTCCTTTATAAATCAAGTTTCAGGGATAAAAAGCCATACCTCAAGGATTATAATTCTTCACTTTGATGAAGAATTTCGACACCAAAACCTCTCCCCAATCTGCCTCTTCAAGTTGGACTTCAATGGAGGTTTTTGAATATTTTCTAAAAGTTTTGGGTTTATGTTTTTAAGGAATGAGGTTTTCCATGTGATTACTCTTTATATACTTAATAAACTACCCAAATAACCCTTAATAAACCGTACATGACTTAATTTATAAGTGGGGTGAATTTACCAATTCACCCCTAACTTGGCGGCAACTCCTGCGCAGGAACAGGTCGTGTGACGCCTGCCCTTGATGGATCGTCACAACCACAACGGGGCGTCACAGCCCTCCATCGTTGGCTACAAAGACTGGTCAAGATTCCTCTCCATACCATGGTTAAGTCCCCATCAACGACACCCTTTGATGGGGAGTCACAGAAACGACAGGCCGTGGACTGCTCCATCGTTTGGGGTCTGCATGGGACTGGCATGCCAACAGTTTTGGGTCCTTCCTCAAGGACCCTTAGATGGACCTTGTGGATAATTTCCCGAACGTTTCCAACTCAAATATCATCGTCTATAATTTTAATACCTCTCACATGAATTTCATCCAAAACAAACATTAAAACTCGACGAAACTCGCCTAGATGTACAAGGTCGACTCAAAGAATATCTTTCTAACGTCATGGACGTTCTTGGTCGTTTGACCTCCAAACTTCACGAAAATTTAACCACTTCCTATACATGCTACATTAACTCTATTGAGAACCTTAAAATACCATGAAGCACACATAGACACATAGACCCACATTTTAGACATTTAGGTGACTTAGTCATCAAACGTCTTAGTCGTCCCTTAACATTTAACTTCCAACACCTCTAATACTTTAGATACCACCTCTATACCATATATTAAACATATTTAGTACATTATAAAATCAATACCAACATGCTAGGATCTAGTTAACCTAGGTCATGTTTGGGGTTTTACAATCTCCCCCACTTGGGCAACATTCGTCCTCAAATGACACTTGCCACTCTCCGAACACTTCCAAGAGTAGAGACTCAATTTAGCAGCTAATAACCATGTCACATTAAGTTTTACATAATCAGCATCGTCTTCCTCTTCGAGGACTAAGACTAGCCTCTTAGTTCATGTCATTACATTCATAGGTCAAAAAATGCGGAAAAATTTAAAACTTTTACTTCCTCTAATCGGAGATTTACATAGACCTCTACATACACATAATATATATTCAGATTGAGTGTACATAGTCCCTTCATATAGGAATGTTACATAGCCTTCTACTTTTATTGCACACACACACACACACACACCCACCCACCCACCCACACACACACACACACACACACACACACACATATATATATATAAAGATTATAGAAATAGTCTCAATAATTGTCTCGTCTCATACAATCTCAACGAATATCACAATATGGGCATAGCCCTTACATCAATTCAACAAGACCATGTATAGTTCATACGGAAGTACAATATTCAATTAACAAGGAAAGGAATGATAGAGTCAGTAAGCTCATAACAATATATATATATATATATAAAGATTATATAAATAGTCTCAATACTTTTCTCGTCTCATACAATCTCAACGAATATCACAATATGGGCATAGCCCTTACATCAATTCAACAAGACCATGTAGAGTTCATACGGAAGTACAATATTCAATTAACAAGGAAAGGAATGATAGAGTCAATAAGCTCATAACAAACACCAAAGCTAGAAGATGGCATTGCCGTCGAAAGTTGAGGAGCTTCCCTACTTGGATGAAAGGAAGAATCCAAGACTTCAATGATAATGCCTTCCAAACTCTTCAACAAACGGAACCTATAATGTTTGGGACAGGGGAAGAAAAATGGGGTTAGTACTCCATATGTACTAGGTATGAGATCTTATGCACATACACAAGCAAAACATGCTAAAAGAGACTTTTTATTAAAACATGCTATTTTACCCCTTTTTGGGCTAAATGAAAAGTCAAGTAAGTCATACTAATCAACCAAACATGCTTAATATCTCAACAAGTAACACTTATCCCAACTCACTTAAAATCATGAGTTACTACAACCCTAACATCAAACAATAATATCACAAGAATGAACAAGAGTTAAGCATATTATTTAGGCTTACATTTCATATTATATCATCATATATACATATATATATATATACGTATTAGAACCTCCTCCTAAGACTCCCCTCAAGACTAACTAGTCAATGTCTAGGTAGAGTCCTATACCCCTACCTAGACTAAGATAGACCCCTTAGGTTATCCATGTTAGAGCTCAAGTCCTTTAATTTGTTTTAAATTTTGGGAACATCTTTCCCTAACCGACATAGACCACATGAGATACTATGGAATTCGGTATCATAAAGCCTTACACCGAAAGAAGGCAGACTACTTGCCAAAGTAGTACCGAAACATAAAACATAGTAACTACGTGGATCCACTAGCTAGTATTCCTATGGGGGAAACATAGTTCAAGAACTAGGATATTTAGTTGGGATCATCTTTATGCGCCATGCATTATGATCTCCAATCTCAAGAGTGATATAGTTCTCCTACCTTCCCTATGTGAGAAGGGACACTCCTTTATCAAGTTCGCTCGGTGCTAAGCTATAGTCCCTTTTATAAATGTCTTTAAGCCTTTAATTATCAATCATAACTTAATTTAGGCCATACGGTCTACCCCTTATAGAATAATCATCATCAATAGCTCAATAATAATTGTATGAGTTTAAGTCCTTTCATCACAATTCATATAAGGCACATTGATAGTTTTCACCATCCTTATAGCACATGCACCTTAATCAACCTCATAACATAGTCACGACATTTGAATTCAACATCATACCACCCTATAATCTTAATATAAGTCATACTCCAATGTAATATCATATCTTAACAACAATTAATCACAACTGGAAGTAAAGATAAAGATTCTAAGACTTACCAAGTCTTTCTCATAGTCTATTATCAAAGTCTTACCATCAACCCATAACTCAACCCAACTTGGGGAGTAACATCATAACAAAATGATAATCAATAGAATAACAAGTCCGATTTCATCTCTCTAACACAGTTCATCTTTAGATCACAACTTGAGACAAGATACATAGGCTAACTTGACATTATAATCCATAACCTAAATTACATCTCAAGAACTAGCATGATAGGCCTGTATTTCATATTAATTCATCCATAATAGCACCATAGGATAGTAATCTAATTAACAACCAACTACGTTGAATGATCAACCAACAATCATAAGTCAACATCACTACCAAGGTTTAGGGATAGAGGATCATGTTCTTTAATTTGACCAAACCATCAACGATTATCATAAACAAGTGCAATTACATGTAAATCTACTCAATATAACCCTAAGAATCCACTAACAACTTAATTCATAACTTCAATTTCGTAATAGAATGAAACCCATAAGAAAACTCAACTTTTTGAAATCTATTTTAAAGGAACCCTTTGAGGAAAGAATCTCAAAGCTGAATAGAACCCATACCTTAATGTTTCTAAAAAATTTGATAAAGAATCCATCCTTTTCCAGCACCCAAACCCTATTTCTTAGTATTCTTCGATGGCGAGTTCTTGTAGAGAGAGAAATAAGAGAGAAGGGAGAAATTTTATTTTGAGAGTTGGCTTTAGGTTAATGAGGGTTAACGGTATTTATAGAGGGGCTTAATAAAGTTAATTAGTTTCCCTTTAATCACTATCTAACCCCTAAACCATTTAATTATATTAAATGAAATCATTAAAATCCATCAATGAAATTTGACCCTCGCCGACGAGACCCCATCGAAGATCCGTCGGTGGGTTGACGGACAGCCCCCCCTCCGTCCTGCACTTCCTTCGTCTTTATCTGAGACTTTGCAGGCAAGGCTTCCTCAAATTTTTTCTAAGTATGGGATGAAGATGGCATCGACGACCCGTCGTCTCCTTCCGTCCAGTGTAACAGCAGCTAGGTAATCAAGGGACATCACAATTTTTTTAACAAAGGGACGATGGGGGCCTTTGACACCTAGTCGGGCCACTTATGGACCATCGTCTGCCCCATCGATGCACACTGTCAGTAAGTGTTGCATCAAACTGCAGGGGTTCTCCTCAATGGCCCTTGGTTGGTCCTTGGGGAGTCGTACCCTGACGTTTCAATCATGAAACCACTCCAAACACCCATTAGCTACCTTTCCACTCATTTATGTACATTTCCGACTTCTAAAAGTTAGTAAAAAGGCTAAGGCACACTAACACCTCTTTGAACCAACTTCCCGGACAGCTTTGGACATTTGGTTCTTAAACCTTCTAAATGACCTATATTCTTTAAAAATGGATTTAGAAAAAGTTCTTAGACTTTATGACACCTATGTTAGGCTTTTTCATGAGTCTTGGATTTACTTGAAGGTGTTCTATTATCCTCCCTTTAGGAACATTCGTCCCGGAATGGCACTAAAACTCTTTTAAAAAAATAAATAGACCCAAGACTAGCAGCCCAGCGAATCAACAATATCCTTTTAACATAAATCATGTCACTTCAACAAGGCAAAAATCAAAACTCATATTACCACAACTACGGCTCAAAAAACTTCATCATGAGGCATTTCCTTATCACAACACTTATGATCTCAACATACATCGTATGAGTTAATTAGCACAAAGTTCCTCTTAACAACATGCTACTTATCATTCATGAAGACATATCATATCAAAATGCACAACATAACTCAAAAGAAGCAAAAATAAAAAAATTCAAGTTTTTAATAGCAATACTACAGTGACTTCACTGTAAAACTTACTGTGAGGTTTTTTTTTTTAAAAAAAAATCATTTTTGCAACACTTCACCTGAAAATCAAGAAACAGAAATCTTTGTCATAATTATATGATTAAAAAGAATGGATAACCTTAATTCTCAAAAAAATGAGGATAACGGGATTTCATATCGGCCTCGGCCTCCCATGTAGCACCCTTAACTAACTGATTTTTCCATAAAACTTTTACGGATACCACCTATTCATTCCTCAACTTCTTGACTTGCCTATCAAGAATTTTAACCGGTACTTCCTCATAAGAGAGTTTATCCTTGACACCAACACACTCAATAGGAAGAATGGACTCGGGATCACCGATACACTTTTTCAACATAGAAACATGGAAAACCGGATTAACCGAAGCCAATTCAACCTTTGCAAAATTTCATAGGGACCCACTTAACGAGGAATCAATTTTCCTTTCTTGCCACACCTAACCACCCCTTTCATTGGTGAAATTTTCCAATACACCTTATCACCTTCTTCAAACTCCAAATCCCTTCTCCTATTATTGGCATAAGACTTTTGTCGACTATAGGTTGTTTGCAACCGGTTCCTTACGATATGAACCTTTTCCAAAGTCTTACAAATCAACTCAGGACCAAAAAGTGATGGCTCACCAACTTCAAACCATCAAATAGGAGAGCTACACCTCCTACCATACAAGGCTTCATATTGTTGTAGGCACACTCCACTAAAGGTAAATGCCGATCCCAACTCCCTTTAAAATCAATAATGCAAGATCTAAGCATATATTCATGGTTTTGTATCGTACGCTCCGCTTGACCATCCAATTGGGGATGAAAAGCGGTGCTCAACTTCAGCGTAGTACCTAACCCTTTTTGGAATGACCTCCAAAATCTAGATGTGTATTGTGCACCCCGATCCGATATGATGGATAATAGAATGCCATGGCGACACACAATCTTATCTAGGAAGATTCTTGTATAATCCTCCACCGAATATGTGGACTTGAAGGGGATAAAGCGAGAGGATTTAGTTAATCGATCTACAATCACCCGTATGGAATCATAGGACTTTTGGTTCCTGGGTAAACCTACTACAAACTCTATATTGATGTCTTTCCACTTCCAAGTTGGAATTTGGATCTCTTGTAGTAAACCACCCGACTTTAGGTGTTGACAATCCGGACACTTAGTGACAAATTCCACTACGTCCCATTTTAGACCTTCCCACCAATATGTTTTCCTTAGTTCATGGTACATTTTTGTCAACTCTGGATGAAAGAGTAGAGGGACCCATGTGCTTTAGCTAAGATCCAAACCCTCTACCCATCTACATTGGGAACACATAATATCCCTTGGTACTTTAATACACCATCCACCCCTAGGGAGAATGATTCATTCATCTAGCCAAGAACTGAATCTTTCAATTCCATCAAGGCTAAGTCAAGCTGTTTTTTGGACTTTACCTCAACCACTAACAATGACTCAGACTTATGATGAACTGCGGCACCCCAATCCGTAGCACTCTCCAACCTCACGCCCAACCTAGCCATCCTATGTAGTTCCCTTGCTAGGTCCTTTTTGGCTCCATCAATATGGGATACACTACCCATAGTCATCCGACTTAGGGCATCCGCAACTACATTAGCCTTGTCGAGGTGATAAAGGACACTCATATCATAATCTTTCAACAACCCAAGCCACCTTCTTTGTCGGATATTTAACTCCTTTTGGGTAAACACATATTGGAGACTCTTATTATCGGTAAAAACATCCACATGAACCCCATACAAATAATGCCTCCAAATTTTCAAAGAAAACATCACGTCCTCTAATTCAATGTCATGAGTGGGGTAATTCTTCTCATGTACCATTTTTCATAAGCACACTCCTCAAACCCACTCGGTATGTGTCACAATACACCATAAAACCCTTTGTAACCTCCGATAAGGTCAACACCAAAGAGAAAGTAAGATTATCTTTAAACAATTGGAAGCGCTTTTCACATGCCTCCGACCACTCAAACTTTCTACTCTTTTGGGTCAAAGTAGTCAAAGGAGACGCAATGGAAACGAAATCATCCACGAACATCCGATAGTAGCCCACTTAAAACCCAAGAAACTCCTAATGTCAGTCGGAGTCAATGGTCTAGGCCAATTTTTCACCGCTTCCGTTTTCTTTGGGTCTACTTCAACTCCTTCACTAGAAATGATGTGTTCAAGAAAATTAACCGATCTCAACCAAAACTCACACTTACTATATTTCTCATACAATTGATGTTCTTTAAGGGTTTGCAACACTACCCTCAAAAGACCCATATGATCATCTTCATTCTTTGAGTATACCAATATATCGTCAATGAAGACAATGACAAACGAATCTAGGAAATTTCAAAATACTCTATTAATTATGTCCTTAAATGCCACCGGAGCATTAGTGCGACCGAAAGACATGACCGAGAACTCATAATGCCCATACCTAGTCCGAAAGGCCATCTTTGGTACATCCTCCCCTCTCACCTTGAGTTGATGATACCCCGACCTCAAGTCTATCTCCTTTGAGTTTGTCAAATAAATCATCGGTCCGAGGGATAGAGTACCTATTCTGAATTATGATCTTGTTGAATTGGCGGTAGTCAATACACATTCTCAAAGACCAATCCTTCTTTTTGACAAATAAACACCGTAGCACCCCATGGAGATATACTAGGTCTTATAAAGCCTTTGTCAAGAAAATCAATGAGTTTAGCCTGCAACTCTTTCAATTCGGCCGGAGCCATACGATATGGAGGGATTCAAATGGGATTTGTTTCTGGCAGCAAATCGATACCAAATTTAATTTCTCGTTCGGGTGGAATAACAGAAAGGTCGTTAGGAAAAACCTACGGAAATTTACTCACTACGGGGACCGACTCAATAGGAGGAATTTCGAAATCCAAATCTTGGACTCTTACTATATGATAGAGACAAACCCTTTGAAATCATATTACATGCTTTTAGACAAGATATGATGCGACATCTAGGAATAGAATTTCCCCCCTTCCACTCAATAACGGGTTCATTTGGGCATTTAAACCTCACCACTCTTGTCCTTTAATCAATGTATGCAAAACATGCATGCAACCAATCCATACCCAATATAATATCAAAGTCAAGCATATCGAGTTCTACTATATCAACATAATATATTCTATTGGGCAATGAAATAGGACAGTTTCGATAGACTCTCCCACCGGAGTAGATACAAAAAAAGGTTCATGCAAAATATTGGGTAAAACATCAAACTTTTTAGATACTAGTGGTGTAACAAAAGACAAAGTTGCACCCGGTCAAGTAAAGCATACACATCACGAGTAAAGCTTTTTAACATACTGGTCACCACATCGGGAGAGGTCTGTTGCTCACCCCTAGAGCGGAGAGCATAGAAACGGTTCTTCTTGGGAGCATCACTAGAACCACTTGCTTGAGCTTCGCCACTACCTTTGTCAGGACTCTTCAAGTTTGGACAATATCTCATTTTGTGACCACTCTTGCCACAACTAAATCAATTATCCGTCCCCTAAAGGCACTCACCATAGTGAATTTTATCACACTTTCCAGAAGTTGGCTTCTCCTTTAGTGAATTAGAACCTTTTCCCTTCTTAAATTTAGGGTTAGACACCCTATCACCCCTAGCACTTGGGAATTTGGTAGGAAATTAATTTGAACCTCGCTTCTTAAATTTAGGCTTATCTTGTATTTTCAAGCCTATTCTTTCAGGAGCCTCCAACAAATGACCTAGCCCTCTTAGAATCTCTACTTTTTCTCTTAGATCTTTCCTCCTCAACCCTTATTGCGTAGACCATAAGACGGGAAATGTTCATGTTTTCATGTAGCATGGCCGATTGGTACTCCTCTCGTAAGTCCTCCAACATCCCCGTCACAAAACGGCTTATTTCGTCTCTAGTATCGAAGACTAAGGAAGGAACATGTTTGGACAACTTAACAAATTCCAAAGAATACTGATGAACATGCCTCCCTCCTTGGCGAAGATTGATGAACTCCATCACCCTCTCCTCCCTCATCTCTCTAGGGAAGAACCGATCTAGAAACGCTGCTTTGAAGACCTCCCAAGTTACCGGACCACCCCTCAACGTCCTATTGTCCCTCCAATGCACATACCAAGTTTGGTCCACATCCTTGAGTTGATATGAGGCCACTCGTCCTTCTCACTTGAAGTCACCCCCATAGCGTATAGCACTTTGTAGACCTCATCAAGGAATTCTTCAGGGTCTTCATCAAATTTAGACCCATAAAAAGTAGTAGGGTTCATCCGAGTGAAGTCTCTTTGACGGGAAGTCATAGTAGTGACTTGTTGATGCAACGAAGGGCAACATCCTGGTTGGCTGGAGCCGTCATAACTTGGGATTGAACCGTTGTGGCTTGTGCTTGGGTAGTCATAGCTTGGGACATTTGAGAAAGAATATCCCTCATCTTCGCCTCCATCATAGGTGAAGGGTTAGCCGGGGCTTGATCAACATTAGCATTCTGCTCAAGTGGAGGAACTTGCTCACCATGGGGAGGAGCTCCCACATTAGCAACTTCCTTCTCAAGTCTTCGAACTGCATTCCTTCGAGTTTTCATGCTTCCTATAATCACAACAATATGATTAGATGCAAAAGCACAACATAAGTATACTCTATTGGCACGATATAAGATTTCCAAGAAAGAGAGTGATTCCTAAGCATCATATAGGTTCCTACTCGTAAGCATGGCACACTTCACAATTATGAATACAAACCTACATAGACGTGGTAGGGAGAGACATGACTCAACAATATTCAACCTCATGCTCTGATACAAAGTATTTCACATTCGGATTTACCCCCTAAATGTAATAGGCGGCGGCGGCCTCTTCGAGGACTAAGACTAGCCTCTTAGTTCATGTCATTACATTCATAGGTCAAATTTTGCGGAAAAATTAAAAGTTTTACTTTCTCTACTCGGAGATTTGCATAGACCTCTACAAACACCTAACATATATTCATATTGAGTATACATAGACCCTTCATATAGGGAGGTTAATCAACCTCGCAACATAGTCACGACATTTCAATTCAACATAATGCCACTCTATAATCTTAATATAAGGCATACTCCAATGTAATATCATAGCTTAACAACAATTAATCACAATTGGAAGTAAAGATAAGACTTACTAAGTCTTTCTCATAGTCTATTATCAAGGTCTTACCATCAACCCATGACTCAACCCAACTTGGTGAGTAACATCATAACACAATGATAATCAATAGAATAACAAGGTCAATTTCATCTCTATAACACAATTCATCTTTAGATCACAACTTGAGAGAAGATACATAAGCTAATTTCACATTATAATCCATAACCTAAATTAAATCTCAAGAACTAGCATGATAGTCCTATAGTTCATCTTAATTCAACCATAATAGCACCATAGGATAGTAATCTAATCAACAACCAGCTCAATTGAATGATCAATATACAATCGTAAGTCAAGATCACTACCTAGGGTTAGGGATAAAGGATCATGTTCTTCAATTTGACCAAACTATAAACAATTATTATAAACAAGTTGAATTAGATGTAAATCTATTCAATATAACCCTAAGAAATCACAAACAACTCAATCCATAACTTCAATTTCGTAATTGAATTAAACCCATAAGAAAACTCAACTTTTTGAAATACATTTTGAAGGAATTCTTTGAGAAAAGTATCTCAAATGTGAATACAACCCATACCTTAATGTTTCTCAATAATTTGATGAAGAATCCACCATTTTCCAGCCTCCAAACCCTAGTTCTTGCTAGCCTTCAATGTTGAGTTCTTGTAGAGAAAGGAATAATAGAAAAGGAAGAGAGTTTATTTTGAGAGTAAGCTTTAGGTTTATGAGGGTTAAGGGTATTTATAGAGGGGCTTAATAAAGTTAATTAGTTTTCCTTTAATCACTTTCTAACCACTAAACCATTTAATTATTTAAATGAAATCATTAAAATCCATCAATGAAATTCGACCCTCACTGACGAGACCCTGTCGACGGTCCGTCGGTGGATCGACGGACAGCCCCCTCCCCCCTCCTTCCTACACTTTCGTCATCTCTATCAGAGACTTTGAAGGAGAGGCTTCCTCCAATTTTTCTTAGTATGGGATGATGGTGGCCTCGACACCCCGTCGAGCCCATGACGCCCAATTGTCCCCATCCGCCGAGTGTAACAGTAGCTAGGTATACAAGGGCCTTCAAAATCTTTCTAAGTGAGGAAAGACGGGGGCCTTTGATGCCTCATTGGTTCACTTACGGACCGCCCGTCGATGCACACTACCAGTCAGTTCTGCATCAAAATGCAGGGGTTCTCCTCGAGAGCCCTGGGTTGGTCCTTGGGGAGTTGTAGCTAGACGTTTTAATCATGAAACCACTCCAAACACCCATTAGCTACCTTTCAACTACTTCTGTACATTTCCGACTTCTAAAAGTTAGTAAAAAGGCTAAGTCACACTAACACCTCTTTAAAAAAACTTCCCGGACGTCTTTGGATATTTGGTTCTTAAACCTTCTAAATGACGTATATTCTCTAAAATGGATTTAGAAACAGTGTTAAGACTTTATGACACCTATGTTAGGCTTTTTCATGAGTCTTGGATTTATTTCAAGGTGATACAATCCATTCCATACAACAAATAACCAAGAATAAAATATCAACTTCACATAGTCAAGAGATTCACAACACAACACGAAACTAGAAAACAATTCTATAACTCACTATGCTACAAACTCACATTCTTCATTCCAAATAGTAAAAAATCATTTTATACGTAATATTGTACTCATATACATTAGTTCTAACCACATTAAAATATTTTTAGGCAAACGAATCAATTAGTCATTTTCTGAAAAATATGGCAGCATGCAGTTTTTTATGCAACAATGAATTTTTTTTTAACAATTTTTTCCAAAAATACACATTTTAATTAATTCATGATATGAACATGCTATTATGCAAAGTAACATCATATAAACACATCTTACAACATAATCATGGCTTCATAAAACACAAAATTCAAGAAGTTAATGAAATTCAATTTCAACCAAACTCCTAAACATCATGCACAAGCAACAATTTCAAGGACTTCTATCCCATCTACAAACCATACTCCCCCCACTTAGAAGGAACTCATATCTTAACAAAATAAAGAGAACTTATCATCATCATCATCACTCTCCTTCTCATCCGGCTTCTCCACCCTATAACGGAGTGCATAAAAATGCCTCTTTGTTGAAGCATCATCTTTTGGAACACTATGAGCAACTTGCTTGCCCCCTCTTCCTCTAGAAGCAATCATAGGAAAATCTCTCATTTTGTGCCCATATTTACCACAACAAAAGCAACTCCCGGTACCCAATAAACACTCACCATAATGTTTCTTTCCACAATTTGCACAAGTAAGCTTGCCATCCTTGGAACCACCTCCTTTCTCAACCTTAAACTTAGCACTCCTAGATTCTCCTTGAGATTGAACCTTCTTCTTAAACCTAGTTTGCTCTTGATCACTAGCACCACTCCTTTTCAAACTTCTATCTATCCTCCTAAGCTTAGACTCTTCAATTGATTGTGCATACACCATGAGTTTAGCTAGGGTAATACCATCATGCAACATAGATATACGACACTCTTCCACCTCTAAGTCAGCTACCCCCGTCATAAAACAACTAATTTCATATCTTGGATTGGACACAACAGAAGGGGCATACCTAGACAAAGTTGAGAATTTCAAAGAGTACTCCGCAACACTCATATTGCCTTGCTTGAGATTGATAAACTCCTCCACCTTAATTTCTCTCCTCTCTCCGGCAAAGTACATACAAAGAAAAGCTTCCTTAAATTCTTCCCACTCAATAGGACCTCATCCTTCCAGCCTATTATTCTTCCATTGAGTGTCCCAAATTTGAGAAACGTCTCTCAATCGGTATGAAGCCAACTCCGCCTTCTCCCTAGATGTAATCCCCATAGCACTCAAAACTTTGTACACTCAATCAAGAAACTCTTGGGTATCCTTATTTACCGTAGAGCCAAGAAAGATAGGTGGATTCGTCATCACAAAATCTCTCAACCTTGATGTCATAGTGATCTCCACAACCCTAGGCATCATATTCAAATTAGCTTGCATAGTCACGTATTTGGATATAGTAATCAAAGCCTCTCTAATCTCCCTATTAGACATCTCCAGAACCTCAATGCCTCCTTCCACATTAGGAATGATATCACCTTGGGGAAGAACTTGGGAATCTTGAGCACCTTGAACTCCTTGCCCACCATGAGGAACTTGCTCAACTTGAGGGGGAACCTCCTCATTCACCCTCTCCTCGTCCAACCTTCTAGCGGCCATCCTTCTAGTATTAATCTCCTAGAAAACACAAGGAAACTCATAAGAAGGATAATCATAACATTTACTCTACCTCACGACATAGGAGTAGAAATGAAGGGAAACTCTATCGTCCTATAGCCTCTCGCCCATAGATGTGTCGCGACTCACACCGATGGTCAAGACTCTACTAGATGTGACTTGATGAGACTTTTTGATTCCTAATACTACTTTCACCATCATATGCTTTGATACTAAGATTGTCACATCCTACGACCACACCCTAGAAGTTAGAGTACAATATTGTATTGTAACCGGCGTCGTCGACCTCTTGGAGGTCTAAGACAAGCCCTTTCATATCATTCATTGCATATACATAGTGAAAAGTAGTGCAGAATTAAATATTTTCACAAAACATAATATAGTCTTCAAAATCTCATTCATATAACAGTAATAGGAAATACTAAGTCTCAATTTCATCATCTTAAGACACAAGAGTACTTGGGACGCGGCTCATACTTTAAAATATAAATATAGAAATACTTGGTCTATTACAATACTTTGAATGAAAACATAAAAGACATGTATGCCCTTGAGTCAATTGAGGACATACTTCAACTTCTCTTGAACGATTTTCTATGTCCAAGTCTTCATTTCTGAAAACTCCTCGCCTACCAAGAACAATATAGATAGATAAAAGCATGGAGTTAGTACAACCACATGTACTAAGTATGGCTAATTCATAAAAATTATGAAAACGAACTTTATTGGAAATATGCATCTTTTCATTTAAAAATCATATTGTAATGATAGTAACATCACAAATCAATTTATAAACACATAAGATACTTATAGCATGTAATTTCCTCACTTAAAGTCATCCTAATATTCACTTAAGTCACACAAATTGAGACTGCTCATACAACCTCTCTAGATGTGCCTAAACGACCCTTAAGATTACCTTTAATGATTCACATACATACATTACAAAGCAATCATAAACATCAAAGTAAGATTCTGCTACCAAAGGTGAACTCTAAGTCTCACTTAAGTGAGTTGTGAAGCGACCGCCTATACAATCCCTTATACACACACTTAAGAGATCCTATAGACTCCCTAAGATAAAATCATGCTCACATAAATCACCAACACATTGATGATATGAGATTCTCTTCCCAAAGGGCTATCAAAAGACCTACTTAAGTAAATCAAGAAGATAACGTCGATAGTGACCTCTTCAAGATTACCTAAATAGTCCTTAAGACTACCTAAGGCTTATATCATGTCCACAAAATCAATCAACTTCCCTAAATATATTCATCCTCAAGATTTCCAAAGATAAAACATGAAGAGATCATCCCTTATGCCCTCTCCACACTTTAGCTAAGGAATCCTAAAGTCACTTTATTAGGTACTCATTTATTTACATACTCTTTAACATTAGTCATTAGTTCATTAGTTTATTAAAACTCATACATAACATAAAGGACATCCAAATAATGGTCTTGGACAAGACCTAGGAACTCCGCATAACATCATCAAAGTCTATTGTGCAATGTCTAGATAGTGCTCCATACCACAACCTAAACTCCATAGACTCCTCAAATGCTAATAGGTATTCTATATGATGAGAATAGAAAATAACCGACATAGACCATGATAGCAAGACATGGAATCCGGAGTTCTATCCTTTTCCGATGAGGTTGTTCTACTTGCCAATGGTAGAACTTAGACACATCCCATGTAGGAACATTATTAAGGAATATGAATGGAATACTTTGTATTCTAGTCTCATACTTAACTAGAACTACTTTCCCTTACCATACTCATTCGGTGCTAGCCTTCGTTCTCATAGAGTAATTCATTCATTAGGTTCATATTAAAGGGTTCCTTAACAAGTTCATAACCCAATCACATTTACCCTACCAAGGAAGGTCCACTAGGGCTACCTCACAATGGCGACAAGAGAATCATGATGACTTTCCTAAGGATTAATATGATGTCGTTCCAGCCAACTAACCTTAAGTCCATGATTCTTTTACTTTGAAGGATACAATTACGGCTTACACTTCACTCAATCTTAACCTAACCCTTAAGTCAAGGTTTGCACATAAGAGACTCTCATAACATCATTTAAAGTCACATGTCATTCATACATTCAAGACTAAGAGCTCTAACACCCTAAATAAGGACATCGCATATTCATAATCATATAAACATCTAGCAAGATATACAAGTAAATCAAGAAAAGACATATACTTCACTTTTAACACATAATACAAATCATTCTAGAAACATCTCTAAAACAACTTAACATATTCAAGTAATTATATATGTCATCATAACATCATTAATATACTCTACATAGACTCATAAAGTGAATTAGGAATAACCAAGACTTCACCTAACACTATAATCATGATGTCAAAGTCATAGTCTACCATGATCACTTAAGGCAACATAAGTAGAAGAATACATATATGACTATATAACTTCACATATAGATAGATAATGTCATGCTTCACATAATAAAACTACATAAATAGCCACATTTCTTCAAGTAGTTTCCAATAAGTCCATGCTCATAATATTGCATAAAGTAACGCCGACAAGGCCACATCAGTTGCAAGTAAAACACATAACACCGCCACAATAAGTGGACCATACCAATAACAATAAAATCTAAGTATAATTATATATCAAATTAAATAAATACGGGAAGCATACCTTCATTCCCTTATTAACACTTCAATTTAATTGTAAATCGTCCACTTCAGCATCACAAGGCCCTTACCCAAGGCCATAACCAACAATTCAAGCAATAATCATAAAATCCAATGAAATCTCTATAAATTCAATCTAGGTTTAACAATATAGGATCAATTATTTAACAATTGATTACAATTCTTATATCATTAGAAAGCCCATAAGAAAATACATAACAATTCATCAATATTAGCATAATATCAAGTAACTTACATTATAGTCAAAACTAGGGTTCATCCAAATTCATGGGTTCATAGGTAATTTATATTGAAATCATCAATACAATATCAATTATATCATAATTCAATGTTTAGAAATCATTTGTGCAAGAACCCATGGTAGAATCATGAAATTGGACAATTCACTTTAGAAAACTTCAAAATACATGTTAAGAATTGGGCTCCTTGATGAAATGAGTTTCAGGGATCAAAATTCATAAATCAAGGATGATAATTCTTCACTTTGATAAAGAATTTTGACACAAAAACCCCTCCCCAAGCTGCCTCTTCAAGTTGGACTTAAATGGAGGTTTTGGAATATTTTGTAAGAATTTTGGGTTTATGATTTTGAAGAATGAGGTCTTCTATGTGATTACCCTTTATATACTTAATTAAAACAGCCAAATAACCCTTAATAAACCTTCTATGACTTAATTTAGAAGTGGAGTGAATTGCTAACTTGGCAGCAGCACCTGCATAGGAACAGGCTGTGCGATGCCTGCCCTTGACGGGCCGTCACAGCCCTCCGTCATTGCATACAATGGCTGGACAAGCTTCCTATCCCTCCCATGGTTAAGTCCCCATCGATGACATCCTTTGGCGAGGCATCACAGCCACGACTGTCCGTCGACTTCTCCGTCTACTTCTCCGTCATTTGGGGTCTACATGGGACTGACATTCCAACAGCTTTGGGTACTTCCTCAAGGACCCTTATATGGTCCTTGGGGATAATTTCTCGGACGTTTTCAACCCAAATATGATCGTCTATAAGTTTAAAAACTCTCACATGAATTTCATCCAAAATTAACATGCAATTTTGACGAAACTCATCTAGACGTACAAGATCGACTTAAAGTATATCTTTCGAACGTCATTGACGTTCTTGGTCGTTTGACATCCAAACTTCACAAAACTTTAACCACTGACTGTAAATAATATATTAACTCTATTAAGAACCTTAAAATATCATGAAACACACATAAACACATAGAACCTCATTTTAGACATTTAGGTGACTTAGTCGTCAAACGTCTTAGTCGTCCCATGACGTTTGACTTCCAACACTTCTAATACTTTAGCTATTGCCTCTATACCATATATTAGACATATTTAGGAAATTATAACATCAATACCAACATGTTAGGATCTAGTTAACCTATGTAATCTACGGGGTCTTACATGACTATGGTCTATGAATTCTTACATCATCCCCTAACTCCGGTTTCAGCCCAGTCAAAAATACACTGATGGCATGATTGGGATCTAATGTCAAAATATTGGAGCTATAATCAGCTTACTAGGGCATTTGTTGCTTGGAGGACATCTTAACTGCAACCAAGATCAACATTATGATGTTTGTTACCATGCAATGCCCTGGTGATTTTAATAGAGTTGATATTGTGTCTAATTATATGTAGAGAACCTTATTGCATTTTGGTAATTTTAAATGACATAATCAATTACGTTTGTTATAGTGTTCCCTCTCTAACTTTTAAACCTTTTAGATGAAATGGTTCACACAATTCAATATGTAATCAAAGTGTGTCCATGTTCTTTATTTAATTGCTACCTGTCTAAAAATATTTCGGACATGCTTGGCCTTAAGATCCTGGGAAACACTTAAAAAGGGATTCTAAAGACATAAGGCCACCAAAGGGTGTGACATAACAACTAATGAAGTGGGTATTAATTATGGAAACCTGGGTTCAAGTACCAGCGGTGTGTTTCCGTCTATCTAAGCCTTGATAGATACAATACCTGTGTTGGTGAGAAGTATCAAGTAACCAGTGAAAGAAGCAAATGCAGGTTATGAAAACCTGAAATTTATTTTTTATTACATTAGTATTTCATTAAGACATTATGTGTTTTTACTTGCAGTACATCGAGATCTTAGTGACACTGTTGGTTCCATTCAGCCATTTGCACTTCAAAGGACAATATTAGATAGAATATTCAGCACAGGTCGTGCACAACTCTCAGATTTTGTATTAAATGAAAATAATCCACTTGAATATGCAAGGCTAGCCTAATTGAGACAGATATTTGATGAAGGACAGAGCCTTCAACTCCAGTTCCCTGCTGAGGATCTTGGTTTCAGGCTGCGTATGTACTTTTATTCATGTTAATTGTTTAAGTTGATGTTTCAATATTATTGTCTAATTCATGGCTCCTATAAATGCTTGATGTTGGCTCAACTTTGAATAGAACTCAAAAAAGTCATTTATGCCAGATGATTGTTTCTATCTTAACTATCATCATCGTGTTGGAAGTACTTGTTTTCATCACTACTCTAATTTCGAGAACTTTACATTAGGTATCGGAAAGGAGCATTTGTGTCTGAAGATGATAGTGTGCTGAATGCATAAAGCACCAACAGGACGAAGAAGGGATTATATTCCTTTCTCTGATCCTAGATTAAAGCTCCCTCATATGAATGTTAAATTTCTTTCTATCCTATCAAGCAAGGTATGGACTCTTTCAAGGGAACATTCCCTTTGTAGGAGCCACACTTTGTTAGATCATGGCCTTGTTCGTTCATCTATTGACACGGGTGGAGAAGCCAAATAATTGAATCAAAAGAGGATTTTCTTATTTATCTCTAGCCTCGTTGTTAGATTGCAATATTCAGACGTGCAGCCATCTTATTTCAAGCCTCCATTACTATTTCTTTTCTAACAGAATACAATCTTACGCAGGAAATAATATCCTCTACTCTAGACCTTGTATATGTAGATAAGATTGAGATTGTCCATATAATAACACGCATTCAAGGAATCGTACTGTCTGGCTCGAGCTGCACTAGAGGTCGCCAGCAAATTTAAACTCCCTTTAAAGGTTTGTGTAATGTGCACAAACCGTAGTAGTGATGGAGCTGGATGAATTGAGGCTTCATTGATACCTTGGAGATCTTTTGTAGAAGTTATTGAAGTAGCATACATGAATCATTTGAATCTAACTATTGCAATAACTAGTTGAAATTGTAGTCTTTAACCCATTTAAATAGTTGGAATTCTTTTCGTGTTTGTTACTTTGATTTTTGTTTTATTTCACCCATTTGCATTGGAAAAAAAAATTTAGAAATATTAAATTTGAAAACAATGGAATTGATAGAATGTTTGGTACACATTTTCTAGCTATAACCAAAAATTGAACAACTATAAGGAAATTCGTTAGAAATCTTACCAATTAATCGAACATTTTATTACTAATACTTGAAGTTATCATCCTAAAATTGAGAACTCACAAGGTTCAAATTCTGATCTTTACAAGTATTTCATATATACAGACTATTTATTCAAGTTAACTATACGTAATCATATGATGTTATCATGGTGAAACAAAAAGGTTTATTATTCTATTACGTTGGTATTCAAATAATAACTTATTTCAACATAATCTTAAGTGTTATGTATAGGGGTGTTCACGGGTTGGTTTTGATACGTTTTTGAATAAATTAAAATCAAATCAACTTAAGCGGTTTTAAAATTATCAAAATTAAACTAAATCAACTATAATATATATTTATCGGTTTGGTTGTTATACGTTTTGAATCGATTTGGGTTCGCTATTCAGTTATTAAACATAGAAAAAAATTAAAGAAACAATTCATTCAGAACGTGAAAAATGTGACAAAAACTCATTTAAAACGAAAACTATTAGAATGATTGACATTAGAGAGCTTTCAATCATTTAATTTACTTTGAATAAAAATTTAAAATTTATTATTTTGTCCTAGAAGAAAGAGAAAGTGATATTTTCAATCTTATAGAGAATTGTCATAGACATACTCATATACATAAAACCAATACGATAAATATTTTCACCTTGGGCATTTTATCTTTCATAAGTAAACTATAAATAAATTTTGATGAAAATACATATAATATCTTTAAAATTATTTTAACAATAATATATTAGGATGTATATTAATAAAATATATGTATATAACTTGTCTGCTCGGTTCAGTTATTTCTTCAATTTTTTAGAACAAAATCATAATCAATCCGTATACTATCGGTATTTGAAAATCTAAAACCAAACCACACCTAATCCATATAAAATCGATTTATTTAATCAATTTGGTTCAATTTTTTTTTACTTAGATCGATTTTTATTTAAACCGTGAACACCCCTAGTTATGTACCATGAAAGTTTTTTTACTAGAAATGTAGCGAATCAAATTAGAGAGTATATGCATCTCTCTCGTTAAATTATATATTTAATTATTTTTTACCACCTCAAAAATTTCATAAATATATGGAATATTCATAAAGAGATCATGAAGACATCAAATATTGTGTTTCTTAAAGAAATCTTGAATATCACATGAACTCTTGGGTACTTATCAAGATCAAGATTTCAAATATCAGAGAGTAAGATATGCCAAAGTGTTCTTGATAATCAAATACTTCAAGAAGATCCACAAATACTTTCATGGAGATAAAGTTCAAATCATTATTGTTTGAGAAATATGTACTAATGACCTCCGAATCAAGAAGAAATCAAATCATTCTAGTCCGAGAAACATCCCACTAACGGCCGTCGAATCAAGAAATAAGCAAATGACAAACGATATTTATGAATAAAACTATATATCTTCATAAATAAAATAAAATAAATATTGTTCTTTATTTTATGTTAATTAATTCTACTAAGCTTATTTACATTTATCTATTCAGGGTTTCAATTTGTCTTTATATTATCATTGTTTATCCCAGAAGCGGATCCAGAATTGTTGTTAATAGGAGTCAATAATTTTAATTAAAAATATAATTAGGAGGCTAGTATAACTAAAACTACAACCTCAAGAACTTTCACAACCCTTTAACCTTTGACTAAATATTTAATTTAGGTCAAGAGGTGTCAATCCTCATATATGTATTTATTATATTACAATTGGACTTCTATATACAATGTAATTTTCCGACGAAGGAGGGTTAGTTGAGACCCCTTGGGTGAAGGTGGGTACACCCCTGGTTTATCCTATTTTATGCGATGTATTTTGCATAATATTTTTACTAAAATTAAGGACAAAAATTACATAATTGAAACATAGTTTAAAATAATAATAAATACTAATGTGATTATAAATCATTTTATTAAGAAAATAAAATATGATACCAACAATGGATTTATGTACTAAGTTAATCTATATATCTAATGAGTTAACAATAAATTAAACATGATTATTTTTCTCAACCGCACCATAACATTATGACAATAAGATAGGAAGATAGAAGCAAGGCAAGAGCACCCACGATATGCATAAACTTTTGATAAGGATTAAGTGAATCGGAGCTCTCACAATCATCAAAAAAAATCTGAGCTCTTACAATCATTGATCACCTTTTCTTTTGAATTGTTATCTTTATCATAAACAATATGAGAATTCGTAACAATAACTGTTACTATTATTATTATTATTAGGTTCTGATGGTGATAAGAGTAATAGTTTTCCAGAGAGGGTGGTGGAAGGGAAAGTTAGTAGTAATATTATTACTAGTAGTCTAACAAGACAAGAGGGAAATAGTTGTTTTGTCATTAATTATTTCGTTTTTGTTGCACAATTGCTAATGTTCTAATGAAAATATTCATTATTTCACATGTATATATAATATCTAGAGGCTTTACATTGTTTGTGTTGGATAAGAATTTCCCTTTTCTTTTTTTCTTTTTTTCTTTTGATTTGTTTATTATTATTTATATCCCATAATGACTATTGAATGCATATTAATCAATTAATTAATTAATCATTAATTTTTTTCAAGAAATATTAGAAGAAAAAGTCATTTATAGGTGAGAGTTAATTAGTTATTTAATTTAGTTTGAATCGTTGAAATTATGGATCTTTTTACCCGAGTAATTTAAATAAAAATAGTGAGGAAAAAGAAAAAAAAATTGAAAATTGATTAAAAAGATTTAATATTACTGAAGCATGATATCTATTAATATAAACCTAAATTATTTATAAAAAATAGATAAAAATCAAACCTAATATGTTTTTAATAAGATTTAAGTTGGAATACATTAGTTTTCTTTAAAAAGAAGGGATAATGCACAAGTACCCCCTCAACCTATACCCAAAATCTCAGAGACACACTTATACTATACAAAGGTCATATTACCCCCCTGAACTTAGTTTATTAATAATATTCTACCCCTTTTCGACTTACGTGGCACTATCTTGTGGGCCCAACACTCGTTGACTTTTTCTTTCAAACTAGTGCCATGTAGGCCTAAATGTGGTACAAAATTACTTATAAAATAAGTTTAGGGAGGTTATAGGACCTTAGTATAGTACAAGTGTGTCTCTGGGATTTCGGGCATAGGTTGAGGGGGTACTTGTGCATTTTTTCTAAAAAGAAACTAGGTAATTTGTCCGCGTTTCGCGCGGTCATAAATAATAATTTAATTGAACTTGCAAATAATTTTTTTCTAATATCCATACATTAAAAATACTTAAAAATAGGTTCTTAAAAAATAATAGCAATATTCCAATATGAGTTTAATTATTTATCGTTATTTTATAAATCAAGAACCTCTACTGAACGAATAAATCACTAAATAATAAATTATTGGTTCTTTAATGAACATTAAAAGGAAAATAAAGAAGAAAATAAGTATATATATAAGTATATATATTTATATATATATATATATATATATATATATATATATATATATATATATATATCTACAGCACTCCCTAATAAAAGAAAAATTTAAGTTGCATAGATTATAAAATTGTGATATATGTTAAAGGAGAAAATTCAACACTATTAACATATTTTTCAAAAAATAAAATTACGCTTAAACATGAGAGCAATTATAATTTTTGAACTTGTATAATTAATTTCTTCAATTGATAAGTGAAAAATTTCATATATATGTGAAATAGATAACATACAAGGTTATGTATAGTATTTTTAAGTTATAGATTTTAATATAAAATATGAACCCATGAATTCTTGGAACTGTGTACAATAATTATTTTGTGCACAATGAATATACGTACAATATGTGTATATGCTAAACCTAATCAGCGACAATAACTTTATAGAAACATAAACAATAGAATTAAAAAAATGTACTCACAAAAATAATTAATATCATAAGCATAAAATTTTGAGTGTAAAAAAATACACCAGAATATGTAAAGATAGAATGAAATAAAAAGAAAAAAAAATCGAGTCTACTTAATGCACAATGTCCCCTTTAAGAAAAGCATAGCCCTCCAATACAAGATGTGTAAAGAATTACATCCTCTCATGAAGGATGATTGGATTCACCAACTTATTAATGCAAAAACAGTGGTGTTTGTAAGTTACTCAATAGAAGCAATGTACAGGAATATTTGATTTTGCGCATGTAGAAGAAAAAGATCAGAATTTTGGTTGATTAGAATGAGAGGAAATCCCACTACCTATAGACACTAAAGGGTAGTGTGAACAAATATTTATTGTGTTTTATCACAAAGGTTACAACTATTTGAAAAAGTTACAACTCTTTGGAAAGTTCACAACCTTTCATAAAAGTCGCAACTCTACATTAAAGTCGCAACTTTTCATGAAAGTCACAACTTTTCATAAAAGTCACAACTCTTCAATAAATTCATAACTTTTCATAAATGTCACAACTTTAAACAAAAGTCGCAACTTTTCATAAAAATCACATCTTTTTATTAAAGAGGAAGCCTAGTTTTGGAAATAAAAAAATCAAAAGGAAATTCTTGCTTTTGGTGGCACCAAGTAGGCGGGCCTATGGTTCTCTTTTATATAAATATATGATATATGATACAAAAAATTTTAGTTGCTAATTTATAAATGGCTATACCGGCTAAATTAATTCTCCAAAGCACCGACCCAATGCCACCGCCCTCTGAAATACACCTGACATAAACAGTGTTTGATTGTTGATCATGATATGGGCAACTATTGGTATGATCATGATGATTGGATATATGTGTAGTTATTCATCCCTGTTTGTTTCGGCTTTAATTCTCTTTCTTCTTTTTTTTAATGATTTTGTTGGTATCTTGAGGGTATAGGGAGTGTATGATTGTTGATTATTGTTGATCAAGATACTAGGTAATTATGGTTGATCATAATACTGGGTAGTTATTGTTTGATCAACATATTGGATAACTATTGGTATGATCAAGACAATTGGTAGCTATTATAGTTTAATCGAGATATGGATAGTTATTCTTCCCTATTCGTTTTTGCTTTAGTTCGTTTTATAATAATTTGGTTGATTAAGATACTGGGTAATTATTTGTTGATAATAATACTGGGTAATAGTTATGGACCTTTTAGTGTCTTGGGAGTTCTGGACCTTTTAGTGTGATTCAGTTTGCAATTAGTTCTGTTTTTTTTTGTGGCTAATTTATTGATATTGATTCGTTTGCAATTAGTTCTGTTTATTTGCTAATTTATTAATTAATTATTTTTGTTTCTTTGATCAGATATGTTTTCTTTGTTGATTCTGGTGTCTTTTGTGGTGCTATGGACACCAGATGATAGTGCTGTAAACTGCCCCTCTAGTACTTATCTTCTAACCATTTTCGCTTGGCTATTACGCCAAATTGTTTTTCGTATATGGATACAGTAACAGAGGATTAGTTTGGGAACTTCTAAGGCTTCTCCGGTATGCATCCATGTGCACCACATGGTGATGGATATTGTTAGGTTCTCTTGCATCTCTAGTGCTTTCATAGGTATATGCATTTTTTCAGCACATAGTTGGTCCCTTCTTTTGTGCTTGCAGTTGGATTTTACCGAGCAGTGAATTATTATCTTCATGGAGGAGGCTTTGTTTGGCCATTCGTGTTGAGGTTTAATGAGTATTGAGATACTCAATAGTCAGTATGTTTCCAAATAAGAGTGGTCCCTCCTCTCTTTGTCAAAAATTATTATTGTACGGAGCTTGCCAACTACAATAGTTCCTTTGCACTCACGTGTGTTGTATTTTGCTGCTCTTTCGCGTTATTAGTCTTGATGCATATGTTCTTCCATGATCCAGTTGATGAGAGTCTTGGTGGTTGATGTATATATGGTCTTATTGATACCTGATAAATACTCGAAGGTCAATTCTTGATCTATTCCCAGTCAAGTGGTTCCTTGTAAGACCCTCTCTTTTGATGTTCTCTCTGCTCTAACTTCTCTGCTTCCTTTTTCTTGCATCACCCTAGCTTGGTTTCGTTTGTTCGATGGATAAAATTTGGGACGACTTAACTTAATTTTAAAGGTTGATGCCTAGTGTCTGGTCTTGCCCTCGTTGTTTCCTTGCAACATTTGTGGTTGCACTAAAATTTGAATATCATTAGGCTTTGATATAGGGGTTTTCCAATCTTTTTTCTTTGTCATTGTTGTGATTGAATTGCATTTTGAATATTATCAGGCTTCAAGAGAGGGTTTTTTCAGTCTTGTCTATGGTACTTTCTTGTGGGTTTCGTCACCTATGCACGAAACTTTTCCCTTCATTCCCTTGCTTGAAGCCATTGGGTCTTACAAAGCAGTGATTTTCTTTTCATGGAGGTACCTTATTTATTCGTATGTGTTGAGGTCTTGTTAACCAACATGTGTTCCTTTGCCTCTTTTTGGCCTTTTTGTTGCTTGTATTGCAATCTGGATGTTTTCTGGGCTTTGACAAAAGTGGGTTTCAGTCTCATCTATGACATCTCTAGTGATTACTTAGGTTGTTTGGGGTTTGTCAGGTTTTCTCTGAACTGCTCCCTTCTTTTGGTTCTGGGAATTCTTTTTTCGCAGAGCGGCCGTGTTCTGCTGTCCCGAAGTTTAGTCCTGACGCTTATGTTTTGGATTATCTAATTGATGAGGTCTTCTATGGCTATGGACGCTTGATAAGTACTCGGCCAATTCTGTATCTAATTTGATAGTGGTGTAAAATACTTATTTACTTTTATTCTCTAGCTACTTAGTTATCTTCTCTGCTTCAATATGTTTTTCGTTATCACATTGGTTTTTTTTTGTTGAGTGGATGAGTAGTAGACCAAGTGATGACACTGTTATGGACCTTCAAAATTTGGAAATTTCAAAGCTTGGTTTACCAACATGTGATCCTCTGCCACCTTTTGGTCTTTTGGGTGCTTGCACAACAATCTGGATACTGTCCGAGCTTTGACAGAAGGGGGATTTTATACTCTTCTATAGAATTTCTACTGAGTACTTAGGTGGAACTTAATTGTTCCCTTCTTTCTGTTCATGTAGCCATTGGTTGCAGGGCAGTGAATCATTCTTTCCATTCTTGGTTATCACAACTTGTTTTTTTTTGTTTGGATGGATGGATGTGTAGACTATATTGTGACAATAATAGAGGTTAAGATTTGGAGACTTTAAAGGTTTATATCAGTATGGTATATGTGTATCTCTGTATACTCTAGGTCTTTTTGGTTCATGCACTGTAATTCGGATATATCGGTCAGGGCTTCAACGGAAAGGGTTTTTTTTAAATGTTGTCTATTTGGCGTCAGTAGTGATTTCTTGTTAGATATGGTTTTCGACAGCTTTGGATTGATTGTATCTTCTTTTTGTACTTGCATCCATTCCATCTTACAAATCTATGAAATATTCTTTTCATGAAGCGACTTTCTTTGTCCATTTATGAGGTTTTTGGTTCAGGCTTTTATGAGTTCTGATATTTTCAATTAAAACAGTTACTTTTCCGCAAGTGTGTGTTGTATTTTATTGCCGTTTTTAGTGTTCAAACCAGATGCAATGAACCAATTTGACGAGATTCGTGATGGTTGACGGTGGATGGCTGGATGCTAATGGTCCCATGGACACCTCTTAAGAACTCAATTTTGGATCTTTAATGGTTTTTTCTTTAGGTGTCCTCACTGCTCATTTTTTCTGATTCATTCTTCTTGAATTACGTTAGCTTGATTCTGTTTTGTGAGATCATGACTTGAAAGATTTTGAGGGTTGGTGTCCAGTGTGTATTCCTGTGCACGCTGATTGTTGGTCGTGTTGGTGCTTGCACTACAATCAGGAGATCACCAGATCTACACTTAAACTGTTCTATCTTTCTGGGTCTTACAGAGGGATAGGTTCTTATTTTCATGGAGTAGCATGGTCTATCAATATTGTGTTGAGGTATTTTGTTCGATGCTTCTTATGATTATTGAGATCTTCAATTCTAGTTTCTTCCCTAATCAGAATGGTTCCCTTCTCTCCATTTCTTCACTAGTGTGTATTTTGCTGCTATATTTTTTTTTAATAATCCAAATGGTTAGGTTCTTTGGTGATCCAACTGATGAGATCTCCATGGTTATGGACAACACATGATTAGTGTATTCAAATCAATCGTACTCTTTTGATGGCCCTGTTGTTCACTCATGTACTTTTCATGTTATCGCTACTTACCTTCTCCGAGTTCGTATAGCCTACCGGTTGATTTAGTTTGGTTGGATGGATGTTTTTAGGCCACATGGTGGTAGTAAAGAGGATAATATTTAGGTATTTTGTAGTTTGGTTTTGGTGTGCATCGTGTTGATCATGTTTCTTGCCATTTTAGTGCTTGCACTGGCATCTGGATATCAATATCACCGGGCATCAAGAAAAAGGTGTTTTGCAATCTTGTCTTGTTTGGCATATCTAGTGGTATCTCCTGTGTGGTATGGGTTTCCACTTACCTGTTATGTTTTTTTGTGCATGTAACTGTTGGGTCTTCCAGAGCATAAATAACTTCAGTTCAATTTTCGTTACCAATCAACGAGCCCCTTTTCTCTTTGTCTAGTTTTTTGGGGATGATCCAAATGATGAGATCCCTAAATTTCATGTAAACCTGAGAAGTACTGAAACTCAATTTTATATGTTCTTATGGCCCCAAGAGTTCCTCTACTATGATGTTCTTGCTGCTCTTATTCTTGTCATGCCACTTGATTTTGTTTGTTTTGATGCATGTTTGTCGATTACATCAGATTTGGTAATTTCAAAGTTTGTTTAAGTGTGTACCCTGTTCCTTCACCATTTTGGTGCTTGTGTTTGCACTGCAATTTTAATATCCTTAGGCACTAGCAAGGGAGTTATGTAATATTGTCTAGCATCACTAGTGATATCTCCATGTGGCATGTGTTTCGCAGCCTGCACTTTAACAGTTCCCTTCTTTGGTGTTGTTGTGTCCTTCAAGATCATTGAAGTCTTCCTTCCATGGAGCAACCTTGTTTGTCTTAGTGTTGATGTTTTGTGAGTTCAGGCCTTGTATTAGTATCTAAATTTTTGATTCAGTTTTCTTCCCCGGTCATAGAGATCCCCTTATCTAGTTGTCAGAAGGGCTGTTAAATGGAAGTTTTCAATTACGTTACCTCTCTCCACAAGTGCATTTTCAGCTTTTAGTCTAGATGTTTAAATTTTGGGATGTTAATTTTGAGGTTTTTGTTTTTAGAAGTTACGTGTTTGTGTCACCCTGTTTACTACTCTGTACCCTAGCAGTTTCCTTTTGTGTAATCAAACATGAGTAGAATTGAACATTTCGTTCTAGTTGTGCTTAGATGTGCATATAGGTGCAAGTGGTTCTACAAGAACAAGTGTCTTGCTTCGGTATTTGAATCAAGAAAGAACCAGCAGTTCCCAGTCCTGCGACTAAAGGTATTTGATTTTACAGTATCTCAAAGCTTTGTTCAAAACTGGTACAAATATGGAAGTTCTCAGCTACGATTATTCTTTTCACAAGTGCATATAATGTGTTCTGCTGCCGGTTAGTTTTATTTTTTAATTCAATTGCTCGTATTCTTTGAAGATACTTGTGTCTTTTGTGGTTCTACGGACACCAAATGATAATGTTGTAAAGTGCCCCTTTGCTACTTATATTCTCACCATTTTCCCTTGGTTATCACGCTAGATTAATTTTTGTTTATTGATGAATGAATGTGTAGAGAACATAGTGACAGTAACATAGGACTAGTTTGGAAACTTCTAAGGCTTATCCGGTATGCATCCTTGTGCACCACATGGTGATGGATATTGTTAGGCTCTCTTGCATTTCTAGTGATTTCGTATGTATGTGCGTTTTTTCAGCACATAGTTGGTCCCTTCTTTTGTGCTTGCAATTGGGTTTTACCGAGCAGTGAATTATTCTTTTTATGGAAGAGGCTTTGTTTAGCCATTTATGTTGATGTTTAATGATACTAATATAGTCAATAATTATTTTCATTTTTTCTCCCAATCAGTGGTGTCCCTCCTCTCTTGTCAGAAATTGTTGTTGTATGAAACTTGCCAGCTAAAATATTTTCTCTTGCACTCACATGTGTTGTATTCTGCTACCATTTCTCATTTTTAGTCTATATGTGTATGTTCTTCGATGATCCAGTTGATGAGATTTCTAGTGGTTGATGGTTAAATAGTCTTATCGATACCTGATAAATACTCGAAACTCAATCCTGGATCTTTTAACCCTGGTCAAGTGGGTCTCTGTCAGACCCTCTCTTTCGGTGTTCTCATCTTCCTTGACTTAATAGCTTCCTTTTTCTTGCATCACCAAGCTTGATTTTGTTTGTTGGATGGATGAAACTTGAAGGTTGATGACCAGTGTCGGTTCCTGTGCACGCTGTTTCCTTGCTATTTTTGTTCTTGGATTGCAATCTGAATTTCATTAGTCAAATAGAGGGGTTTTCCAATCTTGTTTCTTTGCCATTTTTGTGCTTGCATTGCAATTTGAATATAATCAGGCTTAGAGAGAGGGTTTTGTCAATTTTGTCTTTGTCAACTTTGCACGCAACTCCTCCCTTCATTCCTTTGCTTGCAACCATTGGGTCTTACAAAGCAATGAATTTTTCTTTCCATGGAGGTACCTTATTTGTCCATATGTATTGAGGTCTTGTTAGTCAGTCTTTTACGAGTATAGATAATTTTCAATTGTTCTTCGCTATTGACTCTTTTGTCTTTTTCATAACTTCATGTGTATGGTGGTTTCTCAATTGGGATATTATTTACACAATGTATGTTGTATTCTGCTTCCATGAAGTTCTTGTTCAAATACTCACATTCTTATAGTGATCCATTTTTTATTTCTTGGCTATCTCAAAGTTATACAAATGTCATGTTATCTACTTTTGGATCCTTAATATGCGGTGTAGGTTTCTGATTTTCGAATTTTTATTATCTCTGTAGACAAGTTAAGGTCGGAGGAGGAATGTGAGGGGATTTGGGAGTTGTTGATTCGTTTTAGAGGGCCAATTTATTGATTAGTTATTGTTGTTCGTTTGATCAGGTATGGGTAATGATAATACGGGAATGATTATAGATACCTTTTTGTGTATTTCATAATTCTCCTTCTGATCTTGTTGTTACCTTCTGTCAGTTACCTAATATTCATATCCTTGATTTCCTTTATGTGTTGTTTATTTAATTATTTGTTCCCATCTTCTTTTGTATTATAGTAGGAGTTTATAATAGCAATCCTTTTGATTGATTCAAAATACGTGTACATAGCAGATTCCTGAGCAAGAATGTATTCAACGAACAACTACAATATTTTTTTCTGGGGAACTTTTATTTGAGTCTAGTCTTCCAAAAATCGTCAATATAAAGGTTTTAAATTGGCTCATAGTATCACAAATAATTACACTTGAAAGGATTAAGGCCTCTACATTTTGTTACTTTTTGCTTGTTAGGACTAGAAGTTTAGCTCTCCAGGCATGCCTACTTGGATCTCTGTTGTAGACTTATGTGTCACAACCATACAGTTGACCTATCAATTTGGATTTGATATCTTGACTTCCATCTTGAATACCAATTTTGATGATAATCATGTGTCTCCTCATATCAACTGCTTTTACCTCCTTACTTGGTTTGGTCATGAGTAAATGTTATTCTTAACAGTCAAGAATATATGGATGGGGAATCTAGCTGCAAGTGGTTCTACAGGAATAAGTGTCTTGGTTCGGTGTTTGGGGTTACCTTTCTTTATAGGTCTTGGAATTTGTAATATATCAAACCTTTGTTAAAATTGGTACGGTATAGAAGTTGTCAACTATGATAATTCTTTTCACAAAATTAGTTAAAACTAGTACAGTGTCGAAGTTGTTAGCCATGATAATTCTTTTCACAAATGTGTATAGTGTGTTCTTCACTGCCAGTTTCAGTTCTTAGTTTAGATGATCATGTTTTTTGATGATCCTGATGTTTCCTATGGTGTTATGGGCACTAGATAAAGTCAAAAGTCAATTTGGGATCTTTGACAGTGCTTATCTACTTTTTTGCTCTAGCAACTTATCTTCTCAGCCATTTTTCCTTGGTTATCATGATAGCCTGATTTTGTTTGTTGGATGCATGTATTGTGACAGTTGAGAGGAATAGGTCTTGGAAGATGTTGAAGGTTTGTCTCTAGTGTGCATTCCTTTGCACCCTGTTTCTTGGCCATGTTGGTGCTTGCACTACAATCTGAAGATTATCAGGTTTTGAATGAAGGTGGTACCTGGTTCGCCAGCTTTGCACTTACTATTCCATTCTTTCTGTGCTTACAGCCGCTGGTCTTTCAAAGTCATAGATTCTTCTTCATGGAGCGGCATGGTCTTTCAATTTCGTGATGAGGTTTTCTGGTTGATGCTTCTAATGATTATTGAGATCTTCAATTCAGTTTTGTTCCCTAAACATAATGGTTTCCTTCTCTCTTGTCAACACTGCCTCACTAGCGTGTATTTTGTTGCCATATTTGTTTTATAATAATCCAGATACTTATGTTCTTTGGTTATCCAATTGGTGAGATCTAAATGGTTATGGACAACACATGACAAGTGTAATCAAACTCAATCATGGATCTTTTGATGACTCTGTTGCACTCCTTTTCTTTTCCGTGTTCTCGCTTCTTGTCTTCTTTTATTTCATTTAGCCTACCATTTGATTTAGGTTGGTTAGATGAATGTTTGTTGGCCACATAGTGGTAGTAAGAGTATAAGATAAGGATATTTTGTTGTTTTGTTTTGGTGCACATTCATGTGGACAATATTTCTTGCCATTTTTGTGCTTGCACTACAATATGGGTATTGGATATCACCAGGCATCAGAATAAGGGGCTTTGCTATCTTATCTTGTTTGGAATCTCTAGTGATATATCGTATGGTATGGGTTTCCACTTACCTGTTATTTTCTCTTTGTGCATGTAATTGTTGGGTCTTCCAGAGCATGAACTTTAGCTTTCTTCCTAATCAATGGGTCCCTTCCTTCTTCATCAAAATTATTGTTGTGTGAAAATCCTCAACAATGATAAAATTTTCCACTAGTGTGTTTGTACTTTGCAACCATAATGTTTTTAGTCTAGATGCTTATTTTCTTGGATAATCCAAATTAAGAGATCCATGATTTTTATAGACACCTGAGAAGTACGCAAACTCAATTTTTGATCTTCTTATGGCCCTAATATCTCCTCTACGTAGTGTTCTTGCTGATTTTATGTTTATCATTGCACTTGATTTTGTTTTGAAAGGCGCTCGCATCATCGTTAATGGCGAGAGTTGAGGCGAGGCGACCCTTCATCGCCTTTTAGCTTCGTGTCAAGGAGATTCAAAAGGCGACGCCGTGGAAACAAAAGGCGAGAGGTGAGAAAGGCATTGCCATTTGTCGTTTCTTAAAAAAAAAAAAGGCTACCAGTTCAGGGTTTTAATAGTTTAAAGGTAATTTTAGTGTTTTTGACTCCACTCCTCCGACGACCAGCCAAACTTTTCCGTCGACTCCAAAGTCCAACCAATACATATTTATTAATTTCTTCATCAGATTTCTTCTCCCTTGATTTCTTTTTCCTTCTTCTTCTTCTTCTTCTTCTTCTTCGAACTTCAGAGTTACTTCTACCATTGTTTAAACCTTTGATATATTTTTTCTCATTCAAATTCTAGACTTCAGTACATACTATCTATTTTCAGTTTTTGAAATGAAATATTTCTAATATGTTATTGCTATTGAGATTTTGATTATTTATACATGCAATTAAATATTTTAATTTTTTGGTATTAAATCAGATTTGGTAATTTCGGAGTTCCGTTTCAGTGTGTGCTCTTTCTTTGTGCACCCTGTTTCTTTGCCATTTTGGTACTTTAGCTTGCACTGTTATTTTGGATTCACCAGGCACTATCCAGGGAGTTACGCAATCGTGTTTGGCACTAAAATTTTGATATCACCAGGCACTGGAAAAGGGAGGTATGCAAATCTTGTGTCACACTTGTAGTGATATCCCCTATATGGCATGGTTTCACAGCTTGCACTTTTCTGCTCCCTTCTTTTTGCTCTTGTTGTTGTTGGGTCTTTCAAGATTAGGGAAGTCTTCCTTTAATGGAGCAACCTTGTTTGTCTTAGCGTTGAACTTTCCTTTGTTCAGGCCTTGTATAGTATTTAGATCTTTGATTCAGTTTTCTTCTCTGGTCATAGAGATCTCCTTATCTCGTTGTCTGAAGTGTTGTTCAATAATAAGTCTCCCTACAAGTGTACTTTCAGCTTTTAGTCCAGATGCTTTTGTTTTGCGATGATCCAACTGATGAGGTCTATCTTGTGGTGTGGACATCTGGTAAGTGCTCTCTCAGTTCTGGATATTTTCGTCATCTACCTTTTGTGTTCTTGCTTATTTATTATCTCTGCTTTCACTTTCTTTTTTCTTATCACAATAGTTTGAGTTTTTTCTGTTGGAGGATTAGATTTGGAAATTTAAAAGTTTAGTGTTAAGTAAGCTGGTTGTTTAGGTGCTTGCCCTGCAATCTGGTTTGATAGGGCTTCGAGAAAAGGGGGGTTTCTAAATATTGTCTATTTCATTTCTAGTGATTTCCAAAGGACTTTGGGTTTTTCCAGTTTTGCATTTAATTGTTCCTTCTTTTTGTGCTTGAAGTTGTGGTCTCAACATAGTAAATTTTCTCTTCCGTGGAGCAACCTTTCTTTATTGATTTGTGTTGAGGTTTTGTTTGGTTCAAGATTCTATAAGTGTCTGATTTTCAGTTAAGTTTTCTTCTTTAATCAATATGATCTCTCTTCACAACAGATTCTCCGACTGTTTCTCTACTAGTAGTAATTTTAACTCAAAATTTTGCACGTCAGTGGTGGTTATAGTACATAGTCATTTACATTCAATTTATGGTTCATTTTTTTTGTGGAATATCTGCAGCGTATTGACTACTATGTCTAAAATAGTTGTTGTTAGTTAATTGAAACCTCTTTTTATTCTTGGAAATCTCTCCTTTTTTTTTAATGTCATATATTCAATCATTTGCAGAGTTGCTTGACACTGTTAGCTATTGTGTAAAGCTTTAACATATAAAGAGATCACTGGCACACTTTTTTAGTCAACAAGATAGAGCAATTTGAACAGTATTTTCTTAATACGGTTGATATTGTCATTGATTACATGTAATTGTTGTTTTGTCATTCTGTGTTCTTGCAATATCGTTGATGTGTGTTTAGTCAAATTTCACTTAAAAAATGATACATTTCCTTAAATGCCACTAAACAAATAATTTTTTCAGCCAAATGGCACTTAACACATCTATATGTCTCCTAAAATGTCACTAAGCAGATAAATTTGTTTATCCTAATCTCAGTTTACTGATCTGTAACTAATGGTTCCCTTACTTTGTTCTTGATATTCTACTACTGGCTATAGTTCATTTCTTATTTCATTGATTGTTCTTTGCTCCCTCCTGCCTTGCACAAGTTAAAAGGGGATCTTATGAGAAGCCTTACCCAGAGCGAATTTCGACAGTTTTAAAAAATGCTTTTCTTTGCCTTCATTCATCAAGTATATCTCTTCGTTCACCTATTGCACTTTGGAACATGGAGGACATCTATAAAAGTCAAAAGAGGGGGTTAGTTTGGCGGTCTCTTTTCCAGATGTTGTTGAGAAGGAACCATTAGGAACTTTGACTTTTTTATTTCATGTGGATGAAATATAAGTCAAGAAAAAATGAGAATTCTATGTCATGTGACCACTAGCCCTTGAATCTGTGATCCAAGAACCAATACTAGTTGAATATGTACTCATAAAACTAGATGGCACATTACCAGTTGAATCTATGATCATGTTTATCGGTTTGGAGTTGAGAATGGAGAAGTTTGTGCAAGAGCTCCAATTGTTCCTTGGTGGATGGTGGCATATCTAGATAAGATTTCATTCCTGATTCTTAGTTGGTACACTGAAAACCCTCACTGTGATGGTTGTCTGCCCTTTTTTAATTCCAGTTAAACAATTAGCATGGATTTTCCATCCAGTCTCATGAGTCTGCCAGCATTTTTTAAGAAATCACACCACAACTTCATTTTCCTATCATTTCATTTTTCGCAATAATCTATAGTTTTTGTTTCCACATTCAGATCTATTTTTAGCATAACATTTCTCCTCCTTTCTTCTAGCCTAATATTAGAAAAAGTTCCCTTCAAGTGGGCCGTGGGTATTTTCCAAGAATTCGATAACAGGTAAATGTGCCCATTCCAAATAATCCTTTTGAAGTAAGTTTAAAAGAAAAATGAGAAGAATCTCTTCCTTGTCTCATTAGAACTTTGTTAATAGAACTCTCGCTTCTATCGATGTCGTTGGTTGACGTAACACAGTAAATATTTTTAGTCATAAGCAACACAAGAATGAAGTTGATCTGATACCATGAAAGTTTTGGCAACAATTTGTACAATTTTATTTGTCCATAGAGATAAAATTTATAGTATAGAAAACTAAACTAAGTAGCAATCAGATCCCTTGATTCTAGAAGATTCAAAAATTAAGGGATGATATTTTATGTCAGATATGATTTTATAAGATCAATTTAAATCCAATAAAATTATAAATGATCAGACTTAGAAATTTACAAATCACAGAATGTCCTAAAAGCATTTTTTAACTATAAAGATCATGATACACAGGTTCTTTCTTGTATGTTTTGACATATGTACATTTTTTGCAAAAATATTTTTTTAAAAAAGGGTTTTATGTAGTTCTATTGTTAAATGAATAGTGTTACTTACTAGCTAAGGTGATTGACATTTGTCTATGAACCCTGCTATTTTCATTGAATGGAGGGGGGAGTTAAGTAATAAGTCTCATGTAAACCTAAAATAACTGTGAACTAAAATATTTAGTTTATGATGGCCAGGCATAGCCTGAAACGGTCAACTACAATTTGAAGTGTTCAATGACAACAAGTTTTGCTCTTCAGATTTAGTTTTAGTCTTATCAGATAGTCCCTTTGTGACCAACTGACTTTGTCTTGCTTTGCTTGCACAAGGGTCATTAGTGGGGAAGAGGTCAAGAAACTCCTTTTTCCCAACAGTCATGGATCAGGAACAACGTTTCCTGGACCTCGAGCTCTTAAAACTGTTGCTTCTGTAAGTTCTATTGAAACTCTCACCCATCTTGTGCATGACACTGATCTATCCTTCTTTTATAAGTTAGACATAACTGATCTAGGGAAAAATATGATGTTCTTATTTTTTCATACTTACTGGTTTATATTTACATCGGTATTCTATCTGCGAAGAACTTAGGGAACTTCCTCAGTCGGATCTAAAACAGAATAAGCATTGCACATACTCTTACTCTACATGCTCATGCATACAAGGTTGGATTTTCTTGTCATGTTTCTAGCATGATAACATGACTATTAACAAGTCCCTTATGTAAGCAATTTAGAGTTTCCTGAAATTGCATACTTGAGTCTGTGCTATTGCGCAGTCAAATGATGCAGATTCATTCCTAAAATTGTATAATTAAGGATGATGCCCTAAGCCTATTTCAAGGAGGATTGCATGAATATCTTGGTTTGTACAATGTGAAGATTTCCAGAAATCAAAATAAAGGGTGGGGTATAACTGGTCTTTCTGTTTCGGCCAGTAAATAGTAGTGTTATAAGATGTAAGTTCTAAGTTGCTTGTAACTATAATATATTACATTTATCCACTTCTATTTACGTATATCCAATGTGTCCATCTCCGTAAGATTTTTTCCTGCTCTGCAATTTAAATCTCTGGGATGTGCACCCGATTAACAAATGGAAGCTAATTGCAATGGTGTCTTAAGAAGATATATGAGAAAGGGATTGTACAACTACATAATACTTGATATGATGAATCCCTTTTTTTATTGCTTCTTTTAGGTTGAAATTTGGATATAATCATTAAATGGCTTAACTTATTACAGTTTATATTGTGATGCTTTGCTTTCTCGAATTGATTATGTTGAATGCTACGGCTCCATCCAAGTTGAAATTTCTTGTTGATTATCACATTATTTTAACTCCTCTTATTGGTCCTTATAGATTTCCACCATAGAATGCAATTATATTTGAGTTAATGAACTTGGTCAAACGAGTTTCCAGTATTGCAGTGTTATCATTGCTGAAAATTCCTGTTGTGGTTAATATGCCTTGTAGAGTTTTTCTTTTTTTATAAAATCTGGATTATGTTTATTTCTGCTGATAACAGCACAATGTATACTGTACTCTAACTTGCAGCAACCTCTTCATATGTACAATATATTTTATTTTTGCTGGTTATTTCCTAGTTTGAACATGTTCTGATTTTTGAAGCAGCTATGGTATGAAATATACTATTACATAACCTTGAACAAGTGAATATTTATGCAATAAGTAATATACAATGTGCTAGAAGTTCCTTTAAGGTGAACTGCATCAGATGTATTCACTGAGTCACCTATAAATGTAGTTGTGTTGAAGCAAAGATTAACAAACAGATAAATGTTGGATTTAAGTCTATGACGTAATGATCGAATAAACAAGAGAAAGTGTGTTGGAATATGTGTGTCCACTACCAGTCAACGGACCAGGTCCCTTGACACAACAAAAATAGTGCAGAAGATTAAACAATAGGAAGAACACAAAACAGGGAATTTACGTGGAAACCTCCTTGATCAAGGGAGTAAAACCACGACCTGTCACACATGATTTTCAACCGTTTTCACAAATCTTCACAAGCAAAAGTGAAACCGAATTACAACAACGTGAGAAAAAGCTATTAATCACACAACAAAGCAATAACTCTATTGCTTGAAGATCCTAAATAGATTTTACTTTGCCCACTAAGCTATCACCACTAGACAATTTAGGATTCAACTAAGCAACACACAGGTTGCTCACTAAATCACCATGCTCTGTATAACTTAGGATTTTTACTAAGAAACACACAAGGTAGCCCACTAAATTAGTTTGACTCAACTAACTTAGACTTTTCAACAAACCAAAGAATCTCAATCCTTTATAGATTAAGAACAGATTTACAATGTAAGCATGAAAGAAATAATCCTAACACAACTAGGTAGCAGGCACCCCTATCGGGTCCCTACTCCTCTTAGGATGATCTTTCTTGAAGATGGACTTTTCTTTTTGAGCTTTTGGATTTTTGAAATCCAAAACTTTTTTTGCCAAAACTTAAATTTGTGTTTGTTGGAAATAGATAATATAATTCACCACAAATTTGTTGAGACCATCCTATTGACTGAAGGTCTACTGTTGGAAAAGTTTTGCACCTAACACATCAGAGGTGGCAGCTTTTCTAACAACTGTCTTTTCACCTTTTAACATCGCAAACTTGCGGGGACCAGGTCTCTTGCAAACTTTTTTGTGAGTTCTAGAAAAGTCTTGCTGATTAACTTCCTTCTTTGGATAAATGAATATAATATGGTGTTTGTCATTCTGAAAATATCAAACATAAAGAGTTATTATCCAATGGACAAACACCCTCCTCCATTCTGATTGGTCTAGTACACTGACGCCTCAACAACCTCTGATGTGACAACTTTACAGTTGTAACCAATTATGTATCTGATGTAGGAAAATCTACCTAGGACCAGGTCCCTCCATTAGTGAGATACTGAAACATACAATCTCGTCCGCTCTTTTACACCATTGGTGTAGGACGCTGCACTTTTCACCTACCAATTAACATGATAGCTTTTATGGTTGTACCCCATTTGTATCTGGACGAGAGCACTCTGACAGGGACCAGGTCGCTGCATTTGTGAGGATCATCAAAACACCTAGAATATAAAATTTTCCCCCTTTTGATGATAGCCACAAATATACCTCACACTAAGTTTGTCATTCATCTCACTGTCAGCAGTTCCAATAACAAGGATCTAGTTTCTTATTAGACTGATAAGTTTGTTAAATCATCAAAACATCATATCAAGTTCGAGCTAACATCTCAACTTAGCTTCGAACTAACATTTTCCTCCTTTTGGATGATAACATACTTATTCACCAGTTCCCCCTATCAACAAGAATTCTTGGGGTAACTAGAGTTGAATCATTCCCAAAGTTTGTTAAATTATCAAAACATCAATATAGCTTTTCCCTCTTTTTTATGTTGACAAGCATATAAACCAGTTTCCCTTATCAAGAAGAATTCTTAGGGTAATTGAGTTTAATCGTCCCCGAAGTTTGTCAAATCATCAAAATATCAACATAACATTTTCCCCCTTTTTGATGATGACGAACATCTTCTTCCCCCTATCGAGAGGACCAGGTCCTCGTCAGGACAAGCATTTATTCCCCCTATCATCATGACCATATCTCTGCAAGTAGATACCATTAATTCCCCCTATCGACGTGACCATGTCTTCTTCAAGCAATTTTAACACCATTGATCTCATACCTTACCTTGATAACTTTCCCCTTTTTGACATCATAAAAAAGGATAAAAGCAGTAAACCAAGTTCACAGAAATGTAGTTCCAGCAAATTCATGGCCACTTGGGCAACACTAAGAATGTGCAAAAAGACATAAAGTAATGAGACAAGTCATCAAAGCATTGCAAATATGATAACAAATGGAAACCAGAACAATGCCCAAAAAGAAGAATGAGGACTGACGTAGAAAGTTAGGAAGAGAAGGGATGAATTAGAGTCAAGGGATTGAAAGAATAAAATTGATTGAGAATATCCCTTTGCATGGTTTTTTAAGGAGCCTCTATTAAAGCTCACTTTCTTTGCCGCCTCGCCTTAATGTTGAACCTTTAAGGCTACCAATAATTTTTTTATGGCACCTGGTTCCTCTGATATTGTTGTTTCCAAAGCTGGACTTGTAGACAACCCATTTTAATATTCCAGTTAAAAAGAGCAATTGTCATAACTTCTGGCACCAGCCTGAGTTTCTCATAACCGAAAAATTGGTAACAGAAACAACTCAAGCCTACGAGATGTATATATCAACAATTTAGGAACCAATTTTTTTAATCAAACACCTTCCCCTTCATAAAACTTTGAGTTCTAAGAATATCAACTTCTCCCTTTTTGAACATCATTTTTTTTCACTTATTCATTTTTCATGGAGGACCAGATGCCTCTTCACACTTAAAACATTTTCATCAGAGAATTCTCCAGCAAGAATAAAGAGGTTAACAATTTGAAGTGTGTTTGGAAAGAAGAGAAAAAAAGAATTTCGAAACACCTTGATATTTTGAAGGAAACTCAATTTTTCTGGGGAAATAGAAAGAAATATGAAATATAAGAAAAGAGAAAGGGAGTATCACTTTGGTACTCAAAAGATGAGACAACAATTAGATTCCTAAATGACAGACATGTGGCAATTGCAATGGTTCTCATGCATAATTCAAACTACATTATTAAGATTGCTAACCTTCAAGAAAGGACCAGGTCCCTCTCATTAGTTTGAATGTTATTGTCGTGATTTCCTGACCTCCCTTTTCCTTCATCCCCTTTACCATGTGTGTATACCTACAAAAGGTATGAAACTGAACTTGATAAAACATACATAACCAAAAAGCAAGGATACCTGCTCCCTTTTCATAGTCAAGAAAGAGTTGATTACTTCAAGCAGGATCCATTCAAGAAGGTTTTAGCATTTCCATCATCAGCTTGATTATTTCATCCAAACTTGTTCTAAACGAGTTGAGTCCATTAAGTTGTACTTGCTACAATTATTTCCTCAGTTTATGAAAGAACAATTTAATATTTCTTTTTAATTCTCCATAAATGAAAGATCAGCCGGTAGCATGATCCACTCTTGAGGTACTCTATCCATCAGCTTGATACCCAGTAAATTCAATCATCACCATGTACTCCAAGTCAAAAAGTCTTCTGATGGACAAAATAGGACCAGGTCCCCTGTCTTCTTCAAATATCTTCAAATTCTACTAGCCACCTTTAAAAGTGATTTCTTGTACATGGGTAGAGTCTTTGAACCCGGTTCATCAGCATCCAGCTTCAAGTTAGAGCCTATGAGAGTAAAATTATTCTGGGAAGTCATGACATGAAACTATTTTTTCAGCGGCTTCTATTTCGCTGAACAAGTACCAGGTCCCTGTCTTTGATCAGACGTCAATTACCATGAGCATTGTGCCATCTTCTTCCCTACAGCTAAGTTCCCATACAAGTATACAACTTGTCTATGCTTAGGGCTTTAGTGAAGATATCAACCACTTGATCTTCCATTTTTCAAAGCTTTAAGATGACATCACCCTTCTTTATCATTGTCTTGACTTCAAGTATGTTTAGCCATTTGAGCAGCTCAATGATGTATTTCTTGACAACCAAATGTACCTTTTGATGTTTGCTTGATCTACAGCTCCAAGAAGAGATCTGATTCTTCCATTATGCTAATTATAACACTCACTTTTAATGAGTGAAATAAACTCTTCACACAACACCTCAAGGATTGCCTACAACATGACATCATCAATATATACATGAATAATTAACAATTCCTTTCATAATGAACTCAAAGAGAGAGTTTCTGACAATTTTACATCTTTTGAAGACATTGTTGAGGAGCAACTTGGGCGACCTGTGCTTGTTGGGGAACGGACTGTCAAACTTTGCTTCTTTCAAACTGAGCTTGATTATTTTCTTCATTCTCACCTTTAGAATTCACATTATAATTTTGAACAACATCATCTTTGTTCAGCACTGTCTAGAAGACCAGGTCCCTCATCAGATTCATCATCTGCATCAGCTTTCTTGAGATTGCTGGATTCATGAAGAGAATCTTCTTCAGCAAGCTCACTAATTAAGACCATCTCTCTATTCCGAAGCAGCCCTTCCATCTCAAAAACTTCTTTTTGTTGCAACTTATAAACTCTTCCGGACTCATCAAAAAATTCATGACCATTTTTTTACTACCCATGATAAGCCTTGATGGGGGAAGAGTGTACCACAACTATTCTTTCATCAATATTGTGATCAACCTTCTCAATATCATTATTTTGGTCACAGAACATGTAGTATTCAACACTTTTGTCGAAAGTTCTCTGGAAGACTAAGAACCTGCTTATTCTACCTGAATGGTGGTCTGATCTGCTTCTCTTTAACACCAACACCACAACCTTTGTCATCTGCAAAATTCATTTTGTGCAGACTGGGTACTAGGTCCCTTCACACAAGTTTTTGCAGTATAAAAACATTCACCGGAGCATGTCTCTCTTTTCATACCTCAGCAGAACCAAGGCAAGTGAGAGTGTCACAATGAATAGTAATCAAAATCAGCAATACACATGTACTTGCATCTCTTTTCTATCATAATCATTTGAAAGAGCAACGTTGTGAAAACCTATTTTTTGACAAGCACTGAACTTTATTTCATTCACACAAATCTGTAAAACACTTAAAAATTGTACTTCCACCATTGACGTGGTACACATCCTCAATAGTGTGTTTCATTGATTTTCCAATCATGAATTTACAAAAAAACATACCTTTTATTTCATTGCCAAATGAGACACTTCTACCTTGATGTGCCCTGAGAGAGAGAAGAAGTTTTCGATTTCCCAGTCACGTGCTTTGAGCATCCGCTATTCATGAACCAACATTGACTGCTGTTACTTCTTCTCATAAGAATACCATATCACGTGTTAGCTTTGGGAACCCACTTTAGTTGAATTTCCCACTAAGCGGTTAAAGGAGTGATAAGGAGAATTTTTGTCCAATGAGGCAGATTGATTCTTTTCAACATAGGATTAGAAGCACGACATAGGAACAGGTCTCTTCTTTAGTCTATTCCGTTGTTTGGAATAGTTTGATGAATTTTCTCCTAGTTTTCCAACACAGGATACTCTATCTTAAGATGTTCATCTCGACCACCATACACACACAACAGATCATCAGTATCACAAACAGATTTCTTGTCAGGATTGTATGGGGGATCTATCTTATCATAGTCCATCCCTCTTCTACCGTTGTTACGTTGACCAATCGAATTTGTAAGAATCTTAGAGGAATTTGCAAATTCGATGGATTTTTCCGGTTTCTCTTTTACATGGACCAGGTCCCTCTCCAACTCAAGATTTCTTTCTAATCAAATTTTTGTCTTCATTTCAGTAGTGTGCAGCTTATTCTCAAGCTCCAGCTACAAGCTGCTTTCCTTGTTCTTTCCTTTAAAGACTGTATTAGTTACCCCTTTCATCTCTTTCTTTAATTCTAGATTTTCAGCTTCTAGAACAACTATTTGACTTTAAATATCAGATATTTGGGCAACTAATGCAATTTTTCCATCTTGAGAGATGTCTAGACTATTGTTTATGGGATTCTTCTCATTTTTCAGCTCACTTATCAAATCAAGTAATACAACTACTCTATTTCTCAACTTGCTAGTAGAAAAGGTATTCACGTTTTACTTGAAATAAGATAGAGTTACCTTTTCATTAGCATCTTCCTCGTCTGACTTTGCTATTAAACCCTTATCTATGTTTTCTCCCATGCAGCCATATCTCTTTTTACTGGCCCAAAGAATACTTCACTTCAGCTTATCTTGGGACAAACCTGGTCCCCCTCTTTGTCTTTACCTTCTGCAGTTTTTACATAATTTTCTTTCTTATGATCCGTCTCATCAATCAAATCTGCCCTCTTGTCTTTGCCCTTCAGAACGAGACATTCATTTTCTCTATGCATCTCATGAACTTGAAGATGCTCAAATAGTTTATGCGTTGTCATTCATCAGGTTCTCTTGTCTCATTTCCGGTCACAAAATCATTTGTCCAAGATATATGTAGAATTTCCAGTATCATAGAGACTTGCTTGAAAATAGGAACAAGTTCTTTAAGGAACATGAGCTCATTTGTGATGGTGGAGAATCTGGTGCGCACTTTATGAATGAGTTCACCTTCATTCATGGTGAAACCTTCAAACTGAGAAGTAAAGAGATCTAGCTTGATTTCCTTATTTCCTAAGTGCCCTCATAAGTTGTTCTAAAAAAATCCCAGATTTCCTTGGCAGATTCACAAGTGTATTCATTTTTTACTAATTCCACACATCAGTAGCTTCCTTGCTTTATGATTTTTCTGGACTAATAGTCTGTCAGAGTCATTATATTGTTTTCAAGTTTTGGAAATGACTCTTGGGACCTCTCCATCTTTAACCTTTATAGTTGGCACATAAGGACCTTTACATTTGAAGTCCCATACTTCACTGTCCTCAGCCATGAGATAGTCTCTCATCTGAATGTTCCAATATTTATAGAACTAACCATTAAAAAGAGGCCTTGTGGGAGGCTGATGTGACGCCATTTCTTCCCTGGGACTTCTCTCTTGGTGTTAAATAGATAGAGAGCACCCGCTCTAATACCACTTGTTGGAATATGTGCCTCATCTACCAGTAAATGGACCAGGTACCTTGACATAGTAAAAACACTGCAGAAGATTAAACAATATGAAGAACACAATACAGGCAGTTACGTGGAATTACCTTACTCAAGGGAGTAAAACCACGACCTGTCACACAGGATTTTCAACCGTTTTCACTAATCGTCACAAGCAAAAGTGAAACCCAATTACAACAACGTAAGAAAAAGCTATTAATCTAACAATCATGCAATAACTCTAATGCTTGAAGAACCTAAGCAGATTTTACTCTGCCCACTGTTGACACCCAATTTTGACTTTTTCGATACTAATTAATTAACGAGCTTCTTGATCTTAAATGTTTTGAAATAATTAGTTTTATTAAGGTTTAAAAAGGTTTTACAAGTTGTTCGATATCACATATGATTGACGTAATAATGTATATAATTAATATATTTTATGATTATTCAAAATTCGTCTCTAAAGATTTTATTAAATTTCATTTGGTTTCTTTTATTTAGTCTAGAAATGGGCTATATTAATAAGGGCCTATGATCCTTTTCTAATTGTCTATTATAGCTTACTTTTAGCAGGACTAACCAGGTAAGTTCTAGCTCAGTATCAATAGTGGACTATTCAAATCTTCCTCACACTCACTTGACATCTCATCACTATACCAGATTATCAGACACCTAGTTCGAATTTTAGACTTAGAGGAATGCAATGATGTACCTCTAAGTCATGCTTAGGGCCACACAATTATCAGTTACTATGCCTAGTTATGCATCATTTTCCAGTCTATCAAGATATCATTTTAGCCATCATGCTTCAGAATTAAACTATGTACAAAAGATATAAACATGCCAGTTCAACAAAAAAGCAATCAGTCTTTTGGGGAAAAAGAACACAGGCAAGAAAACCCCAAAAGAGGATACCAAATTGAGCTACTCAGACTTAACCCTAACACTCACTTTCCTTTTACCCCACCCCAAGAAAAAAAACATGCAATTGTCCCCAATGCATAAAAATTTAAATACTAGAGTGGTAGGTGAAGCAAACCTGTGGCGCAAAGCGCCGTCGATCAGCAAGCCGGTGGGTCCGGTTCCCCGGAACCCACGTCCTCTGCAATCTGGACACCCTCAGTGGTGTCCTCAGCAACAACTGCACCATCACTAGTGCCTCCTTCTATCACCACAGTGCGGGAGTTAGACGCCCCAACCGCTAACTCTGATGCTCTCATCTAGTGCGCCTCCTCCTCAGCAAGTGAGGCTCTCCTTGCAGCCTCCATATCTTAGTGCTCCTTCTTCCGTGCTCGCGCCTCGTCCTCTTCTCGACCCCTACGCCTCTTGGCATTCTCTCGAGGGGGAGGTGGTGGAATCTCTGAAGTGGCAAATAGGGCCGCCAACACTGTGTCTTCAGCAGGCTCGACAGAAGGGGCCTCAGACTCCGGCACCCTAGCCTCTAAGATCGTGTCGATATCTGCACGAAGACTGTCAACTACAGCCTGAAGAGTCGACACATCCACCGGAGTGGCTGGTCGGGATAACACCCTCAACTCAAAGGCGTCCAAGCGCTGGTGAACCTCAGCGATCTTTCGCTCTGTATACTGATACGCTCAAACTTACTTCTCAAATAAGAAATAAAGCAGTCGTGTCAAGTAAATAACCCAACTAGTGAGGTTTGAGATTGTTCCCACGAGGAAAATAGTCTAGACTTAACTTCAACCTGTTATTACTATTGTTTGGTCAATGACTTCCTTGGAAAGTAAAAACAATAAAGGGGGGTTTCTATTTGTAAATGAGTTAAAATAAATAACGAACTGGACAGAGACACTTAACAGCTTTTGAATGTTGGGTTTTAATCAATTAATCAAAGTAACTAGGGTTTACGTGTTCCCCACAGGTTCATAACTTGATAATTCCAACTATAACAATTCTTTCCTAGTATCTTGCATGCAAAGTGATAAGTTATGTATTTCTAAATCCTTGGTCCGGCATCTAGAAAATATCACTCCGTACCTTGGTCCAACTACGTGTGTTTCTATCCTAACCCTTATCCTTACCTCATATTAAGCATCGTATTCGATATTTGACTAAGTTATTATCGCGTACCAATCAATACTAGCCTATTAGATAGTATACTCTAAATCTATGTTAATAATTTTTTTCCTATTATCTACCTCCTTGGTCGGGCAAGTAGCATTAAGGCGAGTTCTAACGTTGGCCATCCGTTAAAAAGACTTCTAAATGAAAGAATTATTAATACATGCAAGACACTATTCTAGAATTGTTATTTTAGTTAGGGTTTATCTCATTATTTTGCCTATGGTTCCCACAACCCTAGTTATAGAGTTTAGTTACTCATAGCCATAAACACAATATTCAAATATATTAAATAAGAATTCATGTACTTACTTCAATGAGAAAGTATAAAGTCCGAAAATTTGCTTGATTAATCACCAAAAATCACTTGTAAGAATCTCAAAATCTAACACTAATCAACAATCAAAAATTCCAACAATCCAACAATCCAAAAGTCTAATAATATGGATCCTAACAATACGGAATCTAACCTCAATACCGAGGTTTTTCAAACTATTTATAAAAAAAATATAAACCTAATTAAACAAGGATTGTAATTACTGGAAATCTGCCAAAACGCGGCTGGGTCGACGGACCTCGCGACGGACCGTCGTGGTCACGACGGACCGTCATGGACTCCGTCGTCCCATACTTGTGCAATTTCTTCTGCTACTCTCTTCATTCCCCTCGACAGCAAGTATGACGGACCGTCATAGGCACAACGGTCCGTCGAGGTTCTTCGTTCTAAAACACTTCAACTCTTGGAATCAGGGTACTAGGATCACTTCTCTGAACTTCACGACGAACCTGTAGGACGGACCGTTATAGCCACGACGGACCGGCACAAGCTTCGAAATCCCACACTTGGTCAGACTTCCCTATCTTCCTTCGGCAACTGCACCACGATGCCACCTATGGACCGTCACAACCACGACAGACCGTCATAAGCTCCGTAGGTGGTCTCTTCTGCATTTCTTCGCTCAAAATCTCCGCATTCAGCTATGGACATATTTCCTGCAAAACAAAGAGAAACTTATAAAAAAATTAGCACAAAAAGGCTTTTGGACACACTTAACATAAGGAAAAAGTATTAATAATACCGTGAAACCACGGTATATCAACACCCTCAACTTAAATTCGTTGTTTGTTCTCAAGCGACGCACTATGACTCACTATACAATCTTTGTACCATAGTATCCATGTTTTATCCTTTGGAATCATTTTGCTATCAATCCCAATTAATCTCATCAAATCTATGCATGCTATCTCTATTAGGCTTGAATTTTGTGGGATCAGAACATGACACAGACTCACCACGCACTAACACCTATCCTCTTCATTTTCTCACTGGGGTGCTAACAATTCTGGTATTGCAACTAGTGTCCTCACTTTAAAACAAAATCCTCCTTTGTCACACAATGATTTCAGTTTGAGTATAAGAATAACTTTTCAACACTCACTCTCAGAACAAATTCACACTCATTCATACCTTTTTACCATAAGCTTGCCCTTATTTTCACTGCCTTAAGTTCGCTATACAACCCTTAGGATCATGATAGGACTTTTTTAGCTAGTACCATAGCCTCGGGTCAGGTAAGGTATATTTTGGTATACTTTAGTGACTTTTTGCCCTCCTTGACATATCGGCTAAACCTTCCACAGTCTCTCATTTTATCTCGCCCAGTTTCTCATATTCTTTCACCTTGCTATTTTCCCTTGTTTCTTCATTTGTGTAAGTGACTCTCTTCTTTTCTTGCTTGTATTTCTTGTGTATTTTTCTTTTTATTTACTTTTCTTTTCATCTACTTCTTGAGTCACTTTACTTTTGTTCTTTCTCTCTCTTTGTTCTTTCAACCCCACTTTCTAGAGCATTCCTCATAGTAGCCACCCTCAACTCATGGCTTTGCCATGAGTCAAGGTACACAATACCCAAAGTTGGGTAAGGGCCATAACGAATGTTTTTTATGCATTAGCCACCCTCAACTTATGCTTTTGGCATAAGCTGAGGTGCACATGTCCAAGGAGGGACCAGGGCCAACATATTGTTCCCAGAAAAGATCAGTTGGGGTGAAAAAGAAAGGTCTAATTTTAAGCACAGATTATTTGGATCAAAGAAGGATAACTTTCATTTGGTTATTTTTATTTAGGCTAGAAATGGGCTATCTTGAATAAGGGCCTATGATCCTTTCCTAATTGTCTGTTACAGCTTACTTTTAGCAGGACTAACCAGGCAAGTTCTAGCTTAGTACCAATAGTGGACTATTCAGATTTCCTCAAACTCACTTGACATCTCATCACTATACCAGATTATCAGACACCTAGTTCGAATTGAAGACTTAGGGTAATGCAATGGTGTAACTCTATTTCATGCTTAGAGCCACACAATTATCAGTTACTATGCCTAGTCATGCAACATTTTTCAGTTTTATCAGGATATCATTTTACCCATCAAGCTTCAGAGATAAACTAAGTACAAAAGATATAAACATGCCGGTTCAACAAATAAAGTAATTAGTCTTTTGGGGAAAAAGAACACAGGCAAGAAAACCCCAAAAGAGAGTAGTGAGTTGGGCTACTCATACTTCACCCTAACACTCACAAATTTGAATAAAAGCACCAAATCCCCGGCAGTGGCGCCAAAATTTGATACGCTCAAACTTACTTCTCAAATAAGAAGCAAAGCGGTCGTGTCAAGTAAATAACCCAACTAGTGAGGTTTGGGATCATTCCCACGAGGAAAATAGTCTAGACTTAACTTCAACCTGTTATTACTATTGTTTTGTCAATGACTTCCTTGGAAAGTAAAAACAATAAAGGGGGGTTTCTTGTAACGACCTGTTTAGTCAGTTCGAGCAGTAAAACTATTTTTGATAAAAACTGACTGGGTCGACAGATCACACGAAGGACCGTCATGGTCACGACGGACCGTGGTGGACTCCGTCGTCCCACACTTGTGTAAATTCTTTTGTTGCTCTCCTCATTGCCCTCGACGATTGGTAGGATGAACCGTCATATGCACAACGGTCCGTCGAGAGTTTCCGTTCCAAAACACTTCAACTCAAAAATCTGGGTACTGGGATCAACTCTCTGAACTTCGCGACGAAATTGCAGCACGGACCGTCGAAGATACGACGGACCGTCACAAACCTTTTTAGTGAATTTGAGTCTCTGAACTTTGTGACGGACCTGCAGGACGGCCCGTCATAGATACGACGGACCGTCACGAGTTGCGTAACCCTGACTGGGCAGATTTCTACAAAAAGTTTTAAAGGGGTGTTTTGGACCATTCATGACAAACTTTATGAAATTACTGGGGTGAGTTTAATAATTTATTTACTTGGGGGTTAAAGGAGATAACCTTGAAATAAATAATGGGTTACTTTTGTCATAATGAATTATATGATAACTAGGGTAAAAGAAAAAGAATTTGGAGAGGAAAAATAAAAAGAACAGAGAGGCGGAGAATGAGCGAGAAAAGGGAGAAGCGAAGAGGAAAGCAAAGGCATTGGGAAGTAGCTTGTTTGATCACGATTCTTCGGTGGAGGTAGGTTATGGTTTGTTTCTATCTAATAGATAAACTCAAAATAGCGATCGATATGTGTTGGGTAGTATTGTAAAGTCTTTTATATGCTTGATTGTGTGTTTGTATGTTGTGATTGTGGAAATCTTTAATCTTAGCCCTCTCCATTAAGATGATGCCTTGACATAAAGAAGGCTTGATGAACTAAAGTAATGAGATAAATGGATCGGGTGTCACGTTTTTACACGTAGAATTAGGGGATCGGATTGTCACGTTCCGAGACATAGTATTAGGGGATCGGAGTGTCATGTTCCGACACGTTGTATTAAGGGATCGGGTGTCACGTGCCGACAAGAAGCATTAAGGGATCGGGTGTCACGTTCCGACACGTAGAATTAGGGGATCGGAGTGTCACGTTCCGACACGATAATAATGAACAGAAGTAATTTTGAATTATGTTAATATACTCAATTCGAAGAACCTAATTCCCAAATGAGTATGGTGGGGAGGCTTGAGTCCTCATAGGTGTGCTTGGTGTTGTTGTCAATGATTCTTCTACTTGTGGATTGTCACCTGTTAAGTACTATGGTTGATTTTATATTATTATTCTATATATATTGCTTTCTATTCTGAGTTGGCCGATGATACCTACTAAGTACTTGTTCCTTGTACTGACCCCTACTTGTATTTTCTTCTTTGTTATTTTGTGAAGTGCAGCAAGTGCTCCATCGTCTTCGACTCGCCCTCAACTCTAGCCAGTCTCCATCATATCAGAATTCAGGGTGAGCTATTGTTCCTAGCTCGTGCTGGATTCTCTCCTTCACGTCTTGATGTCTTGAAGTTCAGACATGGACCATCTTTTTACTATTTTTAGCTTCTTAAATACTCTTAGATTTAGAAATTCGAGGATAGATATTCTTGGTGTGATGACTTACAGATTTTGAGAACAATAAGTATTGAGTTTTAGAAGTTATTTAATTGATTTTCGTTAATGAGTTTTGAGTCTTCCGCATTACATTTTGTTCACTATGGTTGGAATATTGGTAAATGTTGGGGTTTAGATTTGTTGGTTCGCTCACATAGGAGGATAAGTGTGGGTGCCACTCGCGGCTCATTTTGGGTCATGACAAACTTGGTATCAGAGCATTAGGTTCGTTGGTCTCATCACACAAGAACGAGTCTAGTAGAGTCTTGAGGAACGGTAGGGGGACGCCCTTACTTTTCTTTGAGAGGCTATAGGACTTTAGTAAAAATTCCATTCTTTCTTCCTTTCGTGCTATTACTTGGATTCAATTGGTATCTAGGTGATACAAATTGGTATCTCACATCCTCACTCTATTTTGCAGATGGCTAGAACTAGAGCAACAACTGTGCCAACACCAACACCGGCAAGACAGGGTGCGTCTGAGCCAGCCACTGGGGCTAAAGATCGAAGAGGAGCAGTGGCAAGAGGTCGTGGTAGAGGTCGCGGGAGGACGTCCTCTAGAGGCAGAGGACAAACGCCTGGTCCAGTTAGTACTAGGGCGGTGACTCCTCCACCGACTGATGAGGAAGTAAGAGAGGGTGAGGAAGGGGAAAATGAGCAAGTACATGATGAGGAATTACCACCCCAACCTACCCCAGAGATGATTAACCAGGTTCTTACTTATCTTAGCGGGTTATCTGATCAGGGCCAGACACCTCCAGTGTTTTCTGCACCAACACCTCAGGTTTCGGGGGTACAACATGCAGCTGTTGTGGCTCCCCGCATGGATGCCTCATTGGAAGTAGGCACGTTTCCTCGGTTAACTACAGGGCCTATAATGACGAGTGATCAGCATGAACTTTTCACTAAATTCATGAAGTTGAAACCTCCAGTCTTCAAGGGTGCTGAATCTGAGTATGCCTATGATTTTCTGGTTGATTGTCATAAGCTGCTACATAAGATGGACATAGTAGAACGGTTCGGGGTTGAGTTTGTGAACTATCAATTTCACGAAAATCCCAAAATGTGGTGGCGGTCGTATGTTGAGTGTCAACCAGCACAGGCACCACCCATGACTTTGGCATCATTCTCTAGCTTATTTATGGAAAAGTATATACCCCGGACATTGAGGGATAGTAGGAGAGATGAGTTCCTGAGTCTAGAGCAAGGCAGGATGTCTGTTACTGCTTATGAGGATAAATTCTGTGCACTATCCAGGTATGCCACCCAGCTTTGCTTCAGTCCACAAGAGCGGATTCTCCATTTTGTGAAAGGATTGAGGTCAGATTTGCAGATCCCAGCCTTACAGGTAGCTGCTGAAGCAAAATCCTTTCAGGAAGTGGTTGACTTTGTGATAGAGGTGGAGGGGGTGAAGCCAGATAACTTCACCATAGCGTCGACCGCTAAGAAGTTCCGCACGGGAGGTGAGTTTAGTGGTTCTTACTCCAGAGAGCAGAGTTCAGGAGGTTACCCAGCTCGACCTATTCAGTCTTCACTACAGGCTGTAACTGGGGGTCCATCGCAGACCAGTCAACATTTCTCTGAGTTTGGAGGTTATCCCCAGACTTCGTCATTTCACAGAGACCTATGCTAGACTCCAGATATTGTTATGGATGTGGAGAGACTGGACAAATTAGGAGAAATTGTCCAAAACAGAGTTACAGACCCCCAATAATTAGAGGTAGAGGTGGTCATGTAAGAGGCCGCCATTCTGGAGGACGTGTTGGTCAAGGTAATGGTGGTCACCAAATTAGCCGAGGTGGCGGGCAAGTTGGAACTACTGCAGCACAACATGGTAGGGGCAACGAACAGACAGGTGATAGGGCCCATTGTTATGCTTTCCCCGGGATATCTGAAGCAGAGACATCTGATGCTGTTATCACAGGTAATCTTTTGGTTTGTGATTGCATGGCTTCTGTATTATTTGATCCTGGATCCACATTTTCATATGTATCTTCCTCATTTGCTACTGGTCTGGATTTACATTGTGATTTGCTTGACATGCCTATTCGTGTCTCTACTCCTGTGGGTAAGTCTGTCATAGTTGAGAAGGTGTATAGGTCTTGTCTTGTGACTTTTGTGGGGAGCAATACTCATGTACACTTGATTATTCTAGAGATGGTTGATTTCGATGTAATTCTGGGTATGACTTGGCTTTCTCCAAATTATGCAATCTTAGATTGTAATGCTAAAACTGTGACATTGGCCAAGCCTGGGACAGATCCGCTAGTGTGGGAGGGTGACTATACTTCCACCCCAGTTCGTATTATCTCCTCTCTTCGTGCAAGGAGAATGGTTAGTAAAGGTTGTTTAGCTTTCTTGGCACATCTCAGGGATGATACTTCCCAAGTACCTTCGATTGAGTCTGTTTCGGTAGTCCGTGAGTTTCTGGATGTGTTTCCTGCAGACCTTCCTGGTATGCCACCAGATAGGGATATTGATTTTTGTATTGATTTGGAGCCAGGTAATCGCCCCATTTCCATACCCCCTTATAGGATGGCTCCAGCTGAGTTAAGGGAGTTAAAGGCCCAACTTCAGGAGTTGTTAAGTAAAGGCTTCATTAGGCCAAGTGCATCCCCTTGGGGTGCTCCGGTTTTATTTGTTAAGAAGAAGGGATGGAAGTTTTTGGATATGCATAGACTACAGGCAACTGAATAAGGTAACTATTAAGAACAAGTATCCTCTTCCTCGCATTGATGATTTGTTCGATCAGTTACAAGGTGCTTGTACCTTCTCAAAAATCTATTTGAGATCTGGTTATCATCAATTGAAAATACGGGCAACAGATGTGCCAAAGACTGCTTTTCAAACCAAGTATGGGCATTATGAATTCTTAGTAATGTCTTTTGGGCTTACGAATGCCCCTGCTGCTTTCATGAGCCTGATGAACGGGATTTTTAAGCCATATCTGGATCTCTTTGTTGTCGTATTTATTGATGATATACTATATACTCAAAGAGCAGGAAAGAACATAAGGAGCATTTGAAAATTGTATTGGAATTGTTGAGGGGGAAAAGGCTTTATGCCAAATTCTCCAAGTGTGAGTTTTGGCTAGATTCAGTGTCCTTGGGGCACGTGGTTTCTAAGGATGGGGTGATGGTGGATCCTTCCAAGATTGAAGCAGTGAAGAGTTGGGTAAGACCTACTAATGTTACAGAGGTAAGGAGCTTTGTTGGTTTAGCTAGATACTACCGTCGATTTGTCAAGGGATTCTCTTCTGTTGCTTCCCAATTGACAAACTTGACTAAGCAGAATGTTCCATTTGTGTTGTCGGACGAATGTGAAGAAAACTTCCAGAACCTCAAGACCTTGTTGTTTACTGTGATGCATCTTATTCTGGTTTGGGTGCAGTGCTAATGCAGGAGAAGAATGTAATTGTTTATGCATCGAGGCAACTAAAGGTGCATGAACGCAACTATCCGACCCATGATTTGGAGTTGGTTGCAGTAGTGTTTGCATTAAAGCAATGGAGACATTATCGATATGGGGTTAAGTGTGAAGTCTATACAGATCATCGTAGTTTACAGTATGTCCTTACTCAGAAAGATTTGAATTTGAGACAGAGGAGGTGGATGGAACTACTGAAGGACTGTGATATTACTATCTTGTATCACCCAAGAAAAACTAATGCTGTGGCAGATGCTTTAAGTAGAAAGGCAGGGAGCATAGGCAGTCTAGCGCACTTGCAGGTTTCTAGACGCCCATTGTCTAGAGAGGTTCAGACTCTGGCTAATGACTTTATGAGGTTGGAAGTACTGGAGAAGGGAGGATTTTTCGCCTGTGGGGAGGCAAGATCTTCCTTACTTGACAAGATTAAGGGAAAGCAGTTTACTGATGAGAAACTGATCCGGATTCAAGATATGGTATTGCGAGGAGAGTCTAAAGAAGCAAAAATTGATGAGGAAGGCGTTTTGAGAATTAAGGAAAGGGTATGTGTGCCCCGCATCGATGATTTGATTCACACTATTCTTACAGAGGCTCATAGTTCAAGGTAGTCTATATATCCTGGTGCAACCAAGTTATATCGTGACCTAAAGCAACATTTCTGGTGGAGTAGGATGAAGCATGACATTGTTGATTTTGTTGCCCAATGCCAATTTGTCAGCAGGTAAAGTATGAACACAAGAGGCCTGGAGGGACACTTCAGAGAATGCCCATTCCTGAATGGAAGTGGAGAGAATTGCAATGGATTTTGTAGTTGGTCTTCCAAAGACCTTGGGTAAGTATGACTCCATTTGGTTAATTGTTGATAGGTTAACTAAGTCTGCTCACTTCATTCCGGTCAAGATGACTTACAATGCAGAGAAGTTAGCAAACCCTATATCTCAGATATCATTCGATTGCATGGAGTTTCACTTTCCATCATATCAGATAGAGGTACGCAGTTTACTTCTGAGTTTTGGAGAACATTGCATGCTGAATTGGGTACTAGGTTGGATCTTAGTACTGCATTTCACCCTTAGACCGATGGTCAGTCTGAGCGAATGATTCAAGTGTTGGAAGATATGCTTCGTGCATGTGTGATAGAATTTGGTGGTCATTGGGATAACTTCTTACCCTTAGCAGAGTTCTCATACAATAATAGTTATCACTCAAGTATTGATATGACCCCATTTGAGGCACTGTATGGGAGGAGATGTAGGTCTCCCATTGGTTGGTTCGATGCATTTGAGGTGAGACCATGGGGTACCGATCTTTTGAGGGAATCGTTAGATAAAGTAAAATTCATTCAGGAAAAGCTTCTACCAACTCATAACAGGCAAAAACAATATGCAGATCGAAGGGTTAGGGACTTGGATTTTATGGAGAGTGAACAAGTCTTGCTGAAGGTTTCACCCATGAAGGGTGTGATGCGGTTTGGTAAGCGAGGTAAGCTTAGTCCGAGGTATATTGGTCCATTTGAAGTTCTGAAACGCGTGGGGGAGGTAGCTTATGAATTAGCCTTGCCTCCAGGACTGTCAGGAGTGCACCCGGTATTTCATGTGTCTATGCTGAAAAAATATCATGGGGATGGAAACTACATTATTCGCTGGGATTCAGTTCTCCTTGATGAGAATTTGTATTATGAGGAGGAGCCTGTTGCTATTTTAGGTAGAGAGGTCCGCAAGTTGAGATCAAAGGAGATTGCATCTATCAAGGTTCGGTGGAAGAATTGGCAAATTGAAGAGTCCACTTGGGAGAATGAGGCTGATATGCAAGAAAAATATCCACATCTTTTTACAGATTCAGGTACTCTTTCTCGCCCTTGCTTTTCTTCTTGTGATAGTTCGGGGACGAACGATGGGTAAATTGGTATCTATTGTAACGACCTGTTTAGTCAGTTCGAGCAGTAAAACTATTTTTGATAAAAACTGACTGGGTCGACGGATCACACGACGGACCGTCATGGTCACGACGGACCGTGATGGACTCTGTCGTCCCACACTTGTGTAAATTCTTCAGTTGCTCTCCTCATTTCCCTCGATGATAGGTAGGATGAACCGTCATATGCACAACGGTCCGTCGAGAGTTTCCGTTCCAAAACACTTCAACTCAAAAATCTGGGTACTGAGATCAACTCTCTGAACTTCGCGACGAAATTGCAGCACGGACTGTTGAAGATACGACGGACCGTCACAAACCTCTTTACTGAATTTGAGTCTCTGAACTTTGTGACGGACCTGCAGGACGGCCCGTCATAGATACGACGGACCGTCACGAGTTGCGTAACCTTGACTGGGTCAGATTTCTGCTAAAAGTTTTAAAGGGGTGTTTTGGACCATTCATGACAAACTTTATGAAATTAGTGGGGTGAGTTTAATAATCTATTTACTTAGGGGTTAAAGGAGATAACCTTGGAATAAATAATGAGTTACTTTTGTCATAATGAATTATATGATAACTAGGGTAAAAGAAAAAGAATTTGGAGAGGAAAAATAAAAAGAACAGAGAGGGGGAGAACGAGCGAGAAAAGGGAGAAGCGAAGAGGAAAGCAAAGGCATTGGGAAGTAACTTGTTTGATCACGATTCTTCGGTGAAGGTAGGTTATGGTTTGTTTCTATCTAATAGATAAACTCAAAATAGCGATCGATATGTGTTGGGTAGTATTGTAAAGTCTTCTATATGCTTGATTGTGTGTTTGTATGTTGTGATTGTGGAAATCTTTAATCTTAGCCCTCTCCATTAAGATGATGCCTTGACATGAAGAAGGCTTGATGAACTAATGTAATGAGATAAATGGATCGGGTGTCACGTTTCGACACGTAGAATTAGGGGATCAAAGTGTCACGTTCTGACACGTAGTATTAGGGGATCGGAGTGTCACGTTCCGACACGTAGTATTTAGGGATCGGGTGTCACGTTCTGACACGTATATTTAAGGGATCGGGTGTCACGTTCCGACACGTAGAATTAGGGGATCGGAGTGTCACGTTCCGACACGATAATAATGAAGAGAAGTAATTTTGAATTATGTTAATATACTCAATTCGAAGAACCTAATTCCCAAATAAGTATGGTGGGGAGGCTTGAGTCCTCATAGGTGTGCTTGGTGTTGTTGTCAATGGTTCTTATACTTGTGGATTGTCACCTGTTAAGTACTATGGTTGATTTTATATTATTATTCTATATATATTGCTTTCTATTCTGAGTTGGCCGATGATACCTACTCAGTACTTGTTCCTTGTACTGACCCCTACTTGTATTTTCTTCGTTGTTATTTTGTGAAGTGCAGCAAGTGCGCCATCGTCTTTGACTCGCCCTCAACTCTAGCCAGTCTCCATCATATCAGAATTCAGGGTGAGCTATTGTTCCTAGCTCGTGCTGGATTCTCTCCTTCACGTCTTGATGTCTTGAAGTTCATACATGGACCATCTTTTTACTATTTTTAGCTTCTTAAATACTCTTAGATTTAGAAACTCGAGGATAGATGTTCTTGGTGTGATGACTTCCAGATTTTGGGAATAATAAGTATTGAGTTTTAGAAGTTATTTAATTGATTTTCGTTAATGAGTTTTGAGTCTTCCACATTACATTTTGTTCACTATGGTTGGAATATTGTAATGTTGGGGTTTAGATTTGTTGGTTCGCTCACATAGGAGGATAAGTGTGGGTGCTACTCGCGGCTCGTTTTGGGTCGTGACATTTCTATTTGTAAATGAGTGAAAATAAATAACGAACAGGACAGAGACACTTAACAGCTTTTGAATGTTGGGTTTTAATCAATTAATCAAAGTAACTAGGGTGTACGTGTTCCCCACAGGTTCATAACTTGATAATTCCAACTATAACAATTCTTTCCTAGTATCTTGCATGCAAAGTGATAAGTTATGTATTTCTAAATCCTTGGTCCGGCATCTAGAAAATCTCACTCCGTACCTTGTTCCGTCTACGTTTGTTGCTATCCTAACCCTTATCCTTACCTCATATTAAGCATCATATTCGATATTTGACTAAGTTATTACCGCGTACAAATCAATACTAGCCTATTAGATAGTATACACTAAATCTATGTTAATAATTCTTTCCCTATTATCTACCTCCTTAGTCAGGCAAGTAGCATTAAGGCGAGTTCTAACATTGGTTATCCGTTAAAAAGACTTGGTCAGGCAAGTAGCATTAAGGCGAGTTCTAACATTGGTCATCCGTTAAAAAGACTTCTAAACGAAAGAATTATTAATACATGCAAGACTCTATTCTAGAATTGTTATTTTAGTTAGGGTTTATATCATTATTTGCCTATGGTTCCCACAACCCTAGTTATGGAGTTTAGTTACTCATAGCCATAAACACAATATTCAAATATATTAAATAAGAATTCATGTGCTTACTTCAATGAGAAAGAATAAAGTCCGAAAATTTGCTTGATTAATCACCAAAAATCACTTGTAAGAATCTCAAAATCTAACACTAATCAACAATAAAAAATTCCAACAATCTAACAATCCAAAAGTCTAATAATATGGAGCCTAACAATATGGAATCTAACCTCAAAAACGAGGTTTTTCAAACTATTTTTTGAAAAAATATAAACCTAATTAAATAAGGATTGTAATTACTGGAAATATGCCAAAACGCGGCTGGGTCGAAGGACCTCGCGACGGACCGTCATGGACTCCGTCGTCCCATACTTGTGCAATTTCTTCTGCTGCTCTCTTCATTCCCCTTGACGGCAAGTATGACGGACCGTCATAGGCACAACGGTCCGTCGAGAGTCTTCTTTCTAAAACACTTCAACTCTTGGAATCAGGGTACTGGATCACTTCTCTGAACTTCACGACGAACCTGCAGGACGGACCGTCATAGCCACGACGGACCGTCACAAGCTTCGTAATCCCACACTTGGTAAGACTTCCCCATCTTCCTTCCGCAATTGCACTACGTTGCCACCTACGGACAGTCACAAGCACGACGGACCGTCATAAGCTCTGTAGGTGGTCTCTTCTGCATTTCTTCGCTCAAAATCTCCGCATTCAGCTTTGGACAGATTTCCTGCAAAACAAAGAGAGACTTATATAAAAATTAGCACAGAATGGCTTTTGGACACACTAAACATAAGGAAAAAGTATTAATAATACCGTGAAACCACGGTATATCATATACAGGACCATTTTCCTCTCTAGGCGCTCTTCTGACTCAGTAATCGACTTCTGCATCCACGGCTGGATATGATGTAGAAGTGTAGCCATTTGTGCCACTAATTTTTGGACCCTAGCAAGCGGGACCAGTGCCGGTAGAGGGGCTGTGCGAGAGGAGCTCGGGTCAGTGCAACTACCCGGGATAGACTCGACCAAGGTAGTATCAGTGGACGCCGCCTGTGTAGCCGTGCGGGCCTGGGTACCATATCAGCAAGATCATCAGCAATTGGGGGCAGCTCTGGAAGGGCCCCTCTGCGTGGAACCAACTCATTGGCCTCATCAGTGATGAGGCTGATGTCAACAGTGCCCTGCGGTGTCTTGAGCTGATCTACGTGCCATATAGGCACACCTGCGGACCTGCAGAGAGCAAATATCATGCACAGGAACGGGTAAGTAGTAGTGACCTCGAAATCCCTCTCGTGCATGACTGCCTGTAGAAGCCACGCGAAGTCCACCTCGAACGCGGCTATCATCGCCGCCATCAACACTGCTCGATCCCATGTAACGATATTATCAGCATCTATGGGGGAAAGGCAGTGACGGACAATCAGCCACAAGAACTTCGCCGTGAAAGTGAGGTTGGCCTTCTTGATGGCCCCCTTTGGCTCAGTTACCCACTCGGCACCCTCTCCATCAACTGACAGGTTCAGGTCCATCCACCTCTTGGTGGTCTCTCTCAATGATGGCTCGCGCACGAACTGGCCATCTTTAACTATCTGCTAGCGGTAGTAAAACTCGGCAGTGAGAGGGGTCTGAGTAGCATCAACACCCTTGCCGTATAGAAACCGGGGGATGGCAAGTAGGGAAAAGTCAACCTGTATGCCCCGTACTCGGACCTGCTCCAGTGGGGCCTGTTTCGCAGGGGAAACCCGCCTATCTATCTGTGATCGGAGAGTCACTACGTAGGATGCGTAGAGCTCTCGGACCATTTCTTAACTGTAACGTCCCAAAGGACGTGCTGTCCACTCCAAGCGATGCCTGGTGAAGAGATTGTAGATCTCAGGCATCGTCGGGAGGCTCCCTATAAGGACCCGTCGCTCCAAGGTGAGTGTTCGAGTCATCACTCCTTTATCAGTCAGGAACTTGGCGTCGGAGTAGACTTGAAATTGCCCGTCGACACACCACCGGTTGGGCTGGTCAGTGGCTAGGGTGGGGGCCGGAGCTGGTGAACCTGATGTGGAATCCGAACTGTCGGCCTCATCAGACGAGGCCGACGCTGCAGCGGTGGCGGGTGAGGGAACCTCAGCAGAGCCAGAGGCTTGCTCTGACCACGATACTCCTAAGGAGGCAGACGCTCCTTCTTCATTTGTGGCTGACCCAGAGGGTGTGCCTGTCAGTGTGCGCTCCTCATCAGATTGGGAGGCAGTGACTATGCCGAACGCCACCTTTTTGGGTGTGGCTCTAGGAACACGTGCAGCACGAGAAGGGGTGGAAGTTCTTGGGGGCACATACTCGGGGTCACGCTCATCATTAGAGCCAATGACCATGTGGGCAAACGGGGCGACAGACTTCGATCGCCCACGTGCGTAGATTCGGTCTTGCTTGGGTGCCATAGTAGATAATACCTGTAAAGGATCAATATTAGTATGAGAAGTGGCAAACAAGACAAGCAAAACCACAAAAACAATTTAAAAAGTTTGTCAGTACTATGGTAACAGGAACACACAACGGGCCTGGTGACGGCTCGTCGTGACTATGACGTATCGTCATGGCGTCCATCGTGTTTTACTTAAATTACGTATATATGGAGAACCCTGAAGGAGAGTCTCTGACTAGTATGACGCTATGTGCAGGACGGACCGCCACAGGTACGACGGTCCGTCGTAGGACACTTGGAAAAAATGTGGAGACCCTTAGGAGAGGGGTCTCTGACCGTCATGACGGTCATGCAGGACGGACCGTCGTGGTATGACGGTCTGTCACATGTGTCCATTGAAGGACACTTAGAAAAAGTGAGAGACCCTTATAAACAAGGTCTCTGACAACCAGAATGGGTTGTGCAGGACGGTCAGTCGTGAAGACGACGATCCGTCACATGTGTCCGTTGGGGGACACTTAGAAAAAAAATGAGAGACCCTTAGAAACAGGGTCTCTGACAACCAGTACGGTTGTGTAGGACGGACCGTCGTAAAGACGACGGTCCATCACATATGTCCGTTGGAACAGGGTGCTAGGGCTTTTGGAATAAACGCTACGACGGTCCGTCGTGGGTACGATAATCCGTCATTGGGGTCTCGTTATGTATATCAGTGACAGAACTGGGAGTACCCCATGCATCCCCGATGAACCCTGGTCAAACGTGTAGTGTTTTGGACCTACATTTGTCTAACCCAACTACCTAGGAAACTAGCAATGCAAAAGCACCTATGTTTAGGGTTGTAAACACGGCAATTTCGAACATTTTTAACCTAGGTTAGACAGAATCTTATAAAAGAGAAGAACATATGACGAAGAACTAAGCTAATACTAATTAATAAACAAAAATTCAAGATAAATGAGTAGAAATTAGAGACACATACCTTAGAATTGGAGAAAAACAAGATGGGCAAGGTGACCATGAAAACACCCACAGCAGCAACTCCGGCTAGTAGATGATAACTTCTAGGGCTTTGGAGAATTTTGGGGGAACAATGATCGAGGGAGAGAATGTGGAAGTTGAAAAGAGAGGGAAATGGGAGGTAAAATGAAGGAATGGGGTGAAATGAGGGGTTGGGGGGTTAAAACGGTCTAATTTTTAAAAGACTCTAGCCGAGTCAGGTCGGGTACGACTCATTAATGACGCAACGACTCCCCGACGATGGTCCGTCTCAGTTGTGACGATCTTTTGTTGGGTCCGTCGTATGTTCCCTAGTTTGAAAATAACAGAAAAATGTACCTGGTACGACGGAGGCATACAACGGTCCGTCATAGGCGCAACGGTCCGTTGATGCATCCGTCAGTGGCTGCTGCAGAGTAATTTTCTGCAAAATTTCCTGGTGATGTGCCTGAAAATTTAAAAACCCATTAGTAGAAAAATGCTACCATTACTAAAAAGACTATAAGTATTGGGTTGCCTCCCAACAAGCGCCTGATTTAATGTCGCGGCACGACTGGGGACACTTGATTACTCAGCCTTCATCGAGATGCTTTGCCTCTATTACTTTATTCCCCGATGCTTTATGCCTAAAATAGAGTTTTATTCGATCTCTATTCATCTTAAACCGCACTCCCTCCTTGGCTTTTAACTCAACTGCTCCATGAGGGAATACTTGAGTAATCAAGTAAGGGCCAGTCCATTTGGAATTGAGCTTGCCCGGAAGACAAGGCGACCCAGAACTGTCTACAAGCACCAAATCCCCAACCATAAACTCTTGTTTTGCAATTTTTTGTTCATTCTCCTTCTTCATCTTTTCTTTGTGGGATATGACAGATACCGATTGGAGCTCACCACTCTGCCTCATGGTCGTACAAATGTTGAAGGTCGCTTCTTCATTATTCAAACGAAATGTCATCCGTCCCTTCTCCATATCAACTAGGCTCTACCTATAGCAAGGAATGACCTCCCAAGAATAATAGGCACTTCAAAATCGACTTCGCAATCAAGAATAACAAAATCGGCCAGAAAGATGAATGACTCCACTTTTACTAGTACATCATGGAGTATCCCTATAGGCCTTTTCACTGTCCGATCAGCCATCAGTAGCCTCATCGTAGTGGGTTTTAGATCCCTCAAACCCAACTTCTTGTAAATTGAGAGGGACATGAGATTTATGTTTGCCCCCAGATCGCATAATGCTTTCGCAAAATGTAATGACCCAATTGTACAAGGAATAGTCAATGAACCCGAATTTTCTTTCTTTTGTACGAGGGATCTTGTAGCAATAGCACTACAATGCTGCAGTCTATCATCATCCTCAAAAGTGAGCGATCTTTTCTTGGTGACAAGATCTTTCATAAATTTGGCATAACCGGGCATTTGTTCTAGAGATCCTACCAAAGGGACATTGATAGAATGCTACTTCAACATTGTTATGAAACGCCGGTATTTACCATCTTCTATCTTTTTCACTGATCTCTGAGGGAAAGGTGGTGGTGGCCTAGGCATGGGAATTACCTTCATAGGTACTTCTGCATCTTTTCCATTTCTTTCCTCTGCTTCACCACTACCCTTTACCACATTATCATTATCCTTTCTCACATTTTCCTCAGTAGACGACATAGGTGGGTGAATGGTTTGTTTACCACCCCGAGTAGTGATTGCCATACAGTGCGCATCATTCTTTGGATTTTGGAAAGTGTTGCTAAAAAGAGTGCCTGGTTGCCGTGTGTTCACTGTCGCAGATAATTGGGCCATTTGCAACTCGATCTGTTTAATCGATATTGCATGTCTATCAACTTTTTACCCAATACTAGCTAAATCACACCTTAACTCTTTAATGTGCTCATGACTAGCATCGAACCTCCTCATCATTTTGTGCAACATATCCTCAACTCGAGCCATACTATCTCCACCATCCCTAGGAGTAACTTCACTATTTCGAGGAGGGACATAGGGCCCATTCCTATAATTGTTGTTACCGTAGTTACCCCTGTTTAAGTTGTTTTCGCGGTTGTAGTTTCCATCTCGGACATAATGACCCTCATGGTTATAGTTACCATAGTTCCGACCTTGGTTCCTTTGACCTTGGCGCCAATGATTTGAGCCTTGGGCACTTGGTCGGAAACCCCCCGTCTGCTCATTTACTGCATAAGTGTCCTTCGCATAGTAGCACTCATCATTTTGTGGCGGTGGTTTCGACAAGTAGGTGACTGCATTTATCTTTTCTGCACCCCAGTGACATGTTTTAGTACCAACCCAAGCTCAGTTCTTATCTAAGCCATTTCTTCACGAATCTCATCTGTTGTTGGGTTGTGAGTGGACTGCACTACGAAGGTGTTTCTCCCTTTATCATACTTCCTAGTACTCCAAACTTTGTTATTCCAGGAGATTTTCTCTAATTTTTCAACAATCTCAGCATAAGGACACTCCCCATAAGATCCACCTACTATAGTGTCCAACAGCGCTTTATTGTTATCATCCTGTCCTCGATAGAAGTATTCCTTCAGTGACTCATCATCTATACGGTGATTTGGAACACTTCTCAAGAATGAGGTGAATCTATCCCAAGAACTACTAACTGACTCTCCTGGTAGTGCCACAAAGTTATTCACTCTGTCTTTGTGGTTTAGTTTCTTGGAGACCGGATAGAAGTGTGCTAAGAAGACATCCCTTAGTTGGTTCCAAGTCAAGATTGAGTTGTATGGGAGCTCAGTGAACCATATAGCAGCCTCTCTCGTTAGTGATAGAGGAAACACTCTGAGACCTATTACATCTAAATCCAAATCAGGCCTCCCTACACAACTTTTACACACTGCCCTTACCTTAGCTATATGGGCATGTGGATCCTCAGAAGGTAGCCCTGAAAACAAACCTCTGGCAGTGAGCATTTGCATCAGGCTACTAGTTACCACAAAGGTGTGGCCTGTGGGTAGAGGAGGCAAGACAAGTGGCTCATCCGAGTCTGCTATGTTATCATAGCCTCTGTAGTATGCTTGGGGCCGTGGAACGGGATTTTTTCCCCTCTGTTGATGTTCACCCGGAGCATCGGGTAACATCTGACCATGAACATCAACCGGAGCTGGAATGTTCTGGTTCGGATCGTCATCATTTATTCCCAAGTTTCGATTCATATTGTGTAGTGTACGCTCTAACTCGTGATCGTAGGGAAACAAGGGTTCTCTTCCTCTCCGTGTATTTGGCATACAAGGAGGATAGTTCTAAAAAAAATCAAAAACAATAAAACAAAGTAAAATCAAGAAAATATCAACTAAACTATAGTAATAAGTTCAAGGTAATCTAAAAGCTATATTCCCCGGCAGCGGCGCCAAAATTTGATACGCTCAACTTACTTCTCAAATAAGAAGTAAAGCGGTCGTGTCAAGTAAATAACCCAATTAGTTAGGTTGGGCTCTTTACCACGAGGAAAATAGTCTAGACTTAACTTCAACCTGTTATTACTATTGTTTGGTCAATGACTTCCTTGGAAAGTAAAAAACAATAAAAGGGGGGTTTCTAATTCTAAATGAATGAGAATAACTAACACAATTGAAAGAGACACTTAACAACTTTGAATGTTGGATTTTAATCAATTAATCAAAGTAACTAGGGTTTACGTGTTCCCCACAAGTTCATAACATGATAATTCTAACTATAACAATTCTTTCCTTGTATCTTGCATGCAAAGTGATAAGTTATGTATTTCTAAATCCTTGGTCCGGCATCTAGAAAATCTCACTCCGCGCCTTGGTCTGGCTACGTGTGTTGCTTTCCTAACCCTTATCTTTACCTCATATTAAGCATCATATTCGATATTTGACTAAGTTATTACCTCGTACCAATCAATACTAGCCTATTAGATAGTATATACTAAATCTATGTTGATAATTCTTATCCTATTATCTACCTCCTTGGTCCGGCAAGTTGCATTAAGGCGAGTTCTAATATTGGTCATCCGTTAAAAAGACTTCTAAGCGAAAGAATTATTAATACATGCAAGACACCATTCTAGAATTGTTATTTTAGTTAGGTTTTATCTCATCATTTGCCTATGGTTCTCACAACCCTAGTTATGGAGTTTAGTTACTCATAGTCATAATAACAATATTCAAATATATCAAATAAGAATTCATGTACTACTTTCAATGGGAAAGAGTAAAATTCGAAAGTTCGCTTGATTAATCACCAAAAATCACCAACAATCAATGATAATCAAAAGTCTAACAATACAATGTTTTCTAATACGGTGTCTAACAATATGGAGTCTAACAATGATCCCTAGTCTAACTTTCCGGAGTCTAACAATGATCCAGAGTCTAACAATACCGAGTCTAACTATCCGCAGTCTAACCTCAAAAATCAGGTTTTTCGAACTATTTATAAAAAGTAAAAACCTAATAAACAAGGACGCTATTTGCTGGAAATCTGCCAAAACGCGGCTGGGTCGACGGACCTCACGACGGACTGTCATGTACTCCGTCGTCCCATACATGTGCAATTTCTTCTTCTTCTCTCTTCGTACCCTCGACGGCAAGTATGACGTACCATCACACACACGACGGTCTGTCGAGGGTCTTTGTTCCAAAACACTTCAACTCTTGGAATATGGGTACTGGATTACTTCTCTGAATTTCATAGCAAACCTGCTGGACGGACCGTCATAGACACGACGAATCGTCACAAGCTTCGTAACCGCACACTTGGTCAGACTTCCCCATCTTCCTTCGGCAGCTGCACTACGCTGCCACCTACGGACCGTCACAAGCACAACGGACCGTCATAAGCTCTGTAGGTGGTCTCTTATGCATTTCTTCGCTCAAAATCTCCGCATTTAGCTTTGGACAGATTTCCTGCAAAAATAAAAAGAAACTTATATAAAGATTAGCACAAAAAGGCTTTTCGAAACACTAAACTTAAGGAAAAAGTATTAATAATACCGTGAAACCACGGTGTATCACCTAACACCTTCCTAAGACATTAATTTGAATCCCCGAACCCCCTAAAAGGTTTTCAATCGATTTTTCTCTGTTTAATCTTTTGAAAAATCAAGTTTTCTTAATTTTCCTCAAAATTAAGTGGCGACTCTTTAAAAAATCAAAAACCCTTCAAAATTAAATATTTTCCAATTTCTGATGGAAACAGACACTAAGCGATAACCACTAGACAACTTAGGATTCAACTAAGCAACACACAGGTTTCCCACTATATCACCACGCTCCGATGACTTAGGATTTTTACTAAGCAACACACAAGGTTTCCCACTAAATTAGTTTGACTCAACTAACTTAGACTTTTCAACAAACCAAAGAATCGAATCCTTTGTAGAGTAGGAACAGATTTACAATGTAAGCATGGAAGAAATAATCCTAAGACAACTAGGTGGCTTGCAGCTCTATCAGGTCACTGTTGCTCTTAGGATGATCCTTCTTGAAGATGGCCTTTTCTTTTTGATCTTTTGGATTTTTGAAATCCAAAACTTTGTTTGCCAAAACTTGAATTTGTGTTGTTGGAAAGAGATAATATAATTCACCACAAATTCATTGAGCCCATACAATTGGCTGAAGGTCTGCTCTAGGAAAAGTTGTGCACCTACCACATCAGGGGTGGCATCTTTTCTAACAGTTGTCTCTCACCTTATCACGTCGCAGACTTGTAGGGACCAGGTCCCTTGCAAACTTCTTTGTGAGTTCTTGAAAAGGCTTGCCGACCGACTTCCTTCTTTGGATGAATGAATATAATATGGTGTTTGTCGTGCTAAAAATATCAAACATAAAGAGCTATTATCCATTGGACAAACAACCTCCTCCATTCTGATTTGTCTAGTACACTGACGCCTCACCAACCTCTGACGTGATAGCTTTACAGCTGTAACCAATTATGTATCTGATGGAGGAAACTGTGGCTAGGACCAGGTCCCTGCATTTGTGAGATACTGAAACATACAATCTCGTCCGCTCTTCTTATTGGTGTAGGATGCTGCAATTTTCACCTACCACCTAACATGACAGATTTTACGGTTGTACCCCATTTGTATCTGGACGAGAGCAATCTGACAGGGACCAGGTCCTTGAATTTGTGAGGATCATCAGAACACCTAGAGTATAACAAAGTGACATGAGATAAGTTTATGGTGAATTAGAATTCAAGATAAACATCCATATGGCCAGAATAGTGTGCTTAGTTCAAGGTTATTAGCCGAGGAAAGGAAGAAAAACTTCCACAGCCAAATAAGTTGGTTTAAGTGGGTCAAATGCAGCTGAGTGGTGCTATATTGAAGAGCTCCAACTTTGCTCTTTCGTTGCTTGTTTCTTGTATAGTTATTTGATAGTTTGGTTTAGAAAGCTTTGACATGAAAGTGAATCGTTTAAATATCTTTCTTTGAGTATGAGGTTTTCTGTTGTTTAGTTTTGACTGAGAATCTTTTCCATTACATTTTTTTGTTGGTGTTCTACTTCTGGCATATGCTTAGTGCCATGGTATTAAGTTTTGCTAGTTAAAGTTTTTGGCAGGTTACACGTTCTATTATGAATTATTTTCATAATCAAGAGGAAACTTCCCCTCAAGTTAAAGTATCCAGCAAAAAACTTATCCAAAGAATGTTTGCTATTGTTTTAACCAGTCTCTTTAAAGAATGTTTTCTGTTCTCACCATTTCGTTTAACATTTAACTATTTAGTACTCATTTTGAAATATGTTGGAGTTGGAAATTTCAGAAAGAGTCCTGAATGTTTGCTGTTTTGAGCTAATGTCATCAATTTTTTGTTTGTGCTTCTCGTTTAAATAATTCCTTGCAGATTTCCAACGAATAGTTTGTTTTATTCTATCCGGAGGATTTATTAACTAAAAGCTTGAACTATGAATAAATAATTCATAGAATGTGTATGGTTTGTCTTAAATCGAGTTTGCTTTCCTTTTAAGTATTTGTCACAGTCTAAGGTTTTCATCAAGTTGTAACTATGACATGTTTCTGCGAGTTTCATGAATACTTGGAGATATGTTTTTTTACTTTGTTTAACCTTGGTAAAGCTCATTCTGTCCTCTATTTGGATATGCCTGACCACCACCTTGCTAGAAGTATCACTTTGTTCTAACTTTATCTTGTTAAAGGGTTGATTAAGTGCCAATCATTTGTTGTGAGAATTGATATCTCTGAACAGGTATGCATTTTAAGTTCTTTTATTTCTTATTAATGGTAGGTTTTCTTCAATGTTTTCTTCTTTCTCCACTTGAGTTTGATACACTTGAGCGGATGGTCTTTTCGAAACAACCTCTATATATCTACATGTAGTGGTATTAGTCTACGTGTACTCTGACATCACTTAGTGGGATTGCACTGGGTATGTTTTTGTTGTTGATTTGCTAAGAAGGGATTAAACTCCCAGCTATGATAATGCTCATTAGTTATTGAATCAATTTCTGATTTACCTTAGCTTGGTCTTTCTTAGGATGATTCAAGTTTGATTCTGTGATGTGTCTTACAAAAATCTGATCTTCTTTACTTTACTTCTCCTACAGATTATTTCTTTTTTTCTGGGAGTTGCTCTTCGATCATTATTTCTGTTTTGAAGTTATGCTTAAAGTTTAATCTACCTTTACAAGTTAATATTTTATTGGTGTTGCATTAGTTAATTTTCTTAATTAGTTTGCAAATTCTCCTTTTGATTCTTTTGTACATGAATTTCTTCGAATCGTAAGACTCATATTCTGCTTTACATTTTCAAATTGGGCCATAAAGACTCAATCGCGATTTCGTCTTCAAGTCAACCTCGTCAAAGTGAAAGGGAGGCACCAACAAGGGTTGTGGTGGAGAGTGTTAAGTACTCATTCATACCTATCCAAGACCTACGAGAATGGATGACATGATTTCTAAGGTGGTCGGATGGACATTGAATGAGTTTTATTTGGTTAATGAGCTCGAAATCAAATTATGACAGTTCCATTCAGGGGTGGACCCACACTTCGCTAAGGAGTGTCAAGTGACACCCTTTTGCCTAAAAATTACGCTGTATATAAAGGTCAAATTTTGATTAGATAAAAATATGTAAAAGTATTGACACTTTTTGTGCATAGGTGAAATATTTAGTCCAATGGTTAAGGAATTCAAAAGTTCTTAAAGGTTATGTGTTCAGGTTTGGTTAGTTAGACTCATAATTACTTTTTATTTTCTTACTACAACCATTGACACCCCTTCTTGAGAATCCTAGGTCCGTCACTGGTTCCATTAAGTTCGAAGAATGTTTATCACTTAAATAGTTGGTTAGACCCCTAGTTGTTTAATTCGGAGGGTTGTTCCAGGAAATTTAAAATTTTAACAGTTGTTAATTGGTGCATGTACATCCTTTTTTGTGATCGTGAAAGATTGAGTGCCTTTAATATGAGTTTTAATGTGATTTACCAGCAAAAGTCTTTATGTCATTTACCAGCAAATCTCTTATATTATCTAATTCTGAAACTTGAAATATTTTCGCATTTTATCTTAAAGAAAGGTAATACAAAAAATCTTGACTTTAGTTATAAAGAAAAGAAGTTGGAATTCATTTTAAGAATTCCAACAAGTGGTTGACATAAAATTAAGTGAGATTAAAGAAAAATATTCCATAATGGAAACAAAATAAATGAGATTTGATGAAAATACAGCAACTTCAATGGGAATTCAGTTAGAGTTGCAACAAATAAAATTCATACATAATAAACTAATCTAAAAATTGCAACGAAAATGAACCAATTAGATGCAATATATTTTGAAATAGTAACTGATTAAAGTACTAGCCTCCCTTTAATATATTTTTAAATAGTAACTGAAGTTGTGTTATACCTCAATTTTAGAATTTTTCTTGTCTAACTAGTGATACGCTCCTCCTCAAAAACAAAATATTGATTCAATTGTAGCGAGTCCCATTGAATTTGCTGAAAGCCATCAAAATGTTACTTTTTTAAAAATAGACATATGAAGATGCATATCGACTTTATTCTCTTAAATTTCATAATAATCTGCATGTCTTATTTATTTTCTTAAAAGTCGTATCAATTAGAATTAGACAAATAAATCAACAAGGAAAATAATATTGATGAAGACGTTTGTGTTGGGAAAGACAAGGCACTAACAAAGAATGTCTGACAAGATAACAGCGGAAGAATACCCAAGTCTATACATTCCCTTCTCGATTTGAACCAAGAGAAGACAAACAACCACAAGCAATATGATAGTAAGGCAGCAAGTAATTCAACCAAACAAATATAACAAGGAAATAATAAACCAATCACACAAGACACCAAGATTTACGTGGAAAATCCATCGATGTAAAGAGTAAAAAACCACGGGACCAAAAACTCCACTATAATCACCAAGAGTTACAATATTGTTCTCCAACATTGGCCACAAAACAAGTGCCAAACAACGAGCAACAACAAAATAAGATTGCACAAAATCTAGAGAATTAAAGGAGCAAAATCACCAATTTCGCAGCTACTGTTCACGATAGTAAAACTGAAGCTGCATGCCACCAAATCCAACTCTGTAAATTCCTAATCAAAGATTGAGATGAAGATAATATGATGTCCAAAAATCACATCAATTGGGCAAGAAACGAAGCGGGAATCGCAATTTGAAGTTGGTTGTTAGGGCTGAATTTTGACTGCAAAAACTGCTCTCTTTTTCTCTTTTTGGCTGCTAAAAAACTCTCTGTGTATATGAAAATAAGACCTAAATAGGCTTATATTTGCCTCATAAGAATGGGCCTATGGGCAAAAATGGGTTGGTCCAAATTGAGTTTTTATTTATCCACATAGGAAGGAAAAAAAGGCTCATAACCCAACAATTCTCCCCCTCACGACTATGTGGAGGAGACCGTCATCCCGGCGACCATGCAACAATCTTCAAACTTCCCTCTTGGCAAAGCTTTAGTCATCATATCGGAACCATTGTCATTTGTATGAATCTTTTCAAGCTCAAGCAACTTAGAATTCAACACATCTCGAATCCAGTAGAACGTAGAATTCTTGCCAAGATGTATAGCATTTTGACTGTCACAATAAAGCACATACCTCTCTTGAGCACAACCAAGTTCCCCCAAGAATCTCTTCATCCAAAGCAATTCTTTACAAGCTTCAACGACAACAACAAGCTCAGCTTCTGTAGTAGATAGAGCAACACATTTTTGCAACCAAGATTGCCAAGACACAGCTCCCCCTGCAAAAGTAACCAAGTACCCTGAAGTAGACTTGCGAGTATCAACATCACCAGCCATGTCTGAATCAGTATAACCAAAAAGAATAGGCTTCCCTGTACAAAAACACAAACTCAGACTAGAAGTGCCACAGAGATATCTCATAACCCACTTCACAGCATTCCAATGTTCTCTTCCCGGATTAGAAAGAAAACGTCTAACAACTCCAACAGCGTGAGCAATATCCGATCTTGTACAAACCATCGCATATATCAAACTACCAACAGCTAAAGCATAAGGAACTTTCTTCATATCTTCCTTCTCATCATCACTAGAAGGACACTGTTTCGTGCTCAATTTAAAGTGCATAGCTAAAGGTGTACTGACAATCTTAGCTTTGTCCATGCTGAATCTACGAAGTACTTTCTGAATGTACTTCTCTTGTGATAATACCAATTTCTTGGCCTTTCTATCACGGACAATCTGCATGCCAAGAATTTGTCTTGCTGGTCCTAAGTATTTCATAGCAAAAGACTTACTCAACTCTTGCTTCAACTTCTGAATCCTGCAAGTATTATGACCAACAACAAGCATGTCATCAACATAAAGCAACACAATAATAAAGTCACCATCAGAGAACTTTTGCACAAAAACACAATGGTCTGAAGAAGTCTTCTTGAAGCCCTGCTGACTCATAAAAGAACCAAATTTCCTTTACCACTGCCTGGGAGCTTGTTTCAAACCATACAAGCTCTTCTTCGATTTGCAAACATAATTCTCTTTACCCTTGACTTCAAAACCTTCCGGTTGCTCCATATAAATTTTTTCATCTAAGTCACCATGGAGGAAATCAGTTTTAACATCCATGTGCTCAACCTCTAAATCTAGACTTGCAGCCAAGCCTAGAACCACATGAATGGATGACATCTTCACAACTGGAGAGAATATCTCATCAAAATCAACTCCCCTTTGCTGATTAAATCCCTTGACAACTAATCTAGCTTTGTACCGTGGAACTGGATTACCATCTTCATGTTTCACCCAAAAACCCACCTGTTTTTCAAAGCTTTTCTGTCTTTAGGTAACTTAACCAAATCAAAGGTATGATTATCATGCAAGGATTTAATCTCATCTTCCATAGCATCAAACCACCTTTCTTTTTCTTCACTTTCCATGGCCTCATCAAGACTCTCAGGTTCTCCTCCGTCAGTCAAGAGTACATACTCATTGGGAGAATAACGAGATGAAGGAATTCTCTCTCTACTAGATCGTCTAAGAGAACTCTCTGGAGCATCTATAATTGGTTGTTGGACAACCACATCATCTTGCACTGGAGCATCAACAACATCATGCCGGTCATTCTGAACATGATCACCATCTTCATTATCAACTTGATTTTCATCATAATGATGATTTTCTTCCGATGCAATAGTCAAAGGAATTGGATCAACATCAACTAAGCTGTCACTACTCTGAAAATCAGCCTTGTCAGCTTTGTCAAAATCTTCAATTGTTTGGTCTTCAAAGAACACAACATCACGGCTTCTAACACGTTTCTTCTCAACAAGATCATAGAAGCGATAGCCAAATTCATCTTGACCATAACCAATGAAGATACACTGCCTAGTTTTAACATCCAACTTTGACCTTTCATCTTTAGGAACATGTACAATGGATTTACACCCAAAGACTCTAAGATGATCATAAGAAACATTCTTACCAGTCCAAACTCTGTCAGGGACATCACCATCTAAAGCAACAGTAGGAGATAAATGGATAACATAAGCAGCACTATTAATTGCTTCTGCCCAAAAGGAATCTGACAGCTTAGCATCTGAAAGCATACATCTAACCCTCTCAACTAGAGTTCTGTTCATCCTCTCTGCTAAACCATTTAACTGAGGAGTGATCAGAGGAGTTTTCTGATGCCTAATACCCTGCTCTCTGCAATATCTATCAAAAGGACCAATATACTCACCACGATTATCTGAGCGGATGCATTTCAATGTCTTCCCTGTTTGTCTCTCAACCAAGGCCTGAAAACTCTTGAACACATCAAGTACTTGATCCTTGGACTTCAAAGGAAATACCTAGAGTTAGCGAGAATGATCATCAATAAAAGTCACAAAGTAAAGTGCACCACCATGAGATCTTACCTTAAAAGGACCACACAAATAAGAATGTACCAACTCCAGCAAATCAAGCTTTCTTGAAGGTGGATAACTCGGAAAAGAAACTCTTTTCTGTTTACCGGCTAAGCAATGAACACATTTCTTCAACTTTGCTTGTTTCACTCCAGAAAGCAAGTTTTTCTTAGCCAAACTATCAATCCCCTTCTCACTCATATGACTCAGCCTTCTATGCCATAACTCTGATGAAGTATCATTCTCCACCAAATTTACTGAGTCCCTGGACATGGAGCCCTAAAATACATACAAGTCAGACAACTTGTCACCATGGGCCACAAACATCAAACCTCTAGTAAGCTTTCACTGGCCAACACCAAGTGTATTAACATAACCCTCATCATCAAGATATCCCACAGAAATCAAATTCAAGCGAACATCTGGAGCATGCTTGACATTATTGAGAACTAGTTTGGAACCATTGTTACTTTCCAAACAAACTGTCCCAATGTCAATAACTTCAAATTCATGATTATTGCCCAACGTTCCAAAATTACCTGGAGTATAAGAAGAAAATAATTCCTTCTTTGGCGTGACATGAGAAGTAGCACGAGAATCCACAAACCAGCTAGACTCATCACGAACAAGATTAATGGCATTTGCATCACAAGAAATAGGAAGATCATCATTAGCAACAACAGCAACACGATTTTCATTATCGCCTTCTCTCTTTTGTTGTCTCATATCTCTCCTGTGCTTGTAACAATATTTCAGGATATGCCCATTCTTGTGGTAATAGTCATATGTAATATTCTTGTATTTAGACTTTGACTTGCTTCTACTTTTACCTCTATCATTCTGACCTCTGGACTTGTTTCTCCCCCTATCTTCAGTAACCAAAACATCGGAGTGTGAAGCTGAAGAAGATGAGGCTTGAGATCTTCTTCTCATTTCTTCATTCAAGACACCACTCTTAGTATATTCCATGGTTACAACATCACTGGGAGCAGAATTAGTCAAAGAAACTCGAAGAGTTTCCCAAGAGTCTGACAGAGTATTAAGAAGCCAAAGTCCCTGTATCTCATCATCAAACTTTACACCCATTCCGGACAGCTGGTCAAGAACACCCTGAAAATCATTAATATGATCAGAAATAGGAGTGCCCTCTTTATACCTGATATTCATTAATTGTTTCAATAGGAACAACTTGTTGTTGCCAGTCTTCGAAGCATAAAGTGTCTCGAGCTTATCCCTCAAACTTTTGGCATGTGTCTCATTCACAATATGATTTCTAACATTATCTTCAACCCATTGTCTAATATAGCCACAAACCTGCAGATGCTTAAATTCTCATTCTTCATCATTCAAAGACTGAGGCTTATTAGAAGCAAACACAGGTAAATGCATCTTCTTGACAAATAGAAGATCTTTCATCTTGTCTTTACAAATATGATAGTTACTACCATTTAAACACACCATTTTACTCATATTTGCCTCCATCATTCAAAACGACAATCAACAATAACCAATGCTTTGATACCACTTTGTTGGGAAAGACAAGGCACTAACAAAGAATGTCTGACAGGATAACAGCGGAAGAATACCCAAGTCTATACTTTCCCTTCTCGATTTGAACCAAAATAAGACAAACAACCACAAGAAATATGATAGTAAGGCAGCAAGTAATTCAACCAAACAAATATAACAAGGCAATAATAAACCGTCACACAAGACACCAAGATTTACATGGAAAACCCTTCAATGTGAAGAGTAAAAAACCACGGGACTAAAAACTCCACTATAATAACCAAGAGTTACAATATTGTTCTCCAAAATTGGCAACAAAACAAGTTCCAAACAACGAGCAACAACAAAATAAGATTGCACCAAATCTAGAGAATTAAAGGAGCAAAATCACCAATTTCGCAGCTACTGTTCACGACAGCAAAACTAAAGCTGCAGGCCATAAAATCCAACTTTGTCAGTTCCTAATCAAAGATTGAGAAGAAGATAATATGCTGTCCAAAAATCAGCTCAATCGGACAAGAAACGAAGCGGGAATCGCAATTTGAAGTTGGCTGTTAGGGCTGAATTTTGACTGCGAAAACTGCTCTCTTTCTCTCTTTTTGGCTGCTGAAAAAACTCTCTGTGTATATGAAAATAAGACCGAAATAGGCTTATATTTGCCTCATAAGAATGGGCCTATGGGGCAAAATGGGTTGATCCAAATTGGGTTTTTATTTATCCACATAGGAAGGGAAAAAAAGGCTCATAACCCAACAGTTTGTGCCAACATTAGTACGACAAAGAAGTTTTTGAATTTTACATCTCCTTGATAGACAAGTTATCTTCTTTTTATTTTTATTTTTATGAAGTATAGAGGCACAAGTAAAGCAGTACTCAAGGGTGCTAAACTTTAGGTTCCAAAAGATTTTTTAGGGTGCGTTATATGATTTAAATTTAGTTTTGTAGAAAGGAAAAAAAATACTTTCTAACTAAAATGTTTTAAAACTTTATAATAAAATACTTAAATCTTCATATTAATAAATAATATATTATAACAACATCTAAGGTAATATATTGTAAAATATAATGCTATATTTTATTAACTTATTCAGTGAACTATTATTATAACTCAGGGAAACTACATTTATTTGACACATGAAATAAATTAATTTACCTCATAGCCTAGTTGTAATTAACATTGGATTCCATTTTAATGTCTTTTAGCTAAATAAAAATAAAAGGGATGCCTAAGCCTAAGCAGGATTTCCACCTTTACCGAGGTTTAACTTTATGGAATTTCTATAGATTTAATTTCATTTTAATTTAGTTGTTATTGTCAAGTGTGAAATTAATGGTATACGCTCAAGTTATGCCAAATTATTATCAAATTATGGTACAACATATCTAGTCGATATGTGTATAGATGCATATTTGTCAAGTAGGAAAGTAATGAGAAGAAGGAACTCGAAAGAAAGAAAGAAACCTCTTTTTTCAATGAAAAGAGAAATGGAGAAAGTTTTATTAGAAAATGAAAATCTTTAAATTATTTTGTAATTCTTTTAACAGAAAATAGTCAAAAAGAATCTATACATAATTAAGGAAAAATACCTTTTAGGTTTTCTTTTATGATATATTTTTATATTTCTTTTAAATATTTTATGTTATCAAATATTGCGATTTATAATATCTATTACATATTTTTCAAATATATCAATTTTATATCTAAAATTTCTGTGTCCAAAAATTCACAATTAAAATTTAAAATTTTAAAATTTCAATTATAGTACATAAATTAATAGAGTAAAATATTTATTCTTTTTTTAAAAAAAAGAGCAATTCTCATCTTGCACCAAACTTTTTAGGTATTTATACCTACAAACAAAAATATTCACATTGCATATCCCGAACCCAAACTCATTAATAAATTCACGATTAGCAAAATAGAAGAAGATTTTTAAAAAGAAGGGACCTCGTTCAAGTTAAATCATTTTAGGGAAAAAGGGCCCACACATGCAGTTCTGGGTGAGTGGCGGAAATGGTTGAAATCACTGGTAACTTTTTAAAAAGGGTAAAATACATAAATATGTTAAATTAAAAGAATATTTACAATCTATGAGAGTATAATTTTTTAACTTAATATAATATTTTTTTAAAATTGAAAAAGTCGTACAATCGTGCTTCGCTTTCTCTACTTTTTTCTTCTTTGTCTCTTTCCGTCATTTTTTTTCTTCCTCATCTTTTTCTTTTTATTCTTTTTCTTCTTCTTTAGAATTTTCATTAAATAACTATTCTCAAATTAAATTTTATTCATATTTCACTATTTTATCTAAAAACTTGATGAGAAAAGGAACATAGGAACTAAAAATTTGTTAAAATCATGTTCTAAAAAAATTTAAAATCTCTAAAATTATAGCAACAAGAGTTCACCATTGATAGTCATTATAAAACTTTAATTTTTGAATTAATTATTTGAATTTTACAATTTGTGATTACTTTGAATAGATTGTTCCTACCGTAATTGAAAATATCGTTAGGAGTCTATCAATTTAAAGAAGTTTGGTTGAGTTACCATTGGTAACAAACTTATAATACATTTATAATATATGCACATTACATTATTAAAACATATTGCAAATATTACTCATTTCTTAGTGATACAAACCAAAATAATTTATAAGACATATATAATACATGTTCTGTTTAAGAATAATACAAATTTAATTCAGTTTTTTGTGTCTTTTGTTAGTTATATTTTTCATTTATTCTTAATTTTCTTTTTTAATTCAACTTTATATTGTGTATTATATTTTAATGCATATTTAAATACTATTGTATTATATTATTTGTTACGATTAGATTACTTGTTTAATTCATTATTGATATGAGTTTAGTTCACTTTATAGATCATTGTTTGGCCTTTCATAAGTTACATTTTTTATCATGTTTAATTCTATCTTCTAATTCAACTTTAATATTTGTGTAATACACTTTTAATATAACTTAATTCATTTTATAGTTTATTTATTAATTAGTTACGATTGAATTGCTTGTTTAATTCATTATTGACACAAGTTTTATTCAGTTTACGAATCACAAAATGTTTTTTCATATGCTATATTTTGCATTCATGCTTAATTTGTTTCTAATTCAATTTTAATATGTGTGTTGTAATATACTTTTAATTCAAATATAATTCATTTGACAGTTTATCATATTTTTCATTTGTTACTATCAAATCACTTGTTTAATTCATTATTTATACAAGTTTTACACTTTACGAATCATTGACTGTTCTTTTGTTCGCTACATTTTGCATTCATGTTTATTTTTCTTTTAGTTCAATTTTAATGTGTGAGATACATTTTTAATTCAAGTTTAATTCATTTTGTAGTTTATTGGCGATGCATAGAAAAAAGAATGACTAATCTACTCGCGATGGTTTTCTTTAATTTATAAGACATGTATTATATATGTTTTATTCATTAACAATATATTTATAAGACATCTTGTGGATTTCACTATCCCTTTAGTGATCCCAACACAAATAATTTGTAATATACTTATAATACATGCATAATACATTTTTAATACATATTGGGCACATCATTCCAATTTAGTACAATTTTAAGAAACAACATACATAGTAACTTTTAAGGGCTAATTTTTTTTATCAGTGCTACAGCTTTGTTAATGTTTATTTTGATCCACAATATTTCTTGTACCATATTAAATATTGAAGGATCAGCAACTTTATACCATTATAATGGTTGAAAACTTAATTATTTGAGACATATAAATAAGAAATGGCCTCAGGATTTTCTTCTCCCTTTAGAGCCATAACAAATTGAATTTGTGTGGACTTTGCTTTTTATGTTTGTTCGTTTGTAAACTTGGACTCTCTGTTTTTATTTGAAATAAAGTGGACATTTGATCTTGTTTTAACTATATACAAAAAAAAAAGAGAATTGTATTTGTGGTTAAAGAATGTGGATCATTCAATTATAGCTTTAATATACAAATAATACCTTCCACAGAGAGATTGCAAAAGGAGAAATAGGTGAGAGAGAAACATAAAAAAAATACATAATAATGCCATATATTTCTATAAATGATAATAATTAAAGAGTATACTTAAAATAAGTAATTATATTTTAAAAGGGATCTACAAAGTAATTAATTCTTTTTAAAATATTTTTAAAGAAAAACATTTTGGATGACAAACGTATAAAAAAGAGAGAGCAAAATATAATATAAAATTATTTTTAAAATACAGAATAAAATATAAAATATCATTATTAGATGATAAACAAGATAACATGAGAAAGAAACAAAAAGTAAAAATATGAGCATAAAAAATCACTCGTTACATAAAAAGTGTTGCTAGTTAGCTATGTATAATTAATTGTTAGTGAAAAAACATTCAAGATAATCAAATTGCAAGATTACAATTGAAAATAAAATGAAGAAAGTAATCTCTTCAGGCTGAGGCGCGGATATCTCGCTCTCTTTAAGGAGATTCAAGCCCACTGCAGCAAATGTTTTCACCGGTCCAGCAGTAATCCTCTTTGACTTGTCCCCTCCAGGATACAACAGCCTTCACAAAGAATAACTCAACAACTCTGGACAAGAGTTGAGTCCAAAGCTCCACAAAAAAGAACACCTCCCTTCAACTAATAAGAACTCTCTTTTAGACCAACTCTTTCACTCTTTGTTTTCTTTTGTGTTTTGTGTGTCTCTAAAACCAAATGAAGACTACCATTATTTATACTACAAGAAGTCTTCCTAGCAATAAATAGGAAGATAATGGAGGTAGTAAATAGTTAAGATAATGGCCTTAGGAGTTTCATAGGTTACATAAGTTACAATAGGAGTTACATTGGTTACAATAGGAGTTACATAGGTTATATATGTTACAATAGGAGTTACATAGGTTACAAAGAGTAATGGAGGTATTAAGAATGAAATAAAGTGATGGACAACAAATGCTAATGGATGATGTAGAAGTCATCCATTCCAATGTTCATTCTTATAACTCCAAAATAAAGCAATTTAATATTTTAACTATTTTTATTAAAATGCTAATAACCTAACAATCCCCCACTCATTTTAATATTTAGATAAGAGAGTATACCAGTTGAAGGAAGACTACTATGCATAATGAAGGTGTGCTCTGCATTGAACCTCCACTTAGTGAAACAGTAACTTTTACTCCAGAGTCGTAGTGGTCTCAGACTTGAACTATGACTGCTTAAGGAAAATAAAATATCACTGCTCACACATAATAATCAAGGTGTTGACATGAGCTTTAACAGCCAGCACGTTATGGCCATGTGCTATCCCGGTTTCATGAGTGCATTTGAGAATAAGCCTCATTCTCATAGGAAGCGACCTACTTCCACACTTCACATAGGTGAAATCTGTCGAGAGTGCTCCTGTAAGATTAACACTCCACCCATACGGGCTAAAGATATTCATTAAGATCTTTATCAACTCAACCTTCACAAACTACAGGAAATAATGCACTCACATCATAGGGAGGGAAAAACTTAGTGCATTTTTCACAACAAGTCATCATATGATTAGTTTTTCCCTTTGAACCTGGTTATAGGATCTCTAGTCCCCAGGTTGGGTTTCCTCATATATGACTCAAGAATTTGTAGGCTTCAATCTCATCCCTCTCGATATGCTCTAGACATTTTTCTCTTGTTAAGGCCTTCGTAAGAGATCTGCAAGATTATCACAAGATTTGACATAATCAACGTTAATGGTACCATTTGTCAAATACGATCTTACATTACTGTGTTTCCTCCTTATAGGTCTGGATTTTCCGTTGTAATAACGGTTTTGAACTCTACCAATTGCAGCGGTGCTATCACAATGAATTAAAATAGGAGGAATTGGTTTTTCAAAATAAGGAATTTGAAACAATAAATCTCTTAACCAATTCGCTTCCTCACTAGCTGAAGCTAAAGCAATTAGTTCAGCCTCCATGGTAGAGTTAGCAATTATAGTTTGCTTTTTTGATCTCCAACAAACAGCACCACCACCTAAAGTAAAGACATAACCAGTGGTAGAACAGGAATCACCTGACAAAGTGTTCCAATCTGCATCACAAAAGCCTTCAAGTACATCAGGATATTTTTTATAAAACAAACCACAATTTTTTGTTCCTATCAAATATCTCATAACTCTTGTTATAGAATGCCAATGTTCATGACTTGGCTTGCTTGTAAACCTGCCAAGTACTCCTACTGCATATGCAATATCAGGCCTAGTGCAATCAGTCACATATCTCAAACTTCCGATTATACTAGCATATTCCTTTTGATTTATTACATCATTTTCACTTTCAACACATAATAAGTGAACACTTGAATCAAAAGGAGTAGCAACATGCTTGCAATCATGAAAGTTATATTTTTTCAAAATTTTCTCAACATAATGTGACTGGTCAAGGAAAATCCCCTCACATGTTCTTGTTATTTTTATTCCAAGAATAAAATTCGCCTCACCAAGATCTTTCATATCAAAATGGCTTCTAAGAACATTCTTAGCTTCATCAATAACATTCATGTTAGAGCCAAAGATCAACAAATCATCAACATATAGGCAAATAATCACATGAGAATTATTCCAAGACTTATGATATATGCACTTATCACACTCATTTGTTTTAAAACCATTTTCAATCATGCTGGAATCAAACTTTTCATGCCATTTCTTTGGTGCCTGTTTCAAGCCATATAGGGATTTAGTAAGTTTACATACTTTGCTTTCTTGGCCTACTTCAACAAAACACTCGGGTTGGTCCATATAAATTTCTTCATTTAGGTCTCCATTTAGAAAAGCAGTTTTTACATCCATTTAATGAATTTGCAAATCAAAAATTGCAGCCATAGCAACTAAAAGTCTAATGGATGTAATTCTTGTTACCGGAGAAAAAGTATCAAAAAATTCTAGGCCTTCTAGTTGTTTAAAACCTTTTGCAACTAACCTAGCTTTGTATTTATCAATAGATCCATCCGGTTTCAACTTTTTCCGTAAGACCCATTTACAACCAATTGTTTTACAACCCGGTGGTAAATCAACTAACTTCCAAGTTTTATTAGAAATTAGAGATTCCATTTCATCATTTACAGCTTCTTTCCAAAAAATAAAATCACGTGAAGATAATGATTCTTTCAAAGTTAGAGGGTCATTTTTAACATTAAACACATAAAAATCAGGACCAAAATCTTTTTCTACTCTAGCTCTTTTACTTCTTCTTAACTCAAAATCAACAACTTCTTTATTTTTCAAAGTTAAAGTAGAAGAACAAGGTAGTGACAAAATATTTTGTTCGATCCTTTGACCCCCACTATTTTTAGTATCAAAAGGTAATTTATTTTCATGAAAAATAGCATCACCAGATTCTATTACAATATTATCTTCAAGATTAAAAAATCTATAGGCTGTACTATTTGAAGCATAACCAAGAAAAGCACAAGTGGTAACTTTCTTACCCAACTTTGTAATCTTGGGATCCATTAGCCTCACAAAGGCTAGACAACCCCAAACTCTTAGATATCCCAAACTTGGCTTGTAACCTTTCCACAATTCAAAAGGTGTCAATTTAGACTTTTTATGTGGCACACGATTCAACACATAACAAGCAGTTGAGATAGCTTCACCCCAAAAATTTAAAGGTGCATGTGACTCAATTAGCATGGCATTAGTCAATTCAACTAAAGTTTTATTTTTCCTTTCTGCTACTCCATTAGACGAAGGAGAGTAAGGAGGAGTAGTTTCATGAATTATTCTCAATGATTTAACAAAAAAATTAAACTCATTTGATTAATATTCACGGCCTCTATCACTTCTAATTCTTTTTATTTTTCTTCCAAACTAATTTTCAAGCTCATTGAGATAAGTTTTGAAATTTTCAAAAGCATCACTTTTATTTTTCATCAAGTAAACATATGTAAACTTAGAAAAATCATCAATGAAAGTGATAAAATATTTATTACATCCACGAGTTAGAATTCCACCAAGTTCACAAATATCAGTATGAACTAATTCTAACAAATCAGTTTTTCTTTCAACTTGAAAATGAGGCCTTTTAGTGATCTTGGCTTTACTACAAGCCTCACATTTTTTAAAATTCTTTTTAACCATTGGGATTAATCCTAAACTACTCATGATTCCAACAAAACGATCATTAATATGACACAAACGAGCATGCCAAAAATTAGTAGAAGAAAGCATATAAACAGAAGTAGAAGTTTTATTCATTTCAACATTAAACTTAAACATCCCATCACATGCATACCTCTTCCCCACAAAAATACCTTTCTTCACTATTACATATTGATCAAATTCAATAATTTGTTTAAAGCCTGCTTTATTAAGAAGAAAACTAGACATCAAATTTTTTTTCATAGAAGGAGTATAAAGTACATCTTTCAGTGTTAATATCCTTCCAGAAGTAAAACACAATTCAACATCTCCCTTTCCAAGCATTTGAGTAGTGTGAGCATCACCAAGCATGATAGTTTTGGGCTCCTCAAAATGAGTATATTTATTAAACCAGTCTTTGTCATAACAGACATGACGGTTTGCACCAGAATCAGCCCACCATCCCTTAACATTCTCAACCATGTTTATGTCGGTAATCACCGCCACAAAAGGTTCTTCGGTAACGTTTGCCTGAGGGTTGGACCACGTTTCCGGAATCTGCAAAATCGAGCAATACGTCCACTCTTGCCACAAACAAAGCATGGTCCCTTTTCTTGAACTTGGTGATTTTCACCATTATTTTTCTTGGGAGGTCTACATTATTTTTCTTGAATTTTTTCTTCTTAGGATTTAAAGAAGTATTTTTGTGAATTTCAGGAGTAGCATTATTCGAAGTAATTAAATTTACCTTCGATGTGATGTTGTTCTCTTCTGTTTGTAAAAGTGCATCTTGGCCTCTTGCTTCTTCTTCCATGCGGATTTTCATTATCAAGCTTTCAAGAGAGGTTTCCTTTTGTTTGTGGCGCATAGTTTTTTGAAATTCCTTCCAAGAAGGGGGAAGTTTATCCACTATGCCACAAACAATAAGGTTATCTCCAATTTTAACCTCTTCGGACCTAAGCTCTCCGACAATCATGATGAAGTCTTGAGCTTGATCTACCACTGATTTGTTGTCCACCATTTGGAAACGAAAAAATCTACTAGCTGCATATTTTTTCGCTCCAGCCTCTTCGGAATCATACTTACTCTGCAATGCCTTCCAAATTTTCTCTGCACTAGAGTAAGTTCTATCATAATAATCATAAAAATTATCAGATAGACAATTAAGAAGTTAATACCGACACTTACAGGAATCACCATCGTACTTTTCCACTTTTTCTAGATGAAAAATAGTTTCATCATCATTCATAGTGGTGATGTCTTCTTTATTTGGATTCTTCTCCGTTAATACATAAGAAACATTGAGAAGACTTAAGTAGAAAAGTACTTTACCCTTCCATCTTTTGAAATGGTTACCATTGAACCGAAATGGCTTGTTAAGATCTCCCATCTTGACATTCGCGGTTTTTTCAATTGTAGCCATCTTGAATCTCCTTAAAATTGTTAGTGAAAAAACTTTCAAGATAATAAAATTGCAAGATTAAAATTGAAAATAAAATGAAGAAAGTAATCTCTTCAGGCTGAGGCGCGGATATCTCGCTCTCTTTAAGGAGATTCAAGTCCACTGCAGCAAATATTTTCACCGGTCCAGCAGTAGTCCTCTTTGACATGTCCCCTCCAGGATACAACAGCCTTCACAAAGTATAACTCAACAACTCTGGACAAGAGTTGAGTCCAAAGCTCCACAAAAAAGAACACCTCCCTTCAACTAATAATAACTCTCTTTTAGACCAACTCTTTCACTCTTTGTTTTCTCTTGTGTTTTGTGTGTCTTTCAAACCAAATGAAGACTACCATTATTTATACTACAAGAGGTCTTCATAGCAATAAATAGGAAGATAATGGAGGTAGTAAATAGTGAAGATAATGGCCTTAGGAGTTTCATAGGTTACATAGGTTACAATAGGAGTTACATAGGTTACATATGTTACAATAGGAGTTACATAGGTTACAAAGAGTAATGGAGGTATTAAGAATGAAATAAAGTGATGGTCAACCAATTCTAATGGATGATGTAGAAGTCATCCATTCCAATGTTCTTTCTTATAACTCCAAAATAAAGCAATTTAATATTTTAAATATTAATATTAAAATGCTAATAACCTAACATTAATTTTAAGATACTGTATGATAAAATTTAAATAATAATTAAATAAATATTTAAACTAACAAAATTATACAATAGACAACTTAATCCTTTCTTTTAAATTGAATGATACAATAAAAAGAGAATTATTTTTCTATATTCTATTATGTTGATTTTTTTTCTTTCTATGTATCTTTGTTATTATTGTTCTTAATTTATAATAAAAGAACAACATACTTTTTATAGGTAGAAAATATACTTAATGTCCGTTTAAATTGATTTATTTAGGTGTTTTTGAGTTAAAATAAATTTCAAGTAATTTTGAAGTGTTTGGATAAAATTAAAAGAAATACTTATAAACATTTATTTTAAATAAAAATAAAAAAATAAACCAAAACCTAGATGTTTATATCCTTAAAACGTGAAACGACAGTGTCATTTTCAAAAGTATTTCCAAGTTCCAACAAAGTGCTTGTACTTTTCACAAGTTATTCTTTTCTAAATTTCTATATATAAATAATAAATAAATGTCTAGAAAAATATACAAACATCAAATAAAGAACATGTAATTGATCTTCTGATAGATGTATATAACCATAAGAAAGTTCTTTCTGGATAACTTCCTTGCAATAACAATCTTCTAATTACTTCTATGTCTATACAACATGAAATTAATAAATTCTGAATCTGTCTCTATGTAATAGTCATCTCTTCCATATTATCATAGAACTTGAGCCACTTCTTGGTTTTACACAACTTCATGAAAAAGTACCATCCAATTCCTCCAACAGTCATCAATCCACTTATAAGAAACACAACCTTAGTTGCAATAGCCATTATAAACACCAAAAATACACTAGGAATCAAGCACATAACAACCAATCCTGGCATCTTCATTGGCACTTTATATGGTCTATTAATCAATGGATACTTCCTTCTCAACCAAAGAAAAGATGCTAATTCCAAAAACATACCTAAACTATACAAGAAATTAGCTGAAGATATTATATCAGTAAAGTTCATATAAGACATACTTAATGAAATTACTGTTGATAATAATATCCCAACCCATGGTGTGTTAAACCATTTTGACCTTAATGCAAAGAATTTAGGCAAAAATGCTAATTCAGCCATACCTAAAAGCTGAAAAGCACAAGTACTTAACTGAGCTTCAAATAAACCAATTGATGATAATATAGCTCCAATTTCAATCCAAAATTTCAACCATTTACCAGAAATCATATCTGCCGCGTTCGCCATAAAACCTGTTTCCCATTCCCTTTGATCAACTGATACTGCTCCAGTAACAGCCATTAGTGGGATTAAATAACCAAAACAAGTTAAGATTACTGATGAAAAAAGTGCTTTAGGAAAAGTTGTCTTCGGGTTTTCAACTTCACCAACCAAAGTACTCACATTATCCCAAAAATTCAAATTCCAAAACAATGAATTGAAGAACATATTCCAATCCTTCTTCACCCCTTTTTGACCTAAACTAATCCATCTATGAGGCTGAATCTCCGGAATCGCAATCAAAGACATTATAATGAATGGTGCAAGTGATACAAAACCAAGAACAACAGCAACATAACCCACAATAGCTAATCCAGTATAATTCAAAAACGATAACAACAATGTAGATACCAAAATCGCCATATATCTTGGAACCCCAGAACTGAACATTGGGAAAATCTTCTCCAATAACTAATACACAAAACAGGAAAAGATGCAATGTTGATAACACCACTGAGAAATTTCCATGTACCCATTAATGAACCCCAAAAGGGGCCAAAAGCTGTGTAAGCCCATGTAACAAAACCGCCATTACCAGGGAAAGTAGTTGATAATTCAGCAGTAATTAAAGCTTCAGGTACACTCCAAATAAAAGGGAAAATGAGAAAACCAAGAATGGCAAAAAGTGGGCCAGCAGATTGAACGGCTGGTTCTTCACCATAAGGGCCACCAGCAACTTCAAAGTAGATGAGGAAGATGAGAGGAATCAGGCTCAGTTTTTTACTTTTTTTGACAGTTTTTGCGGTGGTTATGGGGATTTCTTCGGAGTTTTCAGCCATGGTGGAAACTGGGGTTTGCTTCTCCTCTGCCATTGCGATTGTTTTTTTTTTTGGAGGATTCTGAATGGGGTTTGCAGTTAATCTTATCTAATTATGTACTTATATTTTATATTAGACCAAAATATTAACTTTTTTTTTTTAAAAAAAGTTAAAGGAGTCTTTTAAGTTTAAAAGGGATGAGTTTTCGTGTGTCAACTAGTTTGTATAATTTGATGTTTAACATTATTTGCAATTCTTCTTATCACCCAACTTCACAAATATCTTTTTTTTGGCGGTAAAGTATGTTACCTAATCACATGTTAATTTTAGAAAATTCAGTAATCATATGATATTTTTAGGGATCATTTGGTAGAGTGTAATAAGAAAAAAAATATATGCATTAGTCTTGTGTATTATAAATACATGATTTGGTACTCCCTCCGTTTAAAAAAGGAATGACTCTATTTTTTTTTGATCTGTTTAAAAAAGAATGACCCATTTCTTTTTTTGACAATATTTTAACTTTAACTTTCCACGTGGCATGTTTAAGACCACAAGATTAAATGACATTTTGGTATATTTGACAAAACATTAATTTATAATCAGAAGATTAAAAAGTTTCTTTTTTTTCTTAAACTCCGTTCTAAGTAAAACTAGACCATCTTTTTTAAAACGGAGGGAGTATTTTTTTTTTACTCTATTGTGTATTAAGGTGTGTATTTGCTAATACAATGAATTTCTAGATATTAATAAGGAATAATTGTATAGAATGACAAATTATTAATATAAAATAAATATAGTAGCTACCGTTTGATTTATTTGTGTTCCATGGCAAACTGTTTGCCACTTCCTCTCTCCCTCAAATTCTCGCTCGCCACTCTCCTCTCTCGCTCGCCACTCTCCTCTCTCGCTCGCCTCTCTCGCTTTATACAATAGAATTGTATAAATTGTGTTTCTAATTGTATAAAGCGAGAGAAAAATGTATATACACATGCAAGTACATATATTTTTGTCTTATACACTAATAATTATACAATAAAAGTACTTCCCTGCCTAAGTCTCTTTTGTCTTTCTCTCTTTCTCGTTTTATACAAATTCAAATTGTATATAATTTCTCTCTTTCTCGTTTTATACATTCTAATTCAATTGTATATTCCCTGTTCAAGTATCTCCTTTTTTCGTTTTATACAAATTCATATTGTATATAACTGTCCTACACACTTATAATTATACAATTCTTTTTATATATTTCGTTTTATACACTTTGTTCTATACAATTCTCTGCCCAAGTCTTTTTCTCTTTCTTGTTTTATACACTTCGTTTTATACAATATGCTTCAATTGTATATGTATAACGAATTATACATATATATGTTTGCTATGGAGCGCAATTATGCAAACTTTGCTATAACATACAAATATGAATTTTATGTTTGCTATATGCAAAAGTTGCCCTATTAACAATGCAATGGTTTTGATGCATGCATTAACTCAATTAAACACACAATTGCCCCTCAATACTTTTTGTATATCTTTACACCATAATAATGAAAAATATCTTTGTAAATATTTTTTTAATGCATCAAATCAAACAATGCTTAAAAATAATCTATGTACAATTATACTCTGTTTGGATCATTGTTACACATGTTTCATAATGTACTATATTGTATTATACTCTATTCTACTGTACAGTATGATGAATACAATGTTTGACTAGACTGTATCATTTGTGGTTGTTTATTAACATTTAATTGTTTAGTTTGACTATCTTGTAATTTATAAATTTACTAAAATATCCTTAATTATTTTAGGATTGACTAGAATTATATAATATAGGGTAAAAGGTAAAAAAGTATTATAAACGTTATGCTAAGACATAATTGGAAAAAGAAATAAAGTATCAAGGGGAACACACCAAATCAATTGTTTTATAAAATTAGAGTTTTTATTGTTACGTAACAACAAAACTTAACAAAATAATACAATACAATATTTTAAGTAATAATCAAAACAAACATTGTAGGTATAGTAACGATACAATGCAATACAATGAGTAACAATGATCCAAACAAAGTGTTAATGCAAGTATAACTAATACGTGCATTGCCAATGCAAATATTACTAATACACTCTATTTAACATTATTTTTATACACTCTACTAAACGACTCCTTAATTCATAGCAGAATGCGTAAATCCTCTTATGCTCGCACTCTCGAATACCCCACCCCCTCTTTTTCTCTCCTCTCCCTCTACTTCCTCCCTCACCCTCTCTTTCTGGATCTTTTTCATTTTTTTCGTTTTTTAGTAATCACGTTGATTGATCATGTTACCCGTGAATTGCAGGTTCAGATTCAAATGACTAAGTCAAAAATCAAATCTAAATACTTATTTTAAAAAGTCAACAAGGATGGTATTGTTATTGTTACCTCAAATTTGTAATGGATTTCAATCATATTGTATAGTGAATTTATGTGATTGCTAGTGTGTATCTTCTTTTTCTATGTATGTATTAATGCGTAAATGCACTTGAAATATTAATTTGATATTTAATCTGCTTATTTGATGAATGTATCAAAGCATATTCAATATCATATGCATGTACCAATGCACCGGAAACTTTAAATTTTATAGTGGATATACTAGATGATGAAATTGATCCTTAATAATGATAGAAAGGTAATTCTGAATCGATACCAAATATACAAATACTATTAAAAATTATGGGTAATTCTGAATCGATACCAAATATACAAATACTATTAAAAATTATGCAGGTTTGATGATTGACAAAGAAAAATGAAACTGGTCAGTGAACATGAACCAAAGATACACTACCACGAGCAGTTAGCTCCGGGGAAAACTCTTAAAATGTATAAAGACAAGTGTATTGAAATCAAGAAAGTGAGGATGTTAAGTTCGTGATAAATCTAAAGGAAATAAACACTGGGTGAATTAAGGAAAAAGAACAAATGAGTTTTAATTAACGAAAGAGTCTCACTTGAAGTAAAACACTTCAAATGACTAGTGATTCGAAGAGTTAGAGTTCAACTATAAACATAAAAGAATTACAAAGTTTGATTTGAAAAAAGAGTCTAAAATCACAAAAAATTCAGAATATAAGTGTTGGAATCATAGATAATGAGGGCATCCAAGTGGTAGAAGGGGTCCAACTCAAAAGAGGAGTCCAAGTTAAAATAGAATTAAAAAAAGTTGTGTCCTAGGAAAATTAGGACTCTAGAAGCCGAAGTGAACTAAACCACGAGAAGCAGCAGTCTATAAATAGAGGTGAAGAATAGGTGTGCACTTACATATCAAAAAGAGAAATTGAAAAATTGGCTTCGCAAGTGCTACCAGCGAACTGAAGGAACACGTCAAAAAGCATGATTCTTTTACAAAGTTTATGTGGTAGGATTTTTTCTTTGTCATTGAGCATTGATATAATCTTAATTCAGTGAGTTATAAGCTAAATAAAAAGTTGTTTTCTTCAAGTTAGGATTATGATGCTTATCATGGCCAACGGCACTAACCTACGGTTTGAGTGTCTACGATCGTTTATAGTTTACTAACCCAACCAAGGGTGAGGGTTGTGTCCCAATGGATTAATTTTGAGAAGATGTAGTCAATTAGAATTTCATTCTAATTAGTCGTAGATAAAGAGATTAACGAATAAAAACATTGTAAATCAAAAGGGTGACACGAAAGTGTCAAATATCGATTGGGTTTTTTTGTCACAAGTGAAGTAAAAATGGTAAAAAAAATAAGGAAAATCCAATATGGGGAGAAGTTTTTGAGGTGTGACAGCAATAGAAGTTGAGATAAATAGTTGGGTACATGCTTTCGATAGGAAAATTGCAAGATAATGGTGACTAGGCTAAGCTTAATAAGTTCCCTCTCAGACAACTTACCCTGTTTCAAATGCGTTCCTCTCAAACACCCATTTGCCGCATGAAGACCAACCTATGCCTTACCCCACTCACTCTCTTAAGATGAGTGTTAGGATATGGGACTAGGATTCACCTTCTCGAGATGAACCTCATGTCGACCCACTCTTTAGGCCATCAATCTAGTGGTCTTGGTTTCGCGACGCCCTCTCGGGCAAGCCGAAAACACATGGCTGAGTTTGTATTTGCAATTACACACCCATTAAGTTATACCGCAACCACTAGGTGAAATCACCATTAAAACACATCTTATCTATCAGCAAGCAAGGCCAAACAGGAATATCAACTCATATTTTCGAAATCACACCCCAAGAATGGGGGTTTTAGTCACACATCAAGCAATAACAAACTACACCTAAATGATAATGAAATCAAATGAGTATAAGAAATTAAACCTTGATTTAAGAAAAGGAAGAAGAATAAAGAAGAACCACTTCTAACTTGGGAAAGATGAACTCCTTTTTTCAAGTCTCCCAAAAACCCTCTCAAAACATGAGAGAAAATACTAAGAAAATAAGTGATTTCTAACCGTGTCATCTCGTAGATACACTATTTGGTCAAATCTATCAAAGTTAGCAAATTATTAAAAACTTTAAATTTTATTAACTCATTAACAAGCCTGAAAGTCTTAAAATTGTTCCTGAACATTGTCTTCATCATGAGAATGGATGAGTTTATTAACAATGTCTAACCATCAGTCACAACTTTGTTTTTATCTTTGAATCTAGCTCTTGGGATCTTAAGTTTGCTAGATAAAGTTACTGTAACGACCCTCAAAATGAAATATGACAAACTAGAACTTCGCATGTGTTTCATGAGTTAGTAATGTGTTAAAATGATGAAGAATAGCCTTAGAGGTTAGTATTTAAGAGTTTGGTAGTTGAACGTCAAAGAACAACCAAGACGTTAAGAAGCTAGTCTTGTATGTGCTAGTGTACCTTTGCATGTTTTATGTGTTGTTTGGTGTTCAAATTTATAGAAAGGGAACCTAGCACATATTTTGTCATGCTTAGGGTCGAAAAGTCTTGGTACGACTCCCCAAGGACCACCCTAATGGTCCTTGAGGAGGACCCATACGTTGGCAAGAAGCTGTCAAGGACAACTCCAAACCATGACCCTCAATCAACGACCACTAGTGTGATTGACGCCCTGTCAATACGGAGCATGGATCCACAATTATATGTGGGAGCTTAGCCCCCATGTTGGGGAGTCTCTTTAACAAACCACGCCCATCAGGACGGGCCGTGGTTCCATTAACGCCCAGTCGATTGATGGCCGTCGTTTGGCCTTGCAACTTTCTGTAGGTGTCTCGGCTCAATTCACCCACGTCCTAATTAACTAGTGGACGTTTATTTTAGGGTTTTTAAAGGTATTTTAAGTTATTTTATACCCATAAGACCTATATTAAACTTCACTTTTCAAAATTAAAACCCCTTTCCCAAGAAAAAAACTCTCTCAAGACTCTAATGAAGCTTGAACTCATGGTAAAGCTAGAATTGGAGATTTTTGATGGTTTTTTCACCAAATTTAGTGGGTTTTCTCCTACAAAGGTATGGTAATTCATCCTAGAGTCTTCTATAATTCAAGGAGCTAATCCAAAGGCTTTTCATAAGGTTTCTAATCCTAAATTCTTCTGTTTTGAGTTTTCAGCATGGGTTCTTGCATGAAAAGGTTATAATGGATGGATTATGATGTTTTCAATGTTAGTTGATGGTTTTATGGTAAAAAACTCAATGGACACACGATCATTCAAATTCTCAAATTGACTTATGAATTGGGTTTGATGAATATGATTAAACAATGTTAGAATTGTGTTTATACTATGTTGTATTGTGATTATCTACTGCCATTTATTTCTTATTATGATGATTTATTGGAGAATTGATAAAAAGTGGTCAAGGCTTGGATGAAGGGTAAGTTGATCTATTATGTCTAGTTCTTGTTGAATCGATCTTGAGTGATATGGTCCACTTATAGTGGCGGTGTTTACTTGATGTATATGAATATAAATGTGAATTGTGATTTGTCGCCTTAAAGGAATTGATTGTGAAGTAAAGATATGTTATGATGTATATGCATTAGATGTCTTACGAAATTGAGAATGTATGTCTTGAAGATACTATGTCTAAATGAAGTATAATGTGAATGTGAAGCTTGATATTGTGTGAACTGTGATGACCGTAGTATGATCATGTTTAGAAGTCAATGTTATGAATGATGGTATTTATGTGAAAGGTGTTCTCACATACACTCACACACACATAAAGAATGAATGAATGAATTTAAAGAATGAATAGGGATTTTGAGGGGTATATACTATTCGCGAATAGGGATGATTTGTCTAGTACCAACCCTAATATTCCTAAGACCTCCAATGAATGAGAAAGAGGGATTTTGGGGTGGACACTCTTCTTGAATTGAGATGAATCTCTTAGTAGCAACCTCAATATTCCTAAGATCTTTCCAGTGAATGAATGATAGGTTGGAGGTTGAATACTCTTCGTGAGTTGAGATGTAGTATTCAAAAATAACCTCTAGAGATGAGTACTTTTCGTGAGTTGAGATGTAGTACTTAGTAGCAATATTATAACCTATATCTAATGAATGTAATGAATATATTAGACTCCGTGGGGGAATTATACTTAGCATCGAGAGGAATTGAAGAAGGGGTGGATACTCTTGGTGAGTAGAGATGTTATATCTAATGTACCTCTTGAGATAAGTGTACTTTGTTAGTTGAGATGTAATACTTAGAAGCAATCTCTTTATCCCTTAACTATGCGCCCTCATAGGTCTAGCTATTGGAGATCCACGTAAAGGCTAAAAAAAATGACCCTACCTTAGGCAAGTGGGGATTCCTCATCCGGTAGGGGTTAATACCGGGATTCCATGTGAAACTCTCATGGTCTATGACAGTTAAAGCTAGCCCCCACAAATGAATGTAGTGAACTAAGTCTTCTTAAGGGTGTACTACTTAGGGTAGGTGGTGGAACGAGACTCTATCTATCCATCGCACAAGTAGACATTTAGAGGGAGTCTTGGTGTGTCATTGTATGAAAATGTATGAATGGGTTACTATATGACGTTAGTGAAGTAAGTTGGATTTATGTCTAATGTTAATGAAGCATGTTGATCTTATGTCTAATGTCGATGATGGCTATGTAAATGATTGGATGTGATGTGCCTAGTCTAGGGTGAAACCTAAGGAGCACTAAGGTGGGAGTAGTAGTATGGGATGCTACTTTCATATTGCACTAGTGTAACTTGGGGGTAGTCTTAGAGGATGGTCTTTATGTGAAGTTCTTAAGTGCATGTATGGTTCATCTAGTGTCTTAAGTAAGGAAGTTGACTTGTTGAGTTGGTATGCTTATCTTTGGTAGTCTTAAGGATCACTTAGGTGTGTATTGAAGAGGTTGCATGGGCGGTTTTTTCATGTCTTACCTAGGTGAGTCTTAGGATAAGTTTGGATGGGAAGGTCTAAATGATTAATGGATTACTTGATGAATGTGACTAAATGTTGTTATGGAATCATTTCCATGTATGTTAAATGATGACTTGTATGATGCTTTGTAAACTTGATTAATGAAGGTTTTACAAAAATAGCATGAAAAAGTATGTTTCAACTAAAATGTCCTCTTTAAGCATGTTTTTTTTGCATATTACCATACTCAGTATAATGTTTGTACTGACTTCCACATTCTTCTATATTTTTAAAAGTATAGGTGGAAGGAAAGCGAAGGTTCCTAGAAGGTGAAGCTTGGGAAGTAGATTTCTCAAGATTGGTATGTCCTCATATGTTCGAGTATATGAAGTATGTTTATTTTAGTTTCTTTACTTTAAAGACATTGTATAAGACTTTGTGTGTTTCTTTCAATATAAAGGGCCGCGATGATGAGACTTCGTTCCTTACGTTTTATGAAAGTGTTTTCTTATAAGTTATGTTGTGAAAAACTTTAATTCCGCACTACTTTTTATACCTATGTAATGAATGAAAGTTAATAGGCTTGTACCTGACCTCCGAGAGGTCAACTGCGCCGTGTGACGCCTAGGTGGTAGTTTTGGGTCATTACTGTTACGGTCATTTTGAGTTGTGTTAAGCCGTAAAATCATTCCTTAGATGATCTTTCAGCTGCCTCTCTAACTAGGACTTTTGTTAGTGGACCTGACACATTATCGCTTGACTTCGCATAGTAAAATGTGATATTCCACTAGAGAGGATTTGTCTTCCGGTGTTGTGCATCCGTCATATATGACGAGACTTTCCGTTGTACATGACGCTTCCTGCCCTATATATTGTTGCTTGACTATCACAATGTATACAAATAGGTCCCATGGGGTTTGGGCCAGAATAGAATATCCTCTAAAAAATTCCCAGAGCCATTCAACTTCTTCACCAGGCTTTTCTAAACCAATAAATTCATATTCCATTTTGGAGCAAGCAATACATGTATGTTTGGACGATTTCAGTGTCTGCTCCTCTACCAAGTGTAAACACATAACCACTTGTTGATTTTACTTCAGTTGACCTAGTGATCCACTTTGCATCACTATATCCTTTAATCACGACATGATATTTATTATAATGAAAATCATAGTGTTGTTTATGTTTTAGATACCCCAACACACGTTTCATTACCATCCAGTGAGTTTGATTCATATTACTAGTGAACCAATTCAGTTTTTTGATAACACATGCTATATATGGTCGCTTATAATTCATAATATACATCAAACTTCCCAACACTCTGGCATATTCCAATTGGGAGTGACTTTCTCCTTCATTCTTTTGAAATATAAAGTTTAAATCAATTGGAGTTTTGAAAATATTGAAATTCAACTACTTAAATTAATCCAATACTCTTTCAATACAATGAGTTGAGATAATGCTAGTCCCTGAGGGGTTCCGAGAATCTTGATCCCTAAGATCAAATCAACAACTCTGAAGTCCTTCATATCGAACTTACTGGATAACATGCACTTAGTAGAGTTTATATCATCAATGTCTTTACTCATTATTTATATGTCATCAACATACAGACAAACAATGACTTCATTATTCTAAACATTTTTAATGTAAATGCACTCATCACATTCGTTAATCTTGAATCCATTTGCCAATATTGTTTGGTCAAATTTAGCATGTCATTGTTTGGGTGCTTGCTTGAGCCCATAAAGCGACTTCACAGGCTTGCACACTTTTTCTTCTTTACCAATTACCACAAACCTTTATGATTGTTCCATGCAAATTTCTTCCTCTAAATCTCCATTTATGAAAGTTGTCTGTACATTCATTTGGTGGATTTTAAGACCATGCACTACCACTAGTGCTATTAATATGTTAATTCATGTTATCCTTGTTACTGGAGAGTATGTATCAAAGTATTCCAGACCTTATTTAGGATTATATATTTTGACTACAAGTCTAGCCTTACATTTATCAGTAGACTAATCAACTTTTGTTTTCCTTTTATATATCCTCCTTGATCCTAGAGATCTTTTTCGTGGACAAAGATTAGTAAATTCCCAGGTATGGTTGTTACAACCCTCAAAATGAAATAGGTCAAACTAGAGACTATCATGTGTTATATGAGTTGATAGAATGTTAAAATTATGAATAGTTGCCTTAGGGGGAAGTTTTTAAAGTTTGGAAGTCAAACGTCGAAGAACTACCAAGAACTTCAGAAACTAGTCTCGTATATGAACTAGTGTGCCTTTGCATTTTTTACGTGTATTTTGGTGTCCAAAATGATAGGAGGGAGCTCTAACATATATATGAGCATTTTTAGCGTCGAAATATCTGGGTAAGAATCTCTAAGGACCACCCTAGGGGTCCTTGAGGAGGACCCAAACGTTCGCCATGAAGCTGCCAAAGTAGCCCTAAACCACGACCTTAAACGATTGACACTGGATCAAATGATGGCCCGTCAAAAATGGGGCGTGTCTCCACACTTAGTTATGGGAGATTAGACCCCAATTGAGGAGTATTTGATCCAAACCACCCCCATCAGGATGGGCCATGGTTCAAATGAAGCCCGGTCATTGCATTCATTGCATGTGTCTTAGTGATATACCATGGTTTCACTGTATTGGTAATACTTTTCCTTAAGTTTAGTGTGTCCAAAAGCCTTTTGTGCTAATTTTTATATAAGTTTCTCCTTATTTGCAGGAAATCTGTTCAAAGATGAATGCAGAGGTTTTGAGCGAAGAAATGCAGAAGAGACCACCTACAGAGCTTGTGACGGTCCGTAGGTGGCAGTGTAGTGCATCTGCTGAAGGAAGATGGGTAAGTCTAACCAAGTGTGGGGTTACGGAGTCCATGATGGTCCGTCGTATCTATGACGGTCCGTCCTGCAGGTTCGTCATGAAGTTCAGAGAAGTAGTCCCAATACCCATATTCTAAGAGTTTAAGTGTTTTGAAACGAAGACCTTCGACGAACCGTTGTGCCTGTGACGGTCCGTCATACTTGCCGTCGAGGGTAATGAAGAGAGCAGCAGAAGAAATTGCACAAGTATGGGATGACGGAGTACATGACGGTCCGTCGTGACCACGACGATCCGTCGCGAGGTCCGTCGACCCAGCCGCGTTTTGACAGATTTCCAGCAAATAGAGTCCATGTTTAATTAGGTTTTTATTTTCTATAAATATTTCGAAAAACTTCATTTTTGAGGTTATACTCGTATTATTAGTTAGACTCGGTATTATTAGTTAGACTCTAGATTATTTGGTTAGGCTTTTGATTATCATTAGACTTTTTGTGAGATTCTTGATTACTTTGAGATTCTTGCAAGTGATTGTTGGTGATTTTAGCTGATTAATCAAGCAAACTTTCAGATTTTACTCTTTCTCATTGAACTAAGTACATGAATTCTTATATAATATATTTGAATATTGTGATTATGACTATGGGTAACTAAACTCCATAACTAGGGTGGTGGGAACCATAGGCAAATAATGAGGTAAAATCTAACTAAAATAACAATTCTAGAATAGTGTCTTGCATGTATTAATAATTCTTTCGCTTAGAAGTCTTTTTAACGGATGGCCAACATTAGAACTTGCCTTAATGCTACTTGCGGGACCAAGGAGGTAGATAATAGGAAAAGAATTATCAACATAGATTTAGTGTATACTATTTAATAGGCTAGTATTGATTGGTACGAGGTAATAATTTAGTCAAATATCGAATACGACGCTTAATATGAGGTAAATATAAGGGTTAGGATAGCAACACACATAGCCGGACCAAGGTGCGGAGTGAAATTTTCTAGATTCCGGACCAAGGATTTAGAAATACATAACTTATAACTTTGCATGCAAGATACTAGGAAAGAATTGTTATAGATAGAATTATTAAGTTATGAACCTGTGGGGAACACGTAAATCCTAGTTACTTTGATTAATTGATTAAACTCCAACATTCGAAGGTGTTAAGTGTCTCTTTCAATTTCGTTATTTACTTTCATTCATTTAGAAATAGAAACCCCCCCTTTTATTGTTTTTGCTTTCCAAGGAAGTAATTGACTGAACCGTAGTAATAATAGATTGAAGTTAAGTCCAAACTATTTTCCTCGTGGGAACGATCCCAACCTCACTAGTTTGGTTATTTACTTGACACGACCGATTTACTTCTTATTTGAGAAGTAAGTTTGAGCGTATCAAATTTTGGCTCCGCTACCGGGGAAAGTAGCTTTTAGATTAACTTGAACTTATTACTATAGTTTAGTTGATATTTTCTTGATTTTACTTTGTTTTATTGTTTTTGATCTGTGCATAACCAACCTCCTTGTATGGAATTTACACGGAGAGGAAGAGAACCCTTGTTTCCCTACTATCACGAATTAGAGCGTACTCTACGCAACATGAATAGAAACTTGGGAATTAATGATGATGATCCAAACCAGAACATCCCAGCTCCGGTTGATGTTCATGGTCAGTTGTTACCCGATGTCCGGGTGAACACCAACAGAGGGGACAAAATCCCTCTCCACTGACCCAAGCATACTACAGAGGCTATGACAACATAGCAGACTATGATGGGCCACTTGTCTTGCCTCCTTTACCACCAGGTCATACTTTTGTGGTAACTAGTAGCATGATGAAAATGCTCACTGCCAGAGGTTTGTTTTCAGGGCTACCTTTTGAGGATCCACATGCCCATATAGCTAAGGTAAGGGCAGTGTGTAAAAGTTGTGTAGGGAGGCCTGACTTGGACTTGGATGTAATAGGGCTCAGAGTTTTCCTCTCTCACTAACGAGAGAGGCTTCTATATGGTTCACTGAGCTCCCTTATAACTCAATTTTCACTTGGAACCAACTAAGGGATGTTTTCTTAGCACGCTACTATCCGGTCTCCAAGAAACTAAACCACAACGACAGAGTGAACAACTTTGTGGCACTACCAGGAGAGTCAGTTAGTAGTTCTTGGGATAGATTCACCTCGTTCTTGAGAAGTGTCCCAAATCACCGTACAGATGATGAGTCATTGAAGGAATACTTCTATCGGGGACCACATGATAATAATAAAGCGGTGTTGGACACTATAGCAGGTGGATCTTATGGGTAGTGTCCTTATGTTGAGATAAATTTGAGAAAATGTCCCTGAATAATAAAGCTTGGTGTACTAGGAAGTCAGATACCGGGAGAAACACCTTCGCAGTGCAGTCCACTCACAACCCAGCCACAGATGAGATTCGTGAAGAAATGGCTCAGATGAGAACTGAGCTTGGGTTGGTACTAAAACATGTCACTGGGTGCAGAAAAGATAAATGCAGTCAACTACTTGTCGAAACCACCGCCTCTTAATGATGAATGCTATTATGCGGAGGAAACCTATGCAGTAAATGAGCAGAACGGGGGGTTTTCGGCCGAGCGCCCAAGGCTCAAATCATGATAATTGGTGCCAAGGTCAAGGGAACCAAGGTCAGATCTATGGTAACTACAACCGTGAGGGTCATTATGTTCGAGATGGAAACTACAACCGCGATAACAACTTCAACAGGGGTAACTTTGGTAACAGAAATGATAGGAATGGGCCCTATGTCCCTCCACAAAATCGTGAAGTTACTCCTAGGGATGGTGGAGATAGTATGGCGCGAGTTGAGGATATGTTGCACAAAATGACGAGGAGGTTCGATGCTAGTGATGAGCACATTGCACAAAATGACGAGGAGGTTCGATGCTAGTGATGAGCACATTAAAGAGTTAAGGTGTGATTTAGCAAGTGTTGGGCAAAAAGTCGATACACATGCAATATTGATTAAGCAGATCGAGTTGCAAATGGCCCAATTATCTGTGATAGTGAACACATGGCAACCGGGCACTCTTCCTAGTAACACTGTCCAAAATCTAAAAAATGATGGGCACTGTATGGCAATCACTACTCGGGGTGGTAAGCAAACCATTGACCCACCTATGCCGTCTAATGTGGAAAAGGTGAGAAAGGATAATGATAAGGTGGAAAAGGGTAGTGGTGAAGTAGAAGAGAGCACTGGAAAAGATGCAGAAGTCCCTATGAAGGTAATTCCCATGCCTAGACCACCACCACCCTTCCCTTCGAGGTTAGTGAAAAAGACCGAGGATGGTAAATATCGGAATTTTATAACAATGCTGAAGCAGCTTTCTATCAATGTGCCTTTGGTAGAAGCTCTTGAACAAATGCCCGGTTATGCCAAGTTTAAGAAGGATCTGGTTACAAAGAAAAGATCGGTCACTTTCGAGGATGATGATAGACTGCAGCATTGTAGTGCTATTGCTACAAGATCTCTCGTACAAAAGAAAGAAGATCCGGGTGCGTTCACTATTCCTTGTACAGTCGGGTCATTACATTTTGCGAAAGCATTATGTGATCTGGGGCCAAGCATAAATCTCATGCCCCTCTCGATTTACAAGAAGTTGGGTTTGGGTGACCCAAAACCCACTGCGATGTGGCTACTGATGGCTGATCGAACAGTGAAAAGGCCTATAGGGATACTCCATGATGTGCTAGTAAAAGTGGAGTCATTCATATTTCCGACAGATTTTGTTATTCTTGATTGTGAAGTCGATTTTAAGTGCCTATTATTCTTGGGAGGCCATTCCTTGCTACAGGTAGAGCCGTAGTTGATATGGAAAAGGGGCAGATGAAATTTCAGTTGAACAATGAAGAAACGACTTTCAATGTTTGTAGGACCATGAGGCAGAGTGGTGAGCTCCAATCGGTATCTGCCATATCCCACAAAGAAGAGATTAAGAAGGAGAATGAACAACAAAGTGCAAAACAAGAGTTTATGGTTGGGGATTTGGTGCTTGTAGACAATTTTGGGGTGCCTTGTCTTCCGGGCAAGCTCAAGTCCAAACGTACTGGTCCTTACTTGGTTACCCAACTATTCCCTCATCGAGCAGTTGAGTTGGAAACTAAGGAGGGAGTGCGGTTTAAGGTGAATAGAGAATGAATAAAACTCTATTTCGGGCATGCTGAATCAGTGAATGAAGTGATAGAGGCATACCATCTTGATGAAGGCTGAGTAATCAAGTGCCCTCAGTCGTGCCGCGACATTAAATCAGGCGCTTGTTGGGAGGCAACCCAATACTTATAAGTTTTTTTCTAGTAATGGTAGCATTTTCTACTAATGGGTTTTAAATTTGCAGGCACATCACCAGGAAATTCTGCAGAAAATTACTCCGCAGCAGTCACTGACGGATACAGCGATGGACCGTTGCCCCTGCGATGGACCGTCGCATGAATCCGTCATGCCAGGTATGTCTTTCTGTTATTTTCAAACTAGGGCACACGCGACGGAACCAATAACGGATCGTCACAACTGAGACGGACCGTCATCGCTGAATCATCGCGTCATTAATGAGGCGTAACCGACCCGACCCGGCTGGGTGTTTTTTAAAAAAAATTCAACATATAAAACCCCCAACCCTTCATTTCACCCCATTCCTTCACTCTTCCTCCTATTTTCCCTCCTTTTTCAGTTTCCAAAATCTCTCCCTCTTCAACCGATCATTTTCCCCCCAAAATCTCCAAAGTCCTAAAAGTTATCATCTACTAGTCGGAGCTGCTGTTGTGGGTGTCTTCTTGATCACCAAGTACCTTTTCCTCTTGTTTTTCTCAAATTCTCAGGTATGTGTCTCAAATTTCTACTCATTTATATTGCATTTTTGTTTATCAATTAGTATTAGCCTAGTTCTTCTTGATATGTTCATTTCTTTTATATAAAATTCTATCTAACCTAGGTTAAAAATCATCGAAATTGTCGTGTTTAAAACCCTAGAAATAGGTGCTTTAGCATTGCTAGTTTACTAGGTATTTGGGTTAGACAAATGTAGGTTCAAACACTACCAATTCGATTTGTGTCATAGGGGATGAATGGGGCACCCTCTGTTGTGTCACTGATTTACAGAACGAGACCCCGATGACGGACCGTCGTACCTACGACGGACTCTCGTAGGGTCCGTTCCAAAACCCTAACACCCCACTGTCCAATTTTATGCATGTGTTCTCAAACGGACATATGCGACGGACCGTCATCCCACGATGGTCCGTCCTGCACAACCGTTCTGGTTGTCAGAGACCCTATTCTGAGGGTCTCTCACTTTTTCTAAGTGTCCTCCAACGGACACATGTGACGGACCATCATCTTTACGACGGTCTGTCCTGTACAACCGTTCTGGTTGTCAGAGACCCTGTTCCTAAGGGTCTCTCTACATTTTTCTAAGTGTCCTCAAGCGGACAAGTACGACGGACCGTCATACCCACGACGGTCCGTCCTGCATAACCGTTATGATGGTTAGAGACCCCTCTCCTAAGGGTCTCCATATTTTTTTCAAGTGTCCTCTGACGGACACCTACTTTGGTCCGTCATACCTGTGACGGTCCGTCCTGCACATACCGTCATATTTGTCAGAGACTCTCCTTCAGGGTTCTCCATATAAACAAAGTCTAAGTAAGACACGACGGACGCCATGACAGTCCGTCATAGTCACGACGAGCCGTCACCTGGCCCGTCGTGCTTCATTGTTACTATAGAAATGTCATTTTATTTTAATTTTTTTGTATTTATTTGTATTGGTTGCTACTTCTAGTACTAATATTGATCCTTTACAGGTACTATATACTATGGAACCTAAACAAGATCGAGTCTATGCACACAGGCGATCGAAGTCTGTCGCCCCGCCTGCCCGCCTGGTCATTGGCTCTGATGATGAGCGTGACCCCGAGTACGTGCCCCCAGGTACTTCCACCCCTTCCCGTGCTACACATGCTGCCAGAGCCACACCCAAAAAGGTGGCGTCCGGCGTAGTCACTGCCTCCCAGTCTGATGAGGAGCGCACACTGACCGTCACACCTTCTGGGTCAGCCACCAATGAAGAAGGAGCGTCTGGCTCCTTAGGAGTTTCGTGGTCGGAGGAAGCCTCCGGTTCTGCTGAGATTCCCGCAACCGCCACCGCTGCGGCGTCGACCTCGTCTGATGAGGCTGACAGTTCGGAATCCACACCTGGTTCACCAGCTCATGCTCTCACCTCGGCTATTGACCAGCCCAACCGATGGTGTGTCGACGGGCAATTTCAAGTCTACTCTGACGCAAAGTTCCTGAATGACAAAGGAGTTATGACTCAAACACTCACATTGGAGCGGAGGGTCTTTACAGGGAGTCTCTCGATGATGCCTGAGATCCACAATCTCTTCACCAGGCATCGACTGGAGTGGACAGCATGTCCATTGGGATGTTATAGTGAAGAGCTGGTCCGAGAGTTCTATGCATCCTACGTAGCGACTCTCCGATCACAGATTGATAGGCGGGCTGCCCCCGTCAAACAGGCCCCACTGGAGCAGGTCCGAGTACGGGGCGTTCAGGTCGATATCTCCCTGCCTGCCATCCGCCGGTTTCTATACGGCGAGGGGGTTTATACTAATCGGACCCCTCTCACTGCCGAGTTTGACTACCGATGGCAGATTGTTAAAGATGGCCAATTCCTGCGTGAGCCATCACTAAGAGAGACCACCAAGAGGTGGATGGCCCTGCACTTGTCCGTTGATGGAGAGGGTGCCGACTGGGTGACCGAGCCGATGGGGCCATCAAGAAGGCCAACCTGACTTTCACGGCAAAGTTTTTGTGGTTGTATGTCCGCCACTGCCTTTCCTCCAAAGCCGCCGATAATATCGTTACATGGGATTGAGAAGTATTGATGGCGGCGATGATAGCCGGGTTCGAGGTGGATTTTGCGTGGCTTCTACAATCAGTTATGAACGAGAGGGCTTTTAAGGTCACCACTACTTACCCTTTCCCGTGCATGATCTTTTCTTTCTGCAGGTCCGCAGGTGTGCCTATATGGCACGTTGATCAGCCCAAGACCCCTCTAGGCACTGTTGATGTCGGCCTCATAAGAGATGAGGCCAATGAGTTGGCTCCACGCAGAGGGCCCCATCCAGAGCCGCCCCCACTTGCTGACGATTTGGCTGATACTGTAGCCCAGGCCCGCACGGCTACGCAGGAGGCGTCCACTGACACTACCCTGGTCGAGTCTATCCCGGGTAGTAGCACTGCCCCGAGCTCCTTTTGCACAGCCCCTTTACCCGCTCCCGTCCCGCTTGCTAGGGTCAAAAAATTAGAGGCGCAAATGGCTACACTTCTGCATCATATCTAGCCGTGGATGCAGAGGTCTATTACCGAGGCAGAAGAGCGCTTGGAGCGGAAAATGGTTCAGCATACAGAGCGGAAGATCGCTGAGGTTCACCAGCGCTTGGATGCTTTTGAGTTGCGGGTGCTAGCCCAGCTAGCTCCTCCGGTGGATGTGTCGACTCTTCAGGCTGCGGTCGATAGTCTTCGCACAGATTTTGACACGATCTTAGAGTCTAGCGTGCCTGAGTCTGAGGCCCCTTCTGTCGAGCCTACTAAATACACAGTGTTGGCGGCCTTATTCGCCACCTCAGAGATTCCACCACCTCCCTCTCGAGATCATGCCAAGAAGAGTAGGGGTCGAGCAGAGGATGAGGCGCGAGCACGAAAGAAGGAGCGTCGTGAGATGGATGCTGCAAGGAGAGCCTCGCTTACTGAGGAGGAGGCACACCAGATGAGAGCAGGAGAGTTAGAGGCTAGGGCGTCTAGCTCCCGAACTGTGGAGATAGCGGGAGGCACTGCTGATAGTGTTGTTGTTGATGTGGACACCACAGAGGGTGTCCAGATTACAGAGGACGTGGGTTCCGGGGAACCGGACCCACCAGCTTGCTGATTGTCGGCGTTTTGTGCCTCAGGTTTGCTTCTACCACTCTAGTATTTCAATTTTTTATGCATTGGGGACAATTTCATGACTTTTTGTTAGGGGTGGGGTAAATGGAAAGTGAGTGCTAGGGTGAAGTCTGAGTAGCCCAATTCACTATCCTCTTTTGGGGTTTTCTTGCCTGTGTTCTTTTTCCCCAAGAGACTGATTACTTTTTCTGTTGAACCGGCATGTCTATATCTTCTGTACATAGCTTAATTTTTGAGCATGATGGATAAAATGGTATCCTAATAAAATGGAAAATGATGCATGACTAGGCATAATAATTTATAAATGTGTGGCTCTAAGCATTACATAGAGGTACACCACTACATAACCCTAAGTCTAAAATTCAAACTAGGTGTCTGATTATCTGGTAGGGTGATAAGATGTCAAGTGAGTGTGAGGAAGATTTGAATAGTCCATTATTTGTACTGAGCTAGAACTTGCCTGGTTAGTCCTGCTAAAAGTAAGCTGTAATAGACAATTAGGAAAGGATCATAGACCCTTATTCCATATAGCCCATTTTTTGCCTAAATAAAAGAGAACCAAATGAAATTTATCCTTCTTTGATCCAAATGATCTGAGCTTAAATTAGACCTTTCTTTTTCACCCCAACTGATTTGTTTTTGGGAATAATGTGTTGGCCCTGGTCCCTCCTTGGACATGTGCACCTCAGCTTATGCCAAAATCATAAGTTGAGGGTGGCTAACGCAGTAAGCAACCTTCGTTATGGCTCTGACTTAACTTCGGGTATTGTTTACTTTGACTCATGGCAAAGCCATGAGTTGAGGGTGGATATTAGAAGGAATGCTCTGGAAAGTGGGGTTGAAAGAACAAAGAGAGAGAAAGAACAAAAATAAAGTGACTCAAGAATTAGTTGAAATAAAAGTAAATAAAAAGAAAAATATACAAGAAATACAAGCAAGAAAAGAAGAGAGTCACTTACACAAATGAAGAAAGAAGAGAAATAGCAAGGTAAAAAAATAATATGAGAAACTGGGTGAGTTAAAATGATAGAAGATGGTATGTTTAGCCGCTATGTCAAGGAGGGAAAAAAGTCACTAAAGTATACCTAAAATATACCCTACCTGACCCTCAGCCTATGTTACAAGCTAAGAAAGTCCTATCGTGATCCTAAGGGTTGTATATTGAATTTAAGGCAGTGAAAATAAGGGCAAGCTTATGGCAATAGGTATGAATGAGTGTGAATTTGTTCTGAGAGTGAGTGTTGAAAATTAATCCTTATACTCAAACTGAAATCATTGTGTGAAAAATGAGGATTTTGTTTGAAAGTGAGGACACTAGTTGCAATACCAAAAATATTAGCACCTCGGTGATAAATTGAAGAGGATAGGTGTTAGTGCTGGTGAGTCTGTTTCATGCTCTGATCCCAAATAATTCAAGCCTAATAGTAATAGCATGCATAAATATGATGATATTAATAGGGATTGATAGTCAAATGATTGCAAAGGATAAAATATGGATACTATTGTACAAAGATTTGTTTGAGTCATAGTGCGTCGCTTGAGGCAAACAACGAATTTAAGTTGAGGGTGTTGATATACCGTGGTTTCACGGTATTATTAATACTTTTTCCTTAAGTTTAGTGTGTCCAAAAGACTTTTTGTGCTAATTTATATATAAGTTTCTCCTTATTTGCAGGAAATCTATTCAAAGATGAATGTGGAGGTTTTGAACGAAGAAATGCAGAAGAGACCACCTACGGAGCTTGTGACGGTCCGTTATGCTTGTGACAGTCCGTAGGTGGCAGCGTAGTGCAGCTGCTGAAGGAAGATGGGGAAGTCTGACCAAGTGTGGGGTTACAGAGTCCATGACGGTCCGTCGTATCTATGACGGTCCTTCCTGCAGGTTCGTCATGAAGTTTAGAGAAGTAGTCCCAGTACCCATATTCCAAGAGTTTAAGTGTTTTGAAACAAAGACCCTCGATGGACCGTTGTGCTTGTGACGGTCCGTCGTGACCACGACGATCTGTTGCGAGGTCCGTCGACCCAGCCGCGTTTTGATAGATTTCCAGCAAATAGAATCCTTGTTTAATTAGGTTTTTATTTTCTATAAATAATTCGAAAAACCTCATTTTTAAGGTTAGACTCCGTATTATTAGTTAGACTCGGTATTATTAGTTAGACTCTGGATTATTTGGTTAGGCTTTTAATTATCATTAGACTTTTTGTGAGATTTTTGATTACTTTGAGATTCCTGCAAGTGATTGTTCGTGATTTTAGTTGATTAATCAAGCAAACTTTCGGATTTTACTCTTTCTCATTGAACTAAGTACATGAATTCCTATATAATATATTTGAATATTGTGATTATGACTATGGGTAACTAAACTCCATAACTAGGGTTGTGGGAACCATAGGCAAATAATGAGGTAAAACCTAACTAAAATAACAATTCTAGAATAGTGTCTTGCATGTATTAATAATTCTTTCGTTTAGAAGTCTTTTTAACGGATGGCCAACGTTAGAACTCGCCTTAATGCTACTTGCCGGACTAAGGAGGTAGATAATAGAAAAAGAATTATCAACATAGATTTAGTGTATACTATCTAATTGGTTAGTATTGATTGGTACGAGGTAATAACTTAGTCAAATATCGAATACGACGCTTAATATGAGGTTAAGATAAGGGTTAGGATAGAAACACACGTAGCCGGACCAAGGTGCGGAGTGAAATTTTCTAGATGCCGGACCAAGGATTTAGAAATACATAACTTATAACTTTTCATGCAAGATACTAGGAAAGAATTGTTATAGTTAGAATTATTAAGTTATGAACCTGTGGGGAACACATAAACCCTAGTTACTTTGATTAATTGATTAAACTCCATCATTCGAAGGTGTTAAGTGTCTCTTTCAATTTCGTTATTTACTTTCATTCATTTAGAAATAGAAACCCCCCCTTTTAATGTTTTTGCTTTCCAAAGAAGTAATTGACTGAACCGTAGTAATAATAGATTGAAGTTAAGTCTAAACTATTTTCCTCGTGGGAACGATCCCAACCTCACTAGTTGGGTTATTTACTTGACACGACCGCTTTACTTCTTATTTGAGAAGTAAGTTTGAGCGTATCACTCAGCCAAGTAAGTGGTGATTTGGGAAATTCACCCCACATCCTAATTAAGTCCTAGGAGGTTATTTTAGGTGTTTAAAAGTATATTAATTCAGTTTAAACACATAGACCTAAATTAGACCTAACTTTTCCAAATCAAAACCCCAAGTTCAAATAGAATTCTCTATAATTTCTCCACTAATTTCTCCATCAATTTCATGGGATATTTCCTATCAAGGTATGGTGATTTCATCCTTGACTCTTTATTCATTTAATGAGTCAATTCCAAAGGCTTTTTAAAGATCTTCAAAAACATTGAAATCCTATTTTGAATTCTACGCATGGATACGTGCAGGAGAAGATTTGAATTGATGTTTTATGAAGTAATTAATGATAATTGGTTGTATTAATATGAAAAATTCCATGAACCCATGTATTTTGAAATCCTAATTTTTTCTCTAAAGTGGGTGAACTAATTCTGACTTAATTGTATTGAATTCATGTGTAGATGGTTATGGGTTATTGAATTATATATTGATCATGGTTAGGATTTTTCATATGTTGCCTTATGTACATTGTTATTGGTAAGATCTCTTGTTATGTGAATATGTTGGAATGGCTAAGGAATGGTGATTGTGGATGTTTGTGGTAAGTTAACCTCATTCATTCGTTTAGTATAGAATTGATATTGATTGGTATGATCCACTTATGGTGGCGGTGTTTAGTTGCTATATATTTATGAACATGGCCTTGTCAGCATTTTTATGTGAATTATGGTAATATCTTGATATTGTACATGTGAATGTATAAAGTGAAGGTGATCATGTTATGTCTATATGATCTTTTATGGATGCTATAATGATATGTTTGAATGTATTTATTCTATAATTGTTAATGCATGCTGATGAAGGACTAGGGAGAGCCTTTATAGAATGATGTGGTATCTTGTGTTGGTAGACTGAGTTGTCCCTACTTAATACTTGAATTGTATTGAATAAGAGTATGAATGAAAGTCTAGGATAGGTAGACCTAAAACTGGTGCCCTTTCTTATATGATTTAATGAGGTATTCTAGAGTATGTCTTGAACCGGTAGACCTAAGCATGGTTCCCCTTATTGATGAGTCTAGAACCCTAAGTGAATGTAAAACCTTGAATATGAAAAGAAGGTTAAGAATGTAGAACCTTGAATATGAAAAGAAGGTTAAGAATGTGAAACCTTGAATAATGAATAGAAGGTTAATAAGAAGTCTTCAAGGAATAGACCTATATGGTGCCTACTTCTTGAGTGGAATGATGGACTTAAAGATAGGTTAGCCGGAACGACATGCAACCATATTTAAGAAAGGCATAAGAGCTATACTAATAGACCTTGATTGGCATCCCTAGGGGACCCATTCTTGGAAATGGTATTATGAGTTGGTAGAGCTTAGTGATGGTACCTTATCTAATACACATATGTGAATAAACGACTCTATCAGAACAAAGGAAAAGCACCGAGTGGATATGCTTGTGGTAGTAGCTCTAATTTAGATGAGACTACAGTACAAAAAACCCTTGATATACCTTAACCATGTGCCATTATGGGATGTGTCCTAGTTTTACCCTTGGCAAGTAGAACACCTTCCACAGTGTGGGGTCCTTATGACACTGGATTCCATACCTAGCTAGTATAGTCTATGTTGATTAATGCCTATTCTCATGACGTGGGATGTATACTCTAGTATTAGATAGGTTCAATAACTTATACGTAGTGGAATGGGACACTGTCTACACATGGAACGAGTAGGCCTTGAAGATGCTAGAATGAGTTCTTAGGTCCTCCAAGACCTTAAGGTATATTGAATAGAAAGGCTCTTATCTAGGGTAGCTTTGAGGATCACTTAGGTGTGATTGAAGAGGGTGCATAACGGTCTCTTTATGTCTTACTGAAGTGATTCTTAGAGTAACTTTAGGTGAAGGGTATAAAGTGACGAAAAAGTTACTTTTTGATTATAAATATGTCTTATATGTGATTATTGGCTTGGAGTATGTCTTTTAAACTCTTATAATGAAGGTTTCTATCAAAATAGCATGAAAGCATATCTTAAAGTAAATATCCCTTTTTGCATAGTTTTCTTGCATGTTCACGATACTTAATGCATTCAATGTGCTTATTCCATAAGTTTTCTATTTATACAAGTGTAGGTGGCAAGTGAGAATTCTCTTAGAAGTTAAAGCTTGGGAAGTAGATTTATCTCAAGAATCTTGGTATGTCCTCATATGTTCGATGACATGGATTATGTTTTAGCTTCCTTTTCTAAAAGACTTTGTAATAGACTATAGTTTCATTTAAATGTAAGGTCTGCGACCCTATGATATTACATCTGTGTAAGATGGCTTTTGACGAGACTTAGTTCTTTCTTATGTTTCTATAAAAGAGTTTGACTGTTATTTGTGAAATTTTTTAATTCCTCACTACTTTTTATATATATGTGATGAAAGATGTCTAAGGGCTTGTGTAAGACCTTCGAGTGGTCGAGTACGCATTGTAACTTCTTGGGGATGCTCCCGGGTCGTTACAATGGTTACTTTAAATTGATTTGATCTCATTAGTGATTGCTTGTTTTCAATAAGTTGACCCAGACGAAGACATAAATGCTTTAAATATTTGAGGCTCATTTTGAAGTAAAGTGGCACAAAATCTGGTCCATAAGAAGTCGGTTTCTGTTGGTTATTACTATGCCTAGGATCCTTATTATGTAGTGTATTTTCCATGGATTCTTCCCGTGGTCATTTAGGTCTCACATGTCGACTCATATTCAGTTTTATATGTATAAATGTGTTCAAATAACTAAGTGTTATCTAACTCAATTATCTTATTAACATTAATTTAAGGGTTATCATATTTATGAACCAAAACCGATAGGCCTTACTGTTCACAACACATCCAATAAATACACAATCCACTGTTTTGGGTCCAATTTCCACCCTCTTGGGTAAAGGGACCTCTACCTTATATAAGAACCCCACACTTTGAAATATTTCAAATTGGGTTTCCTTCCTTTCCATAACTCATATGGAATTGTTGTGTTTTATTACGGGGTACCCTATTGAGTATCTTGTGAGCCGTAAAGATAACATCCCCGCCATAGGTTTCGCGGTTAACCAAAATGGATTATCAAGGCATTCACCATTTCCTTTAATATCTAGTTTTTTCGTTCCGCAAAACCATTTGACTATGGTTTATAACGTGTAGTAGTTTGATAAATAATACCATATTCCAACCATATCTCTCCAAAAGGAGATTTGTATTCTCCATCCCTATCAATACAAATCAATTTTATCTTTAGATTTAATTGATTTTCCACTTCATTTTTGTATTGTTTGAATGCATCAATTCCTTCATCTTTATTAGCAAGCAAATGTACATAGCCGAATTGAGTGCAATCGTCAAAAAAATTAATAAACTACTTTTGCCACCACGAGATGGTATTGAGTTTATATCACATATATATATGTGAATTAAGTCTAAAGGTTTTGAATTCCTGTCAACAGACTTATAACGAAATTTTACAACTTACTTTACACATAAATTTTACTTTTGGATTGATCACATTTGAAATCGGGCAATACTTCTGAAGTTATCAATTTCACAAGGTTTTGTAATTTATATGTCCCAAACAACCATGCTATGAATAATTTGACTCCAATAAGTAAAAAAAGCGAAATTCTTATTAAAACTGTCAATAATCATTACGTTTAATTTGAAAAGGCCCTTATCAAGGTATCCCTTTCCTAACAACATCTCATTCTTACTTATTACAACTTTTTCACTATCTAGAACACACTTAAACCCGTTCTTGACGAGTAGTGCAACATAAACTAAATTCTTCCTAATAGTAGGAACATGCAGAACGTTGTTCAAAGTCAACACCTTGTCATATGTCATTTTATACATTACTTTTCATGTTCCTGCAATCCTTGTTGATGTGTTCCACATGAACATATCTTTATCAAACTCTGGATGAATGTACGTTGCAAAGTCTTTTTTTGCTTAACGAATATGTTGAGTAGCACCTGTGTTAAGAAATCACTCATTGGGATTTCCAACTAAGTTGCACTTAAAGATCATTACACAAAGGTTATCTGCATCTTCCATATCTTTCACGATGTTTGTTTGACTTTTGTCTTTGTCCTTTTTTGGAGCATGATAGTCAGATGACTTGTGACCAGCCTTACCACAGTTGTAGTGTAACAATTACCCTTGAATTTCTTCTCTATTTATTTTGACTTTTGTCCATTGGACTTCTTTCTCTTCTTGCCTTTGGTAGGATCATCTTCAATAATATTAACTCCAATTATCGTGGAACTCTCACGAGACTTCTTTTTGATGGACTTGTTATCTTCCTCAATCTTGGTTCGAATCACAATATCTTCAAGATTCATTTTCTTATATTTGTATTTTAGATAATTCTTGAAGTCATTCCACGAAGGAGGTAACTTCTTAATCATTCCAGCAACTTGAAATACTTCATTAACTACCATGTCCTCAACAATCAGATCATGAAAAATAAGTTGAAGTTTGCACTTGTGATCCAACTTTTTTACTGTCTGACATTTTATAGTCTATGAACTTTGCGACCATAAGCTTTTTGAAGCATGCATATTCTTACTTATTTGGATTATCCCATTGGTGGCCCCTTAAACTTGGCACAAACTTTCACTTAGACACTTTAACCAGAATTCGTTTATTTTAGACACTTTATCTGATGTCCTATTGTGTCATTTTGACACATTTTGCTGACATGAAATGGTGAGTGTAATACAATTATAAAAAGCGCGTGAAATGATTTTAAGAATATTTTTATTTAATTTTTCCTTCTTCTTTCCTATTTTTGGGCAACCATTTTCGCTACCTTAATGTCCTTCAATGGCGAAAAGAGTTTACAATGATAATAGAGTTGAATAACCTTCTCTATGTGGATTAGATTTGATGGTCAAATTGGCGAAGAATTTTTATTGTTAAATCATGGAAGTTCAGATTATGTGGTTGAAAGTCGACATTATGACTTCACTTACAATTTTTTTCTATATTTGACAATTTATTGTATGATATTTGACCTTAATTACTACCTCAAATTCTTAATTAAAATGGCAATCCTTAGTTTAGAAGTTGAATTAATGACCACTTTGTTAGTGTAAGGTCTCGCAAATTGAATTAAGGTGCTTAGAGCCTCACATGTGTCTAAAAGGTTTAAAATATTTTAATTAATGCATGCTTAATTTGAAGTCATTTGGAGGTTAAACATCCAAGAACGTCCAATGACGTTTTAAAGTTAGCCTTGAGACGTGCATGTATTCTTGGTGTGTCTTGACATGTTTTATGTGTTCGTTTTGGTTGAAATTGATATAGAGGTCCTTAACTTGTATATGTGTGTATTTACATTCGAAACATTCGGGAAAGACTCCCCAAGGGCCTCGCAAAAGGCACTGCCTTGAGAGTGTCTACCTATGCCCAAGAACGACGGCCAGTACTCTAGGCTACACCCCGTCGATGGGAAGCGTATATCAACACTTATCCATGTGAGAATGAATCCCCAAAAGTGGAGTTTCATTCACTATTAACGGACCAGTAGGACGACTCGTCATTCAGGCTACGCCTTGTCGATGGTAAGCGTCAATGCAACATGCAACTGCTGCCAGACAAACTATCTCATTAAGGGGTGAATGCAAAATTTACCCCACGTCCTAACCTGACCCTAGACGGTTAATTTAGGTATTTTTAGGTATATTCATTTGGTTATTAAGATCAAAACCCCTAACTAAATTCATTATGAAAAATTAGACTTCCCTCTCCAAAAGAAACCTCTCTAGAAACCTCCATTGGAGATGAATCTCAAGAACAACTTCTAGATTGGATTCCCATGGATTCTTACTAAATATTTACTGGCAATTTAATGTAATGAGGTATGTTTATGCTTCATCCTTAGTCAAACTTTATTCTAAGGAGTCCCTTTCAAATGTTTTCAATGAAGATTTCATGATCAAACTTTCAATCTTTCAATCTAGCCATGAGTTCTTTCTCAAATTGTTTTCAAAAGCATGCTTATGACGAATTATGGATTAGATACTGTTTTAAATTTAATTTTAAATCCAATTTCATGATGAACCCATGTTCCTTATAATTCTCAAATTAGCCTATACCACGGGCATTGTGATCTTGTTGAGATTATTATGGATTGTGATTTCTTTGAACTAATTGTATCTTTTGATATTGTTTTACATTACGATTGATGGTGAATTGTTAATGAGTGATAAATTATTATCAAGGTTTAGGGATTGGGTAAATTGATGTATATTCCTCTACTTTCTATAGACTTGATGAAGTAGTGTACCTAATGTAATCTTGAAACCATGATGTTTGAAGTATGATTTCATTTATGTAATGGTGTACCTTTAGATACTGTTTTATACATGTATCGATGTTGAATCATGGTAATTTATCAATGATGATTAAAGCTTGGAGGAAGTGTAAGTTGATCCTATTCTCTCTATTTTTCTGTAGAATTGCTAGATGCTTGGCCTTGTATGGCATTGTGTGGTATGGGCTACTTATAGTGGCGGTGTTTACCGTATTGTCAAAGTACATGTGATGTGATCATGGACTTGAAGACAATTGTATTATGAAGGTGTGGTGGTGATGATCACCAAATGTTAAATATCATGCCTAGTCTTCCAGTCTAGTTATGATCTAGGTTGTATTGCTAATGTTATAAGAATGCGAATGACTATGTTAAGGTAGGTATAGATGATGCCATTGATGAAGTAATAATGATGAATGACCCCTACCTATGTACCCTATATGCATGTGTGTTCTTAGTCAAGGTTAGGAGTCTTGGATGCAATGTGAAGCTATTCTTGTCTCCTATGGTAGTATGGTAGAAGTTATTATTGTAGTCTTAAGAGGGTGGCTGCCTCAATATGATTTTGATAGCCGTTATAGGATCATGTTGACCAATGTATACACACTTGCACCTCATGCATGCTTACAAGTACTATAGGATATTCTCTTATGCACTAATGTCTACTACTATGCATGTAAAGTATATGTCCATGAAGCATGTTATGTATTCCTTAACTGGGATGACTTGATACGTTTACTACTATGGATAAGGGTATGGGACCTTGTCTATGAATTGCACATGTGTGCCTTGATATTATAGTTCCTAGGTTGATTCTATATGACCATGAATATGAATTCAAAATTAATATAATATATGAATATGTCCTATATGCTATGATGTCTAGTATATTATATGATGAAGTATGAATATGCATAGTGTCTAAATGTGTTTATATGAAAGGATTGCTCATATAGTTACACCTATACACTTATGCATGAACAAAGTGAAGTATGCACATGTGTTGCCTAAGGGTGTTTATGTGAAAGGTTTGCTCACATATATGTACACACACATGAAAACAAGTCCATTATGCATGTATGATGATCTAGTTAATAGAGGGGCTCTTGAAAGGTGTTCTCAAGGGTATACCAAACTAGATGGTGCTTGAATATGCTATGTCCATGTGAAAGGTTTTCTCATGTGATTTAGGTTGATGAATCGATATTCTCATCTATGAACTATAGGGATTCAATCTCCTAAAGACTACTTTTCTACAGTAATTTTAATAAAGACATTTCAATAAAGAGAACTTATCTTAGCACCGAGTGAACTTGAAGATGAGGGGTATCCCTTCCCGATGTGGGAAGGTAGGTTCACCATAGTCCTCATGAGGTAGATAGCCTCATGTCCCAAAGGGCATAGAGTGGTATTTCAATATATGCCTCAAAGTTCCATAAACTATACTTTCCCCATAGGATCTAGCAAGTGATATTACCTAATACGCTAGAACGATGTTAATGTTCTACTTTGGCAAGGTAAAGCACCTTCCCTGGGTGTAAGGTTCTAAAACACCAAATTCCATGTTTAGCACCCATGGTCTCAGTGTCGGTTAAGGCTATAGTTTCCCCAAAAGTAAAATAAACAATGGAGGTAAAGTAATGGAACCTAACTAGGATAACCTAAGGGAAGTTTCTTAGTGTAGGTGAGGGTATGAGACTTTACCTATGCATTGCACAAGTAGCTATTGAAGGGAGTTCTATGAAGGTTTTCTAATGTATATGATCATATTTATGTTTCATATGCATGACATTGTAGTGTCCTCTACTTGTTGTGATGAAATGCATGGTATAAGTCCTAATGAGTCTATATGATGCGGTCTTACCTTATATGCATAATGTAGGTTTTATTGACCATATGATGAAGGTATTTCTTAGCATGTATGAAGTTGTCTATACTTGTCTAGTTGATGTATGATATAAATGGTATTCTTGTAATCTCTTTTTAGGTTTACTTAGTATGTGTGAGGTTATGGTATTTCACACGTACATTGAACTAGTAGGCTTAGAATGAGATAATGACTAAGGTCTTATTATGTCTAACTGAAGTGAAGTCTAAATATTCTATTGATTGACTAATCCCAGTTATGAGGATATTAGTAAGTTTTGACTTGTATGTGGTCTTATAATGAGTTCTTCTATGTGGTCCATAAAGTATGTTTGGTCAATGTGAGTTATATAAAATGGTTTTATGAACGCATGTGTTAGATTATTAAAGGTTGTATGCATGATTTCCTCTTGGCCTTAAGGTGATGCTTGAGTGTGGATATTGTAATGGGACATTATCTATATATTTCACCAAGTATCACTAGAGGATTAATTGGGAAGACAAGGAGTTAAAGTAAAGAGAGCTTACTGTAAAGAGAAAAAGAGGTTACTGTAAAGTGAAGTTACTGGAAAGTGAATCTAATTGTGCCTTAAATGCAATGTATGTCTTTATGTGATATTATGACTATTGTATATGACTAAATGAAGTATGTGAATTGTATGATGCTTATGTTATCAAAGTTGATGAAGTTTTTACAAAAAGGCATGATGCATGGTTTCGAAGTAAAATGTCTCCTTTTAAATGCATATTTATGCATGGTTGCTATACTTAGTGAATTCTTGTACTAACACCATTATTCTTCACCTTTTTACACAAAGTGTAGGTTATGGATGCTTAAATGATGTCTCTAAGGTGAAGGGCTTGATCTGTGTTTCCCAAGCTCAAGAAAAGGTATCCTTAAGTTCAGGATTTCCTATGTCATGTTTTATGTGAAGTCTTGTAATAGTTTAGTTATAATTTATGTTGAAAGGGTCGTGTACCTATTATACTCTAATAATGTTGAGTCTAAGATGACAAAGAGACTTTAAGTCTTTAACTATGTATTATGATATTTTTTTTATATATATAATAGATGTGATGTTCTAGCATATTATGTGCTATTAAAAGTTTTAAACTTTTTGCTAAATTTGCCTATGACAATGCGATGAATGATAACTATGGTCTTGTATAAGACCTCCAAGAGGTCAAGTACGCCATGCTACTTCTAGGGGGTGCTCCCAAGTTGTGACAGTTAGTTTATAATGAAACCCTCCTACTAATGAAACTCAAAAGCATTGAGATATGACGACCGATGGAGAAGATCAAGAGGGTTGTGTTTAATATGTTGGAGAAGACGACTAGGGTTGGGGGTGGGTGGGTGGGGGGAGTTATGTAAAGTAATTTTTTTTTAAAAATAATTTAATCCTCTCAAATAATTATTTGGCAAAAAGGTCAGTTGTCATTGATTCATTGGCTAATTTTAGTTTATTCAAATTTCATTATTAAAGAATTATTTTTGTGTCAAATGACAAATGTCTTCATTTAATTTGGTAATTTGACACGTCATCGGCGAGTGAGTTACACTCACTTTAATTTTTTTGTTGATTGTGAATAAAGTATCAAAATGACACAATACAACTTGACTTAAGGTGTCTAAAATGAACAAAGTCTATTTAAGACGTCTAAGTGAAAGTTTGTGCCAAGTTTTAGGGCCACCGATGGGTTAGACCTACTTATTTCTCTTCTCAACGATATTCCATAATTCTTTCAAAGTTTCCATTACACTATAGATATTATATAAGTCATCCTCTAAAGCACTTCGAATGTAGCCTTTACATAGGAAGTCTACCTATTTTATGCTTCAATAATAATGATTTTTTTGTCTGATATACCAGCAATAACAGATACTAGAGTTTCTTCATTGATAAATTTCTGCAGACCAAGAGCGGTAATGTAACAACCCTAAATGACTATACTAAGTAATGCCTAATGCATCTACAATGCCTAGATTAGACCGGGTTCACAAGGATTGATGCTCGTAGAACCAGACCTCTGAACCTCTGCAACAGCCAAGACAACAAACTTTGTGGGTTAGTTGAGATAGGAAAGGTTGGGTCCAGCCATGTAGGGCACCGAATATGAAGATTTACCCAGACGAGTCTTAACCATACTTAAAAAGGGTTAATCTTAAGTTTGGAGGGTCTAGGGGTAAAATGATCTTTTCCAGGATAAGGTTTGTATTGTAATTATTCTAATTAATTAATTAATTAATATGGTGGAGGAGATATTCGGGTAGAGGTTGCCGAATTTGACCCTTTAAGCAAAATCTAGCTCCATCTGGGTTCGAGCCTTGGTGGAAGCAAGGATTAAATTGATATAATTTTATGTAGTGAATCAGTTGACTTAATTAATATTTAAAAAGCTGATTTAGGTAAGGGAAAAATCAGATTTTTAACAAACAAATAATAATTATAAAATTAATAAATAATGAGTAGTCCTAGTTTGACTAAGTCTCCACCTAACTCTCGTAATCCTAATCCTCTCATTCTCACGTATGTCACTCTCATTCTCACGTTCTTCATCAGCAAAAGAACTGAAAATAGTAGTTCTTCACTCTTGAAGAACTTACACACAAAAACTCAAACGAAAAGCTAAGCAAAAAACGAAAATCAACAACACTTTTCTCGACGGATTGGGTTTTGGATTTTGGTGGTGAGGCAGTGGTGTCGTGGGAACAGGCAGCATTGAAACAAATGTGAACGACATTGAGGTATGAGTTTTCTTCTCTCTTGGACCCTTTCCTAAGAGACCCTTAAGGTTCAGTGTAATTGCAATTGAAAAACTAAGGTTGTCCCCGTTGTATGCCCTTCATTAGATCATTTGAAAGATTCAAAGAATGCGTTGGTATGTCTTCTGGTAGATAATTTTAGGTCTTGTTGTGATTATTTATTGATTTGTATTTGGAAATTATGTAAGGAATGAAATATGTATTCCGGAAAAGTGTTTTACGTTAATTGTTTGAGCATGGGTGTGCTGTAAATTAATTATGTTGCTGCCTAAAATTTGTGTGCTATAAAAGTTGTGTTTTCGTAGATATAAATGTTAAAAGTATGATGTTAATATGAGGTTAATGTTTCTAGAAAAATGTCGCCCCAAATTACTCCAAGAATCAACATTAAAACTTCAAAGACAGATGGATTGAAGGAGACCATATTTCCAGCTTGCTGGAAATATTAGTCTCGGCCAAAAAATTGAAAAGTGAGCTATGTTTTAATTTTTTTTTAAATTGTGAGGTCATTGGGAATCGAAACCAAGACCTCACCAAATGTAAACTACATAAAAATTTCATGAGAAAAATGAAAGGAAATAAATGCGGAGAGTGGGGATTGAACCCACAACATCTTGAATAGATGAGAGAGTTAGGAGAAAAATAAAGGACAAAAATTAAATGTGGTGAGTGGGGATTGAACCCACAACCTCTTGAATAGATGAGAGAGTTAGGAGAAAAATAAATGTGGTGAGTGGGGATTGAACCCACAACTTCTTGCATAGGTGAGAAAGTTAAGATATAAATTAAGAAAAAAAGAATGAGCTTATCGGGGATTGATCTCACAACCTCCTTTCCTTAAACGAGAAAGAGAGGAGAAAAAGAAAGGAAATATTATTGGAGTGATGGGGATCGAAATAGGGTCCCAAAATGTGAAAAATGCAATTATCATGTTTAATATAAGATTAAGTGTTGCTCAAGGGATTCGAAATCAGATTCCCTTGCCCAATCCCGGATTGACACATAAGTCGTACGTGAACAAATGTTTAATGAATGCTGCCTCTAAGGATCGAGATTGATATCTTGTCATACCCAAGATGCATAAGTCTTGTACCACATAATCTTGGGTAAGTATGAGTCACTTAGAGGAATTATGAATGAAGCATCATGAATTGTACGTATGGATCCATAAGTCCAACGTACACTTAAAAGTAAGCGAACATAAGATGGATGTAATGAAATAATGTGACCCTAGGAGATTTATGTCAGAGTTTGAAACATACTAAAAAACCAAGTGCATTAGGATATGACGAAATGAACATTCACGTAAGGGGAGTGTAGAATGATGTAAAGTCAGATGTCAAGCTTACTCCAATAGAAAGTGTCAAGAATGAATTCATAGTTAATATGTAAAGGAAAGAGTGACAACATGATTATAGGATAGTGCAAGTGAGATAAGTTGCATCTACGCCTAAAAATCAGTGTCACTAAATGAAATTTCTAAGAGAGTATATATACACTAATCGATGAATAAGCAAAGAAAGAATGTTTACATGAGAATAGGCTAGTACAAGTGAGATAAGTTGTATCTACGCCTAGAATCAATGTCCCACAATGTAAACTCCAAGAGAGCATATGTATGTTATACTATGAACAAATAATGAAAGGTGAGTAAAGATGAAACGAAAAGATGTTAAGAGAGAACAAGGTGGCACCATAATTTGAGGCTAGTACAAGTGAGATAAGTTGTATCTACGCCTAGAATCAATGTCCCTCAATGTAATCTCCAAGAGAGCATATGTATGTTATACGATGAACAAATAATGAAAGGTGAGTAAAGATGAAACAAAAAGATGTTAAGAGAGAACAGGGTGGCACCATAATATGAGGCTAGTGCAAGTGAGACAAGTTGTACCTACGGCTATATAAGGTCACCAAAAGTAATCACCTCAAAGAGTGTTGAATATTAAGAGACAAACCTCAATCACACTCTATATGTAAGTTTAAGGACAATTAACACTCAATACGTAATGATGAGATGAGAAATAATCTAATGAGCTATAATGACTCATGCTAGAAGCCAACTTCTATGATGTATGAGATGAATGTAATGGAATTTTATACTGAGCACCGATAGGCTATCTATGAGTTGCGATTCTTTCTTTCAGGACAACAAAAATTCGTGTAATTCTCATGAGATGAGACTGTCCATCTAGACGGGTATGGGTCTCCTTATATTTCCTAGCCTTTGAGCCTATACTGCCAATATAGGGTTCTAGCAGGGTTCAATTTCCTATATACGCTAGCATGTTTTGGATCACTTTGGCTGTTGATTCCACCTCTTTTCGGTGTGGGGTTAAACACTGGATTTCATGATGATCACATGATCTATGTCGTCTAAGGTTAAATTTCCCAAAGAAAGAATGACGCCAGCCTCAAGTAATGCACATAATGAAATGAACGATACCAAAGGTGTTAGGATAGGATAATCAAGAAGTGAGCTAGACTTAAGTAATGACACTAGGTCATTCTTGGTCATTGCACAACGAACCCGATGAAAGTCTTAAACTACATCCCAGGTATGTCTGATGTTTACACTAGCTTACGATGGAATGAAAATGAAGTACGTACGAATGAATGAAGCAGACTCTGTGTTTGCTAAATAAGGATCACTAGTTGAGGTTCCATATGCTGCACCCTCATTTTGGGAAGTCCTAAGGTCAAGTACATGATTCCAAGGTCTCATGGCATATGAACAAATGATATGAAATATGTCATGTGCTACATCCAATATGTTATGCGCAATGTGCAATATGTTATGTGCTATATGCAATATGGTATGTGCTATGTGCAATATGGTATGTGTTATATGCAATATGTTATGTGTTGTGTGCAATATGATACGTATGGTGATGTATGTTACTCTTATGCATGACTTTCCTAATCCGATTTTGGCAAGTCCACTGACTTGACTTTCCATAATTCATATCGTTAGGAGGGAGATTTTCAATATCATGCATGTGCTTGGTGTGTTCTTGCATATGCCCATACTTAGTACAAGTGTGTACTAATCCCATACAACTCTCTACTTTTAGGTGCAGGTGCAGGTGAACGCTAGAGCATTACGAGACTACGTTGAAGTTATCCAAACATGGAGCATTCATCTGGACTTGGGTAGGCCCTCTTGCTCTCCAGGATGCCTATCTTTTATATTCTAGCTTAGATGTAGGCATGAACTAGTGGAGGATGTTCCACTAGCATTTCTTTCTCACTCGTTTCAGACATTGTATTGGTACCATTTTGGCAAGTATACATTTAATGCAGTTATGAACTATTTCATTCATTTGAGTATCTTCGTATTAGATGGTTGTTGTGAACGATTATGAAATTATGTAGATGATCTTATTCGAATATGATGTTTCCTACTATGGAGTCTAAGTATACTCCAAATAAAAAAAAAGTTCAAATTTCCACTAAAATTTTTCTAGATGATGTAACGATGACGTATGTAGGCTTGTCTGCGACCCCTGAGAGGTCAACGACGCCGACTTCGGCTAGGGTCTAGACTCCGGTCGTGACAGGTAAGCCAAAAAAGTATTCGTTCCTGACATCCTTTGAAATTCACAACAGAGAATTTTCTCGATTTCTCTGAAAGTGGTACTGTAGTTTGGGTTGGTACAGGAACAATTGCCGTAACATTATTGTTTGTCATTTTTGATAAACAAAAGTTGATATAAACTTAGTGAGCAATAATTTAAATTGCAAACATAATAGGAGAATAAAACCACAAAGGTTTTTATCTCCAACAGAAACACTGATTAACAAAAATTAATTTTCTTAAGATTGTTATCTATCTGTGTTTAAGACAGTAGTACTGATCACCAGAAACATTGTAGAAATAAGAAGTCACTAAAGTTTTGAATGAACCGATGAAGATAAGAAGAACAGAGTAACATAAATTAATTCACAAAAAACTAATACCTGTAAAACATACTAGAATATTAAAAGATATAATGGAAAAAAGATCATCACTGAATGCACAGTGACCCCTTAAGGAAATTATTCCCCTCTAGTATCTGAGGTTTTATTTGGATATATCCTCCCAATATAGAATTATCTCAATCACCAGTGTATAGATACACAAAATGCTGGTGTCAGCGAGTCACTCAACAACAATAAAAAAACACGAATAAAAGTTGTGCAGAAGAAGCAGGAGGAATTAGAAATTTTCGTAAGTAAAAGTGTCTGAACAATTACGGGTATATAACTACAACTCTTCCTCATACATCTCTAATCATCACACCCAATTTATGTAGACTCTTACACAACCATATGTCTTGTTTAAACTCATTTGATTGGATAAATTTCAAAAACATTATATATTATTAATTGATTTTGTCTTTTCTATATTCTACTAGTTTTGCTCTATATATAAGTGTCCGATTGTAATAGGTAAAGTATCTACAATGCTTTAATATGGACATAAATTCGAACATACCTTACTAATGTCAGAGTTAAAATCTCATTGATCATACATACACCACACACATAGAGATATATCAATTGTGCATCGGGTCTAGATATTATGATAACCAATAAATATTTACATGTACAAATTTTATAATGGTAACAAAAGTACAAATCCATTTTTTCAACGCTAACATCTACTTCTTTTATAGTATAAAATAACGACAATCCCTCATAAACAACTCAAAAACCATCATTTACCAATGTCTTAAACATTTCAAACATCCAAAGCAGAAAAGTCTTACAATGGGTCACTGTAGTAATACAACTATGTTGAGGACGTCACACACCGATACAAATATAGGTCGACATTTATTTAATTGTTCAGTTGACATATGCTCATTTTTAGGTGACTTGAAAATAAATCATCAATGAGTAGTCCATCAAATTGTCAAGGCATTTTCAAATTTGAAATATTAACAAAGCTACAGGAATTCGAAGAAATAGGGATTTGCTAATAGGGTTGTGCAAAAACCAAACCGACCGATAAATCTAATTCAAAAAAATATTATTGGGTTATTTTTATTGGGTTATTGGGTTTTTAGTAGATTTATAAAAAAAATTATTGGGTTATTGGTTCGGTATTGGTTTTCACAATCGAGTTATTGGGTAAATCGATAACCCAATAAGACGGTAATAATTTATTATTTTAACCTTCCTAATTATCAAATAAAATAGTTTAATATACAATTAGACACTATAACTATATCAAATAATTAGTACTCTACCAACTTCACACTAGACCACTTTACTAGTTTTTACTGTTTACTCAAAACCCAAACAATAAAGTAAGGGGTTCACAATTGTAGTTATTTTATTATAAATTTAGTCTTGTTGGACTATTTTATTTTAGTTTAAATTTTTAATTGAAGGTTGTAGCATTTTTAAGTTTGTGAAGGTTCATAATTTGATTAACATAAAAAATTTCATACTATGTTTTAGTGGTAACACGTAATTATAGTCTTCGTACTATATTTTCTCTTATTGATGCAATTTCTCATTATCTTTCTTGTTTCTATTTATAAAAATATTTAGAGAAATAAGAACATAAATAATATTTTACGGAGATATTCTTATTCTGTAAATCAAAAACCAAACCTATAATAATAAAAAACCGATAAACTGAAAAATGATTAAAAATATCTAATTGGCTTGTTATTGGGTTAGAATATTTAAAAACCGAAAACTGATAAATCAAATTGATAATACATAAAAGCGAACTGAACCAACCGATGCACACCCCTATCTGCTAATGACTCTCTTAAAAGAGGCCGAAGAGCAGAGGAGTCACTTGAAAGTGTTGCTACAAGATGCTGAAATAGATAGAGATCAACTAAAAGAAAGGTTGATTTTGACAGAAGATAAAGAAAAATGCCTAAAATTTATATTGTGTGGTTTATTTTTGGCATTTGCTTTTTAGAAATGTGTAACAAGAAAGTAGACTGAACAAATGATATTATTTCTCTCTATTTATTGCACTCTTATATTTTTCATTTTTGATCGATAATGTTATAATTCAATAGTGATAACAATCTATTATATTAAACATATAAACCAATAAAACATGTTAAGCAAAAATCACACACTATTAAGCAAACCAGATTCATAAAATCCCTTCATCATAAAACATCTTAAATTGTTTCTCAAAACTACTATTAACCATATACAAAGACATCTATAATCTTCAGATGTACAATTTTCTCCACAAAATAGCAAATCGACAAACTAATTCAACTAGTGTCTTAAGATGCCAAACACTTTAAAAGTCATTGTTTTAAGATATCAAATACTTCAAAACCACCTTCAATTTTTTTTCGTCACCATTAGTCTCACAATGGAGTTCCATAACGATACTCATCACATCACTTCAACACTGTCATCTTCTTTTTCTTATTCCTTGTTCTCTTCTGCCACTTGATCAACAACTTCAACTGTCACTGGATTTACCACTTCAACACTTGCCACTTTATTAATAACATCATCTGCTACGTCACCACTTGTTACTTCATCAATAACATAAACTACCATTGGATCAACTACACCTACCACTTCATCAACTGCTACTTCATCAATTTCCACTTAATCAGCAACATTAATTGCCACTGGATCAATTGCAACTGCCGTAAAATCAACTGCCGCCTGCCATTTTATTAATATCATCAAATGTCACTGGATTAACTGCACATGCCATATCGTCAACTGCACCTACCACTTCACCACTTGCCACTTTATCAACAACATCAATACCTGTCACTTCACCACTTACCACATCATTAATTGCACCTGCCACTTGCCACTTTATCAACAACATCAACACTTATCACTTCATCTACAACTGCCACTGGATCAACGCACATGGCACTTCACCAACAACATCATCAACTGCCACATCATCACCTATCACTTTATCAACAGCCACACCATCAACTCCATCTGTAAAGTATTCATCAATTGTAGCAAAGTCTTCGTCAACTGCTGGAAGATCTTCATTATCTATTATAATGTTCACATGTACTATATTACTTTGACAAAAAATATAGCAAAAAATTACTTGACATTAACAATAAATCTATGCACTAATTTACCTTTCTCTTGTTGTTGTTTTTTATTCTTTCCAACTTTCCTCAACTTTTATTTTGTACATAGGAGACAACTTCGACCATTGATTTCTCAAGCAATAAGAAACAATCACTCATATTCTCGAAATTCCCATCATTAGAAATACTAGATACATTTTTCTGTCTAATATAAATAGAATTCATACAATGTACATTGTGATCACCCAAATATTGATCACCTTTAGTGAGGACGGGCACACCTTTCAATTGGGTCTTCAATATATCAATGACCATATTCTTCATCCGTATATGGCTTAACTATTTTCATGTAAGTATGTCCTATCTCACTAACATTAGGGATGATCTATGGGTGCAAAAATCTAAAAAGTCATATAAATATTAAATAATATTCACTAATTTAAAATTATTGTTAGATATTAACAAATAAATGTATACCTTAGTACTTCTCTCCTTATACTTAAATGGATCACATCATCGCTCTTTGAAGTATACCATCTTAGTAAAGAGAAATTGGCAGTGGAGTATCCAAGGACTTCTCGGCATACTTCCCAAGATATGGAAAAGCTTCATATATCCAAACCTGGAATCCATATAAAAAACAAACAAATAAATATATGCTATGAAGTACTACACAAATATATAAGAGTATATCATAAATTGAAAAAATAGTTAATAATACTTATCAGATATGCCTAGGTAAAGCTCTACAGAGCACTGCATTCTTCTTTTCGTTATACATTTCCCCTGCTTCCTCAAATTAATAAGATTCATTAAATATGTCAATATTAAATCAAAGGAATCCTTTCCCCATGGATAACTTCCAAGGAGATCCAAATAATCTTCCATCTTGATATGGTTTGAATCCACAATATCAATCATGGGCAAGCAATATCGAATGGACGAACGAAACTAAAGAACACTTCAATTTCTGCTCCTTATTTATTTTCTTAGTACTTATTGACCTCAACAATTCTGCACAGAGATGTTCTAGTTCCTTGTCACCTTGAAATGAAAATTCTCACCTTTTTAAAGACTTTGTTCAGTTTTGATTCATGGGGGTATAGTCAACAATTCGGCCTCGTAATCAATGCAAATTGTTGTAAGCCAAAACATGCAGGCTTATCATTCACACAAAAACCACACTTTGTGCAACTTTTTGTCATTTGTGACACGTCACAAAAACATGTAATGGACTATTTGTCCATTGAACTTAAAATAATCTGGAACGTTCCTCAAATGTCCAAAGGAGGTACCCTTAAATTCATTATAAAGTTTTTCTTGAATCAGATTTTCCAAAACTCACGATAAACTATCATCATTGATCTTACAATAATATCTTTGCTATAAATAATACTAATTGATCTAAACACTTGATTAGGTAATGCAACTTACCTGATATATTTTTTGCACAAATTGGCAAGGATAGAGGATCATCCTCATCTCGACTAGTGTCTCTACTACTCTCCTCTCTATCACTTTCTCCTTCACCAATATCAACATTATCAGTAGCATCAGCACTACTGTCGTGGTATTTATTAATCTCCGTAACTGTTTCATAAATTGAATCAGGCTTGGATTTTTCGACTATAGTTTTTATTTCTTTTTTCAAGTTTTCATACTTCTCGAGCCTTACGCTTCTTACTTCTTAGATCAATACAAGCAGATGGTTTAGTGATTCCACCTCTAGTTTTAGCTACTTTATAATCTACAAGAAAAGATATATTTATCGATCATTACTTTATTAACTTAATAAGAGTAAATCTTCAATAAAACATCAAAACAAATAACATATTCAGTAGAGATCTACAATGCAATTGACAGAAAACGCCACTAAAGTAGATCAAAACATATTTTGTTTAAAAAGCAACCAAATAGAGATTCCAACAAAATATGGATTTATATCCAAACGAAAACCTCATTAGAGACCAAAAATATTCATGGAATACGGCAAAAAAATTCACTTAAACAAGAAAATGAAGAAAAATAGTTTAGAACAAGGAGTCATTAAATCATTACACTACTATAACCAAACAAACAACCAAATACGACTAAATGTTACTGAAAGACACCATTAAAGAAGAATCAACATACCAAAGATTAAAGTTTTGAAGTTGGAGGGAAAAAACAAATGACGATTTGAGGAAGGTTAAAAGAGAGAAACTTTGTTTAAGTTAATAGGGGAAGAGAAGTATATGGGTAAGAGTAGAGTATGATTACGCTGGAAGAAAAGTGTATGGGGAAGATGAAGATTAAAAGCGTGACAAGACGTTGCACTTGGAGAAGAGAAACCTCGCCTTGATTGTAATGAACTAATAATATTTCATCAGAATATAATATTTTAAAAAAAGTATTAGGATTATATATTTATTTATGTTATATTTTTTGCCAAGTTTTAAAAACAATAAATAAGTCCTTGACCCTACATTCACAAATATACCCCAAGTTTTAAAAAAGTCAAATAGACCCATGACCCCACACTTTTTCCTTTTTTAAAATCTCAGCCCTAGAAAACAATACAAAAACAAGTTAAGTTGGGTATAGAGTGAATTATGTTTTAAATGTATCTCAATTCCAATTATTCTCCAGTTCCATGTACCTAATTCTAGTTCTATTTAAAAACGATAATAACAAGACCTTTTTCCTATTCAATTTGTTGTAATTTTCACTATTTAACTTCTCAACTTCAAAGAAAAATTTTCTTATTAATAGAGGATACAAATTGTGATAAATTGTGGCCAGTTTGTATTCCATTAGATGTACTCAATTAATATCATCACGTCTTGTTATTGCTAAATACTTTGTTTTACGTGTCATTTATGAACATTCGCGCTACACGCCCCCTAACACTTCCTCCTCCACCACAATCATCTTCGTCATTGCCTCGTTTGATGACCTTGCAGAAAGTAACATGCATGGTAGAATTGTTTGATCTTGTGTATAATGTCACAACTACTCACAAGACGGGTATTCCAAAATTTAGGGGTGCCCGAATTCATAACTCAAAAGCTTTTTTTTGCTCATGAATCATGAAAATTCTAATCTTTTTCAATAGTATTAGAAATGACATAAAAGAACTCCCTGATCTACTAGACGAGAATGAAAATTGTTGCTTTGCTTGGACATTTTCGTGTCCTCCTAACTCTTCATCATCAGATTATTTTGTTTTTTGTTTAGAAATTTGTAGTTATGTCCAGATGTATACATCATCAAACTTGGAGATACTGAAGGGATGTATCACTACTTTTTTCAATCATCGAGAACAATTTAAGTCCATGGGTGCAATAGTCTGTTATTTTTCAAAAATAATACTATATTCCTATTGGGAGATAAAAGTTAGCATCAAGGAAAACATAGCTGCAGAGAGATCTAAATGGAAATTTAATGGAAAATACTTTTCACATTCAAACCAAAGATCAATTTAAAAGGCATACACAGTAGAAGATGTCGATAATGGAAAAATGTTAGCTATCTTTTTAGGTTGTGAAGAAGGGGATGTAGAGATGTAGAGATACAAATTGAATGTAGAAATATTGGAGAGGGGAAAAATATCAAGTTGAACAATAGTAAAAAATGTTTGTGAGCTTTGGAGGATCTTACTTAAGAACATATGTTGCACAGGGGCTAGGAAACTAGATGTATTTCCCAATGTTTCACGATAACAAGGCATTTTCTATTTTTTGGCCAGTCACAAGTTTCACGATAACAAGGCATTTTCTATTTTTTGGCCAATCACAAGTGTTACTATTTCGATTACTCTTCCATCAAAGCTTATTCAAGTTCAAATATCTTCAACTTAGTTCAACCAAGGTTCTCCATTTGAATCAAAAAAGAGAATTATTAATCAATATCTTTTTGTTGTTGTTTATTTTATCATTAGTTAGCAATGCTTTTTCTTCTTATCAATGCATTTTGACAATTAGATTAACCGCACGTCAGTTGCACATGGTTTCCTTGTCTTCAGTTTGTTACACGTATGGAAATGTCTTAGTACTATATTGGGGTCAATTAGCTCTGTGGTTGATTGTAGTGTGTTTCCCGCCGGTGTCATTTTTTAGTCTTTTGCGGGACTATCCTTTCGAAAGTATGGAGGTGCTGTCACTTTACTTGTTGGAAGTACTTCTGTAAATTTTTGTCTTTCTTCCTTGTCACCTTTGTAATACTCATAATGTAAACATAAATAGTGTGTATTCATTATTTTCAAGCGTGAAATTAATGACAATTCCATTTAGTAGTCTGTAAGCATTGTACTGTATCGTCTATACTAATGCATTAGTATACTAGAAAGTCATGTCTTCTTTAAGCAGATGTCTGTAGTCCTACACATACATTCCATTGAAGTTTCATTATATTTTTATCCTTGTAGTAATAAAATATCACCATACTTCCTTGTAAGCAATATTTCTTGTGCATGTACTTTTGTGTCTATCTTGTTCTTCCTTTGTAACCAATACTTTTGTTGTTGCCATACATATTCCTCTAGATAGTGCCATATATAGTTGTCCATGTAAGAAAACATTTTTTCGGTAGGTACAATCCAACAGTTTGTATTGTTTGATCTTGAGCTTTATTAGCGTCATTGCAAAACATAGACGCACTGGAAATTGTTCCCTAATAAATTTGAACGGATTTCCCTTATTCTCAGGTGGTGATAGTTGTATTTTAGGAATAATGACTTGTTTTGTGAAATATTTGCCCGTTGTTATTTCGGCATGTATGATATTATTGTTAAAACCTCTACAAATTAAGTGTGTCCTATTGCATAAACCATTTTATGGGTTTAAATTTCTCAGAAACATGATCGGTGCATTTTATTCCAAAACTAACCTAATGTATAGAATAGATTAATTGATCAATTTTTTGTATTTGTAATTGTGTAGTTAATTACTTTTGTTTTGTTCAATCAAGTATCATATCAAGAGACTTTTTTAAGTTGATATGAATTTGATAATGTACCTATGCAGCGGAGTTCATTTGGTGTCGAAGTGTTAAAATATACTTCTTGATAGTAGTTGTTGGTATCATCTTCGGCTGAGTCAAAACTGATATATGTGTTTATTTCTCCAGGGAATTTGTCAATCATCAGTGCATTTAGTTTGTCTACAAATTCATTTCAACTTGTTAAAATTGTATGCTCTGTTATATAACAGGCAGACCTGTAGTTTTGTTTGAGTCCTGGGAATATTTCCCAAACCAATGATTCTTTTGGATTAATATCCCCACTATGTTGGACATTCATTTGTTTTGCAAGTGTTATTAAATTATCCTTTATCGTGCTTATTCTCTGTTTCCAATACAAAGCAAGAAGTCACTGAAAGTTTGATTTCTTCTTGCTCACATATTAGTTGAAAGTTGCAGCTTTTCCATTAAAGGACTCAAATACGACCTCACCAAAACTTGCATTTATTGTCTCAGGCAAAACTTGTCGGAAGTCACCTCCAAATACCATGATATTACCTCCAAAAGCGATGTCCTTATTTACTATATCACGAAAGCTTCTATCTACAGTTTTAATTATGTATCACTTTGCCATGGGTGTTTCATCCCATATTATTAATTTAACTTATCTAACTAGTTGTTCAGCTCCACCTTGTTTTGACATAATTGTCATTGTTGTCTCATTTGCTTGTGGTGGTATGCTGAATCTTGAGTGTGTTGTATGACCTCCAGGTAATACTGTTGCTGCTACATAACTGGTAGCAATTGTCAATACTATCATACCATTCAATCTCACATTAGTCAAAAGTGCCGATATAGGAATGTTTTCCCAGTTCCCCCAGGTCCATCTACAAATAATAACCCTTGTGTTTGTGTGGTGACCCTTTCCAGAATGGTATTGAATATTTGTTCTTGTTGTTGATTCGATTATGATTGAGCACTCAACATCTTCGGATGGAACATTTATAGACTTTTCATCAATTATTTCTCTGCATTCAATTGGGTTAGTTTGATGTGATTGTTGTTTGAAGTAACACACCAGAAATTTTTTCGAACTAAGACTTGAGCCGTTAATCGCAATAAGTGAGATTTTACCAAGGAATTAAAAATTTATTAAGTATTAAAATCAGTTCACTAGATTTAGCACCAAGAGTTCCAAAGAATTAAATTGGAAATAGCAAAATCTTAAATTTTGCAAGTTAAGCTAAGTATGAGTGTTGGGTCAACTTCAACCAACCATAACTCCTATTATAGGATTATTTAGGTGTTCTAAAAGATACCATAGGAAAAACAATTGAATTATATTTCCAAAGTTGTCGAGTTTGATAATTTTGAGTTCGGATGAGTGAGATATGACCTTTTAAAGTTAGGTTGTCCAGTTAAGGAAAGTTAACCAAAAATAGTGAGGGGTATTTTGGTCCTTTCCTTATCCAATCATATTTAACTCATTTTTAGTCATATTTAGGGGTCTAATACTTTTATGCAGTTTTATAATCCTAATAATCACCTAGGGTTTTAGTTGAGATTTCAAGAAGAGGCAAGAAAAGAAAAAAGGAAAAAGAGGCAAGGATGAAGGAGTTCGTCGATGTTCTTGAGTTTAGTTGCGGATTTTCATCATGGTTTCTAATGCCTAAGAGGTATGTAAGCTTCCATAGTGTTGGATTTGTCCACCCACACGCCAAACATGTATTTTTTTTTCAGCAAAATTTCATGCTTAACGTTTCAAGATTAGAGTTCTTGATGAGTTCTTGAAATGGGTCTTGAAGTTCATTCTAAATCGTGTTGTATTGGAGTTTTGATTATTTCTTGAGATCAATTTGAGTAATTTTAGTGTTGTTTCCAGTATATTAAGTGTAATTAAGTTAAGTAATTGAATCCAAGTGATTGGGGAAGAAACCATTCAAATTTAGGCGATTTAGGGTGAGAAAACGAGCAAAAGTGCTGGGCAGAAATTTCTGAGTTGGGGTCTGGCGTGGCGCGCCTACCAGAGCGGCGCAAACCTATCTCTGTCCGTGAGGAATTAGTTCCCCGAGCCACCCATAGCCCCATGGTCGTCTGCCCAGTGCAGTTTTGTCAAATCCGAAGACCACACCCTAGAAGTTAGGGTAAAATATTGGATTGTAACCGGCGTCGTCCACCTTTTGGAGGTCTAAGACAAGCCCTTTCGTATCATTCATTGCACATACATAGAAAAAAGTAGTGTGGAATTAAAACTTTTCACAAAACATAATATAGTCTTCAAAATCTCTTTCATATAAAAATAATAGGAAATACTAAGTCTCAATATCATCATCTTAAGACACAAGAATACTTGGGACACGGACCATACTTCAAAATACGAATATAGAAATACTTAGTCTATTACAATACTTCAATAAGAAACATAAAAGACATGCATGCCCTCGAGTCAAGCGAGGACATACTTCAACTTATCTTGAACAATCTTCTAAGTCCAAGTCTTCACTTCTCAAATATCCTCACCACCAAGAACTCTATAGATAGATAAAAACATGGAGTTTTTATAACCACATATACTAAGTATGGCTTTATGCATAAAAATTATGAAAAAGCTTTATGCATAAAAATCATGAAAAAACAGACTTTATTGGAAATATGCATCTTTTCATTTAAAATCATAGTTTAATCATAATAACATCATTAATTAATTTAAAGACACATAACATAATAATAAATCAACAATATTAAATTTAAAGATCACTTTACAGTGAACTATATTCACTGTACAGTGAATTCATTCACTGTTATAGTGAATTGCTAAATCCTCTTAAAACTCAACTTCTAGCATGTAATTTCCTCACTTAAAGTCATCCTAAGATTCACTTAAGTCACACAAAGAGAGACTTCCCATAAACCCTCTCAAGATGTGCCTAAACGACCCTTAGGATTACTTATAATGAGTCACATACACATTTCAATACATCAAACATATCAACATATAGACAGTTTGACATTTCCTCATCAAAGACCATCAAAAGACTTACTTATGTAGGTCAAGAAGATAACGTCCATGATTGACCTCTTTAAGACTGCCTAAATAAGACTTATGACTTCCTAAGTTCGGATTATGTCCACATTAATCAACATCTTCCCTAACTAGAGTCATTCTTAAGACTCGTCTCGGTAAGATACGAAGTGACCATTCCTATGCCTCCTTCACACCTTAACTAGAAAACCCTTAACTACTCTATATAGGTACTTATTCCTTTACATACTTCATAACATAAGACATTAGTTCATTAAGACTCATACATCACATAAAGAACATTCAAATAATGGTCTTGGGCAAGACCTAGGAACTCCACATAACACCTTCAAAGTCTATTGTGCAATGTCTAAATATCGTCCCATACCACAACCTAAACTCCATAAATTCCTCTAATGCTAAAAGGTATTCCATATAATGAGAATAGGCTATAACCGACATATACTATGATAGCTAAACATGGAATCCGGATTTCTATCCTACTCCGATGAGGTTGTTCTACTTGACAATAGTAGAACTTGGACGCATCTCATGATTAACTAGAACTACTTTACCTTACCATACTCACTCGGTGCTAGCCTTCGTTCTCATATAGTAATTCATACATTATGTTCACATAAAAGGGTTCCATAACAAGTTCATAACCCAATCACAAAAACCTACCGAGGGAGGTCCACTAGGGCTACCTCACAATAAAGACAAGAAGATCATGATTAATTTCCTAAGGATTACTATGATGCAGTTCAAGACAACTAACCTTAAGTCCATCATTCCTTTGCTTTGAAGGATACCATTACGGCTTACGCTTCAACAATCTTAACATTACCCTTAATTCAAGGTTTTCACATAATAGTCTAACATGATCACTTAAGGCAACATAAGTAGAAGAACACGCATATGACTTCACATATATATAGATAATGTCATGCTTCACATAATCAACAACACAAATATCCACATTAGTTCAAGTAGTTGCTTATAAAGCCATGCTCATCATATGCATAAAGTAATGCCGACAAGGCCACATCAATTGCAAGTAAAATACATCACACCACCACCATAAGTTAACCATACCAATAACAATAGAATTGAAGTATAGTTAATATCAAATTAAATAAAATGGGGCAGCATACTTTTCTCCCCTCTTCCACACTTCAATTGAATGCCAAATCAACCAATTATACATCACAAAGCCCTTACCCATGGCCATGGAAAATAATTCAAAGCAATAACCATAAAACTCAGTGAATCTACATCAATTCAATATAGGTTTAAAAATCTAAGATCAATTAGATATCAATTGAATACAATTCCTATGTCATTAGAAAGCCCATAAGAAACTATATAACAATTCAACAATATTAGGCTTAATATCAAGTAACTCAATAAGTAGCCAAAACTAGGGTTCATCAATTTACATGGGTTCATAAGTAATTTATATTGAAATAATCAATACAATATCAATTAGATCAATAATTCAATTTTTAGAAATCATTTATGCAAGAACCCATGGTAAAATCAGTAAATTGGACAATTCACTTTAGAAAACTCTGAAAAACATCTTGAGAGTTGGGCTCCTTGATGAAACGAGTTTCAATGATTAAAATACATACATAAAGGATGATAATTCTTCACTTTGATGAAAAATTTCGACACAAAAACCCCTCACCAAGCTGCCTCTTCAAGTTGACTTCAGTGGAGGTTTTGGGATATTTTCTAAGTGTTTTGGGTTTATGATTTTGAAGAATGAGGTCTTCCATGTGATTACCCTTTATATACTTAATTAAAATACGCAATAACCCTTAAATAACCTTCAATTACATAATTTATAAGTGGGGTGAATTGTGACTTGGCAGCAGACATGCGCAGGAGAACAGGTCGCGATGACTTGCCCTTAACGGGGGGGCGTCACCACCTCGACGAGCCGTCACAGGCCTCCGTCTGTGGCAACAATGGCTGACCAAACTTCCATTATTCACACAAGTCTAATTCCCTCATGAGGGGACCCTTTGACAGGGCGTGACAGCCACGACTAGCCGTTGACTGCTCCATTGCCAGGGTCTGCCTGCACATTGATTTTGTGTCCTTCCTCAAGGACCCTTTGGTGGTCCTTGGGGATAATTTCCCGGATGTTTCCAACCCCAATAATACCTTATATAATTTTAACACCTCTCACATGAATTTTATCCTAAATTAACACGTAAAACTCAACTAAACTTGCCTAGACGTACAAAGTCGACTCAAGGCATACCTTTCAAACGTCATGGACGTTCTTGGTCATTTGACCTCCAAACTTCTTTAAACTTTAACCACTACCTATACATGCTATATTAACTCTATCAAAAATCATAAAACATAAATAATTGACGTAGTCGTCAAACGTCTTAGTCATCCCTTGGCGTTTGATTTCCAACACCTCTAATATTTTAGCTATTGCCTCTATACCATATATTAGACATATTTAGGACCTTAGAACATCAATAACAACATGTTAGGCTCTAGTTAACCTAGGTCATCTTTGGGGTCTTACAATCTCCCCCACTTGGACAACATTCGTCCTCGAATGACACTTGCCACTCTCCGAACACTTCCAAGATTAGAGACTCAACTAACATCTAATATCCATTCCATACAACACATAAAAAAGAAGAAAACGTCAAATTCACATAGTCAAGAGATTCACAACACAACAAAAAACTTGAAAACAATTTTATAACTCATTATGCTGCAAAACTCACATGCTTCATTCCAAATAATAAACTCATTTTATATTCGATATTATTACTTATATACATCAGTTCTAACCACATTAAAACAATTTTGGACCAAAGAATCAAATAGTAATTTTTACAAAAATATTACAGTGAACTATTTTCCATTTTACAGTGATTTCACCAATTTTTCAAAAATTCAAATTTTAGGCAATTCATAATATAAACATGCTAATATGCAAAGTAACATCATATAAGTACATCTTACAACATAATCATAACTCAATAAAACACACAATGCATGAAGTTAATGAAATTCACTTTCAACCAGAACTCCTAAACATCATGCACAAGCAACAAATTCAAGAACTTCTATCTTATCTACAAACCAGACTCCCCAACTCAGAAGGAACTCATATCTTAACAAAAGAAAGAGAACTTACCAATATCATCATCACTCTCCTTCTCATCCGGCTTCTCCACCCTAGAATGGAGTGCATAGAAACGCCTCTTTGTTGAAGCATCATCTTTTGGAACACTAGGAGCAACTTGCTTACACTCTCTATCTCTAGAAGCAATCAAAGGACAATCTCTCACTTTGTGCCCATCTTTACCACAACTAAATCAACTCCCGGTACCCAATAGACACTCACCATAATGTTTCTTGCCACAATTTGTACAAGTAGGCTTGTCATCCTTGGAACCACCTCCTTTCTCGACCTTGAACTTAGCACTCCAAGATTCTCCTTGAGATTGAACCTTCTTCTTAAACCTAGTTTGCTCTTGATCACTAGCACCACTCCTTTTCAAACTTCAAGACATCCTCCTAAGCTTAGACTCTTCAATTGGTTGTGCATACACCATTAGTATAGGTAGGTCATATCATCATGAAACATAATGGTACGACATTCTTCCACAACTAAGTCAGCTACCCCCGTCACAAGATGACTTATTTCATCTCTTAGATTGGACACAAGAGAAGGGGCATACCTAGACAAAGTTGAGAATTTCAAAGAGTACTCCTCAACACTCATGTTACCTTGCTTGAGATTGATAAACTCCTCCACCTTAATTTCTCTCCTCTCTCGGGGAAAATACATACCAAGAAAAGCTTCCGTAAATTCTTCCCTTTCAATATGACCCGATCCTTCCGGCCTATTATCCTTCCCTTGAGTGTAGCAAATTTGAGAAACATCCCTCAATTAGTACGAAGCCAACTCCACCTTCTCCCTAGATGTAGCCCCGGTAGCACTCAAAATTTTGTACTTTCAATCAAGAAACTCTTGGTGATACTTATTTACATTAGAGCCAAGAATAATAGGAGGATTCATCCTCACAAAATCTCTCAACCTAGATGTCATAGTGCTCTTCACAACCATAGGCATCATATTCAAATTAGCTTGCATAGTCACGGCTCGTGCCATAGCAATTAAAACCTCTCTAATCTCCCTATTTTACATCTCTAGTTACTCAACACCTCATTCCATATTACGAATAGGATCACCTTTGGGAGGCACTTAGGTATCTTGAGCACCTTGAACTCCTTGTCCACCTTGAGGAACTTTCTCAACTTGATCAACTTGAGGGGGAACCTCCTCATTTACCCTCTCCTCTTCCATCCTTCTAATAGTCATCCTTCTAGTATTCATCTCCTAGAAAACACAAGGAAACTCATAAGAAGTATAATCATAACGTTATCTCTACCGCATGACATAGGAGTAGAAAATCAAAGAAGCTCTATCATCCCATAACCTCTCGCCTATAGATGTGTCCCGAGTCACACCGATGGTCAAGACTCTACTAGACGTGACTTGATGAGACTTCTTGATTCCTAATACTACTTTCACCATCGTATTCTTTAATACCAAGCTTGTCACATCCCAAGACCACACCCTTGAAGTTAGGGTACAATCTTGGATTGTTACCAACGTCGTCGACCTCTTGGAGGTTTGAGACAAGCCCTTTCAAATCATTCATTGCATATACATAGTGAAAAGTAGTGAGGAATCAAAAAATTTCACAAAACATAATATAGTCTTCAAAATCTCTTTCATATAAGAGTAATCGAAAATACTAAGTCTCAATCTCATCATCTTAAGACACAAGAATACTTGGTACATGGCCCATACTTCAAAATACGAATATAGAAATACTTAGTCTATTAAAATACTTCAATAAGAAACATAAAAGACATATTTGCCCTCGAGTCAAGTGAGGACATACTTTAACTTCTCTTGAACGATCTTCTAAGTCCAAGTCTTAACTTCTCTAATCTCCTCACCTACCAAGAACAATATAGATAGATAAAAGCATGGAGTTAGTACAGCCACATGTAATAAGTATGGCTTTATGCATATAAATCATGAAAAACGGACTACATTGAAAAATATGCATCTTTTCATTTAAAAATCATATTTAAATCATAATAACATCATTAATTAATTTAGAAACACATAAGATAATAATAAATCAACAATATCAAATTTAAAGATCACTTTATAGTGAACTATATTCACTATACAGTAAATTAATTCATTGTTACACTGAATTGCTAAATCCTCTTAAAACACAACATCTAACATGTAATTTCCTCACTTAAAGTCATCATAAGATCCACTTTAGTAATACAAAGAGAGACCGCCCATACACCCTCTCTAGATGTGCCTAAGCGACCCATAGGATTTCTTATAATGAGTCACATACACACTTCAAGACATCAAACATATCAACATATGGACACTATGACATTTCCTCATCAAAGGCTACCAAAAGACTTACTTAAGCAGGTCAAGAAGATAACTTCCATGATTCACCTCTTCAAGACTGCCTAAATAATCCTTATGACTTTCTAAATTCGGATCATATCCACATAATCAACATATTCCCTAACTAGAGTCATTCTTAAGACTCATCTAGGTAAGATACAAAGTGACCATTCCTATTCCCCCTTCACACCTAAACTAGACAACCCTTACCTTCTCTAGATAGGTACTTATTCCTTTTACATACTCCATAACATAAGTCATTAGTTCATTAGTTCATTAAGACTCACATATAACATAAAGGACACTTAAATAATGGTCTTGGACAAGACACAGGAACTCCACATAACAACTTCAAAGTCTATTGTGAAATGTCTAGATAACATCCCATACCACCACCTAAACTCCATAAACTCCTCTAATGCTAATAGGTATTCCATATGATAAGACTAGGCAATAACCGACATAGACCATAATAGCTAGACATGGAATTCAAAGTCCTATCCTACTCTTATGAGGTTGTTGTACTTGCCAATGGTAGAACTTGGACACATCTCATGTAGGCACATGTTAAGGAATATGAAGGGCATACTTTGTAATCTAGTCTCATGCTTAACTAGAACTACTTTCCCTTTACATACTCACTCGATGCTAGCCTTCGTTCTCATTGAGTAATTCATACATTAGGTTCACATAAAAGGGTTCCATAACAAGTTCATAACACAATCACATTTACCCTACCAAGGAAGGTCCACTAGGGCTAACTCACAATGGAGACAAGAAGATCATGATGACTTTTCTAAGGATTAATATGATGTCGTTCCATTAAACTAACCTTAAGTCCATGATTCCTTCACTTTCAAGGATACCATTACGTCTTACGCTTCAACAATCTTAACCTTACCCTTAAGTCAAGGTTTTCGCATAATAGACTCTCATATAATCATTTAAAGTCACATGTCATTCATATATTCAAGAATAAGAGTTCTAACATCCTAAATCAAGACATCACATATTCATAATCATATATACATCAAGCAAGGGACACAAGTCAACCAAGACAAGATACCACGTACTTCACTTTTAACTCATAATGCAAGTCATTCTAGAAAACACCTAGAAACAATCTAATATCTTCAAGTCATCCTTTATATCATCATAACATCATTAATGTACTCCACATAGACTCACAAATCCATGTAGGAATAACCAAGACTTAACCCTAACACTATAATTATAATGTCAAAGTCATAGTCTAACATGATCACTTAAGGCAACATAGGTAGAAGAACACACATATGACTTCACATGTAGATAGATAATGGCATGCTTCACATAATCAACTACACAAATAGCCGCATTACTTCAAGTAGTTGTCAATAAGGCTATGCTCATCATATTGCATAAAGTAACGCCGACAAGCCATGTCAATTGCAAGTAAAACACATAACACGACCACCAAAAGTGGACCATACTAATCACAATAGAATCGAAGTATAATTAATATCAAATTAAATAAAATCGGGAAGCATAACCTCATACCGTCTTCCTCACTTCAATTCAATGTCAAATCAACCAATTATACATCACAAGGCCCTTACCCATGGCCATGAATAATAATTCAAAGCAATAACCATAAAACACAATGAATCTACATCAATTTAATATAGGTTTAACAATCTAAGATCAATTAGATATCAATTGAATACAATTCTTATATCATTAGAAATCCCATAAGAAACTACATAACAATTCAAAAATATTATCTTAATATCAAGTAACTCAATAAGTAGCCAAAACTAGTGTTCATCAATTTACATGTGTTCATAGGTAATTTAGATTTAAATCATAAACACAATATCAATTAGATCATAATTCAATGTTCAGAAATCATTTATGCAAGAACCCATGGTAGAATCATGAAATTTGACAATTCACTTTAGAAAACTTTGAAAAACATCTTGAGAGTTAAGCTCCTTGATGAAACGAGTTTCAAGTATCAAAAGGCATACCTCAAGGATGATAATTCTTCACTTTGATAAAGAATTTCGACAAAAAAAAACCTCACCTAGCTACCTCTTTAAGTTGGACTTCAATGGAGGTTTTGGGATATTTTCTAAGTGTTTTAGGTTTATTATTTTTAAGAATGAGGTCTTCCATGTGATTACCCTTTATATACTTAATTAAAATACCCAACGAACCCTTAAATAACCGCCAATGACTTAATTTAGAAGTGGGGTGAATTTACAATTCACCCCTTGACTTGATACCAAGCCTGCACAGGAGAATAGGTTGCGTGACAACTTGCCCTTGACGGGGCATCACGACCTCGACGAGTCGACACAGGCTTCCGTTAATGGCAACAGTTTCTTCCCAAACTTCCATTCTTCACACAAGTCTAAGTACCTCTTGACGCGACCCTTTGACGGGGCTTCACAGCCACGACTGGCTGTTGACTGCTCCGTCTCCAGGGTCTGAATGGGACAGCCTGCACACTGATTTTGGGTACTTCCTCAAGGACCCTTTGGTGGTCCTTGGGGATAATTTCTCGGACCTTTCAAACCCAAATACGACCGTATATAATCTTAACACCTCTCACATAAATTTCATCCAAAACGAACACGTAAAACTCAATGAAACTCACCTAGACGTAAAAGGTTGAGTCAAGGCATACCTTTCAAACGTCATGGACGTTCTTGGTCATTTGACCTCAAAACTTTAACCACTTTCTGTACATACTATATTAAATTTATTAAGATCCTTAAAACACCATGAAACAAAGATAAACACATAGAACCACATTTAGACATTTAGGTGACTTAGTCGTCAAACGTCTTAGTCGTCCCTTGACATTTGACTTCAAACACCTCTAATATTTTAGCTGCTGCCACTATACCATATATTAGACATATTTAGAACCTTAGAACATAAATACGAAAATTTTAGGCTCTAGTTAACCTAGGTCATGTTTGGAGTCTTACAAGTTTTCCCATGGTTGCTCCGCTTGAGTTCGTTTAAAGAGCCTCTTCAGTCCTTTTCGATTATAACCGATCTAAGATACTTCTTCAGTCCTAAAATGATCATAAACTTGAATTCATCATTCAAATTCAAGGTAGTTGAGAGTTAAGTTTCAAGAATTGTTTCAAACGTTCTTAGAAAGCCCTTTTGAGTAGTCTTCAACAACTTCTAGTAACATTTTTCAAGACTCAAGTAAGTAAGAATGAGAGTGAGTACAATGTATTCACAAATCTACAATATCACCAACATCCTCCATATCATGAACCATAACTGCTGAATTCATAATTCACATTCAAGAGAGAGTCAAAAATAGAGTTCAAGAAAGCTTTTATGTTCAATTGTGAATACTTTGAGATTCATCATTGATTTGAACTAAGATTTTGAGGAAGTAAGTAAGGTAATGAGAAGATTTATATACATGATTTCCATATAGTTATATAAACCTTCGAGTCTAGTCGAGTTGTTCAAGCCTATAATACCGCATGAACCCTATAAGTCGAACAATCTTGAGTTGAGAAGTATCTTTGAGTTCTCGAGTTGAGTACTTCATTCTCATAATTCCGCATGAACCCTCCAAGTTGAAAATCATGAAATCATCCACATGAGATCATGAACCTTGAATCTGTACTTCAATTCAAGGAAGTTAAGAGTCAAGTCTAGAAGTTAAGAGCAAGTCAAAGTAAAGTTTATAAAGTTTTCTAAAGTCTTTCACAAACGTTTTCACTTTGTTTTATAGACTTAAATTTCAAGTCAAGAAGAGTAAAGAGTTGAGTAAACATCTCAAAAGCTATAAGGGAACTAAGTATTCCCTAAGATTCAAATTTCAAATTAAGTAAAGAGCAAGAGTTGAGTTCATTTCTGAAAAGTTATAAGGGAACTAAGTATTCCCTAAAGGTTTACAAATGTTTCATGTTTGAATAAAAAGGGTATTAGAAGTTCCAAAAGAGTTTTGAACAAAAAGGGAACATTGGTTGAAAGAGAAGCTTCTTAAAGCTAATGGGTTCAGCAAATTATCTCAACCCAAAGAAAAGAAAATTTCAATTAAAGAATGAGCTAAAGTACTTGAGAGTACTATTGAGCACCAATGTGGGGATGAGAGTTTATATTGACTCAAGTCTCCATGTAAACCATGTATCTACCATGGGAATTGACGGGTCATACTTTTTAGATGATCACGTAAAGAGATCTAGTGGATCCACTAAGTTGAGTAAGGTCTTATACCGATGGTAAGGTGAGAATGTTCCTCTTGGAATGTGAGGTAAGACGTTGTACCATCTCTTAGACTCATAGGGATGGTTGTCGGTTAAAGAAACTCCCACAACATTAGTTACATGGTACCTCAAGGAGTTCTACTTAGTATGCATAGGGGTATGAGACTTTATTCATGCATTCACAAGTAGACTTTGAGAGGGAGAATGATATGTATTTTATGTTATTATTATATTAAGTTAACATCACGTTTTTAAACAACTTTTCTTTATATTACACTTGTTTTAAATTGCTTTATATTGAAATGAATCCAGTTGAGTATCTTGAGTTAATATGTACTTCATTGAGTCAAGTATCATATCATTGAAGTTGAATATCTAATCTTTGAGTTGAATATATAATCTTTGAGTTGAGTATCTTATTCTTGATTTGAGTTGAGTTGAAAAGAGGTAAGTATGTTTCCTTCTTATTCAAGTATCAAACTAATGTTGTGCTTTAGAATTCCCCTTAAATGCTTGTACATTCCACATACTGAGCCAATTGGCATACATCTTTTGATGATGCAGACACATGTATACAAGATCATCAACATGAGTTTCGTTGATACATCCGAGAGTTCGAGTTATCCATGTTAAGCAACCTTGCTTCCGGAGGATTTTATTTACTTTTCAGTTTATTTAGGTGGTCGTTGGTCTTGTCCCGACTTCCATCTTTATCAGTTAGAGGCTTCATAGATAGTCAATATAGTTGAGAAGTCTGTATTAATCATTTATTTCATTGAATGTTTTAAAGACTAAAGGTTCCTATTTTATAGCTATTTTAATATATTATTTTTATTCAAAGTTGTTCATTTCAGTTTTAAGCTTTTGTATGCTTAAGTTAGTCTTCTACTTGTAGTGAACCAGGATGAGGGTTCGCTTGGGTACCATCAATGGTTCTTGAGTGTCGACCACGTCTAGGGTGTAGACTCGGGTTGTGACATTTGATTTGAGGGATATCACAATTATCCAAACTTTGTCCCATATAGCCCAAGTAATAATTAATGTTTTTAAAGGTACATTGGAGTTGTGCCTCTACTGTGTTGGAATGGCTCCTCTGAAAGTCTTCTACGATATCATCATAATATGTATCCCATAGATTTATCACATAACTTGAATTCTAATGAACTAAGATTGAAGCAAATAAACTTGGTGGGGCTGCGGGCATCTTGTAGGTGACAGCCTCTCGTAAACATTCTGAAATGCTATTATCATATTCTAATAACTCACTTTCTTTGGCTGCCTTTTTAAAAGTGTGGCACTGTTTTCCATTAACAGTAAGTAAGTTTTCAAATAAAGTCAGCCCTCAGACATGATTTAATACTAGTCTTTTGTAATATGTTTCTCCTTCTCTAAGATTAGCTGCAATATTCAGTTCATTTGTTTAGTATCTAAATTTTGTGTAGCTAATGTCGATAGAAATAAACCATAATTGTCTTATCAATATTTGTGTGTTCAATCACTGCGCGCGATTTTCTTTTTGTCCATATTTTAGATTGAGATTTCCAAACATAATGGTTGGGGAATTCTTGGTACAGGTAATTACTAGCTTCAATGTCAATAGAACACATCCAGAAATACTCAATAAGTATAGTTTGGTGTACAAAGTCTAATTCCATGATACTTTGTAGGTTTTGATTTTTCAAATAGCAGACTACGCATTATTTAGTAGGTATCATATCAATACTCATGTTGATTGTCAGAAACAAAATGTTAATAGGTATACTGTTTTGCATGTAATTGTAAAGTACATGCTTGTTTACCCAAAAGATGTAACTATAGGTTGATAACGACTTGTAGCATTTCAGTCAGGTTAAAATCATAAATTCTCCACAATGCTTCTAGTGGAGATACCGAACGTGCATCTTGAAAGGTTTAGATTTCATCTATGACTTTTTCTCCATTATCAGATTATTTGTATACAACACATATATCATGGCCTTTATATATGTATTTGTAAAGATATTTTATTGCTTTAACTCCTGAGCATACCTCAACATTAATGTGACAATTATATATCATCAACATATAGAAATTATAAGGTACAAACCACTGGTTATTCATCTTCATTCCACGGACCTCACTTGTTCTCCCTTTATTTCTTCTTCTTTAAATCGGATATCTATCATTCCCTTGTATTTTTTTGATGATTAACGTTTAGGGTTAGTGAAAGTTACATTGTCCATCTTTCATGAATGGGCTCATCCTACATTTCCCCCCACAAGGTCCATGCATCATATGTTTGTTAACTAATGCATACAATTGTGAATGTGTGGCATTATTAGGGACTTTTGAACTAATGTATCTGTCATACTCATCTACTGATCGTACTTTTTTACCTTTTTTAAACATTAGAAGTAGATGTATATGCGACAAACCTCTTTATGAAATTCTACCACAAAAACACGTGTAGAAATTGGTCCAAATATTTCTTTTTTGAAAATTTGGTCTTTCAAGTCTTGAAATTTAGCTCTAAACACTCTGGTAACAAAATTAGGTCGGTCCTGAGCAAGTTGTGTTACACCCAGTTCTTCTTGAATCTCAGTCCATTTCGGGTTACATGTCATGGTGATGAATAGATCTGGTCTTCCAAAGTGTTGAACCAAAATCCATAGCATTCATATAGCGTCGTCGCACATCTAGGGGCTCCAATGAATGATTTGGGAAGTAATACCCTTTGTCCTACTTTGTCTCCTCTACCCTCGCTGAACGTGACACTATCAACAACTTCTATAGTTCGATTGATCAAATCTATAATATTCAAGTCTTGTTATTTGTATTATAATGTACATGTCCACCATAAATTACTGTTGCAACAATCTCCCACATAGTAATAATATAAATTATCACCAGTAATTCTCTCTGTGGGAAACACAAATTTTTGTTTCGCGTTGTACACCTATAATAATTTTGAAGTATTTGTTATTATTTTGCATAATATTTACTTAGAGATTTGTGATTGGTTGGAATATGTTGAAAAAATTATTCAAGACAAGTAGTTCATATGTTTTCTTTTGTTTTATTTTAATATTTTCATGTGGAAAGATTTTGTACTACCGTACTTAAAGAGGTGCATGAGTTTGTAATTACTCTTCCTGACTATATTGTATGATAGATGTGTTATGTCGTAATCTTTAATGATTAGGGTATGTTAGTGGCAATTAGTAGTAACATATTGAATAACGTCAAGCAGTTTAGTGTTTGATTTATACTAATTATGTTAGTCATGTTACAGAACTTTCATTCTTTGGCCGTCTATTTTGAATTTATTTATGACTACGGAAAATATACATCACTGCTACTTTTTGTTTGTTTTCTCCCTGTACAAGTTTTCCCTATCAGTTTAGTAGTAACTGGATAATGTATTTTTGTAGTTGTAATATGTAGGAGAATGTAGTTACTTTTTTCTTGGCTATAGTTGAATGTGCATACCTTGTGCTTCATTGGCCAAAATATTTGCGGCAGTTCTATATATTGATCTTCCTGTTTGGAATGTTGTAATTGGAGTTGTTTGATTATTGTTGACTTGACAGCGACACTTTTGTATTCCTTGATTCCAACCTCCTTCTCCTCTAGGTAAAAGTAAAGGATATTGAAGAGTATCATAACAACCATAATAATGTTTTACTCTAGGTTTATTTTCAGAGTGTTCGTGAACTGTAATATCTCCTTATCGTCCATCCAAATTTCCACTACTTGATCTACTGAGGGTCTGTTTTACACAGGTTGGTCTGATAAAGCATTTGCAGCTATGTGTATTTCTAGATTCTGATAGGTTGTGTTGTTTAAGCTGCGAGAAGAATTCTGCATATCGATTTTTATCCATGTTTTTTCTTAATTTCCTCATGACTCCCTCTGATAAATTGGCATCTGTAGTACCGGCACTCTAATCACTAATTCATTGTATGTATTATAGAAGTAGAGTTGAAAATAGCAAGGTCTTTCATTCTTTAGGATTAATGACGGTAGATCATGGTATACCTTTCCTTGTGACTTAAAATTGTATACTCCTCTTCTGGAAGATTCCTAAGTCTTTATCAAGCTTTACTCCAAATGATTTCAAAGCAAATATTCTATTATATGCTCTTATATTTTGCTGAATAACTTTGCTTTCTTACGAGTCTGCCACAAATAATTTGTAAAATTCATCTTCTACTTTATTAGGTGCTAAGTCGATATAGCCACCTGCGCAACAGAATGTTGGTGGCTCATATTCAAACCTTCGAGCATGACAATAATTAAAAGCTTCTTTTTCTAGTTTATGAGTTGTTATTGTTAAGAAGTTCCTATAAGTATCCCTGTACAACAGATGAAATTAATATTTATATGAAAACATTATTAAATATGACACCCTTTTAAGTTTGTTTCTATAGTGTTATGCATAGACTATTGTATAGAATATACCTCCGTCGGCAGTTGCCTCAGATATAGCTATACGCTTTTTTTTTCGTTTCTTCACCTGTGGTTCATTAATGTTTCCATATAGTATTTGATTTGTTGCTGCCACATATTTTTGCACACTTCACAATGCCCTTTCGACATCTGAAAGTATTTTGCGCTTGTTCCCTGTTGCAAATGTGATGTGATCATGTTACAATTTTGTATCTTTAGTTGGTTGGTAATTTGTTTTATCCCATTGAACTGATAATTGGTAAATATACCTCTAGTTTTTGCTGTTGATTCTGTTGAACTTGCATGTTAAATGAAATTGCCTTTAAGGTAATTTTCTGTTGTTTACAATTATTTGAATATGTAAAATCTGTAGTTGATAGCTAGTGTACCTGCAAGTTGTTCATTATATGTTAAATCAATATTACCTTTCGTCGATATTTTGTAGTTGGTCATTTTGGTTTTTTAGTTTTCCTAATACATACGGTTTGTGATAGAATGAGTGTTAGATCATATGGTTAATTCTTTAGTATAGGGAAGTGACTAATATTATCTGAATCTGTAGAAAACACATTTGCATAATGTGTTGCGAAGGCCTCAAAGATTTCAAAGGTCTATAATATGAGTTTCCCTCCAAAATTTTATCTTGGGGAGGAAAACTTGGAGGAAAATTTATATTCCCCCCCCCCATCATACTCCACACGCTCAAATCTCATATGGAGCAACTCTTTTACGTCCACCATGGATGAAGTGGTTGTAAGACTCCGAAAATGACTTATATTAACTAGAGCCTAACATGTTGGTATTGATGGTATAAGGTCTTAAATAGGTCTAATATATGGCATAGAGGCAGTATCTAAAGTATTAGGTGCATTGGAAGTCAAACGTCAAGGGATGACCAGGACGTTCGATGACTTAGTCACCTAGGTGCCTCATATGTGGTTCTATGTGTTTATGTGTGGTTAATGAGGTTGTATGGTCCTTAAATGAGTTATTATAGCACATATAGTCATATTTTCTATTCTCCTAGAGTTTGAAGGTCAAACGTCCAAGAACGTCAATGATGTTCGAATGATTTGCCTTAAAATGACCTTGTGTGTCTATGCATGTTTCGACGAGTTTTACGTGTTTTTTTTGGGTGAAATTCATGTGAGAGGTTCTAAACTCGTAGAATATCATATTTGGGTTGGAAACGTCCGGGCAAGCATCTCCAAGTACCAATCAAGGGTCCTTGAGGAAGGACCTATGTTGGTGTCCAAAACTGCCCAAAAGCAGTCCACCTACGGAGGGCAATCGACGGCCAATGGCCTGGTCGACGCCTCGTAGCTGGTGGGAGTCACCGGATCCTTAGACTAGGAATCCAAGATTTCATTTTCCAGGATCTGACCCAATCGGCGTTGGACATCACGGTCCGTAAGTGGACTGATGCCCCGTCGATGGGTCAGTCGTCTGTGAACCTGTGCCTGCATGCAGCTCACTGTTAAGTTAAGGGGTGATGTTGTAATTTCAGCCCACTTCCAAATAAGAGTATTGGCGGTTTACTAAGGTTCTTTTGGGTATATTAAACAAGTATATAGGTGTTTAACACTTAGAATATTTCATTCTTTCAAATCAAAATCCCAAAATCGCTTAAGAACTCCCAAAGACTCCATTGAAGTCCAAAATCAAGGAAGATCTTGGTGTGAGATTTTGAGTGGAAATTCTTAATAAAATTTAAGAATTATAATCATTTAGGTATGGATATTGATCCTTGAAACTCGTTCATCAAGGAGCCCCAATTCTCTAGATGTTTTCTAAGTTTTCAAAGTTGAATTGTCCAATTTCATGATTCTACCATGGGTTCTTGCATTAATGATTTATAAACATTTAATAATGATTTAATTGATGATTTTAACCTAAATTACCAATGAACCCATGAATTGGATGAACCCTAGATTTTGACTAACTTATGGGTTACTTGATATTAACCTAATGTTGTTAAATTCTAGTGTAGATTTCTATGGGTTCTCTAATGATGTAAGAATTGCGTTCAATTGATATCTAGGTTATCTTAGATTAATGAATCTCTAATGAATTAACCTATTTTCATCATAGTTTCTACATTGAATTATTGTTCATGGTCATTGGTAAGGGCCTTATGTTATTCAATTGGATGAATTATGATCAAGTTGACGTGTTGAGGAGGTTGAGGGGGTAATCTTCCCTATTTCTCTTATTTTTATGTTATTTATACTTCAATTATGTTGTGATTAGTATGGTCCACTTATGGTGGCGGTGTTATGTGATTTACTTGCAATTGATGTGGCCTTGTCGGTGTTACTTTATGCAATATGATGATCATGGCCTTGTCGGCACTACTTGAAGTAATGTGTTTATTTGTGTAATTTATTATTTGAAATATGATGATATCTATCTATTTGTTAAGCAATGTGAAAGTATATGTGATCTATTGATGTTATGTAGGTGATCATGTTAGACTATGACTATGTGCTTATATGTGTAGTCTTAGATATTGATACATGATTATTCCTACTTGACTATATGAGTTATGATGGTTATATTGATAATGATATGGTAATGTATAGGATGACATTAAGAAGATAAGGGTCATCTCTAAGTGCTTTAAAGAATGATATGCTATATGTGATAAAGTGAAAGAATATAGAATATAGTGTCTTGTTTGTTAGACTTGTGTCCCTTACTTGATATATGTATGAATGACATGTAAATATGAAATTTCTTGACTAGGTAGGCTTAGTTCACCCTGTCATGTATGAATGGAAGATATGTGAGACCTTAGAGAATGTTAAGAAGGTCATGTACGTGGTAAAGGTTATGTTACGAATGTTGAAGTCGAAAGCCGTAATGGTATCCTTCATGTAACTAAATGGTGGACTTAAGGTTAATTGGCTGTAAAGGCATCATATCGATCCTTAGAAAAGTGATAATGATTTATCTTAGTCGTCATTGAAAGGTAGCCCTAGTGGACCTCTTTGGTAGGGTAAATTTGATTGGGTTATTAACTAGATTAGGAACCCTCTTCATGTGATACTTTAATGTCAATTACTCTATGAGAACAAAGGCTAGAACCAAGTGATTATGTAATGAGAAGTAGCTCTACTTGAGAATGAGACTAGAGTACAATGTAGCTCTACTTGAGAATGAGACTAGAGTGCATAAAAGCCCTTCATACTCCTTAACCACGTGCCTACATGGGATGTATCCTAAATCTACCCTTCGCAAATAGAACACCCTCATCGGAGTAGGTTAGAACTCCAGATTCCATGTCTAGCTATCATGGTCTTCGTCGGTTATTTCCTATTCTCGTCATGTGGGATACTTACTAGTACTAGAGAAGTTTTATGAAGTTTAGGTGGTGGTATGGGACGCTATCTAGACATTGCACAGTAGGCTTTGAAGGTGTAAGTTAGAGTCCCTAGGTCTTGTCTAAGATCATATCTTGAATGTCCTTTATGTGATGTATGAGTCTTAATGAACTAATGACTAACGTTATGATGTATGTAAATAGAATAAACCTATCTAGAGTAGTTAAGGGTTGTCTAGTAAAGGTGTGAAGGGGGCATAAGAATGTTCATTTCGTATCTTACCTAGATGAGTCTTAAGAATGACTCTAGTTAGGGAAGATGTTTATTATATGGATATGATCCGAACTTTGGAAGTATTAAGGATTATTTAGGTAGTACTGAAGAGGTCAATAATGGACGTTATCCTCTTGATCTACTTAAGTAAGTCTTTTGATAGCCTTTGACGAGGAAATGTCATAGTGTCTATGTGTTGATATGATTGATATCTTGAAGTGTGTATGTGACTCATTATAAGTAATCTTAAGGGTCGTCTAGGCACATCTAGAGAGGGTGTATGGACGGTCTCTCATTGTGTGACTTAAGTGAATTTTAGGATAGATTTGACTAGGATATTTACATGCTAACGGGTGTCGAAAGTGAAGGTTAAGTATTTCACTGTACAGTGAATAGACTTCACTGTAACAGTAAATTGACTCACTGTTAAGTGAGCCTAAAAATGCATTCATTCGTTTAAATGCTATGTTATATGTTTCTAAGTTGATAAATGTTGTTCTTATGATCATAATATGATTTCTAAAAGAAAAGACGCATATTTCCAATAAAAGTTAGTTTTCATGATTTTTATGCATAATGCCATACTTAGTAGATGTGGTTGTACTAACTCCATGTTTTTATCTATCTATATAGTTCTTGGTAGGTGAGGAGCTTTTGGGAAGGAAGACCTGGATCATAGCATCGTTCAAGAGAAGTTAAAGTATGTCCTAATTTGACTCGAGGGCATATATATCTTTTATGTTTTCCATTTAAAGTATTGTAATAGACTAAGTATTTCTATATTTTTATCTTGAAGTATGGGTCGTGTCCCAAGTATTCTTGTGTCTTAAGATGATGAGATTGAGACTGTGTATTTCCTATTGCTTTATATGAAAGAGTTTTTCAAGACTATGATATGTTTAGTGAAAAGTTTTAATTCCGCACTACTTTCCACTATGTTTATGCGATGAATGATATGTAAGGGCTTGTACAAGACCTCCGAGAGGTCAAGTACGCCGGTTGCAATTTGAGATTGCCCTAACTTCTAGGGTATGGTTTCGGGTTGTGACAGTGGCTATCGTGTGAATCTGTTTTTCATTTTAGTATGATGCATAATGAATAGATTATTATTGGGTGTAATTCACATGTGTAGGCTAACTGGTCACTATGTGAATATGTTATGTGAAAGAGTTGGTTTTGGTTCTTGTGGAATAAAACTAAATGGAAGATGAATTAATATGAATATTTGGTAGGAAGATAATTAGTAGGAAATACAAGTCAAAGATTGTATCTTGGTAGGTGAAAGTTAGGCAAACCATATAATGGTTTGCTATCTTAACCTTGACAATTTTGACACATAGCGATGTTATGGATGACATCAATAGGATTAATTTATTCCTATAAATAGGTAGCTCTTAATTCATTTTCAAATCATCCTTTCACTTGCCTTCTCATCTTCTAAGGCATTGTATTCTCTCTTGTAGTATTTCACTTATATTCTTTGTATAGTGAAATAAATATTGGTGCAGTTGTTCTTTGGTGGACGTAGGATCATTTTGATCCGAACCACGTTAAATATTGTTGTTCTTCCTTATTCTTTAGTTTCACGTTTCCGCTAACATTGGTATCAGAGCAAGGTTCTGTCTTAGTATACTCTATGGTTGCAGCACAGTCTGAACTTCCACATCAGAAAAGGATTACTTTGGTTTTCTGTAGTTCCAAATACATTGTAGTAGAAAAGGAAGAACAAATAAAAAAAATGAGTTCCATGAAGTTTGAAATTGATAGATTTAGTGGGCGCAACAACTTCAATATCTGGAAAATCCAAATGATAGCGTTACTGCGGAGGGAAGGTTCAATCCATGCTATTGACGGAAAGTACCCCGATAAGATATCGGATTCCGACAAGGAAAAGATTGAAGGAGATGCATTGAGTGCAATCCAACTGTCCCTTGCACCTAACGTACTTTGTGAAGTGAGTACAAGTACCGAAGAGACGGCCAAAGAGTTATGGGAAAAGCTGGAAGGGCTTTACCAGGACCAGTCAGTGACAACAAGAATGTTGTTACAACGGCGTCTTCATACATTTAAGATGGATTCAGGTACTTTGTTGCAAGACCATCTAGATGCGTTCAATAAACTTGTGATGGACTTACAAACTGCTGGAATTAAAAAGGACGAGGAGACCCTTGCATGTTCTTTACTATTTTCATTGACTTCAAAATATCATGATATTGAGAATTCAATGATGTATAGCAAACAACCTATTAAACTTGAGCAAGTGCGGCAAGCACTAAACTCTTGTGATGTGCGGATGCATTTTGAAGGAGACAAAAGTGACGAAGCTAGTGGACTCTTTGTAAGAGGTCGTACTAGCCAAAAGGGAAGGAGCAAATCGAAGTACAGATCAAAGTCTCGTGTGAACAAAAAGAATGCGGAGTGTTGGGGCTGTCACAAGAAGGGGCACTTTCAATGAGATTGCCCTATGTCGAAGTCCAAAGAAAAGGCGAGTGCATCCATTGTTGAGAAAGTACATGATAATGATGATGATTATGTACTAACAACATCATGCAATAATGGAGTCTATGACAACAAATGGATCTTAGACTCTGGTTGTACTCTGCATATGACATTCCGCAGAGATTGGTTCAGCAGCTATGAAACAAGCAGAGGAACTGTATTAATGGGCAATAATGCAACTTGTAAAATAGTTGGCATTGGTTCAGTTCATGTTCGCTGCCATGATGGAATCATGAGGACTATTACAGAAATCCGTCATGTTCCTGATCTAAAGAAGAATTTGATCTCCCAGGGTACTTTAGATAAACAAGGCTATAAGTACATGAGTGAAGGAGGAACTATGAAAGTGACTAATGGGTCTTTAGTCATGTTGAAGGCCAAGCTGGAGGATGGCCTCTACACACTTGCGGGAAGCACTATTATTGGCTCTGTAAATGCATCTACAGTGCAGTTATCTAATGATGACAAGGCAAAATTATGGCACATGAGACTAGTCCATATGAGCGCACGAGGATTGGAGATGTTGAGCAACCGCAACCTTTTAAATGGTGAGAAGATCAGCACACTTGAATTTTGTGAGCACTGCGTCTTAGGGAAGCAGAAAAAGGTCAGCTTCAGCACTGGCAAGCACAAGACGGGAGGGGTGCTAGACTACATCCATTCAGATTTATGGGGTCCCTCTAAGCTTCCATCAAAGGGAGGAAAGAGGTATCTTCTCACATTCATTGATGATTTTTCACGAAAGGTTTGGGTGCGTTTCCTGAAGACAAAAGGTGATGCTTTTGAAGAATTTAAAGAGTGGAAGATTTTGGTTGAAAATCAAATTGAGAGGAAAATCAAGTATCTTCGCACGGACAATGGCTTGGAGTTTTGCAGTGAAGAGTTCAATGATTTCTGCAAAGTTCATGGGATCGCAAGGCATAAGACGGTCAGGCACACACCACAACAGAATGGAGTTGCCGAGAGAATGAACAGAACTCTTCTTGAGAAGGCTCGTTGTATGCTCTTACAAGCTAAGATGTCCAAAGTATTTTGGGCTGAAGCAGTTCATACTGCTTCTCATATTGTCAATCGATCTCCAGCATCAACGATTGACTTTAAGACTCCGAATGAGGTCTGGTCAGGTGAACCCTCTAACTATTCATACTTGCGAATATTTGGGTGTCCAACTTATTATCATGAAGGTAAGCTTGAACCAAGGGCTAAAAAGGCCATATTCGTAGGGTATGTTGATGGAGTAAAAGGGTACAAACTATGGTGTTTGTCTTTACTCAAATTTGTAGTTAGTAGAGATGTTACCTTTGATGAATCCTCTATACTTGATCCTCGTAAAGTTTCTGTGGAGTTATCTAGATACGAGAACAACGAGCAGGTGGAGCTACCGGTGGAGCTTACCAAGAAACGGGATCAAGAGACTCAAAGTGATGAGTCAAAAGATGCAGAAGAACTTACTTCCAATGAACCATACACAATTGCGAAGGGAAGGGACAAAAGGCGGATACGAAAACCGGAACGTCTTATAGAGCAAGAAAATCTGATTGCACAAGCGTTCGTAGCTGCAGAAGAAGAGATTAAGGATCTCGAGCCCTCTTCGTATATTGAAGCAACTTCTTGCAAAGATGCTGCACAATGGCAGTTGGCCATGATGGAAGAGATGGAGTCTTTTCACAGAAATGAGGCATGGATCTTAGTTAAAAGGCCAAAGGGGATAAGGACAGTTGGATGCAAATGGGTCTACAGAAAGAAAGAAGGTATTCCAGAAGTGGAAGCTGCTAGGTTCAAGGCGAGATTGGTTGCAAAGGGTTTCAGTCAGAAGGAGGGAATTGACTACAATGAGATCTTTTCTCCAGTCGTGAAACATAGCTCAATTCGCGTGCTGCTAGCATTGGTTGCACAATTTGATTTAGAGCTTCAACAGCTTGATGTCAAAACTGCTTTTTTACATGGTGATCTAGAAGAGACAATCTATATGGATCAGCCTGAAGGTTTCCTAGCTGAACGAAAAGAAGACCATGTATGCCAACTGAAGAAGTCTTTGTATGGTTTGAAGCAATCCCCTAGACTGTCTATCACAAGAAGATGTCTGGTAACTCTATGATTTATCTTTTGTTGTATGTTGATGATATGCTTATTGCTGCCAACAACATCACAGAGATAAATATTCTGAAGAAACTGTTGAGCAAGGAATTTGACATGAAGGATTTAGGAGTTGCAAAGAAAATCCTTGGAATGGAAATTTCAAGAGAAAATGGTGTTGTACGTCTTTCTCAGAAGAGGTACATCCGAAAAGATCTTGAAAGATTCAATATGGATATGAGCAAGCCTGTAAGTACACCTTTAGCTTCTCATTTCAAGCTTTCAGAGTTACAAATGCCTCAATCTATGGATGAGGTGGAGCATATGTCAAAGGTTCCTCATACGAGTGCAGTTGGTAGCATTATGTATGCTATGGTATGCACACGTCCAGATATTGCCCAATCTGTAAGTGTAGTAAGCAAGTACATGGCAAATCTAGGAAAAAGGCATTGGGAAGCTGTCAAGTGGATATTGAGATATCTCAAAGGAGCTCCTGATGTTGGCCTAACCTTTCGGAAAAGTGAAGGTATTTCAATTCTCGGTTATGTTGATTCTGACTATGCAGGGGATCTTGATCGAAGGAGGTCCACAACTGGATACATCTTTACTCTCGTTGGCAGTGCCGTTAGTTGGAAATCGACTTTACAGTCGATTGTCGCTTTGTCTACAACAGAGGCAGAATATATGGCAGCAACGGAGGCAGTGAAAGAAGCTATCTGGTTGAAAGGTTTGGTGGCAGAATTGAGTTCAGCTCAGCTTAAATCAATTCTAAAATGTGATAGTCAAAGTGCTATTCATTTGATTAAAAATCAAAGATTTCATGAGCGCACCAAACACATTGATGTCAGATTTCATTTTATTCGAGATGTCATAGAAAAGGGAGCTATCAAGGTTGAGAAGGTTATCACAGACGATAACGCTGCAGACATGTTGACCAAAATAGTCCCGCTTGCCAAGTTTGCACACTACAAGGACTTGGCGGGAGTATGCATCAATTGATGCAACTCTAAGAGAACAACTGCTAGGTGGAGCTGGTATGTTCAACAAAGGTTTGATTCTTCTTGTTTCTTACAATGGGATTGCCCAGTAAGCTTAGAAGTTTTGGCCGGAGTTGTTTATACGCATGCTTGGAACACAAACCAAGGTGGAGATTGAAAGAGTTGGTTTTGGTTCTTGTGGAATCAAACTAAATGGAAGATGAATTAATATGAATATTTGGTAGGAAGATAATTAGTAGGAAATACAAGTCAAAGATTGTATCTTGGTAGGTGAAAGTTAGGCAAACCATATAATGGTTTGCTATCTTAACCTTGACAATTTTGACACATAGCGATGTCATGGATGACATCAATAGGATGAATTTATTCCTATAATTAGGTAGCTCTTAATTCATTTTCAAATCATCCTTTCACTTGCCTTCTCATCTTCTAAGGCATTGTATTCTCTCTCTTGTAGTATTTCACTTATATTCTTTGTATAATGAAATAAATATTGGTGCAATTGTTCTTTGGTGGACGTAGGATCATTTTGATCCGAACCACGTTAAATATTGTTGTTCTTCCTTATTCTTTAGTTTCACGTTTCTGCTAACAATATGATATTTATGGTGAACTTAGAATTAATAATTTGTCGATGTGCTGGATTAATTGGAAGTGTAGGAGTTGGCATGTAATTTGAAACCAAAACAGAGGAGCGTTCAAATTGATCTTGCCGCCGCTGTGACTTAACGATTGTGTGACTGCATTACAATCTTTTGTTACTTTATATTGATGGAACTACAGTATGTGTTGTCTACAGTATTATGGATGATCAACAAAAACTTGATTATGGTGTAATGTTTAGTTTTTTCTTATAAAAGAGAGGGTGGTGATGCATTCTGTGTTGAATTTTCGTTTGGCGAAGTGGTTGGAACGGTTAATGATATAGGTTTTAGGAAAGGACGCAAGTTAATAAGACAGATGCAATGGTTGAGAGAGGGTGTGACTTTTGGCTGAAGCGTTGTTTGTCGTGATGCGTTGTATTAATTTGTTACATTATATTTTTTAGGGGTTCTGTTCGTGTAGTGGTGAGGTTAGGCGGGAGTGTAAACTTACAGGTTGTGGGCTTTTCTGGAAGCATAGAATGTGACATACTTTTTGAATTTATAATACATTGAAACTGCAATTTCCTTCTTATTAAGTTAAATAAGAGTTAATATCTCGTAAGGTCGCTCAATTTGAGATATTTATCTAACAAAGTCATTTTTCTGTCAATTAAAAAAATTAGTTTGCAGCTTTTATATCTGTTATATGATATAAGACAATTAAAATTCTGATCAAACTTATATTTTTTAATCTCTTAATAATGATTTTAATAAGAAAAAATAATTCTCACCTCACTATTTTACAAATGTTTAAACGTAATACCTTTTTATTTTCTCGAATTTTATGTATTTTTTGTTCTTGATGACGGGATGTGCCTTATAATCTACTAAGTTGAACTTGACAAGTGAGTGATACATCCGAAATATCGAGAAACACACTCTTGATATTTTTATATGCTCATAATTCAATTTGATATTCATTTTCATAATAGAGGATAATTTTACACACCAAAGCTATGGTTAAAATATAACGAAGCGTTTTGATACATTTTGATGTAGCTTATAGTAGAATTAGTTGAACTGGACAATAATGACTATTTTGAGACTTATCTATTGGGTGTTACATCTGGAATTCGAGAAGCACTTGTTCTCCAAAAATTTAATATATGCTCATAATTGAATTTGTTTTTCATTGTCACTGAAGTTATGTTTCAAATATAACTATGTATTTCGGTACTTTACAATTTATCGTGATCAATATGTTTAAGCAGATTTGTTGTATGTAGTATAGTTAACGTTTGCACTGGAGATCTAGCATGTATGATGTGCAAGCGGTGTAAGTTCAGTATATAATTCCCTCAACAATAGCTTGTAAGTGGCTGTTGTTGATGTATGTAAAGGAGAGTTGACAAATGCTATTTGCATTTCAAATATAAATCATATGGAAACACATCTACCTTTTCCCTGATTTTGGTTTCTTCTGTTGGATTTTGGGTGTTTCATCTTTGATTTTCTTCACCTGCTTCCTGCGCAATGGTGCTATTTTTTCATCATCCTCCACGATAGTTGGTGCTTCATCTTCCAATGGATATATTTCATGAGCAATTAAACTCCTTGGGGTTTTTTTTCATTCATATCAATTCAGACAAGGAAGTAGAATTCCTTATCTTTAGTCAACAACAATTTTTTGTAGTTCTTACATTCTCCTTCTACATAAGAGGTAAATGTATATGTTGGTTAGAAATATTTTCAGTAAGGTACACATTAGACTGTGTAAATATCAAATACATTCTTTTTATGTCATACCTCTTTAATTTACTGAGGTTAATTATATGTACTCTTGCACGGTGCAGCCTAGTAAAGTTTTAGTTGCTTCAAAAAGTATAACTCAAGCACGTTGTTCTCCGCCACACACTTCAAGACGTAAGCAGTAACTACAAAAACATAACCATTTTTTCTATAAGTTCATGTAATTTGGAAATGTTGAATGGAGTAATAACCAAGTCTAACCTCATTTCATATTCTATGTTTTCAATGTTGCAATTGTTACATATTGTTGCTTCGTCTATAAATTTCACTTTCTTGTGGCACTTTATGTTAGGATCGTAAATAAGCAGGTGTAACGCGGAAGCTAGCAAAGCAAACCTCAAAAGACCACGAGTAAGAAGACAACAAGAAATATACCAAAAGACACAAAGATTTAACGTGGTTCGGTCAATCGACCTACGTCCACAAAGGAGATGAGCAATCCACTATAAATATGAGAGTACAAAATACAGAGAAAAACAACCTCAACCAATTCACTCGGAATACATGGGAGGTTCACAGAAGTGATAACGTATCAAGCTTATGACCCACAAATTCTCCCTCTAACCAAAACTCTAAAAGCCCTTAAGACTACATTGTGAATGTTGATTAAGTTAGAAGGAACATTCCTCTATTTACAGAGTCCTAAACCTTTTCTAACCAGAAAAAGGATTAGTCAATCCAAAACCTCTTCCTAAAAGCAAAACCTATTTATGGTAAGAAATCAGGACAAATAAAACCCAACAAATCTCCCCCTTGGCCTGAATTTCTAACAAAATAAAGTTGTCCACCTTCTTCACTTAATCTTCAACAAATTGTTTCTCCTCTCCATAATCTCCTTTGCAAAATTTATGTCTCAACACAGAGAACCTCTCTGAAACAATTTCTCCAACAAAAACTTCAAAACTGTCAAAAAGGTTGCAGCTAAAACTACACCCGCCAAGATGAACACCTCTTTCTAACCTGGTTCAATCATCGATTATCAAACCACTGAACCTGACTCCATCATTGAATCTGGCTCTGATACCACTTGTTAGGACCGAAAATCAGCAGGTGTAAATAGGGAAGCTAGCAACGCAAATCTCAAAAGACCACGAGTAAGAAGACAACGAGAAATATACCAAAAGACAAAGATTTAACGTGGTTCGGTCAATCGACATACGTCCACAAAGGAGATGAGCAATCCACTATAAATATGAGAGTACAAAATACAGAGAGAAACAACCTCAACCAATTCACTCGGAATACATGGGAGGTTCAGACAAGTGATAACGTATCATGCTTGTGACCCATAAATTCTCTCCCTAACCAAAACTCTCAAATTCCTTAAGACTACATTGTGAATGCTGATTAAGTTAAAATGAAAATTCCCTCTATTTATAGAGTCCTAAACCTTTTCCTACCAGAAAAAGGATTAGTCAATCCAAAACCTTTTCCTAAAAGAAAAACCTATTTATGGTAAGAAATCAGGGCAAATAAAACCCAACAAATCTCCCCCTTGGCCTGAATTTCTGACAAAATAAATTTGTCCACCTTCTTCACTTAATCTTCAACAACTTGCTTGTCCTCTCCATAATCTCCTTTGCAAAATTTATGTCTCAACATAGAAAACCTTTCTGAAACAATTTCTCCGACAAAATCTTCATTACTGTCAAAAAGGTTGTGGCTAGAACTACACCCGCCAAGATGAACACCTCTTTCTAACATGGTTCAATAATCGATCTTCGAACCACTGAACCTCACTCTGTCATTGAATCTGGCTTTGATACCACTTGTTAGGACCGAAAATAAGCAGGTGTAACGCGGAAGCTAGCAAAGCAAACTTCAAAAGACCACGAGTAAGAAGACAACGAGAAATATACCAAAAGACACAAAGATTTAACGTGGTTCGGTCAATCGACCTACGTCCACAAAGGAGAAGAGCAATCCACTATAAATATGAGAGTACAAAATACAGAGAGAAACAACCTCAACCAATTCACTCGGAATACATGGGAGGTTCACACAAGTGATAACGTATCAAGCTTGTGACCCACAAATTCTCCCTCTAACCAAAACTCTCAAAGCCCTTAAGACTACATTGTGAATGCTGATTAAGTTAGAATGAACATTCCTCTATTTACAGAGTCCTAAACCTTTTCTAACCAGAAAAAGGATTAGTCAATCCAAAACCTTTTCCTAAAAGGAAAACCTATTTATGGTAAGAAATCAGGGCAAATAAAACCCAACACTTTATGCAAGACGAATACCATGATTCATCTTTATTGACGAGGTCTATAATCTTTGCTTTGTATTTGTACATAGAATCCTGTAAATTGCCAATATAACATATGTATGATGACGTTTAGAACAAAGAAACAAATAATAGTTTTATAGAGTTGATGTACCGATTAGTATGTACCTGTGAATTGGTCTATGTTTCAGTGTAGGGAATGTTACAGCATTTTCGAATGGTTGTGATTGGAGCGGGTTTCGGAATCTAGAGAAGGGGTAATTTAGTAATTTCACTTTTAGATTAGGAGTTTATGCTTTTAAAATAATATATAGAAGATATAGATAAAGAATATAGATAGATAGATAGATAGATAGATAGATAGATAGATAGATAGATAGATAGATAGATAGATAAGTAAAATATATTTATACATTGTTTATTATATTTTGCATATTAATATAAAGTAAATATTTATACACTGCATACATAGTTTGTAAATAAATGGGAAACATTTAAATTAGTCATTTATCCATAATGTATATTTGTACACATATTAGATGGATTCAATTTTTTTTTTTATAACGATTTTGCATAATCATTGAGAAAAAAATCGTTTTGAGGGTATAGTTAATATATTTCTTGTTATTCTTTTAACCATTGTTAATATATCCCTGGAATAAATGGTTACAAGAAGTTAATTAAAAGAAACTGAAATTCATCATCAATCATCAATGGAGGAATTAATCCACAAACAAATAAGGGAATTAATTATTAAATCTAACTTATTCCCTAATGATTTAGTTAGTTCTTTTTTCCTGTCAATTATTATGCTTAAAACAGTAAAATTGTTTCCTTTTTTTAATGCCCGAATATACACACGTTTTTTTTTGGGCTAATTTGCTACATTATTTAAAATAAAGCTAGTTATATTAAATATGTGGAGAAAAAAGCTTTTGCATATGTATTATTGGTGTGACATTTTAATAAGTTAAGAATATGCATTTTTTTGCATATAGCCATGTAGACGTTGGTTTATGGCCGTTGGTGCATTTATCATATATGTTATGATATATGTTACGTATTGTTCGATTATTGGCAGTTGATTGTTGCCATTAAAAAAGTTATTATTTTTGCATTACTTATCAGCATTACTGCAAATGGAGTTACTGCATACGTTACAAGCTTTGCTGCAACGGCAAGCCATTGGTGGCTTAGTTTTTCTTTATTTTTATTCTTTGTACCTCCATTATACCTTGTAATATATGTAAATTCTAAGGTCATTATCTTCACTATTTAGTACACCATTATCTTTCTATTCATTGCTAGGAAGACTTCTTCTAGTATAAATAGTGGTGGTCTTCATTTGGTTTGATACACACAATACACAAGAGAAAAATAGAGTGAAACAGTTAGTCAAAAAGAGAGTTCTTATTAGTTGAAGGGAGGTGTTCTTATTTTTGGAGCTTTGGACTCAAATTTATCTGGAGTTGTTGAATTATACTTTGTGAAAGTTATTGTATCGTGGAGTGGACAAGTCAAAGAGAACTACTGCTGAACCGGTGAAAATATTTGCTGCAGTGGGCTTGAATCTCCTTAAAGAGAGCGAAATATCTGCACCTCAGCCTGAAGACATTTATTTCTTCATTTTATTTTCAATTGTAATCTTGTACTTTTTTTATATTTTATGTTTTTAACTAACAATTTTAAGGAGATTCAACATGGCTACTATTGAAAACACTGCGGATGTCAAGACGGTAGACCTTAACAAGTCATTTTGGTTCAATGGTTATCATTTTAAGAGATAGAAGGGTACAGTACTTTTCTACTTAAGTGTTCTCAATGTTTCTTATGTGTTGACTAAGAAGAATCCTAATAGAGTAGACATCACTTCTATGAATGATGATGAAACTATTTCTCATCTAGAAAAAGTGGAAAAGTACGATGGTGATTCCTATAATTATCGGTATTATATTCTTAATTGTATATCTGATAATTTTTATGATTATTATGATAGAACTTACTCTAATGCAAAGAAAATTCGAAAAGCATTGCAAATTAAGTATAACACAGAAGAGGCGGGAGCGAAAAATATGCAGCTTGTAGATTATTTTGTTTCCAAATGGTGAACAGTAAATCGGTGATAGACCAAGCTCAAGACTTTATCATAATTGTTGGAGAGCTTAGGTCCGGAGAGGTTAAAATTTGAGATAACCTTATTGCTTGTGGCATAGTAGATAAATTTTCACATTTTTGAAAGGAATTTCAAAAAACTATGCGCCACAAACAAAAGGAAACCTCTCCTCAAACCTTGATAATGAAAATTCGCATGGAAGAAAAAGCAAGGGTCCTAGATGCACTTTTACAAACACAAGAGAACAACATCACAACAAAGGTAAATTTAATTACTTCGAATAATGTTACTCATGAAACTTACAAAAATACTTCTTTGAAGCCTAAGAAGAAAAAACCCAAGAAAAATAATGATAGACCTCCCAAGAAAAATAATTGTGAAAATAACCAAGCACAAAATCACCAAGTTCAGGAAAATAGACCATGCTGTGTTTGTGGCAAGAGTGGGCATATTGCTTGATTTTTCATATTTCGAAAAAGTGGTCCTAACCCTCAGGTAAACGTTACTAAAGAACCTTTTGTGGCGGCGATTACCGACATAAACATGGTTGAAAATGTTGATGGATGGTGGACTGATTCTGGTGCAAACCATCATATCTGTTATGATAAAGGCTGGTTTGAAAATATACTCATTTTGAGGAGTGCAAAATCATCATGTTTATTTATGTTCATACTACTCAAGTGCTTTGTAAGGGAGAAGTCGAATTGTATTTTAATTCTGGAAGAGTATTAACTTCGAAAGATGTACTTTATACTTATTCTATGAGAAAAAGTTTGATGTATAGTTTTTTCTTTTTAATAATGTTGGCTTTAAAAAGATTATTGAATCTAATCAATATGTAATAGTAAAGAAGAGTATTTCTGTGGGAAAGGAATATGCATGTGATGGCATGTTTAAGTTTAATGTTAATATGAATAAAACTTCTACTTCTATTTATATATTTTTTCTACAAATTTTTGGCATGCTCGTTTATGTCATATTAATGATTGTTATGTTGAAATCATAAGTAGTTTAGGGTTGATTCCAATGGTTAAAAATAATTCTGAAAAGTGTGAGGCTTTTAGTAAAGCCTATAAGGACTTTTTAAATGATTGTGAAAACATAAACAATTTAAGCTTTCGAAAATCCTATCAATTAATTCGGGATCATAAAATTATATGTTTTTACATAAATGTATTATTATGATAATTCAGTCAAGAATATATACCTGAATCAGCCATTATAATTCTTGACTTGATTGAGCGGGAGTCTTTTCTTTTCGTTTCTTCAGAAGTTGTTTCTCTCTCTTGTCTTATACTTTATCAATAGCTTTGATGGATAAGACTATATCTTTATAGCAGAGAGAGGATCCTTTAAATAGAGTTTGTTTAACATCATTCTCATATTTCCATCATGGTAAATAGTGGAGATAATGGATAGTTGGAAGAGGTAATGGATAAAGAGGAAGACTTAATGGGCGGTTGGAAGTTACTAGGTAACTTACCCACTTTTCCCTTTCTCCACACATGTAAGTAACTTCTCCACCTATCCAATTAGCATTTGAATTCAGTTAATAATTAAATATTAAACCAAAATAATATTGACGTGAGCCATAAAAACTAACACATATGGATCATAAAAGTAACATTCTCGCACTTGGCACATGTAATATCATTTTCTTAATGATTTAATAAACATTTCAATTACAATGTGCACATATACTAAGTTCAAAATTATTTGTTTTTATTAAATAAATCAACTAATATGAGTCATGGCGGTCGAACACCACTTTATTTAGCATAGTCCCTTCCATGCACTACAATATTAGTCTATTGTCTAACACAACCTTTCAAATACATAATGGGTCCACTATAATGCTTATAATATTTTTATCTGAAACAAAACATGTCATCGTCATTCTCAACATAACGTATACAAGAGTAAATATGTAATAACAGAAACATATATATATAGTTGAGCTCAAAGTGTCAATTGCATAAACATAATATAATCTTTATATAAAGTCATTCGTTGCTATTAATAAGACACATTCTTCAATATGTTCAACCAATATTTTGGGTTGTAATCCTTTCGTCAAAGGATCAGCAATCATAAGTTTGGTGCTAATGTGTTCAATTGTCACTTTATGTTTCTGAACTTCTTCCTTAACTAAAAAGTATTTCAATTCCATATGCTTAGCACTCTTAGAATACTAATCATTTTTAGATAAGAAGATCGTTTCAGTATTTTCACAATAAATTTTCAGCTGCTTGAAAATATTATCGACTAGTCCAAGTCCTGAAATAAAGTTCTGCAGCCAATTAGTCGGAACTGTAGCCTTAAAGCATGCCACAAACTCAGCTACCATAAGGGATGCAGCTATAACATACTGTTTCGCACTCTTCCATGATATTGTTCCTCCGGCTAATACGAATAAATATCCAACTGTGAATTTTCTTGTATCCACACAACTAGCATAATTTGACTCTGAATATCAAATTACATCATGATGATCAGATCTTCTATAAGCGAGCATATGATCTTTAATTCCTTGCAAGTATCGTAACACTTTCTTAGTAGCTTTTCAGTGATACGTTCCTGGATTACTTTGATAACGGTCCAATATTTCAACAGCAAAAGCGATGTCTGGTCTAGTATATGTTTGGGCATACATCTAGACTCTCAACTATTGATGTACAAGGAATATCATTCATTTGCTTACGTTTCAATTCATTCTTTGGATATTGATTGAGATTAAATTTATCTCCTTTTTGAATTGGAACGGGACTTGATGAGCATTTTCCCATTCTAAATCTCTCTAATACTTTATTAATCTAGGTTTTGTGAGACAAACCTAATAATCCTTGTGATCCATTTTGAAATATTTCTGTCTCAATCACATAGGATGCATCTCCCATATCTTTCATTTCAAAACTATTAGATAGATATCTCTTAGTATCATGCAACAAACCAAGATCATTAGTAGCAAGTAAGATGTCATCAACGTACAAGACTAAAATAATAAACTTACTCCCACTAACCTTCAGATATATACACCGATCAACAGTGTTTTCCTTAAATTCAAAAGTTACAATAGTTTATTTAAACTTAAGATACCATTGTCGAGAAGCTTGTTTAAGTCCATATAATGACTTCTTAAGTTTATACACCATGTTTTCCTTTCCTTTACAATAAAACTCTTAAGGTTGATTCATATAAAATTCTTCCTCCAAATTTCCATTTAGAAAGGCTGTTTTCACATCCATTTGGTGTAGCTCTACGTCAGATACTAAAGCCATTATAATTCTGAGTGAATCTTTTCTAGAGACAGGTGAATATATTTCTTTATAGTCGATGTCATTTTTTTGAGTGAAATCTTTTGCAACAATTCTGGCTTTGTGACGTTCGATGTTGCCAGTTGAGTCACGTTTGATCTTAAAGACCAATTTACACCCGACTTTTTTGAAACCTTCTGGTAATTCAACAAGGTCCCATACTTCATTTTGTTCCATAGATTTCAACTCATATTTCATAGCATTTATCCATCAATCAGAATTATTATTTCAATAGCTTGTGAAAATAAAAATGGATCATTTTCAATTCTCAAGTCAATTTCTGACTCGTGTAAATACACCAAATAGTCATCAGAAATAACATTCTCTTTTGTCTTTGAGATTTTCTTAATGCTACTTCTTGTGGTACATCTATTGCATGTTCATCAATTATCGTTTCATTGAGATTAACCGGAGCATCAATCTATTGTTTTTGTTGATTGTTAGGTTGTACAACAGCTTAAGAACAACATATTTAAAACAAGTAAGAAGTAGAGAAACCCTCACCCTAACTTTTTCAATTTACAGTTTACGTGGTTCTTCACTCCCACTAACTTCTTCATTCTTAATGAATCTAGAATTTCCAGTTTCAACAATTCTTGTACTGTAATTGGGACATTAAAATCTATACTTTAATTTTTCTTGACAATCAATGAAGAAACCACTGCTTGTTCTTGAATCCAATTTCTTTTCTTGTGGGTTATAAACTCTAACTTCTGTCGGGCAACCCCAAACATGCAGGTATCTTAAACTAGGTTTCATACCAGTCCATAGTTCAAAAAGAGTCTTTGAGACTGCTTTACTAGGAACCCTGTTAAGTAAGTAAATGGCAGTTCTTAAAGCATACATCCACAATGAAAGAGGAATAGATGAATTACTTAACATACTCCTAACTATGCCCATTAATGTAGGATTACGCCTTTCTGCTATACCATTTTTTGTGGTGTTCCAGACATTGTGTATTGAGCATATGTCATGTTTTTTGAGGAATTTAGTAAGTGGACTTGGGTGTTTTCCATTTTCCTCATATATTCCATAATATTCACCACCTCTATTTGACTAGATTATTTTCACATTTCTATCTAGTAGAGCCGTCAATATGGGCTAGGCCTGTTGAGTCGATTTGGCCTAACCTGGAATTTAGTAGGGTTGGGCTAGATTTTTGAAGCTCATTTAAGAAAAGGGCTTTTTAGCCCGGCCTGAATAAGCCTGTTGATTTGAGGGGCTTGAGAAATATCGGTAGGGTCGGCCCGTAGGCCAATAATATTTAATTAAAAAATATAACATAATATAAAATTTTGAAATTAAAGAGAGTCCAAAATCAAAACAGTAAGGTTAATATTTCTATTTAGATATTTATGATTAAAAAACTTAATAATTTTTTTAGTAATATTAACATCATGTAATATTGTTTTATCGATATTTATGATAATATTTTTAAATTATAATTTATAATGTAAGTTAATAATTAAAAATATATATAATTTTTTTAAAAGTGGGTTTGCCCGGCAAGCTTGTAGCCCACGTACTTGTGGATTGGACCGATCATTTTCCGTCCCACACCAAAATGGGCTAGACCGTCCTGACTAGTAAAATTCCAAAGCATGTATGGGTTAGCCCGGATAGGGTGGGTTAGCCCATATTGATAGCTCTACTATCTAGTTGTTTTTCAACCTCAGTAATAAAGACCTCTAAGGCATTTATCGCTTGAGATTTTTCATGCAACAAATAGACATACCCATAACGTGAAAAATCGTCAATAAAAGTGAGAAAATATTTTTCTTTACTGAAAGATTCAATATAAAAAGGACCACATATATCAGTGTGTATAATCTCAAAAAGTTGTGTGCTTCTTGTGGCTCTTTTGTTTGTGTGTCTTGTTTGTTTTCCTTTAATACAATCCACAAAAATGTTGAGGTCTAATTTAAATTTGGAAGAATTTCATTCTTAACTAATATTTTCAATCTTTCTTTGGATATGTGACCTAAACGTTTGTTCCACAAGAAAGCAAATTGTTCATTCACCAAACTTCATTTGGTTCCAATATTATGATGCAGAGTTAAGAGTATTTCGACAAATAGATTATCAAGATTCAGTTTGTATAAGTTATCACAAAGAGTATCAGTATCAATGAGATAATTATGTTTAAACAGACTAAAACATCCGTTACCGAAATTAAAAGAGTATCTTGTCTTATCCAACTTAGACAAAGAAACTAGATTTCTCGAAAGAGAAGGTACATAACAAGTTTCAAGTAAATCTAAGTGACGCCCAGTATCAAGGATCAAACGGTAAGTTCCTATAGCTTTAACTGGAGCCTTCACTCTATTCCCCATATACACATATCTTTCATTCTGGTTTATGGTTTGTGTTGTAAGGAATCTCTGCATCGTATTAGAAACATGAACAGTACAACTAGAGTCAATCCACCAAGTATTATAAGGAACTTCTGTTAGATTTGATTTGATACATGTAAAAGCACTAGGCTTACCTTTCTTCTCAAGCCATGCCTTAAATTTAAGGCAATCTTTCTGAAAGTGTCCAGATTTTCCACAGAAATGACACTTATCATTCTTGTATTCTTTCTTATGTACTTGAGAGGAGGACTCATTGACAATATGGTGCCTCTGTTTTGCTTTAGCATATTTCTTTACTTTCTTTCCAATTCATTGATGACTTACAAAGTTAATGGAGTGGGTTACTTTATTCTTGAGCCTTACTCCTCCTGAACCAACATTCCGTGCAATTCATGCACGTTCTATTTGTCTTTCATGGTGTTGTAGTTCATTTGAAAAGGTTCATACTCAGACGGTAATGAGTTGATAATGAATTGTACAAGGAAATTTTATTCCACTTCCATTCCCAATGAATTAGTCTCGCTGTTACGTTGTCATTTCGATGACATGCTTATGCATGGTACGTGAACCATCAAACTTCATGGTGGTCAAAGTACCCATTAGTGTCCAAGCAAGAGACTTATCAGAAGTTTGAGAGGATTCTTCCACGAATTTCAGAAAATCTTTTGCATTTTCAATTTGAGAAGAGTAGTCTTACTGTTCCTCGCAATATTCATTCGCATATACATTATGCCTAATCTGTTAGATCGATCCCAGTACTTATAATAAGACATTTCCTCAGTACTGCTAGTTTCAATATTAGCAATTGACTTCTCAGTGTAAAGTGCAACATCGAGATCTAAAAATCCAAGATAAAATTTTATCTGTTCGCACCAATCTGAGAATTTAAGGTTGTTAATGGTCGTAACAGAGGCAGAGTGCGAATGAAGAGAAAATGCCGCAAATATAATATGATCATTTGTAAATACTTTGAGTTATAAATTTTATACTTACTATCAAATTCAGAAATGGTTTATAAATTCTTAAATGTATATTGATGTCATCCTTTGGGCGAAACATCAATATACAACTATAGACATAATGATGCTTAAATGTGAATTTAAACTAATTCAATAATTTTAATGTGTCAATCAATAACATTTATTATCTTTGGATAAAAAAATAAAACTAACGACACATCTAAATTATCTCATTAATGATCAATGGTTATAAAATGAAATAATCAACCTTTGGGTGCTCCCTAAATAACTTACAATCAAAACCTTTAATATGTCCATAAGTTATATCAGTTATAAGCATCAAAATAATGAGATTTAATATACATTTAGTCATTATTATTTTGAATCAATTCTTTAAGGATTAGACCACTTTGGTGATCAACTAATCTCATATGCATAATTTTAAAATAAAATACATCATGATAGAGAAAATTATTTCACTTAATACTACCTATTACCGTTTTCAAATAAGAAAAAGATTAATTTTATGAAAAATCACTAGTTTTCAAACTAGGCTTTCGATACCACATGTAAGGATTTTTTTAATGATTGTGAAAACATAAACAATCTAAGCTTTCAAAAATCCTATCAATTAATTCAGGATCGTAGAATTATACAATTTTCACATAATTGTATTGCTATGATAACTCACTCAAGAATATATACCTGAATCATCCATTATAATTCTTGACTTGATTGAGCGGAAGTTTTTTATTTTCGGTTCTTCAGAAGTTGTTTCTCTCTCTCTTGCCTTATACTTTATGAATAGCTTTGATGGATAAGACTGTATCTTTATGGCGGAGAGATGACCCTTTAAATAGAGTGTGTTTAACATCATTCCCACCTTTTCATCATGGTGAGTAGTGGAGATAATGGATAGTTTGAAGAGGTAATGGGTAAAGTAAAAGACCTAATGGGTGGTTGGAAGTTACTAAGTAACTTCCCTACTTCCTCACTTCTCCACAATGTAAGTAACTTTTCCACTTATCCAATTAGAATTTGAATTTAGTTAGTAATTAAATATTAAACCAAAACAATATTGATGTGAGCCATAAAAGCTAACACATGTGGGCATAACACTAACAAAGTCAAGATCACTAAAAAGCCTCATTTTCAAGTTGAAAGAAAAACTGATTTTTTAGAATTAGTTCATCCTGATATTTGTGAACTTGGTGAAAATTTAACTCGTGGCGGTAATAGATATTTTGTCACTTTCATTTATGATTTCTGAGTTTACATATGTTTATTTGGTAAAAAAATAAAAGTAACGCCTTTGAAAATTTCAAAACTTATCTCAATAAGGTTGAAAACCAGTTTGGAAGAAAAATAAAGAGAGTTAGAAGTGATAGAGGCCGTGAATATGAATTAAATGAGTTTAATTCTTTTGTTAGATCATTGGGAATAATTCATGAAACTAATTCTCCTTACTCTCCTTCATCTAATGGAGTAGCGAAAAGGAAAAATAGAACTTTGGTTGATTTGACTAATGTCATGCTTATTGAGTCACATGCACCTTTAAATTTTTGGGGTGAAGCTATTTTAACTGCTTGTTATGTGTTGAAACGTGTTCCTCATAAAAATTCTAAATTTACACGTTTTGATTTGTGGAAAGGTTACAAGCCAAGTTTGGGATACCTAAGAGTTAAGGGTTGTCTAGCCTTTGTGAGGCTAATGGATCCCAAGATTACAAAGTTACTACTTGTACTTTTCTTGGTTATGCTTCAAATAGTACAGCCGATAGATTTTTTATTATTGAAGATAATATTGTGATAGAATCACGTGATGCTATATTTTCATGAAAATAAATTTCCTTTTGATTCTAAAAATAGTGGTGGTCAAAGGATTGAACAAAATATGTTATTACTACATAGCTCTTCTACTTAAACTTTGAAAAATAAAGAAGTTAATGATTTTGAGTTAATAAGAAGTAAAAGAGCTAGAGTAACACAAGATTATAGTCCTGATTTTCATGTTTTAATATTGAAGATGACCCTCTAACTTTGAAAGAAGAATTATGTTCACATGATTCTTTTTTTTTTTTGAAAAGAGGTTGTAAATGATGAAATAGAATCACTAATTTCTAATAAAACTTGGAAACTAGTTGATTTATCACCGGTTGTAAAAGAATTGGTTGCTAATGGGTCTTACGAAAAAAGTTTTAACCGGAGGGATCTATTGACAAATATAAGTTTAGGCTAGTTGCAAAATGTTTTAAACAACTAGAAGACCTTGAATTGTTTGATACTTTTTCTCCTGTAACAAGAATTACATCCATAAGACTTTTAATTGCTATAATTCAAAAAAAATTCTGCAAATTCATCAATTGGATGTAAAACCACTTTTTCAAATGGAGACCTAAATAAGAAAATTTATATAGATCGATCCGAGTATTTTGTTGAAGCAGACCAAAAAAGCAAAGTATGTAAACGTACAAAATCTCTATATGGCTTGAAACAGACACTAAAACAATGGCATAAAAATTTTGATTCCTTCATGATTGAAAATGGTTTTAAAACAAATGAGTGTGATAAGTGCATACATCATAAGCCGTGGAATAATTCACATGTGATTATTTGCCTATATGTTGATGATTTGTTGATCTATGACTCTAACATGAATGTCATTGATGAAGCTAAAAATGTTCTTAGAAGACATTCTGATATAAATGATCTAGAAGAGGCAAATTTTATTCTTGAAATAAAATTAACAAGAACATGTGAGGGAATTTTCCTTGACCAGTCACATTATGTTGAGAAAATTTCAAAAAAATATAATGTTCATGATTGCAAGCATGTTTGCTACTACTTTTGATTTAAGTGTTCACTTATTTCCTGTTGAAAGTGAAAATGATGTAATAAATCAAAAGAAATGTGCTAGTATAATCGGAAGTTTGAGATATGTGACTGATTGCACTAGGTCTGATATTGCATATGTAGTATGAGTACTTGACAGGTTTACAAGCAAGACAGGTAATGAACATTGGCATGTTGTAACAAGAGTTATGCGATATTTTATTGGAACAAAAAAATTGGGATTTGTTCTTTAAAAAATATTTTACGTACTTGAAGGCTTTTGTGATGCAGATTGGAACACTTTATCAAGTGATTCCTATTCTACCACTGTTTATCTCTTACTTTAGGTGATAGTGCTATTTTTAGGAAATAAAAAAAATAAACTATAATTGTTAAATCTACCATGGAGGCTGAACTAATTGTTTTAGCTTCACCTAGTGAGGAATCAAATTGCTTAAGAGATTTATAGTTTCAAATTCCTTATTTTGAAAAACTAATTCCTTCAATTTTAATTCATTGCAATAGCACTGTTACAATTAGTAGAGTTCAAAATTGTTATTACAATGGTAAATCCATACCTATAAGGAGAAAACACAGTAATGTAACACCGTATTTGACAAATGGTACCAAAAATGTTGATTATGTCAAATTTTGTGATAATCTTGTAGATCCTCTTACTAAGGAGAAAAAAGGTTTGAAGCACATCGAGGGGGATGAGATTAAAACATACAAATCTTTGAGTCATATATGAGAAATCCAAACTGGGGACTAGAGATCTAATAATCAGGTTCAAAGAAAAAAAATTAATCATATGATGACTTATTGTGAAAAATACAGTATCTTTTTATTTCCTCCCTATGATGTGGGTGCATTGTTTACTATATTTTGCGAAGGTTAAGTTAATAAAACTCTTGATGAATATCTATAGCCCATATGGGTGGAGTGTTAAGCTTACAGAAGCACTCTCGATGGAATTGACCTATGTGATGTGTGGAAGTAGATCGCTTTCTATGAGAATCGGGCTTATTCTCAAATGGACTCATGAAATCGGGATAGCACATGCCCATAACGTGTTGGCTTTAAAGCTCATATCAGCACCTTGATTATTATGTGTGAGCAGTGATATTTTATTTCCCTCAAGCAGTCATAATTCAAGTTTGAGACCATTACGATTCTAGTGTAAAAATAGTTATTTTACTAAGTGGAGATTCAATGCAGAGCTCACCTTCATTATGCGTAGTAGTCTTCTTTCAGCTAATGGACTCTTTTATCTAATAGTAGAATGAGTGTAACGACCTGTTTAGTCGTTTTGAGCAGCAGATTTTATTTCTGGAAAAACAGGCTGAGGCGACGGACCCCACGACGGACCGTCATGGGCACGACGGACCGTCGCAGGGTCTCGTTTCAAAAAACTTAGAAAATCTGAGATTGGGTACTGAAAATCGACTCTCTGAACTTCGTAACGGAATGGCAGGATGGACCGTCACAGGTGTGACGGACCGTCACAGGTGTGACGGACCGTCACAGACCCTTGGTGGAAATTTGGGTCTCTGAACTATGCGACGGACAGCAGGACGGACCGTCGCAGGCGCGACGGCCCGTCACGGGCTATGCAATCTCAGTTCGGGTCGGATTTCTTTATACGTTTTAAGGGACGTTTTTGACTATTCCTGCTTTAATTATAAAGTTAGTGGGTTAATGTTAATAAGTCTAATTACTTGGGGGTTAAAAGAGGTAACCTTAAGTTAATTAGTGGGTTATTATTGCCATCTTTTATTCTTAATTATATACTAATTAGGGTAAAAGAAAGAGGGTTTGAATAAGAAAAATAAGAAAGAACAAAGAGAGACAGAAAAAGAAAGAGAACGAGTAGAGAGAGAGAGAAACGAAGAAGATAGCAAGGATTCTGAGAAGATAGCTTGTTGATCGCAATTCTTCGGTGGAGGTAGGTTATGGTTATTTTTATGCTATTCGTAGTAAACTCTTAATAGTGAATGATATGTATTGGTAGTATTGTAAACCCTTCTATATGCTTAATTGTATGCTTGCATGAATGTGATTATGTAATTGTGATATAGTAAGCATGATGAAGCTATTGAATCCTGAATCTTGTAAAGAAACCCTAATCTACTTTGTTAATGATGATGCCTTGGTATAAAAGAAGGCTTGATGAAAGAAAGTAGTGAGATTAGGGGATCGGGTGCCACGTTCCGGTACCAGGATAGAATATGGATCGGGTGCCACGTTCCGGTACCAGGATAGAATATGAGGATCGGAGTGTCACGTTCCGACACCAGGATAGTATATGGATCGGGTGCCACGTTCCGGTACCAGGATAGAATATAAGGATCGAGTGCCACGTTCCGGTACCAGGATAGAATATGAGGATCGGGTGCCACGTTCCGGTACCAGGATAGAACATGAGGATCGGAGTGTCACGTTCCGACACCAGGATAGTATATGGATCGGGTGCCACGTTCCGGTACCAGGATAGAATATGGATCGGGTGCCACGTTCCGGTACCAGGATAGAATATGAGGATCGGAGTGTCACGTTCCGACACCAGGATAGTATATGGATCGGGTGCCACGTTCCGGTACCAGGATAGAATATGAGGATCGGGTGCCACGTTCCGGTACCAGGATAGAATATGAGGATCGGAGTGTCACGTTCCGACACCAGGATAGAATATGGATCGGGTGTCACGTTCCGACACCAGGATAGAATGAGGAGCGGAGTGTCACGTACCGACACGAGGGGAATAAAGATAATGAATCTTGAAAGATGATAATATATTCAAATCTAATGAACCTAATTCCCAAATGAGTATGATGAGGAGGCGTGAGTCCTCATTGATGTGCTTGGTGTTGTAACCAAGGGTTATGATAATTGTAAATGCTGCATGCTAAGGATTTAGTTGATTTTATGATATTGCTTAATATATATACTGTTTTCTATTTTGAGTTGGCTGATGATATCTACTCAGTACCCGTGTTTTGTACTGACCCCTACTTTTATGTTTTCTTCTTGTTTATTTGTGGAGTGCAGCAAACGTACCGTCATCTTCAACTCAACCGCAATTCTAGACAGTCTTCGTCACATCGGATCTTCAGGGTGAGCTAATGTTTCTAGCTTGGACTGGATCTTCTTCCTCATGTCTTGATGCCTTGAAGTTCCGGCATGGACTAGCTTTTACTTGTTTTAGATTTTAGAATACTCTTAGTTTAGTCATTTGATTATAGATGTTCTTGTGGTGATGACTTCCAGATTTTGGGGATAATAATAGTTATTGATTTTATTAATGAGTTAAGTCTTCCGCATTACTTTCTGTTGATATTATATTGAAATGTTAAGGTTTAGATTGGTTGGTTCGCTCACATAGGAGGGTAAAATGTGGGTGCCAGTCGCGGCCCGATTTGGGTCGTGACAAACTTGGTATCAGAGCATTAGGTTCGTTGGTCTCATCACACAAGAACGAGTCTAGTAGAGTCTTAAGGAACGGTAAGGGGACGCCTTTACTTTTTTGAGAAGCTATAAGACTTTAGGAAAATTCCATTCTTTCATTCTTTCTTTCGTGCTATTACTTGGATCCAATTGGTATCTAGGTGATACAAATTGGTATCTGACCATCTTCACTCTATTTCGCAGATGGTTAGAACTAGAGCAACAATCGCGCCAGCACCAGCACCGGCGGGACAGGGTGCGTCTGAACCAGCCACTGGGGCTGTGGCTCGAGGAAGAGTAACGGCAAGAGGCCGTGGCAGAGGTCGGGGGAGGACGTCCTCTAGAGGAAGAGGACGAGCACCTAGCCCATCTGATACTAGGGCAGTGACTCCTCCACCGACTTAAGAGGTAGTGAGAGAGGGTGAGGAAGGGGAAACTGAACAAGTACAGAATGAGGGATTGCCTCCCCAACCTACCCCAGACATGATCAATCAGGTTCTTGCTTATCTTAGCGGGTTATCTGATCAGGGTCAGGCACCTCCAATGTTTTCTGCACCAGCACCTCAGGCTCCGGAGGTACAACGTGCGGCTACTATGGCTCCCCGCATGGATGTTCCATTGGAAATAGGCACATTTCCACGTCTGACTACTGGGCCTATAATGACAAATGATCAGCATGAACTTTTCAGTAAGTTCTTGAAATTGAAACCTCCAGCCTTCAAGGGTGCTGAATCTGAGGATGCTTACGATTTTCTGGTTGACTGTCATGAGCTACTACATAAGATGGGTATAGTGGAACGGTTTGGTGTTGAGTTCGTGAGTTTTCAGTTTCAAAGGAACGCCAAAATGTGGTGGCGGTCACATGTTGAGTGTCAACCAACAGAGGCACCACCTATGACTTGGGCATCATTCTCTAGTTTGTTTATGGAGAAGTATATCCCGCGGACTTTGAGGGATAGGAAAAGAGATGAATTCTTAAGTCTAGAGCAAGGTAGGATGTCGGTTACTGCATACGAGGCTAAGTTTCGTGCATTATCCCGGTATGCCACCCAACTATGTTTCAGTCCACAAGAGCGGATTCGCCGTTTTGTGAAGGGGTTGAGATCAGAGTTGCGGATTTCAGCTTTACAGGTAGCGGCTACAGCGAAATCTTTTCAAGAAGTGGTAGACTTCGTAATAGAGGTAGAGGGACTGAAGCCAGATGACTTCACCATGGCAACTACATCAAAAAGGTTTCGAAAGGGAGGTGAGTTTAATGGTTCTTACTCTAAAGGACAGGGTTCCAGAGGTTACTCAGTTCGACCCATTCTGTCTTCACTACAGACTGTAGTTGGGGGTCCACCTCCGACCGGTCAACACTTCTCTGAGAGACCTATGCATGAACCCAGAGAGTGCTATGGATGTGGGGAGATTGGACATATTAAGAGATATTGTCCAAAACAGAGTTACAGACCTCCAAATGTTAGAGGTAGAGGTGGTCATGGTAGAGGCCGTCATTCTGGAGGACGCGGTGGTCGAGGTATTGGTGGTCACCAAAATGGCCGGGGTGATGGGCAAACTAGAGCCACTACATCACAACATGGTAGGGGCAACGGACAGACAAGTAATGGGGCCCATTGCTACGCTTTTCCTGGGAGATCTGAAGCGGAGACATCAGATGCTGTCATCACAGGTAATCTTTTGATTTGTGATTGCATGGCTTCTGTATTGTTTGATCCTGGATACACATTTTCTTATGTATCTTCCTCATTTGCTAATGGTCTAAATTTACATTGTGAATTACTTGATATGCCTATTCGTGTTTCTACTCCGGTGGGTGAGTCTGTGGTAGTTGAAAAGGTATATAGGTCTTGTTTGGTGAACTTTGTGGGGAGCAACACTTATGTAGATTTGGTTATCTTAGAAATGGTTGATTTTGATGTAATTCTGGGTATGACTTGGCTTTCTCCGCAATTTGCGATCTTGGATTGTAATGCTAAAACGGTGACGTTAGCCAAGCCTGGGACAGATCCGTTAGTGTGGGAGGGTGATTACACTTCCAATCCGGTGCGCATCATCTCCTTTCTTCGTGCTAAGAAAATGGTTAGTAAAGGGTGTTTAGCTTTCTTGGCACATCTCAAGGATGACACTACCCAAGTGCCTTCGATTGAGTCGGTTTCGGTGGTCCGTGAGTTTCTGGATGTGTTCCCTGCAGATCTTCCTGGTATGCCACCGGATAGGGACATTGACTTCTGTATTGATCTTGAACCGGGTACTCGCCCCATTTCTATACCCCCTTATAGAATGGCTCCCGCGGAGTTAAGAGAGTTAAAAGCCCAACTTCAAGAGTTGTTGAGCAAAGGCTTCATTAGACCAAGTGCATCTCCTTGGGGTGCTCCGGTTTTGTTTGTAAAGAAGAAGGATTGGAGTTTTCGGATGTGCATAGACTACCGGCAGTTGAACAAGGTAACTATTAAGAACAAGTATCCTCTTCCTCGCATTGATGACTTGTTCGATCAGTTACAAGGTGCTTGTGTATTCTCTAAGATTGACTTGAGATCCGGTTATCATCAATTGAAAATACGGGCAACGGATGTGCCAAAGACTGCTTTTCGAACGAGGTATGGGCATTACGAATTTGTAGTGATGTCTTTTGGTCTTACGAATGCCCCTGCTGCGTTCATGAGCTTGATGAACGGGATTTTTAAGCCATATCTGGATCTATTTGTGATCGTATTTATTGATGATATATTGGTATACTCAAAGAGCAAGAAGGAACATGAAGAGCATTTGAGAATGGTATTGGAAATGTTGAGGGAGAAAAAGCTTTATGCCAAGTTCTCTAAGTGTGAGGTCTACACGGATCATCGTAGCCTTCAGTATGTCTTTACTCAGAAAGATTTGAACTTGAGACAGAGGAGATGGATGGAGCTACTGAAGGACTACGACATCACTATTTTGTATCATCCGGGAAAGGCGAATGTCGTAGCGGATGCTTTAAGTAGAAAGGCGGGAAGCATGGGAAGTCTAGCTCACTTGCAAGCTTCTAGATGCCCATTGGCTAGAGAAGTTCAGACTCTGGCTATCGACTTGATGAGGTTAGAAGTAAATGAGAAGGGAGGATTGTTGGCTTGTGTGGAGGCAAGATCTTCTTTTCTTGACAAGATTAAGGGAAAACAGTTTAATGATGAAAAATTGATCCGGATCCGAGATAAAGTGTTGAAAGGAGAGGCTAAAGAAGCGACAATCGATGAGGAAGGTGTTATGAGAATCAAGGGAAGGGTATGTGTACCCCGAGTTGATGATTTGATCAACACTATTTTGACAGAGGCTCATAGTTCAAGGTATTCTATACATCCGGGTGCAACCAAGATGTACCGCGACCTAAAGCAACACTTTTGGTGGAGTAGAATGAAGCGGGATATTGTGGATTTTATTGCCAAATGTCCAAACTGTCAACAAGTAAAATATGAACACCAAAGGCCCGGAGGAACACTTCAGAGAATGCCCATCCCGGAATGGAAGTGGGAAAGGATTGCAATAGATTTCGTGGTTGGTCTTCCAAGGACATTGGGAAAGTTTGATTCTATTTGGGTAATTGTTGATAGGTTAACTAAGTCTGCTCACTTCATTCTGGTCAAGGTGACTTACAATGCAGAGAAGTTAGCCAAACTTTACATCTCGGAAGTGGTGCGATTGCATGGGGTTCCACTCTCCATTATATCAGATAGAGGTACGCAGTTTACTTCTAAGTTTTGGAAAACATTGCATGCAGAATTGGGTACTAGGTTGGACCTTAGTACTGCGTTCCATCCTCAGACCGATGGTCAGTCTGAGCGAACGATTCAAGTGTTGGAGGATATGCTTCGTGCATGTGTGATAGAGTTTGGTCGCCATTGGGATAGCTTTTTGCCCTTAGCGGAGTTTTCATACAATAATAGCTATCACTCAAGTATTGATATGGCCCCATTTGAAGCATTGTATGGGAGGAGATGTAGGTCTCTCATTGGTTGGTTTGATGCATTCGAGGTTAGACCTTGGGGTACTGACCTTTTGAGGGATTCGATAGAGAAAGTGAAGTCTATTCAAGAAAAGCTTCTAGCGGCGCAAAGTAGACAAAAGGAATATGCAGATCGAAAGGTTAGAGACTTAGAGTTCATGGAGGGTGAACAAGTCTTGTTGAAAGTTTCACCAATGAAAGGGGTGATGCGGTTTGGTAAAAGAGGTAAACTAAGCCCAAGGTATATTGGTCCCTTCGAAGTACTTAAAAGAGTAGGGGAGGTGGCTTATGAGTTAGCCTTGCCTCCAGGGCTGTCCGGAGTACATCCGGTATTCCATGTGTCTATGTTGAAAAGATATCATGGGGATGGAAACTACATTATCCGTTGGGATTCAGTTTTGCTTGACGAGAATTCGTCTTATGAGGAGGAACCTGTTGCCATTCTAGATAGGGAAATTCGCAAGTTGAGATCAAGGGAGATTGCATCCATCAAAGTTCAATGGAAGAATCGACCCGTTGAAGAAGCCACTTGGGAGAAGGAGGCAGATATGCGAGAAAGATACCCACATCTGTTTACAGATTCAGGTACTCCTTTTCGCCCTTGTTTTCCTTCTTGTGATCGTTCGGGGACGAACGATGGGTAAATTGGTATCTATTGTAACGACCTGTTTAGTCGTTTTGAGCAGCAGATTTTATTTCTGGAAAAACAGGCTGAGGCGACGGACCCCACGACGGACCGTCATGGGCACGACGGACCGTCGCAGGGTCTCGTTTCAAAACACTTAGAAAATCTGAGATTGGGTACTGAAAATCGACTCTCTGAACTTCGTAACGGAATGGCAGGACGGACCGTCACAGGTGTGACGGACCGTCACAGACCCTTGGTGGAAATTTGGGTCTCTGAACTATGCGACGGACAGCAGGACGGACCGTCGCAGGCGCGACGGCCCGTCACGGGCTACGCAATCCCAGTTCGGGTCGGATTTCTTTATACGTTTTAAGGGACGTTTTTTACTATTCCTGCTTTAATTATAAAGTTAGTGGGTTAATGTTAATAAGTCTAATTACTTGGGGGTTAAAAGAGGTAACCTTAAGTTAATTAGTGGGTTATTATTGCCATCTTTTATTCTTAATTATATACTAATTAGGGTAAAAGAAAGAGGGTTTGAATAAGAAAAATAAGAAAGAACAAAGAGAGACAGAAAAAGAAAGAGAACGAGTAGAGAGAGAGAGAAACAAAGAAGATAGCAAGGATTCTGAGAAGATAGCTTGTTGATCGCAATTCTTCGGTGGAGGTAGGTTATGGTTATTTTTATGCTATTCGTAGTAAACTCTTAATAGCGAATGATATGTATTGGTAGTATTGTAAACCCTTCTATATGCTTAATTGTATGCTTGCATGAATGTGATTATGTAATTGTGATATAGTAAGCATGATGAAGCTATTGAATCCTGAATCTTGAAAAGAAACCCTAATCTACTTTGTTAATGATGATGCCTTGGTATAAAAGAAGGCTTGATGAAAGAAAGTAGTGAGATTAGGGGATCGGGTGCCACGTTCCGGTACCAGGATAGAATATGGATCGGGTGCCACGTTCCGGTACCAGGATAGAATATGAGGATTGGAGTGTCACGTTCCGACACCAGGATAGTATATGGATCGGGTGCCACGTTCCGGTACCAGGATAGAATATGAGGATCGGGTGCCACGTTCCGGTACCAGGATAGAATATGAGGATCGGGTGCCACGTTCCGGTACCAGGATAGAACATGAGGATCGGAGTGTCACGTTCCGACACCAGGATAGTATATGGATCGGGTGCCACGTTCCGGTACCAGGATAGAATATGAGGATCGGGTGCCACGTTCCGGTACCAGGATAGAATATGAGGATCGGAGTGTCACGTTCCGACACCAGGATAGAATATGGATCGGGTGTCACGTTCCGACACCAGGATAGAATGAGGAGCGGAGTGTCACGTTCCGACACCAGGATAGAATATGGATCGGGTGTCACGTTCCGACACCAGGATAGAATGAGGAGCGGAGTGTCACGTACCGACACGAGGGGAATAAAGATAATGAATCTTGAAAGATGATAATATATTCAAATCTAAAGAACCTAATTCCCAAATGAGTATGATGAGGAGGCGTGAGTCCTCATTGATGTGCTTGGTGTTGTAACCAAGGGTTATGATAACTGTAAATGCTGCATGCTAAGGATTTAGTTGATTTTATGATATTGCTTAATATATATACTGTTTTCTATTTTGAGTTGGCCGATGATATCTACTCAGTACCCATGTTTTGTACTGACCCCTACTTTTATGTTTTCTTCTTGTTTATTTGTGGAGTGCAGCAAACGTACCGTCATCTTCAACTCAACCGCAATTCTAGTCAGTCTTCGTCACATCGGATCTTCAGGGTGAGCTAATGTTTCTAGCTTGGACTGGATCTTCTTCCTCATGTCTTGATGCCTTGAAGTTCCGGCATGGACTAGCTTTTACTTGTTTTAGCTTTTAGAATACTCTTAGTTTAGTCATTTGATTATAGATGTTCTTGTGGTGATGACTTTCATATTTTGGAGATAATAATAGTTATTGATTTTATTAATGAGTTAAGTCTTCCGCATTACTTTCTGTTGATATTATATTGAAATGTTAAGGTTTAGATTGGTTGGTTCGCTCACATAGGAGGGTAAAATGTGGGTGCCACTCGCGGCCCGATTTGGGTCGTGACAATGAGTGAGCGATTGTTAGTGTGACATTTAACAAGTTAAGAATATGCATTTTTTTGCATATAGCCATATAGACGTGCTTTATGGCCGCTGGTGCACTTATCATATATGTTACATAATGTTGGATTATTGGCAGTTGATTGTTGCCATAAAAAAATTATTATTGTTGCATTACTTATCAGCATTACTTTAAATGGAGTTACTGCATATGTTACAAACTTTGATGCAGCAGCAAGCTATTGGTGGCTTATTTCTTTTTTTATTTATTCTTTATTCCTCCATTATACCTTGTAACATATGTAATTCTTAAAGCCATTATCTTCACTATTTCTTACACCATTATCTTCATATTTATTGCTAAGAAGACTTCTTCTAGTATAAATAGTGGTGGTTTTCATTTGGTTCGATACACATAATACACAAGAGAAAACATAGAGTGAAAGAGTTGGTCGAAAGAGAGTTCTTATTAGTTGAAGGGAGGTGTTCTTATTTATGGAACTTTGGATTCAACTCTTGTCCAGAGTTACTGAGTTATACTTTGTGAAGGTTGTTTTATCCTGGAGGGGACAAGTCAAAGAGAACTACTACTGGACCGGTGAAAGCATTTGCTGTAGTGGGCTTGAATCTCCTTAAAGATATCAAGATATCTGCGCCTCAACCTGAAGACATTTATTTCTTCATTTTATTTTCAATTGTAATCTTATACTTTTGTCATATTTTAAGGTTTTCACTAACATATATTGTAATAAAACTGCTTAAATAATAATAATAATAATAATAATAATAACAATGATAATAATAATAATAATAATAATAATAATAATAATAATAATAATAATAATAATAGGGGTGTGCAAAAATCGATTTAACCAATAAATCAAACCGAAAAAAGCACTATTCGTTTATTGATATTGGGTTATTGGGATAATGATTTTGACACAGTTTCGCAAAAAAATTTATTGGGTTATTGATTCAGTTTCCGATTTTATGATTTTTGTTAGTGATTAAATAATAACTCAATAAGACTATAGTAAATTTACTTTTTTATCTCTAGACCAGTAAACCCTAATTATATAACGTTTAAACCCTATTACTTTAATCTCGATATTACTTAAAACCCTAATTATTGCTTCACTCTGTAATTGCAAGTACACTTCTAATTTGAATGTACCAATTGCCTAAATATTGTTTCATTCCTCAATTGCAAGTACACTCTAATTTGACTGTGCCAATTGCCTAACTATTATTTCATTCTGTAATTGCAAGCACACTTCTAACTTGAATCTGGCAATTGCCTAGACTTGCTGAAAAACAATTATTACTTTTACATTTTTTCTTTTGATTGTGTCTACTGTCTAAACTTGTAATAAAAACGATTGTTACTTTTATGATTATTACTTTCATGCCAAATGCTGGAAAAATCACATGGTTTATATAAAAATTTTCTTATCTTATATATTAGTATATATGAGTATTTTTTATTGGTTAAACCGAAAATCTAATCGTTAAGTATCATAAATCGATAAATCAAAAATCAAAAAGAAATATATTATTGATTTTGTTTTAAATTTGACATATTTATAAGTCGAATACCGATAAATCGAATCAATAACACATAAAATCAAACCAAATCGACCGTTATGCACCACTAATTTAGCGTTTAATTAGTTTTGGGGACTTTAATTTTCCATTTGAGGATCCAAGCTACCGTATGTGTTTCAATAGACATTAATAAAGAAAACTTATTAATGGAAATTAGATTTTCAAATTTGAAGCTTCTACCTGAACAATGGCTGCATATAGTTTCAATGAAATGTCAGATCGTACTTTATAGAATGACAAAGAAAAAGGGGACAAGGCATGTGTACTCCTATACTATTTCAGAAAGCTCATAGTCACGTTGTAATTAAATTAAGGTTCTATTACCCCTGAACTTGTTTTTTTTTTTTGTAATTTTACATACATTTTGATTTACGTGGCACACTTCATGATTCTAGATAGTTGAGACGCGTGGAAGATGTTAAAATGCCACGTAAATCAAAAAGGTGCACAAAATTATTTTAAAAGATGAATTTTGAACGTGTGTAAAAGGTGTGAAATTAATAATATCTTAATTTAGTTAAAATGTGTCTCCTATAATCTAAGGTTACTTTTGTTTTATCCCAAGGAAAAACAATGACATAATATGTACATTCCCCCCAAAACAGGGGCCATTACCAATCAATTAACTATATATACATATGAGAACATTTATTTCACTTCGAACAAGCAAAGCAAAAACATTAGTTGATTACCGCCATCAACATCACTACAATAGCTTCACGAAAAAAAAATCAACTAATAAAATCACATCTGAGAATTTGAAAGAATAAAATGTGGAGAGTGTGTATGAGTAGGAAAGAGAGAGGAAGGAGAGATATCAATAGACTACTGGCTAAATTTTTAATTGATACATTTTAGTAATATATTTGAACCAGTTGTACTTACAAATAAGTATCCATTTAATTGAATAAGAAACTAAAAATAATATTAATTATTAATACTCTTCCCCGATAGTAGTTGGGCGTTCAAATTTCTAATGCATGTGTGAAAATTTTCAATCTGGTTAATATATAGGAGCTCTTGCCCATTAAATCTTCTATTACCAAATAATGAATAAAAAACCTAAATTTTGATAAATTCTTCTAATAAAACATATTTAAAGTAACACTTTCATAGAAATTGATCTAGAGCTGACATAAGTTCAAATTGTCCAAGAAAGTGGGGAAGGGGATTTCAAGTCTTAGCCATATAAGTGTATATACCCGATAACTCTTCCCAAAAGAAATATATCCACCAACTTCTCTAGGTTAGGATTACAAGATCACCGTCATCCCACAAAAATGTAAAACACAATCTCCTATTATAATTGGATGGTAGGATATCGATGGAGTAATTATTTTCGTATCAGGAAAATAATCATCAAATAATTCGTGCTACTACCATGTTTTCGTATCAGGAAAATAATCATTAAATAATTTGTGATACTACAAAACAGATTCTCTTAGTTAAGTGAGGTAGACGACAGTGGGAGAGCCAACAAACTCAAACACAATTATAAAACATTAAGATGAATTCGAAGAACTCGTAATTGCCCAATTTGTGCAATAGTTATCTGTGATATCTACTCTGTGTGGAAGAGAAATTAGATCACTGATTCTAACGTTAAAAAAAAATGTTAAATCGCTGACACGTATGAACCCAGTGTCCCTATGGCTCAAAAGGTCTGAATCCACCAATTTTGGAATATGTGGGTTGAAAGAAGTAGGTGTTGTGTTTAGGAGAATATCGAAAACGAGTGTGAGAAAATACTTGTATTGAATTCGAAGGCATTAATGAATGGAGTTTCAAAAAATGACCTACTTAGTTTGGACAACTTCTGTAGTCATCTAGTTATTTCTTCTACCAACAACTATTTTTTCTAATATTTCATTAGTTTTCTTAATTACTGAACAATTTTTCAATTATACTGGTCGTTAGCTATTTAAGTAATTGCTGGAACAACTTCTATATAGGCAAATGTTGAACATTTTCTTTAAATAACATTAGTAGTTATTTAGACAACTATAAAAAAAATTGACGTAATTAAAAAATCAAAATTGAATTTACTAAAACCGAAGAATGAACATAATAAACTTTTCCACTTACTAATAATTATTCTTTGAGTTAGTTATCTGTTGATGAGTGTTCGACTTTCTACCTTGTAATCAATGTTCTCATTTTTCTTTCCTTACCTCCTTCCCTTACCCCCAAATTTATTTTTTTTAAGAAAGTTGTTTTTTCAAATGTTGAAAAAATAGTTTCTCCCCATGAACACTTCTATAGAATTTTGACCAAACAGACGAAATTTATGCTATGATACAAACAAAAGTACTTTTTCTATTGAGTAATTTTCATATGCTCCAAGCTTTGCTGCAAGTGTTTTTGCAAGATGTGCAAAAATAAAAACAAATGTTATATGCTTTTTTTTAAATTTCAACAAAAATAATTCCGGAAAAATCAAGTAAAAATTGTACAAGTAGAGACAAATCAGCAGCAGAATCTAATCAAGTCTCCCTGCTAAAAAAATGTAAGGTATCACTTTGCGGAGATAGTGTTAACCAATATAAGTATGGATTTTTCATAGAAATATGTGGGAAAGGAAGGGATACCGATATACTCTGTGTTTCCAAATTGAAAATATAGAGATAACAGCCCTTAGTGAAGTAGATGGATTCATTTTTAAGATTTATACCTCTTGTACAATAAGTTGTTCCTTCACAAAAAGGACCTAACAAAATTACATTTTCATCAATTCTTTTAACCTCTTCCTGAACTTCATTACAAAATCAAACTGTAATACTATAATTTTGTAAACATTCTCAAGCTCTCTTCCATAGAACAATATGTAAACGTATGACAGCTCAATCTCGTCCTTGTTGTGGTCTTCAGAGTGAATAAGGTAATTCTCAGAGCGTGGCATGTCTAAGTATTTTCGAAGTAAATATATGGAGGTTGGTTAGTCATTGGTGTAGCTGATATTGTTCCTGAGGAGTCATCTACATCCAAATGGAATAGAATATTTGTCTGCAATGTCAATACATAAAAATCCCATAAAATGGTTTTCTCCAATAATTAATTTCATAACTTGCTTATGAAATTCTTCATTTATAACCTAGCTTGCACAAGTAAAGTGCATGCCGAGGCACATTCTCATTATCATCGAGATTGTTATTGTTTGCCACATCATCATCATTGGGATTGTCATCGTTTGCAACGTCATCGAGATTTTCATTGTCTATATCATTATCATTAGAATATGTGTCAGTTATCGTCATTGTCATTGTCATTGTCAAAATCATCATCACTAGGATCTATGTCATCATAATCACAAAAATTCTTGCTTTGCTCGGACATTTTCATGTCCTCCCGACTCCTCCTCATCGATTTGTTTCGTCGTTGGTTTTAAATCCATTAGTTATGTCCCACATGTGTACATCACATCAAAGTTGGAGATATTGAATGGACGTATCACTGCTCCTTGAACCCAGGAGATTTTGCTGCATCGGGGTGAAATAATTCGTTATTTTTCAAAAACAATACTATCTACTTACTGGAAGATAGCGCCGTTAATATGGGCTATGTCCATTGAGCCGGCCTGGCCTAATTCGGAATTTAATAAGGTTGGACTAACATTTTTGGAGCTCATTTAAGAAAAGCGTTTTTTAGCTCGGCCTGAATAAGTCTGCTGATTTGTGGGGCTTGAGAAATATCGGTAGGGCCAGCCCGTGGGCCAATAAAAATATAATATAATATTAAAATATAAAGGGATAATGCCCAAGTACCTCCTCAACCTATGCTCGAAATCTCAGAGACACACTGATACTATATTAAGGTCCTATTACCCACCTAAACTTATTTTATAAGTAATTTTCTACCCTTTTTAGCCTACGTGGCACTATCTTGTGGGCTCAATGATGGTTGACTTTTTTTTGACTTTTTTTTCAAACTAGTGCCACGTAGGCTAAAAAGGGGTAGAAAATTACTTATAAAATAAGTTTAGGTGGGTAATAGGACCTTAGTATAGTATCAGTGTGTCTCTGAGATTTCGGGCATAGGTTGAGGGGGTACTTATGCATTTTCCCAAATATAAAATTAAAGAGAGTCCAAACTCAAAACAATTATGTTAATATTTCTATTTGAATTATTTACACTTCTACTTGAAAACAAAACATAATAAATATTATAAAAATAATTTTATTTGTAGATTTGATTTAAAAGTAGTAACATTAACATCATGTAATATTGCTTTGTCGATACTCAAGTTAATATTTTTTAAATTATGATTATAATTTAATTTAATAAATATAATTTTTTTTTAAAGTAGCTGGCCCGGCAAGCCTGTAGTCCACGTACTTGTGGGTTGAGCCTACTGTTTTCTGGCCCAAACCAAAAATGGGCTAGCCCGATCTAGCCTATAAAATCTCAAAACTTATATGGTTAGCACGGATGGAGTGGGCTAGCCCATATTGACAGCTCTATTGAGGTAATTTGGGAACATTAAGCATCAAGAAAAACTCAGTTGCAAAGTGACCTAACAGAAAATTTATGGGAGATATTTTCCGAGTTCAAAACAAAAATCAATTCGAAAGACATACACAACAGAATACGTCGATAATGGAGGAATGTTAGTTGTGTTTTTAAGTCATGAAGAAGGGGATGTAGATGTTTCGAGATAGATACAAACTGAAAGGATAAATATTAGGAGAAGGAAAAACAAACAAATTTTGACAATAATAAAACATTGTTTGTGAGCTCTGAAGGATCGTACTTGAAAATGCTCCACAGGGGATAGGAAGCAAGATATACTTCACAATGTTTCACGACAACAACAAGGGTATTTTCTATTATTTGGTCAATCACAAAAATCACTCTGTCATCGAAACTTACTCAACTTCAAATATTTTTAACTTGGTTCAACTAGGTCCTGCATTTATTTTTAAACGAATTGTAGGCATTCGTTTGTATAAAAACATTGCGATTGTATATGTATATCAGTTAAATAATTGTATAGATGTAATTACTATTTAAATATATCAATAATTGTGTTTGTATATCTGCATAAAATTTAAATTTTTATACAATTAAACCGAATTAAAACATATGTATATGAAATCTCTCTCGCTTTATACAACACAAATTATTTGTATAATTATAAGTGAAATGATATTTGTACAGATCCAACAATTTATACATGAAAATCCCCAATATGTCTTAGGGTTGTGAGTGTATATTCATTGTTTGTTAAACTGCAAATTGATCTTGCTCGGACCTAGTTTTACAATCTTAACTGGATTTTCTGTGGCTTTTAAAATGATAACCAATGCATTTGTAAATATTTTGTAACCAGTGCATTTGTAAATCTGTCATACCCTTTCCACTAACCCAAAAATGATGGAAAATATCCAATATAAGTGCTAGTGTTCTGGGTCTATATTCATTCCTTGTTAATCTGTAATTTCTTGATCATCTGCCCCAATTTTATGATCTTGGCTAGTAGAGAACTTTTGGGAGTAATTTGAACAAGCTTATTGAATTTTCCAGAACTTTGAAATGACAACCAATGAATTTGTAAAATTATTATACCCTTTGATCGGATCTGACAATGAGTACAATGGAAAATCCCCAATATGTGTGCTAGGGGTCTGATTTTGTATTCATTGCACGTTAAACAACAACGATCATCCTTTGTGTTTTGACGATACAACTAGAATACTTTTACTACTTGGCTACCAAACTTTCTGCATATATAAACATAAAACTTGTTAAATATATTTATTTACAACTAGAATACTTGAGGCTACCAAAAACAAAACTTTTAATTATAATTATTTCTAGACAAACACTCAACTAGTTTGGTGCCTTTATAGTGAAGTGCTTGAGGAGATCTCCCTCTGAAAAATTAGAACATGTTAAAGTTGTTTGACATAATGTGAAGACAAGTATTTGCTATTGTTTTTAGAAAGTATCTTGACATAGCTTTTTTTATTTTAAAAAAGTTGAATTGCATGAGTGATTTCCTCAAAAAAAAAAATTGTACATGTTCAAGTAGGTAGATGTCTTAATAGTTAAGAATCACCTGCATAGATATACACCAGTAGTGCGCTCAATCAATTTCCCACTAAATGGACGGCCTGACGAGATGCATTAGCAGTACGCAATCAGACCCCTAATAAATAGAGGTCTGGTGTGACGCACCAGCAGTGCGCCCAATCAGGCCCCATCCATTTTTGTTCCGTACTTGTTCATTTCTGTCGAGCTTTCTTTCTCTTCTTAATCCTAACTATCTAAATCTTCATAATTCACTGAGAGATCCTACATGTCTCTTAATTTCACTTTTCAAATTAAAGTAAAGATTAAGAATAAAATTTGAAAAATCTTTGAGTCATTTGGAGGAGTCTTTTTCAATCTTTTAAAACTTGGATTAAGACTTGAGTACTTCAGTATGAGGAAACTTGAGTTCATTTTTAAAAATGAGTATGTGAGGATTAAGTATTTCCAAGCATGTAAAACTTTTACATTTAAAATGAGAAGAAGAAATCTTGTTTTCTAAATGAGTTCATGAGGATTTTTGACCATTATCTCTTTTGAGAGAGTTTTTGAGTAGTTATCTCAAATTGAGGAGGATGTATGTTTTCTTTAACCATATGTGCATGACTTATATATATTATTGGGAGGAGTATTGAGCACGGTTAAAATCTTCATAAAACCATGTACGCCAACATGGGTAAAGGGTCATACTTTTTAGATGATTCCTTATATATTGATTTTAAGCATAGCTTAATGGATCCACTTATTTGAGGATGTCTTATACTTCGGCAAGGTATATGACAGTTTTGGCAGTGTGGGTGAAATGATGTATCATCACATACTCATAGTGATGATTTTCGTTAGAAAATATCTCATATAAGAGTAGAGAGATATTATTGTATTTTTAGATATTGAGTTGGTATTTAATGTTTCAAGAACTTTCTTCATACTGCATCTTTATTGTTGCTTGAACTGAGTTGAGTTGAGTCGAGTTGAGTTGAGATGAGTGAGTATGTTCTTCCTTTTTATCATTTCAATCTCGTACATTTAATGTACTGACGTCTTTTGGCTTGTGTCTTTTCATGATGCAATACATGTATTTAGAGTAATCAACAGATGTTCCGTTGATACCATTTGCAGTGCCAAAGTTTGATTGGTGAGTGTCCTTGCTTTTTGGAGGACTCCACACTTTGCTTTTATTTTCAGTTTTGTTAGGATAATTGGGGGTCTTGTACGGACATCCATCATAGTACTTAGAGGCTTCATAAACAATAGTAGTTGAGGAGTGTTGTTCCTTTTCCTTGTTATTGTTCTAGACTTAGTTGATTTGTTATTGTTATTAAAGTGCTTTTCTGACAGTTATGAGTTTATACCATTGAGACTATTATGTTTTCTTGTTTGTTGAGGTCTTCTGATCAAGCTATGCAATTGTATTCTTATGTTGCCAAGTAAGTCTTCCGGAGTATTAGTCAGGTCAAAAGTTTGCTTGAAAATCAAAAATGGTTATCGAGTGTCAGTTACCTTCAAAGTGTAGGCTCGGGCCGTGATATATACTGAGTTGATACCCTTCCTCGCAACTAATGATCAACTGGAACACTTAACATTTCAATGTCTTCTTGGCCAAATGTAAACTGCATAACTTTTGAATTTTTATATTTGCTAAACACTTAAGTCAATCCAAGCATTCTTTTAATTGTAGATTTTTATTTTTACTTGTAACTTTAAACATATAAAAAAATAATTATTTTTTTCATATTTTACCCTCAGTATTAATTACTTATTTTTTATTTCAAAAATGGTTTTCTAGATTTCTTATGGTTGAATCGCCACTCCTCAACTCTTCTCTTTTTCTTTTTCTTTTTTGGTTCATTGTTCTTTTATATATCTTTAATTTTTTGTATCAATTTTTTTTTAAAAAAAACATATATTAAAATATATACAAAATCTTTGGTTTTATTCTGATGAAACAAAAAACACTTGTTCATACTACTTTTTATTGACTATATATAGAGAGGGTTCCTCTCATTTTTTAACACTAACTTTTTTTATCTTCTACTTTTTTAAAGATTCGTGTGATTTATTGTTGTAGAGTGAGTTCAAAGTTTAGCGGAATATGATGTGCCACTATTCTGATGAAGTAAATCATTCTATATAAGAGGTATGTTTCATAACCTCAAGTACTTGAGGAAAATAATTTTCATGATATAATAGTTATTTGTTTACTTAGTATATATACATTAGTGTGTAATATTCCTATATATGAAGTTAACATGATGTAGTCTAAATTCATTTGTTTTTGTTAATAATTTCTCTGTTGATGTAGATATATGTTTTTGAATACCTTTTTCCAAAATTATTGAACTTCTTATGAGTTACAAAATTTTCACATTTTTTTTTTTATGCTCAAGACAAAATAATGACTGTATTTATCAATTCTACTTATATGTTTTAGAATGTCAGGAAGTTAAATTCAAAATAGTTATTGCTAAATAAGCATTGCCCTTTTGTTTTCATTATTTATTATTTCTTAATATTTCAGTATTTCAGACAAAGAAAAGTCCAATATGATTTGTAATAATGTCACTTAAAGTTTGTATTAGTTTAATTATTATTATTTATTTGTTTAATAGCTAATTTTAATGAGATTAATACTTTTTATTAATGTAAATAATCTCTAACTTCAAAATATATTATTTTAAAATGAAAAGACTCACAATAAATGTGAATTTATATGAATCATTTAAAATTTATCATTTGAAAATAAATTTTATATTCTTTAATATGGAATAAACATTTTTATGTTGTTCCTACGGTAAATTAAAATTTAATAACTATTAAAAAGCACAATAATTTTTAGTTATAACATTATAAATTTTCTTAGATATTACTAGTTATTGTAAACTATTTACAATAATAATAATAAATTAGTAAATTATTATTGTCCTATTAGATTAAAATCAAAATGAATCAATAGCCCAATAATTTTTTTATAAGCCCATTAAAAAATTAATAATCCAATGACATTTTTTAGGGCAACTTTCACATATAGCAAATAAAAAATTCATATTTGTATATTATAGAAAAGTTTGCATAATTACGCTCCATAGCAAACATAGAAACTGTATAATTCGCTATACATATACAGTTGAAGCAAATTGTATAAGCGAAGTGTACAAAACAAGAAAGAGAAAGATACTTGGGCAGAGAATTGTATAAAAACGAAGTGTATAAAATGAATTGTATTATTATAAATGTATAGAACGATTATATACAATTTGAATTTGTATAAAATGAGAAAGAGAGAAAGACAAAAGAGACTTGACAAGGAATATACAATTGAATCGAATTGTATAAAACGAGAAAGAGAGAATTAGATACAATTTGAAAATTGTATAAAACGAGAAAGAGAGAAAGACAAAAGAAACTGGGCAGGGAAGTATTTTTATTGTATAATTATAATAAGTGTTAGGACGAAAATATATGTACTTGCATGTGTATATACAATTTTCTCACGCTTTATACAAAAAGAAACGTAATTTATACATTTCGCTTCTGTTTGTATAAGTGAGAAAGGCGAGGGTGGCGAGCGAGATTTGGGAGAGTGACGAGCAAGATCTGGAAGAGGGGAACAAAAATATATGTATTTATATAATTTTCTCTACTTTATACAATTAGAAGTAATTTTTATACACTTGTGTTTGTATAAAAAGTGAGGAAGCGAGCGAGAGATTGGAGGAGAGTGGCGAGCGAGATATTTGGGAGAGAGGCGCCTGATAATTTTTTGCAAACGTTTGCTATGGAGCAAAATTAAATTAAACTCTAGATACTCCATTTATTTTAGGTTATTAGTTTCCTATTATATACAATAAGTATATATGAACCATGTGTGACGTATCACAAATTTTATATTCTCATTTCTTTCACTTCCGTCTTTTTAAATAGTAAGATATGTTTTGTAAGAAAAATAGTTAGAAGATATGAACAATTTATGTTGCACTGGGGCGTTAATATATCTATCTAATAAATAATTGCAGGCGTCAACTAAGTTACAACAATCAATATTGTGGAAATTATAATCTAGAAAGTGTTATAAAATCAAGTTCGTGAGATTATAATCATAAAGAGAAGAAGGCAAGAGAAATAGATAGAAGAAGAGGATTTTTTTTCTTATTCAAGTGTATCATACAATGGTAAATGATATTTCAATTTATAGTGTTGAGATATCATAGTCAAAGGTCACCTTGAAATTATACATAGTTATCATCAAGGTTCATATCACCTTGGAATCTTATGACATTGGAAAAACTAATACATGAATTCAATTAATTGTTGGATTACTCTAATGGATCATCCACGTAACACAATGAATTTATAACACTCCCCCTTTGATATCCATATATAATGTGCCTCGTTAAAATCTTACTATGAAAAACCCTGTGGAAAAAATTATAGTGAAGGAAAAAGAGTACACATATCTTTGGATACGCATTATTTGTTGCCTCATTAAAAAACTTGTCAGAAAAACCAAGTGGGACAAAACCTCGATCAAGGAAAAAGAGTGCAACGCGTACTATACTCCCCCTGATTAAAACATCACTTAATTTCTTGTGATAATGTCTCTAATCTTCGTACATTGTGATTGGTATATTCTTTTTCAAAGAAAAATCACACATTTCTTGAATATGGTGTGTCATTTATCTCAACCAGTTGCACTCTCGACTTGCTTCATGGAGGACTTTTATTTCTTCATAGCAACGTTTGCTTCATTGATCACCAGGATATTATTGTGCCTCTATATGCAAACAAATAGCGTGTTTATGATCGTGGTTTATGCGGATTGGATAAGTTTCTGCATCTACGTAACCAATCAGCTCTTGACTTGAATTCGTTGGAATAGAGTGAACCCATGTCTATGGTCTTTCAAAGATATTCAAGTATGTACATAACACCATTTCAATGTCCTTTTGTTGGGAAGGAACCGAATTTTTCTAGTAAATTTACTGCAAAACAGATATCTTGTCGATTGTTAGCAAGATGCATTAGTACCCTGATTGCACTAAGATATGGAGTTTCATAACCAAAAATCTCTTCATCCTTATATTTATATCAAAATGAATCATCATTTATTTCAAGCGATCTCATAATCATTGGGGTACTCAATGAATGTGATTTATCCATATAAAATTGCATCAAAATTTTCTATGTATGTTTATTGATGGACAAACATTTCATCGTCAAATTTTCAATCTTAGGTCAAGACAAAATTTTATCTTTCCAGAATCTTTTCATTTTAGATTCCCTTCCAAATACTAAATAGCTTTTAAAAGCTCCTTAAGAGTGTTAGTAATTTCAAGTCATCTACATACACAATTTAAAACAGTTCAGATCCTGAACTTTTCATAAAAATTCAAGAACAATTAGGGTCATTCTTTTTGTACCCTTTTCTTCCTTGATTATTTCAATCTACATAATGATTCTTAAAGCTTTATGGAAAAGTTTCTTTCAAACTTTTATATGCTTCAGACACCTCGATTGCTTCAAGGATTTTCATATAACCTTCATTGTCTAACTAGACATGATTCACTATATGCTTTAAGTTTTTCATATGTTGTCAGATCAAAACAAATCTCATTGCATCCACCATAAGAGAAAACATCTCCAATGATGTCAGGATTTTTGCGACAAACCTTTATGCCCCATGGCACAAGTCGTACTTGATATCTTACGGTTATATTATCGCATAATAATTTATTTGTACCCCACTGACATTATACCTTGATTTATGGACTGTCCGTCTATAACATCATTTTTTAAAGTGAAACAAACTATACTTGAATTTTGCATTTCAATTTGTCAATCATATATCTGTCCATACTATATGACAGATTTGAAGTCAAGATCTTCGTCACAATTATCATTGAGCGTGATACGCTCAAACTTACTTCTCAAATAAGAAGTAAAGCGGTCGTGTCAAGTAAATAACCCAACTAGTGAGGTTGGGATCGTTCCCACGAGGAAAATAGTCTAGACTTAACTTCAACCTCTTATTACTATTGTTTGGTCAACGACTTCCTTGGAAAGTAAAAACAATAAAGGGGGGTTTCAAATGAGTGAAAATATATAACGAACTTGAAAGATACACTTAACAGCTTTGACAGTTGAATTTTAATCAATTAATCAAAGTAACTAGGGTTTACGTGTTCCCCACAGGTTCATAACTTGATAATTCTAACTATAACAATTATTTCCTAGTATCTTGCATGCAAAGTAATAAGTTATGTATTTCTAAATCCCTTGTCCGGCATCTAGAAAATCTCACTCTGCACCTTGGTCCGGCTACGTGTGTTGCTATCCTAACCCTTATCCTTACCTCATATTAAGCATCGTATTCGATAATTGACTAAGTTATTACCTCGTACCAATCAATACTAGCCTATTAGATAATATACACTAAATCTATGTTAAGAATTCTTTTCCTATTATCTACCTCCTTGGTCCGGCAAGTAGCATTAAGGCGAGTTCTAACGTTGGTCATCCGTTAAAAGGACTTCTAAGCGAAAGAATTATTAATACATGCAAGACACTATTCTAGAATTGTTATTTTAGTTAGGGTTTATCTTATTATTTGCCTATGGTTCCCACAACCCTAGTTATGGAGTTTAGTTACTCATAGCCATAAACACAATATTCAAATATAGTAGATAAGAATTCATGTACTTACTTCAATGAGAAAGAGAAAATCCCAAAGTTTGCTTGATTAATCACCAATAAAAACTTGCAAGAATCTCATTGTAATCAATAATCTCACAAAAAGTCTAATGATTATCAAGAATCTCACAATACAATGTCAACCAATATGGAGTTTAACAATCTAAGAGTCTATTAATACGGAGTCTAACCTAAAAAACGAGGTTTTTCAAACTATTTATAAAAAAACAAAAACCTAATTAAACAAGGATTCTAATTGCTGGAAATCTGCCAAAACGCGGCTGGGTCAACGGACCTCGCGACGGACCGTCGTGGTCACGATGGACCGTCATGGACTCCGTCGTCCCATACTTGTGCAATTTCTTCTGCTGCTCTCTTCATTCCCCTAGACGGCAAGCATGACGGACCGTCATAGGCACAATGGTCCGTCGAGGGTGTTCGTTCCAAAACACTTCAACTCTTGGTATCTCAGTACTGGATCACTTCTTTGAACTTCACGACGAACCTGCAGGACGGACCGTCACAAGCTTCGTAATCCCACACTTGGTCAGACTTCGCCATCTTCCTTCAGCAGTTGCACTACGCTGCCACCTACGGATCGTCACAAGCACGACGGACCGTCATAAGCTCCGTAGGTGGTCTCTTCTGCATTTCTTCGCTCAAAATCTCCGCATTCAGCTTTGGACAGATTTCGTGCAAAACAAAGAGAAACTTATATAAAAATTAGCACAAAAAGGCTTTTGGACACACTAAACTTAAGGGAAAAGTATTAATAATACCGTGAAACCACGGTATATCAACACCCTCAACTTAAATTCGTTGTTTGTCCTCAAGCGACGCACTATGACTCACTACACAATCTTTGTACAATAGTATCCATGTTTTATCCTTTGCAATCATTTGGCTATCAATCCCGATTAATCTCATCAAATCTATGCATGCTATCACTATTAGGCTTGAATTTTGTGGGATCAGAACATGACACAGACTCACCAAGCACTAACACCTATCCTCTTCAATTTCTCACCGAGGTGCTAACAATTCTGGTATTGCAACTAGTGTCCTCACTTTAAAACAAAATCCTCCTTTTTCACACAATGATTTTAGTTTGAGTATAAGGATTACTTTTCAACACCCGCTCTCAGAACAAAGTCACACTCATTCATACCTATCGCCATAAGCTTGCCCTTATTTTCATTGCCTTAAGTTCGCTATACAACCCTTAGGATCACGATAGGACTTTATTAGCTTGTAACATAGGCTCGGGGTCAGGTAAGGTTTATTTTGGTATACATTAGTGACTTTTTGCCCTCCTTGACATATCGGCTAAACCTTCCACTTTCTATCATTTGATCTCGCCCAGTTTCTCATATTCTTTCACCTTGCTATTTTCTCTTCTTTCTTCATTTGTGTAAGTGACTCTCTTCTTTTCTTGCTTGTATTTCTTGTGTATTTTTCTTTTTCTTTACTTTTATTTTCAACTAATTCTTGAGTCACTTTACTTTTGTTCTTTCTCTCTCTTTGTTCTTTCAACCCCACTTTCCAGAGCATTCTTCATAATAGCCACCCTCAACTCATGGCTTTGCCATGAGTCAAGGTACACAATACCCAAAGTTGGGTTAGGGCCATAACGAAGGTTGTTTATGCATTAACCACCCTCAACTTATGCTTTTGGCATAATCTGAGGTGCACATGTCCAAGGAGGGACCAGGGCCAACACATTGTTCCCAGAAAAGATCAGTTGGGGTGAAAATGAAAGGTCTAATTTTAACCTGAGATTATTTGGATCAAAGAAGGATAAATTTCATTTGGTTTCTTTTATTTCGGCTAGAAATGGGCTATATTGAATAAGGGCCTATGATCCTTTCCTAATTGTCTATTACAACTTACTTTTAACAGGACTAACCAGGCAAGTTCTAGCTCAGTACCAATAGTGGACTATTCAAATTTCCTCACACTCACTTGACATCTCATCACTATAACAGATTATCAGACACCTAGTTCGAATTTAAGACTTAGGGTAATGCAATGGTGTAACTCTATTTCATGCTTAGAGCCACACAATTATCAGTTACTATGCCTAGTCATGCATTATTTTCTAGTTTATCAGGATATCATTTTAGCCATCATGCTCCAGAATTAAACTATGTACAAAAGATATAAACATGCCGGTTCAACAGAAAAAGTAATCAGTCTTTTGGGGAAAAAGAACACAGGCAAGAAAACCCCAAAAGAGGATAGTGAATTGGGCTACTCAGACTTCACCCTAACACTCACTATCCATTTGCCCGACCCCCAATAAAAAAGCATGCAATTGTCCCCAATGCATAAAAATCTAAATACTTGCATGGTAGGTGAAGCAAACCTGTGGCGCAAAGCGCCGTCGATCAGCAAGATGGTGGGTCCGGTTCCCCGGAACCCACATCCTCTGCAATCTGGACACCCTTAGTGTTGTCCTCAGCAAAAATCGCACCATCAATAGTGCCTCCGGCTATCTCCACAGTGTGGGATCTAGACGCCCCAGCCGCTAACTCTGATGCTCTCATTTGGTGCGCCTCCTCCTCAGCAAGTGAGGCTCTCCGCGCAGCTTCCATCTCTCGGCTCTCCTTCTTCCTTGCTCGCGCCTCGTCCTCTTCTCGACCCCTATGCCTCTTGGCACACTCTCGAGGGGGAGGTGGTGGAATTTCTGAAGTAGCAAAAAGGGCCGCCAACACGGTGTCCTCAGCAGGCTTGACAGAAGGGGCCTCAGACTCCGGCACCCTAGCCTCTAAGATCATGTCGATGTCTGCACGAAGACTGTCGACTGCAGCCTGAAGAGTCGACACATCCACCGGAGGGGCTGGTCGGGCTAGCACTCTCAACTCAAAGGCGTCCAGGTGCTGGTTAACCTCAGCGATCTTCCGCTCTGTAAACTGCACCATTTTCCTCTCTAGGCGCTCTTCGGACTCAATAATCGACTTCTGCATCCACTGCTGGATATGATGCAGAAGAGTGGCCATTTGTGCCTCTAGTTTTTGGACCCTTGCAAGCAGGACCAGTGCCGGTAGAGGGGCTGTGCGAGAAGATCTCGGGGCTTTGCTACTACCCGGTATAGACTCGACCGGGGTAGTGTCAGTGGACGCGTGTGTAGCAGTGCGGGCCTGGGCTACCGTATCATCAAGATCATCAGCAAGTGGGGGCAGCTGTGGACGGGGACCTCTGCATGGAGCCAACTCATTGGCGTCGTCTCTGATGAGGCCGACGTCAACAGTACCCTGCGGGGTCTTAAGCTGATCTAAATGCCATATGGGCACACCTGCGGACCTGCAAAGGGCAAAGATCATGCACAGGAAAGGGTAGGTAGTAGTGACCTTGAATGCCCTCTCGTGCATGACTGCCTGGAGAAGCCATGCGAAGTCCACCTCGAATCCGGCTATCATCGCCGCCATCAACACTACTCGATCCCAGGTAACGATATTATCAGCAGCTATTGGGGAAAGGCAGTGACGGACAAGCAGCCACAAGAACTCTGCTGTGAACGTGAGGTTGGCCATCTTGATAGCCCCTTTCGGCTTAGTCACCTAATCGGCACCCTCTCCATCTACTGACAGGTGCAGGGCCATCCACCTCTTGGTGGTCTCTCTCAGTGATGGCTCGCGCAAGAACTGGCCATACTTAACTATCTGCCAGCGGTAGTCAAACTCGACAGTGAGGGGGGTCCGAGTAGCATCAACACTCTCGTCGTATAGAAACCGACAGATGGCTGGCAGGGAAATGTCAACCTGTACGCCCCGGACTTGGACCTGCTTCAGTGGGGCCTGTTTAGCAGAGGCAGCCCGCCTATCGATCTGTGATCAGAGAGTCGCTACGTAGGATGCGTAGAACTCTCGGACCATTTCTTCGCTGTATCGTCCCAACGGACGTGCTGTCCACTCCAAGCGATTCCTGGTGAAGAGGTTGTGGATCTTATGCAACGTCGGGAGACTCCTTGTAAGTATCCGCCGCTCCAAAGTGAGTGTTCGAGTCATCACTCCTTTATCATTCAGGAACTTGGCGTCAGAGTAGACTTGAAACTGCCCGTTGACACACCACCGGTTGGGCTGGTCAGTGGCTGGGGTGGGGACTGAGCTGGTGAGCCGGATGTAGAGTCTGAACTGTCAGCCTCATCAGACGAAGCCGACGCTGCAGCGGTGGCAGGTGCGGGAACCTCAGCAAAGCCATAGGATTCCTCGGACCATGATACTCCTAAGGATCCAGACACTCCTTCCTCATTTGTGGCTGACCCAGAGGGTGTGCCGGTCAGTGTGCGCTCCTCATCAAACTGGGAGGCAGTGACTACGCCGGACGCCACCTTTTTGGGTGTGGCTCTGGGAGCACGTGCAGCACGGGAAGGTGTGGAAGTGCCTGGGGGCACATACTCAAGGTCACGCTCATCATCAGAGCCGATGATCATGCGGGAAGACGGGGCGACAGACTTTGATCGCCCGCGTGCGTAGATTCGGTCTTGCTTGGGTGCCATAGTAGATAGTACCTGCAAAGGATCAATATTAGTACGAGTAGTGGCAAACAAGACAAGCGAAACCATACGAAATAAAACATTGAAAATAGTATGTCATTGCTGTAAAAACAGTGATACACGACGGTCCTGGTGACGGCTCGTCGTGACTATGACGGACCGTCGTGAGGTCCGTCGTGTTTTACTTAGACTATGTATATATAGAGAACCCTGAAGGAGAGTCTCTGACTAGCATGACGGTATGTGCAGGACGGACCGTCACAGGTACGACGGTCCGTCGTAGGACAGTTGAGAAAAAATATGGAGACCCTTAGGAGAGGGGTCTCTGACCGTCATGACGGTCATGCAGAAAGGCCTCACATGTGTCCGTTGAAGGATACTTAGAAAAAAAATGAGAGACCCTTAGAAATAGGGTCTCTGACAACCAGAACGGTTGTGCAGGACGGACCGTCGTGAAGACGACGGTCCGTCACATGTGTCAGTTGGGGAACACTTGGGAAAAAAATGAGAGACCCTTAGAAACAGGGTCTCTGACAACCAAAACGGTTGTGCAGGACGGACCGTCGTGAGTACGATGATCCATCACATGTGTCCGTTGGGACAGGGTGCTAGGGCTTTTGCGACGGACCCTACGACGGTCCATTGTGGGTACGACGGTCCATCATCGGGGTTTCGTTCTGAATAACAGTGACAGAACTAAGGGTACCCTAAACATCCCCGATGAACCCACATCAACTTTATAGTGTTTTGGACCTACATGTGTCTAACGCAACTACCTAGGAAACTAGCAATGCAAAAGCACCTATGTCTAGGGTGGTAAACATGGCAATTTCAAACATTTGTAACCTAGGTTAGACAGAATCGTCTAGAGTAAACAACATACGATGAGGAACTAAGCTTAATACTAACTATTAAACAAAAAGGAAAGATAAATGAGTATAAATTTAGACACATACCTTAGAAATGGAGAAAAAGCAAATGGCAATCACTCAATTGGAAAAGTAGACACCCACAGCAGGAGCTCCGACTAGTAGATGATAACTCTAGGGCGTTGGAGAATTTTAGGGGGCAATGATCGGTGGGAGGGAATGTGGAAGTTGAAAAGAGAGGGGAGATTAGAGGAATAATGAAGGAATGGGGTGAAATGAGGGGTTGGGGGGTTTAAGCGGTCTGATTCTGAAAAAGGGTCCAGTCGGGTCGGGTCGGGTGTAACTCATTAATCACGCGACGGTTCCCCGATGATGGTCCGTCGCAGTTGTAACAACCCGTCGTTGGTTCCGTCGTGTGTTCCATAGTATCAAAATAACAGAAAATGTACCTGGTACGACGGATGCATACGACGGACCATCGCAGGCGCAACGGTCCGTCGATGTGTCCGTCAGTGACTGCTGCAGAGTAATTTTCTGCTGAATTTCCTGGTGATGTGCCTCCAAATTTAAAAACCCATTAGTAGAAAAATGCTACCATTACTAAAAAGACGATAAGTATTGGGTTGCCTCCCAACAAGTGCCTGATTTAATGTCGTGGCACGACTGGGGACACTTGATTACTCAGACTTCATCAAGATGGTATGCCTCGATCACTTCATTTGCCGATTCAGCATGCCCGAAATAGATTTTTATGCGCTGTCCATTCACCTTGAACCGCACACCCTCCTTAGTTTCCAACTCAACTGCTCCATGAAGGAATAGTTGGGTAACCAAGTAAGGACCAGTCCATTTGGACTTGAGCTTGCCCGGAAACAAGCGCAACCTGGAATTGAATAAAAGCACCAAATCCCCAACCATAAACTCTCGCTTTTCAATTTTGTTGTCATGGTACTTCTTCATCTTTTCTTTGTATAGTGCTGAGCTTTCATAGGCTTTTAGGCAAAATTCATCGAGTTCATTCAACCCATTTTACCGTTGCTCTGCAGCTTCGCTCTAATCCATTTTTAACTTCTTCATAGCCCACATGGCTTTATGCTCTAACTCAACTGGAAGATGACAAGCTTTCCCATATACAAGTTGGTATGGATACATACCTATGGGAGTCTTATATGCTGTCCGGTAGGCCCAAAGAGTGTCATCAAGCCTCCTTGACCAATCCGTTCTACTAGCGTTCACTGTTTTTGACAATATCTATTTTATTTCCCGATTCGACACTTCAACTTGCCCACTAGTTTGAGGGTGGTAAGGAGTGGCCACATTATGGCGAAGCCCGTATTTCTTCAATATTCCCTTGAACAATTTATTGCAGAAGTGGGAGCCCCCATCATTAATAATGGCCCTTGGGGTGCCAAAACGAGAGAATATATTCTTTTTCAAGAATCCAGTGACACTTTTCCCTTCATTGTTTGCGAGGGCTATGGCTTCGACCCATTTAGATACATAATCAACTACTACTAGAATGTACTTCATTCCATGAGAGCTCACGAAAGGGACCATAAAGTCAATACCCCAAACATCAAATAACTCAATCACGAGAATGGGGTTTAGAGGGAGTTCTTGCTTTCTTGAAATACCACCATCTCGTTGGCATCTGTCACATGCTTTAGCAAACCCATGAGCATCTTGATGAAGAGTTGGCCAATAGTAACCACATTGTAATATCTTATGAGCGGTTTGGATACCACTGTGATGTCCACCAACGGGTGAGGAATGGCATGCCTCCAACACACTCAGCATTTCACATTCTGGCACACAACGCCGAATAAGCCTGTCGGCACAACTCCTATACAAGTATGGTTCATCCCAAAAGAACTTATTCACATCGTACATGAACTTTTTCCTTTGATGAAAGGACAAGTCTGATGGAACAATATTACTAGCCAGATAGTTTGCAAAATCTATGAACCATGGGATCAAGTCTTGTGAAGCAGCCAATACATGTTCATCGGGGAAAGTATCATCAATGTCAGTCTTATCCCCTAACTCTCTCATAGCTTCATCCTCTAGACGATACAAGTGATCAGCAACTTGATTTTCAGTTCCTTTTCTATCCATCACTTCAAAGTCAAATTCTTGTAGCAGTAATACCCAACGAATCAGCCTAGGTTTCGCATCCTTCTTCGCCATCAAACATCTCAATGCTGAGTGGTCAGTATGCACTATAACTCTAGTACCTAGCAAATAGGAGCGAAATTTCTCAAAAGCAAAGACTACTGCAAGGAGTTCTTGCTCAGTCACTGTGTAGTTCTTCTGAGCTTCATTTAGGGCTTTACTAGCATAGTAAATGGGGTGAAGGATTTTGTTTTTTCTCTGTCCCAATACTACACCAAGAGCCGCCCCACTAGCATCGCACATCACCTCAAATGGACTGTTCCAATCCGGAGAAATAATGATAGGCGTAGATACTAACTTTTCTTTTAGCTCACCGAATGCTTTAAGACAGGATTCATCAAAACAAAATTTACAATCTTTCTCCAGCATTTGCACAATGGGTGTGCAATCTTTGAAAAGTCTTTGATGAATCTCCGGTAAAAACCTGCATGCCCAAGAAATCTTCTCACACCTTTCACAGAGATCGGTGGGGGAAGTCTCTCTATTACCTCGACTTTAGCTCTATCAACCTCTATGCCCTTTTCTGAAATGCGATGACCCAACATAATACCCTCTTTCACCATGAAATGACACTTTTCCCAGTTTAGTACTAAATTGCAGTCTTCACATCTCTTAAGGACCTCAGATAAATTGGTCAAACACGCTCGAATGAATCACCAACCACAGAAAAATCATCCATAAAAACTTCTATAGTATCCTCCACCATGTCAGAAAATATCGACATCATACATCTCTGAAATGTTGCGGGTGCATTGCACAACCCAAACGGCATTCTTCTGAACGCTAAGGTCCCATATGGACAAGTGAAAGTGGTTTTCTCTTGATCTTCTGGTGCAATAGAAATCTGATTATACCCCGAATACCCATCAAGAAAACAATAACACCCTTTTCCGGAAAGTCTATCCAACATCTGATCCATGAAGGGAATAGGAAAATGGTCTTTTTCAGTCCATGAGTTTAGTTCACGGTAATCCATACACACCCTCCATCCAGTAACCGGTCTCATTGGAACAAGTTCATTTTTTTTGTTGGGGACCACACTCATTCCCCCTTTCTTAGGTACACACTGAACCGGGCATACCCAACTACTATCGGCTATTGATAGATTACTCCGGCATCCAACCACTTAATGATTTCCTTCTTCACAACATCTTGCATAGGAGGATTCAAGTGTCTCTGGTGCTCAATACTCGGCTTATGATCAGGCATGAGTTGGATTTTATGAGAGCAAATACCAGAAGGGATCCCAATAATGTCCGCAATACTCCACCCAATAGCTCTTTTGAACCTTTTTAGTACCTTCACCAAACTCTGAACCTGTTGTTCATCCAGGTCTGATGCAATGATTACCGGCAAAGTGTCACCATTTCTTAAGAATTCATTCCTGAGATGAGGTGGAAGAGCTTTTAGTTCTAATTTCGGAGTCTCCTCTATAGATGGTTTCGCGGGTGGGGACTCGCGATTCTTCATATCAAGCTCAAATTTCTTTGGTTTAAACTGAACATCACCTCAGTCAAGATCGGCGACTAATGACTCATACTCTTCAATGCAATCGCTATCAAAGTTCATTATCACTGCCGCTAATGCTTCGACACCTAGACGTTCTTCTGTTTGTGTCTCATATGTCTCACCCATGTTGTAGGATATAGCAGATGCCGATTGGAGTTCACCACTCTGACTCATGGACCTACAAATATTAAAGGTCACTTCCTCATTGTTCAACCAAAATTTCATCTGCCCCTTTTCCATGTTTACTAAGGCTCTTCCCGTAGCAAGGAATGGCCTCCCAAGAATAATGGGCACTTCAAAATCGACTTCGCAATCAAGAATAACAAAATCTGCTGGAAATATGAATGACTCCACTTTTACTAGCACATCGTGGAGTATCCCTATAGGCCGTTTTACTGTTCGATCAGCCATCAGTAGCCGCATCGCAGTGGGATTTGGGTCACCCAAGCCCAACTTCTTGTAAATCGAGAGGGGCATGAGATTTATGCTTGCCCCCAGATCACATAATGCTTTTGCAAAATGTAATAGCCCGATTGTACAAGGAATAGTGAACGCACCCGGATCTTCTTTCTTTTGTACCCGGGATCTTGTAGCAATAGCACTACAATGCTGCATTCTATCATCATCCTCAAAAGTGACCGATCTTTTCTTTGTGACTAGATCTTTCATAAAGTTGGCGTAACCGGGCATTTGTTCTAAAGCTTCTACCAAAGGGACATTGATAGAAAGTTGCTTTAACATTGTTATAAAACGCCGATATTTGCCATTCTCGGTATTTTTCAATAATCTTTGAGGAAATGGGGGTGGTGGCCTAGGCATAGGAATTACCTTTTTAGGCACTTCAGCATCTTTTGCAGTGTTATCCTCTAATTCAGCATCAACATCTACCACTTTATCAATATCTTTTGTCACCTTTTTCTCATTAGATGGCATAGGTGGGTCAATGATTTGCTTGCCACCGCGAGTAGTAACTGTCATAAAATGTCCATCATTTTTCGGATTTTGGACAGTGTTGCTAGGAAGAGTGCCCGGTTGCCGTGTGTTCACAGTTGCAGATAATTGGGCCAATTGTAACTCATGTTGCTTAATCGATATTGCATGTGTATCAACTTTTTGCCCAATACCCGCTAAATCATTCCTCAACTCTTTATTGTGCTCATCACTAGCATCGAACCTCTTCATCATTTTATGCAACATATCCTCAACTCGCGACATACTACCTCCACCATCCCTAGGAGTAACTTCACAATTTTGAGAAGGAACATAGGGTCCAATCCTATCGTTTCTATTACCATAGTTACCCCTGTTGAAGTTGTTGTGGCGATTGTAGTTTCCATCTCGGACATAATGACCCTCACGATTGTAGTTACCATAGTTTCGACCTTGGTTCCCTTGACCCTAGCGCCAATTCTCATGATTAGAGCCTTGGGCACTTGGTCGGAAACCCCCCATCTGTTCCTTTACTGCATAGGAATCCTCCTCATAATAACACTCATCGTTCGGAGGTGGTGTTTTAGCCAAGTAGTTGACTGCATTTATCTTTTCTGCACCCCCAGTGACATGTTTTAGTACAAACCCAAGCTCAGTTCTCATCTGAGCCATTTCTTCACGAATCTCATCTGTGGCTGGGTTGTGAGTGAACTGCACTGCGAAGGTGTTTCTCCCTGTATCGGACTTCCTAGTACTCCAAGCTTTGTTATTTCGGGAGATTTTCTCTAATTTTTCAGCAATCTCAGCATAAGGGCATTCTCCATAAGATCCACCTGTTATAATGTCCAACACCGCTTTGTTGTTATCATCCTGTGCCCGATAGAAGTATTCCTTCAGTGAATCATCATCTATACGGTGATTTGGAACACTTCTCAAGAATGAGGTGAATCTATCCCAAGAACTACTAACTGACTCTCCTGGTAGTGCCACAAAGTTGTTCACTCTGTCTTTGTGGTTTAGTTTCTTTGAGACCGGATAGTAGCGTGCCAAGAAAACATCCCTTAATTGGTTCCAAGTGAAGATTGAGTTGTATGGGAGCTCAGTGAACCATATAGCAGCCTCTCCCGTCAGTGATAGAGGAAACACTCTGAGCCCTATTACATCTAGATCCAAATCAGGCCTCCCCACACAACTTTTACACACTGACCTTACCTTAGCTATATGGGCATGTGGATCCTCAGAAGGTAGCCCTGAAAACAAACCTCCGACAGTGAGCATTTGCATCAGGCTACTAGTTACCACAAAGGTATGGCCTGTGGCTAGATGGGGCAAGACAAGTGGCCCATCCGAGTCTGCTATGTTATCATACCCTCTGTAGTATGCTTGGGGCCGTGGAACGGGATTTTGTCCCCTCTGTTGATGTTCACTCGGAGCATCGGGTAACATCTGACCATGAACATCAACCGGAGTTGGGATGTTCTGGTTCGGATCCTCATCATTTATTCCCAAGTTTCGATTAATATTGTGTAGTGTACGCTCTAACTCGTGATCGTAGGGAAACAAGGTTCTCTTCCTCTCCGTGTATTAGGCATACAAGGAGGATAGTTCTGAAAAGAAATCAAAAACAATAAAACAAAGTAAAATCAAGAGAATATCAACTAAACTATAGTAATAGGTTCAAGTTAATCTAAAAGCTAAAATCCCCGGCAACGGCGCCAAAATTTGATACGCTCAAACTTACTTCTCAAATAAGAAGTAAAGCGGTCGTGTCAAGTAAATAACCCAACTAGTGAGGTTGGATCGTTCCCACGAGGAAAATAGTCTAGACTTAACTTCAACCTGAAATTACTATTGTTTGGTCAATGACTTCCTTGGAAAGTAAAAACAATAAAGGGGGGTTTCAAATGAGTGAAAATAAATAACGAACTTGAAAGAGACACTTAACAGCTTTGACAGTCAGATTTTAATCAATTAATCAAAGTAACTAGGGTTTACGTGTTCCCCACAGGTTCATAACTTGATAATTCTAACTATAACAATTCTTTCCAAGTATCTTGCATGCAAAGTGATAAGTTACGTATCACAAATTTTATATTCTCATTTCTTTCACGTCCGTCTTTTTAAATAGTAAGATATGTTTTGTAAGAAAAATAGTTAGAAGATATGAACAATTTATGTTGCACTGGGGCGTTAATATATCTATCTAATAAATAATTGCATGCGTCAACTAAGTTACAACAATCAATATTGTGGAAATTATAATCTAGAAAGTATTATAAAATCAAGTTCATGAGATTATAATCATAAAGAGAAGAAGGCAAGAGAAATAGATAGAAGAAGAGGATTTTTTTTCTTATTCCAGTGTATCATACAATGGTGAATGATATCTCTATTTATAGTGTTGAGATATCATAGCCAAAGGTCACCTTGAAATTATACATAGTTATCATCAAGGTTCATATCACCTTGGAATCTTATGACACTGGAAAAACTAATACATGAATTCAATTAATTAATGGATAACTCTAATGGATCATCCACGTAACACAATGAATTTATAACACTCCCCCTTGGATATCCATAGATAATGTGCCTCGTTAAAATCTTACTATGAAAAACCCTGTGGAAAAAATTATAGTGAAGGAAAAAGAGTACACATATCTTTGGATACGCATTATTTGTTGCCTCATCAAAAAACTTGTCAGAAAAACCAAGTGGGACAAAACCTCGATCAAGGAAAAAGAGTGCAACGCGTACTATACTCCCCCAGATTAAAACATCACTCAAATTCTTGTGATAATGTCTCCAATCTTCATACATTGTGATTGATATATTCTTTTTCAAAGAAAAATCACACATTTCTTGAATATGGTGTGTCATTTATCTCAACCAAACGCACTCTCGACTTGCTTCATGGAGGGCTTTTATTTCTTCATAGCAACATTTGCTTCATTGATCACCAGGATATTATTGTGCCTCTATATGTAAACAAATAGCGTGTTTATGATCGTGGTTTATGCAGATTGGATAAGTTTCTGCATCTACGTAACCAATCAGCTCTTGACTTGAATTCATTGGAATAGAGTGAACCCATGTCTATGGTCTTTCAAAGATATTCAAGTATGTACATAACACCATTTCAATGTTCTTTTGTTGGGAAGGAACCGAATTTTGCTAGTAAATTTACAGCAAAACAGATATCTTGTCGATTGTTAGCAAGATGCATTAGTACCCTGATTGCACTAAGATATGGAGTTTCATAACCAAAAATCTCTTCATCCTTATATTTATATCAAAATGAATCATCATTTATTTCAAGCGATCTCATAATCATTGGGGTACTCAATGAATGTGATTTATCCATATAAAATTGCATCAAAATTTTTTGTGTATGTTTATTGATGGACAAACATTTCATCGTCAAATTTTCAATCTTAGGTCAAGACAAAATTTTATCTTTCCAAAATCTTTTCATTTTAGATTCCCTTCCAAATACTAAATAGCTTTTAAAAGATCCTTAAGAGTGTTAGTAATTTCAAGTCATCTACATACACAATTTAAAACAATTCAGATCCTGAACTTTTCATAAAAATTCAAGAACAATTAGGGTCATTCTTTTTGTACCCTTTTCTTCCTTGATTATTTCAATCTACATAATGATTCTTAAAGCTTTATGGAAAAGTTTCTTTCAAACTTTTATATGCTTCAGACACCTCGATTGCTTCAAGGATTTTCATATAACCTTCATTGTCTAACTAGACATGATTCACTATATGCTTTAAGTTTTTCATATGTTGTCAGATCAAAACAAATCTCATTGCATCCACCATAAGAGAAAACATCTCCAATGATGTCAGGATTTTTTCGATAAACTTTTATGCCCCATGGCACAAGTTGTACTTGATATCTTACGGTTATATTATCACATAATAATTTATTTGTACCCCACTGACATTATACCTTGATTTATGGACTGTCCGTCCAAAACATCATTTTTTAACGTGAAACAAACTATACTTGAATTCTGCATTTCACTTGGTCAATCATATATCTGTCCATACTATATGACAGATATGAAGTCAAAATCTTCGTCACAATTATCATTGAGCGTGATACGCTCAAACTTACTTCTCAAATAAGAAGTAAAGCGGTCGTGTTAAGTAAATAACCCAACTAGTGAGGTTGGGGTCGTTCCCACGAGGAAAATAGTCTAGACTTAACTTCAACCTCTTATTACTATTGTTTGGTCAATGACTTCCTTGGAAAGTAAAAACAATAAAGGGGGGTTTCAAATGAGTGAAAATAAATAACGAATTTGAAAGAGACACTTAACAGCTTTGACAGTTGGATTTTAATCAATTAATCAAAGTAACTAGGGTTTACGTGTTACCCACAGGTTCATAACTTGATAATTCTAACTATAACAATTATTTCCTAGTATCTTGCATGCAAAGTGATAAGTAATGTATTTCTAAATCCTTGGTCCGGCATCTAGAAAATCTCACTCTGCACCTTGGTCCGGCTACGTGTGTTGCTATCCTAAGCCTTATCCTTACCTCATATTAAGCATCGTATTCGATAATTGACTAAGTTATTACCTCGTACCAATCAATACTAGCCTATTAGATAATATACACTAAATCTATGTTAAGAATTCTTTTCCTATTATCTACCTCCTTGGTCCGGCAAGTAGCATTAAGGCGAGTTCTAACGTTGGTCATCCGTTAAAAGGACTTCTAAGCGAAAGAATTATTAATACATGCAAGACACTATTCTAGAATTGTTATTTTAGTTAGGGTTTATCTCATTATTTGCCTATGGTTCCCACAACCCTAGTTATGGAGTTTAGTTACTCATAGCCATAAACACAATATTCAAATATAGTAGATAAGAATTCATGTACTTACTTCAATGAGAAAGAGTAAAATCCCAAAGTTTGCTTGATTAATCACCAATAATCACTTGCAAGAATCTCAAAGTAATCAATAATCTGACAAAAAGTCTAATGATTATCAAGAATCTCACAATACAATGTTTACCAATATGGAGTTTAACAATCTAAGAGTCTAATAATAAGGATCTAACCTCAAAAATGAGGTTTTTCAAATTATTTATAAAAAACCAAAACCTAATTAAACAAGGATTCTAATTGCTGGAAATCTGTCAAAACGCGGCTGGGTCGACGGACCTCGCGACGGACCGTTATGGACTCCGTCGTCCCATACTTGTGCAATTTCTTCTACTGCTCTCTTCATTCCCCTCGACGGCAAGTATGACGGACCGTCATAGGCACAACAGTCCGTCGAGGGTCTTCGTTCCAAAACACTTCAACTCTTGCAATCTAGGTACTGGGATCACTTCTCTGAACTTCACGACGAACCCGCAGGACGGACCGTCATAGCCACGACGGACAGTCACAAGCTTCGTAATCTCACACTTGGTCAGACTTCCCCATCTTCCTTCAGCAGCTGCACTACGCTGCCACCTACGGACCCTCACAAGCATGACGGACCGTCATAAGCTCCGTAGGTGGTCTCTTCTGCATTTCTTCGCTCAAAATCTCCGCATTCAGCTTTGGACAAATTTCCTGTAAAACAAAAAGAAACTTATATAAAAATTAACACAAAAAGGCTTTTGGACAAACTAAACTTAAGGAAAAAGTATTAATAATACCGTGAAACCACGGTATATCAGAGCGTTATCTTATATTAGGGCTGTTCAAAATCGAATCGAAATTGATAAGTCAAACCGATAAAAAAGTTATTGATTTATAGTATTGGATTATTGGTTTAGTGGTTTCGATAACGGTTTTGATCTTTTTTATTATTGGGTTATCGGTTCTTAACGGTTTGATGTTTTTTCTTAACGGGTTAACCGATAACCCGATAGTAAATTAAATAATTATATTTATACTATTTTGTGATATAAAGTCCTCGACTTAGAGTTTAATTTCCTACTTTCATTTTTAGTTGTCTCAAACACTTGGTTATTCTACAATGTAAAAGTGTTTGTTTTTAAACAAGAAGTAACTTGTGAACTCAAGTGCATGTTTTATTTGGTTTATCACCTTTTTTCTAAGTGATTTTTAATGTTTTTTCTTTTGTGTGAAATCTTAACGGTTAAACCAATAACCGAACCGATAACGATCAAAAATCGATAAACCAATAACCGATAAGTCAATATCTTAATGGTTCTATAACGGTGTAGCATCTTTACAAATCGATAATCAATAAACCAACTCAATAAACTTCAAAATCGAACCAAACCGTCCGATACACAACTCTACCTCATATAAAAGATACCGTCGACGGTTATTTGATATTGATTCCAATATGATATAACTTATCGAGAACTCTTCATTTTTCAGGTACCTAAACCTTTTCAAAGGTTTTATGAAGTGTTATGTCGTGGTGCTCTTTTATAGCACTTGCCTCATTATCATAACCATATTGATCATTTGCTCCTCTCCTTTTTCAATGAATTTTATATTTGGAACCAATTGGTCTATTACGCTTCCGGCGTATCACAGACTCCGTCCTTCAAGGTCTTCACATTGGAGCATTTGCAGCTGAATTATATCATAGGGTCAGTACATTCATCTGGCAATTGATTTGCAATATTATGCAAATGAATTATCACTTGAACTTTAAGATCACATGTTTATTTGACGAGGACCCAGATAATTCATAATTAACCTCATAAATAATTTTCAGCTGTCAATCATCTCTCCCCCTAATATATGAAATATAACATTCATCCCAACCTTATTTGGAAATTTATCCTTGTGTGTGGTGGAACAATTAAAATCATAACCGCATATGCAACATTTTAGATAAATATTATTTAGATCCTGACCTTGAACCAATTTTAATGGGAAAACCTTGTTGTCTTGATGCATACATATGTTGCTACATGTTAAATAAAATTATCTCATAACAAATCTTATTTGGAAGTTTTTGTTCTCATAACAATGATTTAGCTATACTTGAGGCATACGATTTCTGCTAAATCAACCAGCATTATCAATATAATTTCATAGTTTAAAAATCTTCTCTTAATTTAACAATTTGAGCAAACAACCTTGCAAACACTAATTTGTAGGTTGACAACAAAGCACATGTAATAATAACATAGATACGTCTATCATAGTTGCAAATGATCCATATGGCAGATGAGTGACCCATATTTACCTTATTATATGTTCCAAAAATTTTAGGGGATTACAATCCCAACCTTAACTGCTATAATGATCATTTTATAAAAGATCAAGAGAACAAGCAACACAAAGAATTCTTGAAGAATCTTTTATTTCTTCATCATATAAGTAACCTGAATTCTCAATTACATTTGCATCACATTTAATCAGAATGGTCAACCGATCATGCCAACTAATCTTTATTTCAGTACACTTATAGTTTACTTTTGCATGTGAATTCATCAACATGCCCACGTTTGTATGCAACAAACAAGAGGAAAAAATAGGCAATCATTTACATAAATATTTATAACCCACTTCAATTGTAGCAATCTGAAGATAATATATCTTTTCATAATTTATAGTCTCAATATTTATTTTCAATTCATCCGAAACTTAAAAGTTTCTTTTGAGACTTACTACAACCCCAATAGTATTCCTCTGGTAAGAACACAACTTGTTAGAGATTGCAATTAATTTTGCGTACTATCACATATCCCATGACACCATTCATATGGTGAATCCTTCAAGGAGAAATTATATTATTATTGTCATGGTAAAAATTATTACAAGCAAGATATGTTTCTTGCTTTAATTTTGTTGTACAATAGGTACACAACCAATGACAAATTTTTATTGCCACACGGAATATTTAATCATGACCACAACCTTTATAGGCAAGAATTACTTCATTCTTTTTGTCCTTTCGGTAGTTCATAACAAACGTACCATAATATTCATGACGTATAAATGCACACGACCATTGACCGTTTATGTCAAATAGAATTTATTTATTTCTCTTAAACCTCCCGTAGAAGTGAGTTTGACATATATCCAACCATACATGATTCTTATTCATATTTTTCCTTCATATTTGTTCATATTAACTTTCAAGAATAGGCAAATATTCACATGCTTATTACAAGTCACAATCTCTTTGTGAGTTGACTATAATCATTTAAATATGTCATACCTATATATTTAACGTATTTACATGACCAACCTCAACATCACTTTCAAATATAAAGAGCATCAGCGTTTTACATTCTTTCTTTTGATGGAGGATTTATAAACTTATCAAATTATTAGGTCGACAACAACCATAGGTTCAATGACCTCTCATACCATTTTGGTGATAAAATTACCTTCACATTTTGAAGGTTCATTTGGAGAATTCATATTGTTCATCCTTTTATAATTACCACAATGCTGACTATTATAATTTTGTTCATCCACACCTTTATTCATATAGTTAATCATTTGTCATTTTTCAGACTAATTATTCACTGTTACCACATTCATACAATAGAATGAAGCAAGTCGATATGCGAATTTCAAAGATTTCAAAGTTATCATATGTTGCTACCATATTCTTTTCAAGGAATGCAACAAATTTAATAGGACAAATTTTAACGATTTTCATTAAAAATATATTATTTCTGACTTAGTTATCATTTTATCATCACTATGCTGCATTGACTCAAACTAAAAATATTACCCATATAAGGCGTGTTACGTCATAATTCTATGGGACTTGAACCAAATTATGGTGCATCAAAACGCATATTGATGTCGTACCCTCTTGGTGCGATAGAACATGAATCTACCCTCTTATCCTCAAACATTTTTTTCATTATGGTGCATCCGGACTTAAACCTAATGTCTTACCCATTTGGTGCGATGAAACTTGAATCCATTGTCTTACCATTAACCAACGATATTATAGACCGAAGTACAAAATGACTTACCCTTTGAGTCTTTCAAAACAATCAAAATAATATTCAAACTCATGCTATTAAAACTTTATACCTTCTTCGATTTAAGAAGTTTTGTATAGCATGTCATATTCAACCAATAGTTGTATATGTCTTTGGTTCTTGATAATTGTTAGTGATTGAATACTATTGTATTCTAAATCATAAAATATTTTAGAAAATACATACCTGATTTTATGCATATAATACCTTGATTCTCATAAAGAGATCAACCAAAACATGAGTTAAAGAAAAACTAAAACTCAATCTCAATTGGCTAGAGTCTCGTGCTGATAACGTGTTTAAAAATCAAGCTCATAAGACTATAATTAAATATTTTTCTGTATTCAATTCAGAATTGAATTATTAGTAATTGAAATTTCATTTTAAAATTTATCCGAACACATAATGTCAAAATTCTAACTTTGTCTATATTAATGCAAGTATATTTGTTCATTTAATAGAGAATGCACGTCAAATGATGATTAAAGAAATACATAATTATGTCCTTCAACTTGGTTACAAATCACATTTATGTCCTTCAACTTTTGGTGTGCACAAGTACACAATTAAATTTGTATAAAGTTGAACAAATATACACACATGCCCTACATGACATCCTACATGTCATTTTTATCCTACGTGTATTATGTCATGTAGGACTCATGTGTCTACTTGTTCAACTTTATACAAGCTTAAGTGTCTACTTACGCATACCAAAGTTGAAGTATATAAACGTAAAATGAGGCCAAGTTAAAGGATATATTTATGTGTTATGCCTAAAAAAATTGAGTGTATTTGTAAAAAGGAGTAGAAGCATGTCTACATATGCATTGAGAGGTTATGAGTGAGCATTCAGATTTTTCAGATTGGATATAAAAAATATGATTTTTTTTTGAGAAAAGACATAAAGTTACCATTGAAGTTGTCTCGAATTTTTAAAAAGACACCTTAACTTTGCGGGTGTCCTATTAACCCACTTAACAACTTCAAAATAGTATGTACACCCCATTTTTCACCCAATACCACTCATACTCATAAAAAAATATTTATAAAATCACGCACAAATAGTCACTTTCCACGTGTTAAAACTATTTTTTAATTATTTTTATTTGATTTCTTTGCTTGTTTCTTTTTCTTTGTTTTTTTTTTCTTTTTCTCTTTCTTCTTTGCCTCAACTTTTGTCGATGACAGGATGTTAGGACTAGTAAGGAGACTTTTTGGATAATTTACTTCCACGAATAGACTGTTAGGCTAAGAAGAATAGGTTGGGATTGATCCCACCTTTGAAAGAGTGGTTTTGCTCTGTCAATACAGCTTATCGAGTTATCAAGATGAACTGCCTTCTGTAAGGAGCTTGAATCGTTCGTTTACTCTAAGTCTTATTACCGACGCGATGGATTGCTATTTGAAAACACTTTCAATACAAAAGAGCATTGCCTTCACCTGTACTGCAACAGTTGACATATCTACCATGGCGGGACGGATTTCGTGGTAACAATATTAATTATTAATCAAACTATAACCAATTAATTTATTTATAAAAATAAATTCCGGCAAATTATTAAATCTAATTACTCAAAATATTACCAAGCTAAATTTTACATTTTAATCGCTAACTTCTCCAACTTCTTACTCTCAAATCGAGTTTTTCAGAGTTTCACTATTTCTAAATTCCAATCTTGATTTGTAGGAGGTAAAAAATCGCCAAACTAATTTGTTTTTTAAAAATAAATATTAAAAATAAGAATGAACACAATAACATTAGTTTTTAAAAACAATGATAAGAAAGGGAAACGAGCAAAGGAAAAAAAAATGAAGCCATGAATGTCCAAAAAATATGGGTACGCTAATGATGGTAGAGAGATGAGAAAAATGACTTGAAAAATTAAAAAAAAAAAACTATTTCTTATAAAGTTTTAAAAAATTAATCATGAGTTTTTATATTTTTTTTAAAATAAGTCGAATTAGGAGTGTCATGTTACAATTTTACATTGGTTTGAAGCTGCACCAAGAGTCCTTCACGCGCCCATATTTCGTGACAACACAAGTGGTATTAAATTTAGTCAAAAGGATATATTTATATGGGCTTAGATAGTTTCGTGGGGAAATAGGACACTTACCAAAATTAATACGTCTTTATGCAAATATGAGATAACTTTAGTAGTAACTTTATGTCTTTTCTCTTCTTTTTTTTCAAAAAAAAGGAACTCAAATCTAAATCCGTTCCAAATAAAGCGGATTGAATAGTTTTTTTTAAGTTGGGTTTCGAATAATGGTTTGGTTATTTCGGATTTTTGTTTTTGAGGTAATAAGTTGAGTTTTTTTCTTCTTATAAAAATGAACAATCCTAAAAAAGTAATCATGTCAAATTGGCTAAATAATTTATCAATTCCACCGCAATCATCCAAACGAAATGTTCATTCGAGCAATGAACCATCATCAAGGAAATTCAAAATTTAATTTATTGTTGTTCTATTAGTAGAAAATACGGGAAAAAAGGAAATTCTAATAAAAGTAATCATGTCAAATTGCCCTTCCCCTGATTCCTCGGACTCCTCTAGTACAGGATAAAGGAAATTCTACACTAAATATTGGACTAGCTTGAAAAAAACAAATTATGCTCAACCAATTCAGCTAAATATGATTACACAGGATCCACGTCCCCTATTCCTGTGGCTAGAGGTGCACTATTTGGATTAAAATGGAAAAAACAAATTCTGGTCTGTTAAACCAATTCGTTTACATCAAGATTGTTTATTGATGTCTTAGATATCCTCATTGAGCTTAACATACTGAATGGGGAACAGAATCACATGTTTATTGATGTTGTTAGATGGACATAGAGCAAACTTTGATATGCTACCCAACACTTAAATTTCACATTTCGTTTTAAGCTGATAACTATAATAATGGAAGCGCACCCCATGGTCTTCAAAGCTCAGAGTATTGTTTAAAGGAGAACTAACATTCAACAAAGATGCATGCATTCATGTTCTTTTTGTGAATGGAACGATGGAGATGTACACGAACAATAAGGCTGCTCAAAAGAAAATTTGACACACAAAGACCTGAATACAATAGCTATGAACCGCCTCTTGCTCGATATAGTTCCCTCAAGGTCTGGATCACAGGCTGAAAACCTGTCCGCAATGGAAAAACTGATACCACTCGTAGATGTCGTGCATTTCCATTCTTTGGTTGGGACAAGGTGATCTTCAACATCTCTCCCTCCAAAGCATTACCCGCAGACGCGGCTGCATAAAAGAATTCTCAAAAAAGTCAGAATCCTCTTCATATGGTCCAGCAAACACTGTAAGATGCAATTATAAGATTCTTGGGAAAAAATTATGGACCATGACCAAATACTATCGCCGTTCCATTTAACATGAGAATTTTAAGATACTAATTGAACTTATATATTACATTTAGCAATAGTAGAAGAAAATAATAAAACGATTGCTGGAGTGTCAAGAAAGCCGTGTGGCAATAAAATAGTGCCAAGTGTCAACTATCAACCATCTTGGGACATCTCCAAATAAAAAGAGTTATCCCATATATTGGGACAGAGGGAGTAAGTTTCGTTAGAATTTCAATTCCTACAGAAACATTCCCCCATCATCTCCTACTTCTTTCATTCTTTTTTGTTTCATAGAATTCCTAAATCATAAGAAAATAAAATTTATATCTCTTAATGAATAGTGTGCTTTTCATTTACTACTACAGTCAAACTTGTCTCTAACAACATTTCAGTATAACGGCTAAATTTTCTTTGGAACTGAATTTCATATTATATTTTAGTATACATATATCCTGCAAACAATGTTGTTGACTTATTTCAAGCATAAGCGAAACTGCCATTGTAAACTGCAAACTGGAAGAGGTTGTTTCCGATAGACCCTCCACTCAAGAGAAGTGAAATCAAAGCTAGATTGAAAAGAAAATAATAATAGCAAAATAGCAAGAAAAATAAAACAAAATAAAAATAGTAACAACATATCAATGAAAAATCCCTTTGGGTATACTAACTAATACTACTAAATGAGGAGAAGACGAGGAGAGTAGACTAGCCCATGTCTCAACCACATAAAAGTAAAATAACACTCGATTACTTACCTTCTAGCCTAATACTTGACCTCAATGTCTTCCCAAATTTTCAATTAGTCTTCATGTTTTGTCTAATCACCTTTTCCAGTTCTTCTTGAAGGTACTTTGATCTCTCCTAAAACCTGCTATAGACAACCTCTCGACTACTCACTACCCTTCTAACCTAATTCTCGCCTTTCATACCTTCCTATGAGAGGTCATGTCATAGTAAGCAAAATATGTGTCATGTTCCCTCTGATCACCTCCCTAATCCTTCTTAAGCCTACTTCGACCTCTCCTTGTGTAGGGTCATGTTGTAGGAAGAAAACTATTTGTCATGTTCTTTCTAATCACCTCCCTAATTCTTCTTAAGCCTACTTCTACCTCTCCTTAAGTAGCGTAATGTCGTAGTAAGCAAAATATCTGTTATATTCTATTTAATCACCTCCCTAGGTCTTCTTAAGCCTACTTCTACCTCTCCTAAAAACCGCAATAACCAGCCTATCACACATCTCCTAAATGTTGCATCAGTGCAGCTTTAAAAGATAAAAAAAAGGAAATTAAGAGGGAAAAAGGGAGATTAATCTGAGTTACCAGCAAAGGGGTGAGTCTTGGCAAAATCAAAGAACTCATCAGCAGAACAACCAAACAAAACCCTAGCCGCCCTATCAAACATTATCACTACAATCACTCTTTTCTCAGTAGCTATCGACATCTGCAAAAAAAAAAAAAATCACCCACAAAGAAAAATCAAACCTTTGACAAGAACCAACTAAAAAACATCAAAATTGCACAGAATAACACAAAAAGAAAAAGAAAAATTCACATACAAGAACACGAAAGAGGCGTTTGGAACCAGAGTTAAAGTTGCAATTTTTGCAAAAGGGTATTGAAGATGATGATGTAGAAGAAGAAGAATTGGGGATATGGGTATTTGGAGAAGGTTCAGGTAGAGTCTTTTCACATATAGAACAGACTGTGTAAAAGAGATTGTTGTGATCAATGGCTACCAACATGGAATTTAGGGTTATTGGTTGTTTGTTATTGTTAGGTTCTTCTACTAATGGTCTTTTTCTGGGGTTTGTTTGGCTGTTGTTATTGGAGCTTTCTGGATTCATTGATGGAGTTTTTCTTGATCAGAATATTCAGTTTGTTCAAGAAAATGGTACAGTGGAAGGTGAAAGACTGATGCTGTGAGTAAAAAAGCACTTGGTAGGGGAATGGTGTGTTGGATAAGGAAGAGAGGTAAATACTGTATTTCTTTTTTCTTTCAAAGAATAGGTTTTTAATATCTTAATATCTGCTTTATATTCATATATTTTCCTTATTTATCTGCCGCCTATTTTTTAAAAAAAAAATTGAATTGTATAAAAGAAAGATATTTGTCAACTCTTATACACAAAAAGTCACCCGTAGCAAACTTTTAATTTGTTACGGAATGCAATTTTAAATAGTTTGCTATAGCCTACACACACTCGTTTAGAAAGAAAGGGGAATCAACAAAGTTTGTTCTTCTCTGATACTTTCAAGTAGCAAACGAGAAGACGGACACAATTCTTCTTGTGAGGAAAATGCTTTTCTATGAAATTCAAACTTTTGATGAGAGCACATCAACGCTTGCACACGCATTTGAAACATAAGAATATTTCCACATGCAATTTCATTAGAATACCAACTACTAGATCTCCTGGTAAAGAACCATGATTATTCAACTCTATTTCTCATAATATCTCTTTTCATCATATATCTTCTGTTATCATCATATTCATATAAGATATTTGTGCAAAGAATTGTTATACTGATAACTTCCTACGGGCAATTAATGAATTGTTTGTCCTTCAAATGATAAATTGTACTGACCATGAGTGCTAACAAACAGTTTTTTGTTTATCTGATTATTCAAAATAAAGCTATCTTCATGAAGTTTGACTCGCAGACCTTGATGGTCTCTACATGTTCTGACTCTCTTCGTAAATCTCTTTTCCTTTTCTCTTAGCATTATTTGTTCTAGGAGCGCTACCAATACTAAAAGAAAAGGAAAAGAAGTTTATGAAGAAAAAATATGCAAAAAACGTGAGGGTCCTGACATCAAATTTATGTTTTATGAAATTGCTAGCGAAGGCTATATATGATACTCTATATCGACTAATGAGCTAAATGAAAAGTAGTTTGTTAGTATCATGATGATATAATTTATCATCACAAGTAAATATGGTGCAACAATTGTTTGTAAAAGATTATCATGTATTATCACTCTTTTGCATGAAATATTCTATATGAATCTGATAAAAAGAGATGACATATCATGTACAATCTAGTGACAAGAGAAGATATATCATATTCAAATTAAATGACAAGAGACATTATGAGAAATTGAGTTAAATAATCACTGACTAGAAAATCTGGTAGTTGATATTTTATTGAGGTTGCATGTGAAATAAACTCACGAGTTCCAAATATGTGTGCAAGCACCGATATTCTCTCGCGAAAAATTCAAGTTTCATAGAACGAATATTTCATCACAAGAATAATCATGCTTGTCTCCTCATTTGCAGATTGAAAGTAGTAGAGGAAAAATCACACACCCTCGTTTGCAATTTGAAAATGCCCGAAAATTCACCAAAGAATTCATTGACTGATACACATGAAAAATGAAAAAATTGCCTAAATCTCTTTTAAGTGACCCTTAAATGCTTAAAAATGGTGTGGATCACGGTGATGCAATACTGTTTCTCCATGTCATTACAGGGGTCCTATAAATGTTTTAGAAAAAAGATGTTTAAAACCATATCATCAAAATATTCGTCGATAATAACACACAAAAAAAATTGAAAAAATCATCTAATTCATATTAGGTGGCTCCTAAATACTAAAAAAATGGTGTGGATCATTGTGAGACAATACATATTATTTCAGTTTATGAAAAAAATGTGACCAAAAATCATAAATAAAAAAATTAATTTATTGATTAACACATACAAAAGTTATTTCGTTATCTAATACAAATTAATATTGAATTTACTTTGATCTTATATATATATGACGTAAATTGTGTTGGAAAGCTATTGAAAGTCACGGAAGTCTCATAGCTTGAGATATGTCTATGACATCGTCCTTAAGGATATTTCACCGATTTAGGTATATGCTTCAGGATTCAACAAACTCTTCTAGTGCTATAACTAGGAGCGAAAATCTAATAAAGAATATTAAATTGGTAGAAAACCCAGCAACTCAAACAACAGAAAGGAACAATTTTGTTGTTCAACATGCAAGAAAGACTTTGTTCTTTTCTATATATTCCACTGGAAAACTCATGGTGAATAAATATAGAAAAAGGATTCACACCATAATGTTGGTTGATAGCTCCAACGGCTGAAGAATTGGAATTAAAGGAAATTAATAATGGGAATAAAGGTGAGTAATTGCTAATCATGAACAATAATGTCCAAATAAAAAGTTACAATTAGCAATATGGAAAAGGAAAATTGGTCAAATAATGCTATTTAAGGAAGGGATATCAATGTCCAATAATTCTAGTAAAGGCTGAATAAATTAGAGAATATTGAAGATAATTATTACATTTTTGAGATATTCTAATTATTTTTTTTCAACAAATTGGTCTGTTAAAAGGGTACATGAAAGAATTTATTCTATTTTAATTGATAAAATAAGATTAAGAAGAAGAAAAAAAGAATTTTGGCTGAAGTTGTTTTAAAAGAATGAAAATAAGAATAGGGTTTTTGTTAGGACCGTAAATAAGCAGGTGTAAATGCAGAAGCTAGCAAAGCAAACCTCGAAAGACCACGAGTAAGAAGACAATGAGAAATATACCAAAAGACACAGAGATTTAACGTGGTTCGGTCAATCGACCTACGTCCACAAAGGAGATGAGCAATCCACTATAAATATGAGAGTACAAAATACAGAGAGAAACAACCTCAATTCACACAAGTGATAACGTATCAAGCTTGTGACCCACAAATTCTCCCTCTAACCAAAACTCTCAAAACCCTTAAGACTACATTGTGAATACTGATTAAGTTAGAAGGAACATGCCTCTATTTATAGAGTCCTAAACCTTTTCCTACAAGAAAATGATTAGTCAATCAAAAACCTTTTCCTACAAGGAAAACCTATTTATGGTAAGAAATTTAGGGCAAATAAAACCCAACAAATCTCCCCCTTGGCCTGAATTTCTGACAAAATAAATTTGTCCACCTTCTTGACTTAATCTTCAACAACTTGCTTCTCCTCTCCATAATCTCCTTTGCAAAATATATGTCTCAACACAAAGAATCTCTCTGAAACAATTTTTCCAACAAAATCTTCATTACTGTCAAAAAGGTTACTGCTAGAACTACACCGCCAAGATGAACACATCTTTCTAACCTGGTTCAATAATCGATTATCGAGCCACTGAACCTGACTCCTTCATTGAATCTGGCTCTGATGCCACTTGTTAGGACCGTAAATAAGCAGGTGTAAATGCGGAAGCTAGAAAAGCAAACCTCGAAAGACCACGAGTAAGAAGACAACGAGAAATATACCAAAAGACACAGAGATTTAACGTGGTTCGGTCAATCGACCTACGTCCACAAAGGAGATGAGCAATCCACTATAAATATGAGAGTACAAAATACAGAGAGAAACAACCTCAACCAATTCACTCGGAATACATGGGAGGTTCACACAAGTGATGACGTATCAAGCTTGTGACCCACAAATTCTCCCTCTAACCAAAACTCTCAAAGCCCTTAAGACTACATTGTGAATGCTGATTAAGTTAGAAGGAACATGCCTCTATTTATAGAGTCCTAAACCTTTTCCTACAAGAAAATGATTAGTCAATCCAAAACCTTTTCCTACAAGGAAAACCTATTTATGGTAAGAAATTTAGGGCAAATAAAACCCAACAGTTTTTTGAAAGGAATGTTTTTATTAGGAACAAAAAGTGTTTTAAAAGAAAAGTGATAATGTACTTAGTTGGAAAAAAGATTTTTGATCCATTTAGTAACAATAGAGATATTTCTAAATCAAAGTTTTGACCACAAGAATATTTTTGTACCAAAACATTGACAATACGACACTTATGACCAAAGTATAAACGAGAGATATTTTTGTTCATTTCACATAGTTTAAGGGAATTTTGACCATTTTTAGTATATTCTAACACACAATAGTGCTAATTATTGCATTCAAAAATTAATTTCAATCTATAATGTATATTTTACTTAATTTCAAATATTACATTGTGTTATCTATTACAACTACTTTGCTTGACTTAGAATATATTTGTAATTTTTTCTACATTAATAATATCTTTTTTATTCATATTATAGTTCTTACTGTTAAACAAGAAGATTTAAAAATAAAATCCCTAATCTCTCAAATTGATGTTTTTTTGTTATTATTCTTTACCCACTTTATCACTGTCATAATAAAATTAGTAAGAAATTAAATAAAGGTGCTACATTATAGACCACTTTTCTCATCTGAAAGTTTCATAGTCCTACAAATGAAGACATCTTTGATCCTTATTTTTTCACTGTATCTCAAGACTCAAAGGAGAATTTCTCTCTTTATGCTTTCATTTCTCACATACACTCCAAACTATTTTTTCAGGAAGCAAGGAGAATACAACAAGGTGTGTTTTTCCTTTGATACTTCAAGTTGCAAAACAGAAGAATTGTTCTTGTGAAGAAAATAGTTTTTTATGAAATTCATACTTTTGATGAAAGCACACTAATGCTTGCACACACATTAAAAAACATGCAAAGAGTGTTTTTAAAGACAATCTTGATAAAATATCAACTATTAGATCTTCTGGTAAAGAACGATACTTATTTAACTCTATATCTCATAACGTCCCTTGTCATCAGATACATATATGATATATCTTCTTTTTTCATCAGATTCATATATGATATATCGTCTCCTGTTATCAGATCAATATAGGATGTTTTCTGCAAAGAGGTGTGATAGTAATAATTTTCTATGAGTAATTAATGCACTGTCTTTCTTTTAGATGATAAATTATACTAATCATGGGTATTAACAAGCTATTATTCATTTATCTCATTAGTCAGTGTGAAGATATCGTCAGCCTTCATAGACAATTTCATAAAAATGAAATTTGACGTTGCAGGCCCTGATGTTCTCTGTACGTTCTAACTCTCTTCGTAGACTTCTTTCCCTTTTTTTTTTAGCATTATTGGTTCTAGGAGCGCCAACAGTGCTAAAAGAAAAGGAAAATAAGTTTATGAAGAGAGACAGAACATGCAAAGAATATTAGGGCCTGTGACATGGACTTTTTCTTTTATGAAATTGCTAGTAAAGGATAATGATAATCTATATTTACTAATGAGCTAAATAAAAAGCAATTTGTTAGTATCATGATTAGTATAATTTATCATCTCAAAGACATATGATGCCGTTCTTTGCATGAAATATTCTATATAGATATGATGACAAGAGATAATATATCATGTATGGATCTTATGAAAAGAAAAGATATGTTAGATTTGTATCTAATAACAAGAGATGTTGAGAGAAATGGAGTTAAATAATCATTGTGTTTTATCAGAAGATCTAGTAGTTGATATTCTATTGAACTTCTCGTTGAAGATGAAGCACTTGTAGAGATGACAATAATGATAGTTTGTTACATGACAATTCCACTCACCACCAATGTTACTTTCAACATTCGGAAGTCACCGCTTGAGATAGATTTGATCTTAAAGAGAACTTGATAAAATTAATACGCACTACTGGGCAATACACTAAACCCTCTAATGAAGATCCTTAAGTGCATATCCAGAATTTTTTGGAAATCAGTGACACATATATTCCAATTGGGTATCTTCTGACTATGTGAGATTGCCTTTGTTTACATTTTCACCATTGGGAGAAGATTGACAATGATTGTCGTCAAATACAACAAACTCAATCACAACTTGGGATGACCTTTGTCGAATGTTCTTGATCCGATTCTTTCTATTTGGCAAAATCGCAAAATTTAGAAGTGAAATCCTGAATTACAAGAAAAGAGCGAGAGAGAATATACACCAAGCGTGGGATAGATTGAGGTCCATGCTGAGTTGCCCCTGTTAGAATCAAGCATCCACCATGAAAGTGTGCAATGAAGCTGCTAAGATTGTGTTGAGAAGAAGAAGAGGAAGGGGAAGAAGAAGAAGAAGAAGAATGAGAGAAAACAGAGAGAAAACGTGACTGCCTTTAACATTCATATGCTTGATTACTTACAAAGAAGGTAAAATGACTATTTTATACTAACTACTTAATGGTAATTAACTAACTAATCAATTTACTAACCAACTTAACTAACTAACAAATCTGTTATATAACTAACTAATAACAATTTTGTAGTAGTTCCTTCAATGCACTGCAATGTAACTTGTCAATTCCTCAACACCCCCCCTCAAGCTAGGAGCTATGAAAATATTTTTCATTCCTAGCTTGGAAAGAAGATAAGAATGTTGACGGAAAACTAAGCCTTTGGTGAGAATGTCAGCCTGTTGCTCTGAAGTGCAGAGATGATGAAGAGATATCAGTCCAGTGTGTATTCGCTCGCGAATGAAATGACAGTCAATATCGATGTGCTTTGTGCGCTCATGAAAAACAGGATTAGAAGCAGTCTGAATAGCAGATTTGCTATCACAATGTAATGGTACAGGAATAGGTATCTTGACATTCAGTGCTGTAAACAAGCCTACAAGCCATACAATTTCTGCCACAGTAGATGCAAGACTGCGATATTCAGCCTCAGCTGAGCTACGAGAAATGGTGGATTGTTTTTTTGATTTCCACGAAACAGGTGAAGAACCAAATTTGATCAAATAACCAGTAACTGATCGTCGAGTATTAGGACATGAGGCCCAATCAGCATCACAGAATGCAGTTAAAGTGGAATCACAATCTGAAGAAAGAAAAATTCCTAGACCAGGAGATTTCTTGAGGTATCGAACAACTCTAGTAGCAGCAGTCATATGAGATAGCTTTGGAGAATGCATAAATTGGCTTAATGTCTGGACAACAAATGAGATATCAGGTCTTGTATGAGTAAGATACAACAATCTTCCAATAAGTCGTTGATAGGAGCTGATATCAGTGAGTAAATGATCATCCTTAGTATCTATAAGACAATCAAGTTCTGTAGATGTAAGTTTCTCATGTAGCTCAAGTGGTGAATTAGCTGGCTTGGCTCCAGATAACCCCAAGTCAGAAATAAGATCAAGAGTATATTTCCTCTGGTGCATGACTATACCTTCAGTACTTCTAGCAAATTCAATTCCAAGAAAGTATCGAAGCTCACCAAGATCTTTGATTTTAAAATGAGAATGCAAACTGAGTTTGGTGTCCTGAATCATATCTAGATCATCACCAGTGATTAATAAATCATCAACATATACAAGAATGATGACAATCTTTCCTGCAGACTGTTTAATGAACAAGGAGTAATCCAAAGGACTTTGAGTAAAGCCAAAGGAGAGCAAAGCTGTGGTTAATTTCACATTCCATTGTCTAGAAGCCTGCTTCAAACCATAAAGAGATTTGACTAGTTTGCAAGCATGTGTAGCTTTGTAGTTGTGAACAAAACCTGGTGGCATAGTCATGTAAACTTCCTCTTCCAAATCACCTTGTAAGAAGGCATTGTATACATCCATCTGATGAATAGACCATTTTCTGGTAGCAGCCAAGGAAATCACTACCCTTACAGTAACCATTTTAACCACAGGGGAAAATGTATCTTGATAATCAAGGCCTTCAAGCTGGCTATAACCCTTAGCCACTAACCTTGCTTTGAATCTGTCAATTGTGCCATCAGCTTTATACTTTATCTTGAACACCCATTTACAACCAATTGCTCTTTTATCAGTAGGTAAAGTCACAATCTCCCATGTATGATTATCTTCCAAGGCCTGAATTTCTAACTCCATTGCCTCAACCCATCTAGGATCTTTGGCAGCCTGAGCATAAGACTTAGGCTCTATATCAGCAGAGAATTTAGCAATAAAACTCTGATAAGTAGGAGATAAGGAGTCATAGTTCATAACATCACTAAGAGAATACAGACAAGTAGAAGTAGAAGTTTTTGTAGGTACAACAAAATCTTTCAACCAGATTAGAGGTTTGATGGATCTTGTAGATTTTCTAGATGTAGGAAAAGACACAACTTCAGAAGAATGAAGTGTGGATGTTGATTGTAAGTCAGTAGAAGACTGAGTATCAACACTAACAGAGGATGATTCAGTAAAAGGAAAAGTAGAAGTATTAGGAAGTTCAGGAAGACTAGAAACTGATTGTGAAGGTGGTGGAATATGATCAGGAGAATCAAGATGCAGGAAGAACTCATGGTCTGATGTTACAGAGTGAAACTCTGTGTAATCTTTAGATAAAAATGGAAAACAAGATTCATGAAACATAACATCTCTACTGATAAAGACCTGTTTCTTAGCCAAGTCATACACCTTGTATCCCTTTTGATATAAACCATATCCCAAAAAAAAACACTTAACAGCTCTTGCACCAAACTTATCTTGCCTGGGCATGACTGTTACATAACATAGACAGCCAATGACCCTCAAGTGTGACAAAGAGGGTGCTCGACCATAAAGAATTTCAAATGGTGACTTGTCTTTCAAAACAGTAGAGGGTACTCTATTAAGTATATATGCAGCTGCCTCAACACAACATCCCCAGAATTTGGATGGTAAATTGCCTTGAAATTTGATCGCTCTGGCTGTCTCTAAAAGATGTCTATGCCTTCTTTCAACTACTCCATTTTGTTGTGGAGTATATGGACATGAACTTTGATGCAGAATACCATGAGTTTTGAATAATTCACCACATGCATTGTTAAAAAACTCTGAACCATTATCAGTTCTGAAAACTTTCACATGTTTCTCAAACTGATTCAAAATCATAGCAAGAAAGGTTTTGAGTATACTGGATACATCAGACTTGAGTCTGAGCAAAAAAACCCAAGTCCATCTAGAGTAATCATCCACTAGAGTAAGGAAGTAGTTCATGCCATTATAAGTAGTGATTTTGTAAGGTCCCCAAACATCCATATGGATCAATTCAAAACAAGTAGTAGATGCAGTAAGACTATGTGTGAAAGGAATTCTAGTCTGCCTGGCAATAGGGCATATATCACATTGTTCTAATGCACTACTACATGAATTAGAAATGCTAGGAAGTTTCTTCAAGACTGGCAATGGTACATGACCCATTCTTCTATGCCAGAGTTCTGAGTTTGGCAGCTTCTGTGCAACTAAAGAATGACTGGTAATCGAATTGCCATTGACATTATGTTCTTTCAACAAGTAAAGTCCATGTTGTTCTCTACCAATCATCTTCACCCTCCCATTGGAGAGATCCTGAAATGTACAAAAATTAGGATAGAAAGAAATGCAGCAGTTCAACTGTTTAGTAGCCTTAGATACAGACAATAGATTGAACTTGAATGTTGGCACATATAGCACATCTTTAAAAACATCACCTCCTGCCAGATGACTGCTACCAACATGTGAAATATCAGTAGACTCCCCATTAGGTAACTGCACTTTTCCTGTGTTCCCTACTTCAGTTCCACCAACTAACAGATGTGAGTTACCAACCATATGATTAGTAGCACCTGTGTCAATAATCCAATTAGGATTAACTTCAGATGTATGAGAGGATATACCTGCCATGTATGCACTAGCATTTTGTTCCCCTTCAGTGTTTAACAATCCCAGAAGTCGTGTGTATTGTTCATGAGTGAACATAGGAGAAGTAATAGATGTAGCTGGTATACCATTTGATGCATTCCCTTCAGCTTGTACTAGATTGCTACCAGCATGTAAATCCTTTCTTTTCGATTTAAAATCAGGTGGATAACTTATCAACTTATAACATTTCTCTTTCAAATGACCAGTAATTTGACAATGGCTACACTTCATTAATTTGAAACACTTATCCCTAGTGTGTCCTTGGACATGACAAAAGTCAGATTCCACTCCATATTTCTTAGGCTTATTGTTCGAACCTCTAGCAGTGAATAAAGCAGTAGGATCCATACCTCCACTACCTGCTGTTAGTTTTTGATTTTCATCTTGTAATATCATTGCATAAGCTTGGTTAACATTTGGAACATGAGATTTCATCAAAATTTGACTTCTAGCAGTAGAATATCCATCATTGAGTCCCATAAGGAACTGCAACAACCTTTGATACTGAAGATGTGTTGCATACTCTTTAGACTTAGTGCAGTCGCAACAGGGTGGAGGCATCAACGAATCATACTCATCCCAAAGATCCTTCAATTTGGAATAGTATGTAGGAACTGATGAAGTACCCTGTACTGAAGAGAAAATTGACTTGTGCAACGAGAACATTCGTGATGTTGTAACTCTATCAAATCGTTCACGTAAATCCTCCCATATCATATGAGCACTAGATCTAAAAAGCACTCCATTAATCAGATCTCGACTCACATTGTGCATAATCCATGACTTAACAATCGCATTACAACGATCCCACAGCAATTCATACGCAGGTCCATAAGTACCTCTGTTAATAGATCCATCTACAAAACCAAGTTTGTTACGAGTCAACAATGAGAGTTGCATAGCTTCACGCCAGATTGAGTAGTTCTCCATCCCAACAAGTGGTATACCAATTGACATTGAGCTAGGAGCATCGGAAGCATGAAGATACAGAGGATGATGGTAATCAATACCAAGCTGATCCTTAGATCGATTAGAATCAATGACAGTAGCATTGATATGAGTATCGATGACAACTTCATTAGTCTCCATCGAAAACAAGAACAAATTTGCAGAAAGTATAAAAACAGTAAACAAGAGAATCTCTCGATTTCCAATCAATCCACGAAGGAAATCCCTAGATCCACTTGATCAATGCTCTGATACCATGTTAGAATCAAGCATCCACCATGAAAGTGTGCAATGAAGCTGCTAAGATTGTGTTGAGAAGAAGAAGAGGAAGGGGAAGAAGAAGAAGAAGAATGAGAGAAAACAGAGAGAAAACGTGACTGCCTTTAACATTCATATGCTTGATTACTTACAAAGAAGGTAAAATGACTATTTTATACTAACTACTTAATGGTAATTAACTAACTAATCAATTTACTAACCAACTTAACTAACTAACAAATCTGTTATATAACTAACTAATAACAATTTTGTAGTAGTTCCTTCAATGCACTGCAATGCAACTTGTCAATTCCTCAACAGCCCCCATCTCCACCAAGCTAACTAGGTGCATGTACATACCTTCCACGAGGGACCGACTACAGAATTTTGCTTAGCTCTGCGGCAGGTGGACATGCATTGTAAAAAATTTATATATGATGAGTTATTTTGCATTGTTGAATAAAATTTAATAAGGAAACCCAGAATGAAATAGAGGAGGTGAGAGACTTATGGTACAAAAGAATGTCAGAATGTCGGAAATCGATGCAATAACTTCACTGACTCACCAAATTGCTTTCAGAAAAATATGAGGAACACGCATTTCAAAAATATGAACTTGGGGCACTCCGAACAGAAGTAAATGCAGTACAACATCCCCAAGGATGGTGTAAAGTCTGTGGTAGTAGTGAGCATGTGAAACTCATATTGGGGGATTATGTGGGAATCACTCAAAGGGGTGGGATCTCCAAACTGTGGCTACACTTACAATCCATGTTGGAGAATACAAACAAATCCATATTAATCAAGAAAACATATATAGTGTTTTGTAATGTTAAATCTAATATGTTTTCATATTTTATTCCGTACACTATAGATGCTCATATGCATGACTATTACACTACAAAGGATTTGAGCAACATAGTTAAATTATGAGGTCCATATAAAATAAGCAAGTCTTCAATATATAATTAAAATATTTCAGAAGAATGAAAACCATGAGATATATAGAAATTTAATATTTTTAATATAACATGTATTAGAAGAAACCATAGAGGGAGAAAACTACATATTAGAGGCTTGAAAGTGAATTAAATTTAACTCAATGTTTCAAACTTCAACTTTTTCTTCCTTTTTCGGTTAAAAATGTTATAAGCAAAGGTGCAGCTAGAGCTACAACCACCAAAACGTTGTCAGTTTAATATTGTCTCGAAATATTATATGGAGTATATAGATCACATATTCTTACCAATTTATGTATATTAAATATTGAGCACTCCAATTAAAATTCATGACTTTGCCACCAACAATATGGATATACTACAAGGAAAACAATACAACAACTACTACTATTACTACATCTAATCTAAAGCAATTTGAGATCGGTGGTATGAATTAATCATCAATAAACATGTTGTCTTTTTATTTAAGTATATCATATATTAATTTGATACGAAATTTAAGAAAGTAAGAACACTTTTGAATGTTGTGATTTTAAATTAAGATGTGTAGAATTTATCAAAACGTTTTTTAATCTTATGATCTTAAATATGACTTGTAAAAAATTAAATTAATGAATTGTCAAATAAAAAAAGTGACAAAAAAAATTGAACAGACTAAAAATTAAAATAAAATTAGAAAATTCAAACAGAGGGACAAAGTGATATTGTCTGTATCGCAAAAATAGTTAAGACTAAATTACTTTGAAAACAAATTGATAGATTATCAACATCTTACTTAATTACATCTTCCTAAGATATCGACTACACTAATTATTGACTTGCTATAATATAGGTAGATTTTCGAAATCTAATATTCCCTCTTTATGTAATTATTTGGCCAAATTTTATCCTTCATTTAGTATAAGGTGGTAGAAACAAAAAAAGAGAAACCAAAGAAAGAGAACAAAAATTCAAAAATCTCTTCTTCTTTTTTTCTCTCTCAAAATTTTCAAAGCCTAAGAGATAGATTGTGAAATAATTCGTAATGTAGATGTTCCTTCGGCCTATGTTGTCCTAAGAATTCTCTTGGTTGATCATGATACAACTTTTATATTAAATATAGCAGCAATTCTTGAAGAACATTCCTTTAAAGGTATAATAATTTGATGTTTCTTTTAGTTTTCTCTCATGTATGTTGAGCCTCCCCCCTAATTTTTGTTCGATCTTTTAGGTGAATCTGTACTTATACTCTATCATTAAAGAAATGAATTTCTGTAAAGTTGCTTATTGAAGCTTGTTTTGTAAGATACATAAAAAACTTATAGATCGAATTTATTTTTTTGGATTGATGTGCATGTTGAAATTCGAAGAAGAAAATTATTTTATTATTAGCAAAAAAAAAATGAGATGCACATGACTAAAACTTTTAGTAAATTTGAACATGTGTTTCAGTCATGTATGACTAAGTGCATATATAGATGAATAAATTACAACTTTTGACACTCAATTTTGATCGATCTTTAACCATTTTTTAGGAATGCTATTCGATTAAATACATATTTTAAAATTTATTTTAAATTTAGACTTTTAGTCGATTATGCATAAAATTATATATTTTATTTGGTTACTTTATAAAATTATTATAAATATTTAAAAAATAATTAATAAATTTTGAAATAATTATTTTATTAAAATTTTTTAAAATTTAAAGATTTTTAATTATATAAAAATATTAATATATGTAGTATTTTAATTGGATCGCAATTTCTTAATTTTCATCAAAATTTATTTAAATATTAGCTATTCTATTCTAATTTCTTTCAATTCTAGCTTATTCAATTTCAATTGTATTTCAATCATAAACACCATCTCATTCTAACTTTTCCGCTATTCTCCTTTCCTCTCAAAATCTGTCGCCTCTATTTCTCCTTCCCCTTCGTTCTCTCCATTTTTTCCGGCGAGATAGCCACCGGCAAGGCCTGCTGGCCTCCATCACATCTCCCTTTCTCTTCTTCTTCTTCTTCTCTTCCTCTCCCGACGAGGCAAAACAATGATACTCTGAGCAGCGAACTCCAGCAGAAGCTCGCGAGAACAGCCACTCAAGGCAGACAACGACTCTGGTAAAGGCGAGCAGGACAACCGGCCTCGACGAGACAGCAGCAACAGCACACCAGAAACATCAGCTCAGCGAGAAACAACAACAAAGAAGCAACTCCGGTGAGCCCTGCTTCTTTCTTATTTCCGGCCAGCAGGTTCAGCAAATGAACGGCGTAGATTCTACTCAGACCTCAATATTTTGATTGGTTTTAAGATGAATCTCAACAGATCCATCTGGGTTAGTTTCTCTTTTAGATTTCCATTATAGATGTTTAATTTGCCTAATGTTTATGCATGTTTTAGATAGATTTCGCTATGAGCATGAAAATATATTGTGATTTGTTTGATCTTATGGACTGTTCTTGTTGATTTTTTGAAAATTAGCGAAGCATGTGTATTTTAGCCGTGTTGAAAATAATATTGTATGATAATCAGTTTCTGTCTCTCAATAAATCTGCTAAATGTGATTTTGGTGTTGTCATGCTTTTGAAATTTAGCGTTTGACTGCGTATGGTAATATTAGTTTAAATTAATTGAAATCCCTGACTTTGGAATGTGTTATGGTAAGTATATATTGGTCTCACTATGATTATTATTTGTTATGGTAAGTCTTTTAATTTTCAATATAATTGCAGATTTCTTATATTTCTTAAAATATTACTATCATCTTTAATTGACTATTTTTACCTTAATTGACTTTAAATATATTCTTAGGTTGTTGTATTTTTAGAAAACTGATATTTAATTAAGATAAAAGAATTGTACTGATTTTACTCTCTACTAGTTAAGGAAAATAATATTTTAATTGATCGTAAAATAATTTTCTTCCTTATTGTGATGTTCCTCTCTAATATATAAAATAAGGCCCTCCTTTATTTACTGTCTCACTTTCACTCACTCATGCTCATTCACTCTCACCTCTCACTTGTGCTTACTCTTGAAAAAAAAAAGAGTATATTGCTGCCTACTTTTTAAAAGAAAATAAGAACTTTAGTAAAACTTTGGATCATTCTTTGTGGTATTGCTGTGTTGATGTTGTGGTTTGAAAACCTTGTTAAATAATTCATTGCTAATAAAGCTTTCTGTGAGTAAATATCTTAAAAGATCATTCAAGTATGTGAAATTGTTTCAAAAAATCACTCAACTTTGTTTTGTATCAATAAAGTCATTCAACTTATGTATTTTCCTTTAGAAAATCACTCAACTTGAACTATTTTTCTAGAAAATCATTATAACCAAAAAATAAAAGAGATAATTACACAAACCACCTTTAAACTTTAGTTTTGTAATACTTATTTTCATTGTAGTTTATAATATTATGCTTTAACTCTCTTATTTTATTTTATTTTAATTTTTTTTAACCTAATTATTTTCTTTAACAAAATATTTTTTTACCTTATTATTATTATCATAAAAGTTCACGATTTAATTAAATTTCTATTTATCATACATTTATTTAATTTTTTATGAATGATATAATTTCTTCCTTCCATTAATATATACCTTGTCGATTATTTGTATATGATTACAGACGTGCATCCATAATGATTAAATGGATATATTTGTTGCTGATTTTGGCTTCATTAAGTTGATCTATTCATTCTATTCATAACCTACGCATTTCGTTTAAGTATTCTTTTAACTTTTTTTTTCTTAAGAAACTGCATGTATGTTGACTAATTTAATAAATATGTGATAATTGAAAATTTAATTAAATCATATTTTTTATGTTATTAATAATTATTAGGTTAAGAAAATATTTGTTAAAGAAAATAAATTAAGAGAATTAAACATAATATTATACACTATAATGGAAACAAGTATTACAAAACTAAACTTGAAGGGGGGGCTGTGTATAGTTTTTTTTTTTTGGTTGTAATGATTCCTAGAAGAATACTTCAAGTTGAGTGATTTTATAAAAGAAAATTCATAAGTTAAGTGACTTTATTGATACAAAACAAAGTTGAGTGACTTTTTGAAATAATTTCACATACTTGAGTGATCTTTTAAGATATTTACTCGCTTTCTGCATAATTGGTTTACCTTCTTCATTACTTTAAATTTCATTTTGCTTTATTTTATTATAAACATTGTATGATTGAAATAAATAAAAGGAAGCATTCGGGTTTAGTCTCTTATCCTTCATTTTGATGTGTGATTTTATGTGACTTGTTTGAATTTATGGTTGTTGTGAGTAACTTTGTATCTTTATTTATCTGTTATGATCTTTTGTTGGGTGTTATTTTGTTAAACAGGTTGAACTCGAAGTTCAAGTTAAAGAGTTTCCATGAGACGAGTTTATTTAACTTTTGTATTTTTAATTCGTATCCATTATTTATTTCGGCTTGTAATATTGGTATAACTCTCTAGCTCTCTCTATATATGACAAAAGTTTGGGGGATAGGCTATAAGGGGAGGGGGATATATGTGCTCATTGTTTTCTTTGCTTATTTTATTTTGTGATTGTTACAAATAATCTGTCTATTATTAATATCATTAGAATATGTAACATATTAGAATCACCCAAATGATAATTTAAAACCAACTATTTATTTTCTTGTTTGTATATTAATTAATTAGCTTGAATCAATAGGAGCTTGATAACTTTAGTAAAATAACCTAGATCATAACTTTTATATGTTAATAACTTTGTCAAGCTATTGAGCAGCCTAACAAGAGAAAGCTCGAACCTTTTTAAATACTGATATGTCATAATTATTGATGTAAGCGTTACTAATTTTTCAGATTATTCACATTTAGAACCCCTGCATATAGGACTGAAACTAATAAAAATTGATGATAAGTTTAAATAACTTATGTTTAGATTGTTCTAATCAATCAAACAACTTTTTTACACCTAGAAATTATGTTCATAGGAATTATCAATTAATCTCTGCTATGTTGATTTATTCTAAAAAGGAGTATAGTTTAAATCGTAAAGGTCAATCTGCCCTACTTTTTATTTGTTAATGTGAACTCTATTTATTAATTTTAGCATGTTCACTTAGAAACCATGTTCATAGGATCTAACTAAGATAAATTAAATATGATTGCTTGTTAAAGTCATTCTCTAACAACTTTCAGCATGTTTAAAAATGAGACAAATTTGCAAATATTTTCCGCTCTCTCTAAAGGAATAAATTTCTGCATTTATTTTATGCTAAAATCTGCCATACTAATCTGCATAGATTAAATCTGCACAAGATAATTAATATTCTAAATCATAATTAACCCCTTTTCCATCTAAAATTAGCTACTTATTGACTTCTGCACCTAATAAACCGACAACTACATAAAGTTTAACATTACAATTTGTTACTTTAGAATATTTTCTTGGCCACTTTTAATCAACTAATAAAATAAATATTCCTTGCATGCTTCATTGATAACATAAATGAAATATGCATTCATGTCATAATTCTTTGCCCTCTCATAATTTAATAAATTTATTATTATAGTTTTGTATATTTATATGCACACACTTCACATGATCCTTTCCATTAATTGCTTGTATTTGCAAGCATTTTCGTTAAAGTTTAGAGGCCAGGTTGAGACTTAACATGCTAAATGAGCGTCTGGTTTATCTTGTTTGTTTGACTTAGTGTCTAGGTGGACCTTAGGAAACATTTATTTTATTTTGTTTGAAATCGCTACTAGTAGTCCAATGCCTAATGGACCTTAAGCGGGTACGATAGACACTTTTAGGACGAAATGCATGTAGTGGTGGGGTAGGGGTAGCTAGCCCCATGATAATGACATAGACTCGGTCTAAATGAAGTCTCTCTGAGTCTCCCTTCCTTTTTTCCCCATTATTTGTTTTAATTTAATTTTATTTATTTGGGGTAGTTTAAGTAAAATATAATATCGTTTGCTTATTTATTTGTCAGTTTTCTATCCTCTCGCTTATCTCTAAGTTTTATTTAATTTTTATTTATTGCTTTCGATTACTCTTGCATGTTTAACTAATTAATTAAAATAATAAAGTTATTTTAATTGTTTATGTTATCACCTAGTTTTGCCTGCTTAACTAATTATAGATAAAAAAAAAATATTGATCTTAATTGTTTAATATTTTAATCACCTAGCCTTGCATGCTTAATTAATTAAAATAATGAATTGATCTTCATTGTCTAATATTATGTTACCACCTAGTTTGCATGATTAATGGAATAAATAATGAAGTGACTTTATTTTTTGATTGTATCCCCTACATAAATTGCATGAGATACGACCGAGACCAATATTAGTGGACCTCGAGGGATGCCTAACACCTTCTCCTCGAGGTAATTTGAACCCTTACCCTGATCTCTGGTTGATTGACCTTAATTAGACTTGGTTAGGTTAGATGGGTGCCTTTATGCGCCTTAATTCGTTAGGTGGTGACTCTTCCATTCCAAAATTCTAAAAGAGTTGTTACGTCGTGCATCAAAATTCATTTTTGCGAAAAAATAATGCGCGGTAGAATGACGACTCCGCTGGAGATATTAGGTTCTTGCCATTACGTGTTTCATTTGATTTATGTAGGTTTACTTCATTTGATTATCTCATTATTTATTTAGGTGATTACCATGTTTAATTATTATTTATTGTCTTGTTTATTGTCTCCTTTTCATGTTCCACCCATTTCTCTTTTCCTTATTTGTTTATTTCCATGTTTCACTCTTTTCTTTTCTCCTTACTTGTTTACTTGCATGTTTAATCTCATACCCTCTTTCCTTATTTGCATGATTTTTTATTTTTTTTATTTGTTTACCTTCCTTTACTTATGCATGTATTTATTTATCGTTTTTATAAACTGCCCATGTGTTATTGCTTTCCCTTTAAATTTTAAATGTTTACTATTTTGATTAACTGACATTCTGCTCATACTTCCCCCAATTGGGACCCTCTTTCATTTTGTTTTACTTTTTACTGTGATGTTGTTCTTTTGCACCTCTTACAAACTACTCCAATTCTCTTCAAATAGCTATTATAGAGAGTCGACATATGCGTGCACCAAACAAATAGTTTTTAATATCGTGAAACCACGAGCCTCTCACATAGAATCCCTTTCATGTCTAAGTCAAGTCTACTCTTATAAGTCCTTGTTAGGTCATAGATGTCGCATAGTCTCTAGGTGGTTTGACCCTTGGTGTTAATTCACATAACTAGTAGCCACCCTATCGTTTAAAGGGCCCCAACACCCTTTAGACAAATTTCACACTTATGTGTCAATGTGATCATAATAATTAAATCAAGCCAACTTTGCAAAAATGGAATTTAGAAGTTGTTTTGTTTGAAGAGTAATGAATGTTTTCAACTCCCCAAACCCTCTAATGGTCGTAGAGGTGAATTACAATCTATAGTATTGGTGGATGGATATGAAGAGAGACCACAAAAGGGAGATTCATCAGTTGTTTAGCGGTCTTACCTTTATTATCTTCATCATACCAAACCCTCACTTAATTGAGGCCATGCTGGAATTTTGGGACCTTGTGAGAATGGTTTTTAAATTTGCAAATTTTGACTTGACACCAACAATTGAGGAGATTAGTGGTTTCATCGACTTGCCATACTATGAGTGTGAAATAATGGTACCATATAAGCCATCACCAGTGGAATTTCTAAAAAATTTGGGGATGAAGTCTAATCCAACCTTAGTTTGTTTAAACCTTGGGTGAATTCATTTAGACTTTCTATACTCACGATTTGACTGAGATGGTAGCTACTACTATTTTAGCGATGAATTTGAGTGCTCCATTGAAGAATGAGAAAAATAACGCTTAGATGCCTTTGACATTGACCTAGTAAGATCCTTGTTTTTTTCCTAAAATAAGGGGAAGAGAGGACACATGTTTGAGGTATGTGGTTTGAGATTTAGCTCAAAGAGGGGGTGAGCCTAGGAAAACCATAGTTCCCATGATCCTGATAGAAATAATGAGGAGCCTATCAGCTTGTGTCGGCAGTAGAATGTTTTTTTTGAGGGATGCAACCTTCTACTGCAACTATGGGCTATCGAACATTTCCAAGAGATCCTATGCGACATACACCTTTTTTGGTCAAGGCAACAATATTGATAATTATTCAAGAAGAATGGTTAAGTTTCATCGCACCTGTAGGATTTATAGACTGGAAAATATTTTTGACAAAGCTTGAGAGACACTGAATCAAATCGAAGCTCTACTGTTGTCCACGCCAAATGCCATAGTAAGAGGGTCAACCAATACTTCATTGAGATTATTGGCTTAAAGGGTGTTCAACCACATGTGTGTAACACTTCAAAATTACATGAATTAGTCTAGAGCCTCACATGATGAATAAAACTTTAAAACATTATTTCTAATCCTAACCTAATGCATTGAAAACAAGTAGGAAGTGATAGAGTCAAAACTTGAAGAAACGACCATGACGTCCGAAGAATTGTGAAATGTGAGCTACTGTGCCTTGATATGTTTTAAAGCGTTTTAAGAGTCAGAATTTAGCCAAATTTGGTATGAAAGTGATAAACATATAGAAGAGTGAGTTTAGGGTCAAAAAGTATGGGTACGACTTCCTTAGGACAAGCCTAAGGGTTATTGGAGAGTACCCTTGAAATTGGACCCTAAAAGCTGTCTTTGGACAGTGGGAGTCCACGAACCAAACAACGAGCCGTCGATAGGTCAATGGCCCATCGATGGCGGTCGTTGTTGAAGACTTAGCCATTAAAATGGCTTTGAAAGACCCCCTCTTTGTCAAAAACGATGGATTGATAGTACGGGGCCGTTGATTGGTCTACTCCCCGACCGTCGTTTGGAGGGCGACTTTATAGTTAAGTTTTTAGTTAAGTTGGCTTAATTAGTTAGTTAGTTAATTAATTAATTAAGGTTTAAGGGGTGGTTAATTAAGTTATTTGGGAGAATATATAAGAGTTAACCTTCATTAAAATAACTCAACACTCATTATTCCCAAACCTGAATTCTCTCCAACTTCTCTGTACTTTCTCTCTCTATTCCAAGACCCCATTTAAGACCAAGATTTCAGATTCACTAGGTATTCAATACTCCATATTTTCTCCATCAAACTTCAAGGAATCCTAAGGTATGAAATATATTCACTCTTAGTATCGCTTTTCTCAAAAGGCCCTTCAAAATTGGTTTCCAATAATGTCTAAAAGTTGGGTTTTCCTCCAATTTCGTGAATGATCTTTCAATTGGATTTGATGTTGACTTTATTTGATTTTTATTGATATATTATGATTGAGTATTGGTTAATTTTAGTAGTTATTAGTCTTTGACCTAGTTCTATGAAAGAATTCATGATTGAACCTTTCCCCCTAACCCTAGGCTATGAATTGAGGTTGATTTGATTAGTGATGATGAAATTGACTTAGTTCTTGTATATATTACTATTATATGATGTTATTAAGTGAATTGGTAGATGAATATTGTTGGATTGATGGTAAGATCTTGAAGGAGGCTTATGAAGGTGATTTGGTAAGGCTTTATGATTATGAGTTCTTTACTTCAATGATGATGGATTACACTTGATAATGATGTTGAATTGAAGTATTATATGTGATTAGAATAAAAATATGATGATATGATGAATGTGATGAAATGCTATGAATATGTGGAGTTGTGATATCATGTTAAGGGTATGATGATACAAGATTGAATATGAATCATTTGTGTGCCTTACTATGGTATGACTATAATGTGTTGATCTCACAAATGCAGGGTTGTTATTAAATGAAATTCTCATGAAATAATTAATGAGATAATGACATGATTACACAAGGGTTTAGTCTCCTATGACCTATATTAAGATATGATGATTAAGAAAGGCTTAAAGACATTTCAAAAAGGGAGTTTATCTTAGCACCGAGCGAACTAGATATGAGAGGTGTCCCTTACCAATGTGGGAAGTTAGGTTCACAATTATTTTCATGAGATGAGGACTCCAATGTTAATGGGCATGTAGAGGGTCCAATACATATCTCCTAGTTTCTTAACTATGTTTTCCCATTAGGAATACTGGCTAGTGGATCCACCTAGAATGCTATGTTCATATCATTGTTCTACCTTGGCAAGTAGAGCACCTTCTTTCGGTGTAGGATTTCATGACACCAGATTCCATGTTTGCTCACATGGTCTATTGTCAGTTAAGGCGATTATTCCGGAAGGTAAAATGAATGAATGCAAGTAATGAAGTGAACACGAATTAGGGTGACTTAATGGGTTTTACTTAGCATAGGCAGGGGGTATGAGACTCTACTTATACATTGCACAAGTTGACCTTGAGAAAGTCCTAGGAGGTTGTTCTTATGTACTTATGATATGAATGAAATGTATATGTTGATCTTACATGTTGATGATCTTATATGATGTTAGTTTCATTGATGAACATGATTATTGGTATAAATTTATGTATATATGATGAAGAATATGCATGATATGAAGATCTATGAAATATAAACATTGGGGTTATGGGGCTTCACATAAGCATTGCACTTATAGGCTTGGGAAGGGATTGTGAGTAAGGTTCTTATGTGCTTTGATGTTATGAACTCTTGTATATGAATTGTTGTTATGACATTATTTTGGAGTTATTCATGTTAATATGATATTATGCTAATATTGGTCTTGTGTTGGATATGCACTTCTCTTACGTGATGTAATGCCAATAGACATGTATATTCTCTTATATGTGCATAAAGTCTCTGGGAAGTGTCTAATAATGGTTTTGAACAAAATGTCCTTTTAAGCATGATTTTAATGGTTTTTCTTGCATATGTTCCCATACTTAGTATATGTGGCTGTACTAACCCATATTCTTTCCCTTTTCCCAAACAATGTAGGTTCGAACCATTAAAGTATATGAGACGACTTTGCAAGAAGACTTGAAATTATTTTCCAAGTTATTGGTAGGTCCTCAATGTCCGGGAATGTTACCATTTGTCTATTCTAGCTATGTTATTGTTATGTCTAAAGAGACTTATTCCTTTATTTATCATATGAGAATACTGTTGTAAGCCTATATATGACATATTGTATTGAAGTATGGTCTAGACCCGCTGTTGTAATACTCTTTAGATGGTTTCATGTGAGCAAAAGTATTAGACTAATTCTTCTGTATTGGTTATATTTTCTAAACGAGAAACCTATGTAAGCATCATAAGCGAGAAGTCTATGTAAACTTCATATATGATATGTGAGAAGTCTAAGTATACTTCAATATGTAAAAGTTTTTAATTTTCTGAATTTTTACCTATGATATGTTATGACAAATTCTAAGGGCTAGTCCAAGTCCTCTTCGAAGACGAAGACGCCAGTTACGTCTATAGGGTGCTCCCCGATCGTGACAAACTTGGTATCAAAGCATGAGGTTGAAGTAATCTTAGGGTTTTCTGCATGTGTTTTATCCTGAAATCTGCCATACTAATCTGCCCAGATTAAGTTTGCACAAGATAATTAATATTCTGCAAAATAATTAACCCCTTTGCCATCTAGAATTAGCTACTAGTTGATTTCTGTACCTAATAAACCGACCTCTACATAAAGTTAACATTACAATCTGCTGCTTTAGAATAATTTCTTGGCCACTTTTAATCAACTAATAAAATAAATATTTCATGCATGCTTCATTGATAAGATAAGTGAAATTTGCATTCATTTCATAATTCTTTGCTCTATCATAATTAAATAAATTTATTATTATAATTTTTGTATATTTATGCACACACTTTGCATGATCCTTTCCATTAATTTCCTGTCTTTGCCAGCATGTTCGTTAAAGTATAGAGGTCATGTTGAGACTTAACATGCTAAATGAGTGTCTGGTTTGTCTTGTTTGTTTGACTTGGTGTCTAGGTGGGCCTTAAGAAACATTTATTTTATTTTTGTCTAAAACCACCCTATTAGTAGTCCAATGCCTCTTGGACATTAAGCGGGGACGATAAACACCTTTTAGGACAAAATGCATGCGGTGGTGGGTTAGGGGTAGCTGGCCCCATGGATATGATGATATCAGCTTTGTCTAAATGAAAAACACTGGTTTTGTTTGTCCCTATACAGAAGTTGACCGAAATAAAATTAAAAGTCGAGTGCTGATCCAAAAAGTGTCTCTAAATCTCCCTTCCCTTTTGTCCCATTATTTGTTCTAATTTAATTTTATTTATTGGAGTAGCTTAAGTAAAACATAATATTGTTTTCTTATTTGTTTGTCTTTTTTATCCTCTCGCTTATCTCTAAATTTATTACTTAATGCTTTAGTTATTGTTATCACTTAGGCCTGTATGTTTAACTAATTAATCAAAATAATAAAGTTATTTTAAGTGTTTATGTTATCGCCTAGTTTTGCATGCTTAATTAATAATAAATAAATAAATTGATCTTAATTGTTTAATATTCTTATCACTAACCTAGCATGCTTAATTAATTAAAATAATGAATTGATCTTCATTGTCTAATATTATGAAGTGACCTTATTTTCTAGTTGTAGTCCCCGTATAAATTAAATGAGATACGGTCAGGACCCACATTTGTGGACCTCGAGGGATGCCTAACACCTTCTCCTCGAGGTAATTTGGACCCTTACCCTGATCTCTGGTTGATTGACCTTAATTAGACTTGGTTAGGTTAGATAGGTTCCCTGATGCGCTTTAATTCATTATATTAGGTGGCGACTCTTCAATTCAAAAATTCCAAAAGAGTTAGGTTGTGCATCAAAGTCCATTTTTGCAAAAAAATGGATGCGACAACAACAATGCTTAATAAGCTTGTCAGATTTGTTGTTGTTTAAATAAATTGATGGTTGAAATTTTTGTTTATGATGCTTGAGAACTTAACAAATGGATCTGACTAGTTAAATTTTGTCATTAAATAATCTATATTGATGGATGTTTGGCAACATAAGATTTTTCTAAAATTTTAATTTGAATTGTCTAACAAGAACACTTATCATTTGTTTAAATGTTCAATGGAAGCATATTATGGTTTAAATATCTAAATAAAATTTATTGTCAAGTGTAAATGATTATCAATATATCAAACCTTATGAAAATATATTCATTTAATCGTCAAATTTATCAACATCCTAGTCGAGTTTTACTTTAATTGGAAAAAGAATCAGTTGGATTTTTAGGCAACAAGATTGAATTAGTTAACTTATCAAAGACTTGAATTATATTAGTCACCTAGCATCAATTAAATTTTCTTTCTATGCTTCTAATGTAATAATATTAGTCAATTCACAGTACCTTTATCTGTTTAATAACATAAAGGAAAGGGAAGGTGTATCACTGATTATTATAAAAATATTCATAACATACATACGTTTTTTGATAATTTTTTGAGCTTGATTTTTGTTTATAGTAACTGCGATTAAACAAGCAACTATTGCTCTATCCATCCTCCGGGAACATATCAATCAATTCGACTTGGTCATGGTGGATGCCAACATGCTTGAATGGACCACCTTGAATTCATCAAGTTCACTGGACAAATCTATACTTTGTAAGATCATTTCCTCTAAATCTTAATTATTTTGTTTGATTTAGTGTGTGCTATTCATTAATTCAATAGTATATTTAAACATGTTAATATAATACATCATTATTGACCTTTATCTACTATAGTTATAATATAAAAAAAATGATTTCTTTAACACATTAGTGTTACTTGTAGTATATATATATATATATACACACACACACACACACACACACACACACACACACACACACACACACACACACTTAGTATTAGAGCATAAGGTTGAGAATAATGTAGGATTGATGTCACAAAATACCACGCCGAGTAGAGTTTCGTTCATGGGTGTGAAGCACACTACACTTATGAATGAGAGGCTATGAGATGCTTTGAACTTTCACTTTTTTGACATTCACTAGTGGTGCCTAAGAGTCTTAAATCTATCTAGTCCTTTTTTCTAATCTTCTCTTGTGCTTCTAGGAAAGGAATACAAGAGGGACGAATGCTAGGAGGGATGATGAGGAGAATGTGAATGAGTCGGTTTACCCTTAAGCTCCTCAAAACCCTCAATTTCCTATTGAAGAAGGGTCTATGTCTAATGTTGCGATAAAGGCAACTGTTCATAGCTTGACTCAAGTGTTATCCACTCAAGTTGCTAGGGACACTAGTGTGCAAGTGAACCTTAATGCTAGCATTATCACTTCTAAGATTAGGGATTTCACAAGGATGAATCCCCTTACTTTCTTTAACTCCAAAGTGGAGGAGGACCCGCAAGGGTTCATTGATGAAGTGTTCAAGGTGCTAGATGCTATGGATGTGTCTTCTCAATAAAAGGCGGAACTAGCCTCCTATCAACTCAAACATGTGACTCAAGTTTGGTGTGAACAATGGAAGAAGGAGAGGCCTATTATAGAAGGTCCAGTTAGTTGGACATCATTCAAGACTAATTTTCTTGATAGGTTCTTCCCCTTGGAATTAAGGAGAGGGAAATGCAAGAATTTATTTATTTTTTCCAAGGTGTATGATCTTGAAGGAGTAGAGCCTCAAGTTCACTCAACTATTGAAACATGCTCCTACTATGGTGGCAAATTCTGGGGACAAGATGAACAAATTTGTTGTAGGGATATACGATCTTGTGGTAAATGAATGTAGATCGGCTATGTTGACTCCTCGAATGGACTTTTCTCGTCTCATGCTTCATGCGAAGAAATTGAGGAGAAAAAACTTAAGCAAGTTGGTAGGGAGTTGAAGAGGACAAGGGACGAAGATGAAAATTCTTTCGAGGATAGGTTTTAGTTGCAAGATAATCCAAGGTTCAAGAAGAGGTTCCCCAACTAAGGTCCTTCTAACACACCAATGGTCAAAAATGTTAAAGTGTCTACCCCCAATCCTCAAGAAGGAAGAGGTGGTGGTTTTTATGTTGAGAAGCATACTCGCGCTAAGTGCGGTAGAAAACATGATGTCAAGTGCCTTGTTTGCACAGGTAATTGCTAGAGTTGTGGTATGTATGGCCACATGAAGAGGGATTGCCCTATGTTAAAGGCTCAAAGAAGGGAAAATGCTCAAGCACAAGCAAGTGCTCGAAAGCCCGATGCTCCTAAGAAGAATCACCTCTATGCTCTCCAATCTGGAGGTGATCAAGAGAGCTCTGCAGATGTTGTTACCATTATATTGCTAGTATTTTCAATTAATGTTTATTCATTTTTGGAGCCCGGTGCCATTTTGTATTTTGTAACTCCTTTAGTTTCTATGAAATTTTATATACTTCCCAATGTCTTAAATGAACACTTTTAGGTTTGTACCCCAGCGGGTGATTTCATAGTTGCTAGAGAGTTTATAGGGCTTGTCCCATTTCATTGCACAATAAAGTCGCATTGGTTGATTTGGTAAAACTTGATATGTTAGACTTTGATGTCATATTGGGGATGGATTAGTTTGATGCTTGTTTCGCATCCATAGATTGTGTTCGAGAGTCCTCTTTTAGAGTCGGTCTCTGTAGTGAAGGATTTTTCGAAAGTCTTTCCCGATGACTTTCCTAGAATTTCTTCTAAACGAAAAATAGATTTTATCATTGATTTATTGTCGGATACAAAACCTATCTCAGTCTTTCCTTACCTGATGGCCCCGGCCGAGTTGAAGGAACTAAAGGCTCAACTCAAGGATTTGCTAGATAAAGGTTTTATACAACCAAGTATATCTCGATGTGTTGCTCTGGTGTTTTTTATAAAGAAGAAAGATGGGTCTTTTCATATGTGTATTAATTACCTACAATTGAATAAGTCGCTGTAAAGAATAAATATCCACTCCCTATGATTGATGATTTGTTTGACCAACTCCAAGGAGAGAGCTACTTTTCAATAATTAACTTGAGGTCAGGTTATCACCAACTTAGGCTGAGGGGTGTAGATGTTCCTAAAATGGCTTTCCGAACCTTTGGTCTCATAAATGCCTCGGTGGCTTCCATGGACCATATAAATTGTGTGTTCAAAATATCTTGACTCTTTTGTGATTGTCTTTATCAATGATATCTTGATATACTCCAAGAGCGAAAATGATTCATATAAGTCACTTGAGGGTTGATTTGCAAGTACAGAAATATCATCAACTTTTTTCTAAATTTAGTAAATATGAATTTTGGTTGAGATCGGTTGCGTTTCTTGGTCACATTGTCTCTATTGAGGGTGTAGAGGTCGATCAGACAAAGAAATATGCGGTCAAAAGTTGGCCTAGACCTTTGAGTCCTACAGACATCAGAAGCTTTTTGGGTTTTGCCGGGTACTACAGGAGAATTATTGAGGGATTTTCATCTATCACATCTCCATTAACGGGCTTGACCCAAAAGAAGTCCAAATTTGAAATCTCAGAATCATGTAAAAGCTTCTATTTATTGAAATGTAAACTCACCACCGCTCCAGTGTTGAAGTTGCCGGAGGGTACCAAAGGGTTTGTTGTTTATTGTGATGCTTCCCAAGTGGGTTTGGGTTGTGTCCATATGTAACATGGTAAGGTAATAATTTATTCCTCAAGACAACTCAAGGTTCATGAGAATAACTATCCAACTCATAACCTTGAACTAGCGGCTGTAGTTTATGCTTCGAAGATTTGGCGACACTATCTCTATGGGATACATGTCTATGCGTTTATCAACCACAAGAGTCTTCCATCTATTTTTGGCAAAAAGAATTCAATGTCCAACAAATGAGGTGGTTGGAACTCTTGAAAGATAATGACATGAGTGTCCTTTACCACCTTGGAAAAGCCAACGTGGTTGTGGATGCCTTGAGTCCTGTATCTATGGATAATGTGTCGCATATCGAAGAAGAGAAAATGGAGTTAGTCCTTGATGTGAATAGGCTATCCTGGTTGGGTGTCCGAGTAGAATATTTCCCCAACAGGGGTGTCATGATCCGTCATAATTCAGAGTCTTCCATTGTTATTGATGTAAAGTCTAAGAAACATCTTAGCCCCATCTTGATGGAATTAAAAGAGTGAGTTCTTAACAAATCTATAAAAACATTTTCTCAAGGAGAAGATGGGGTGCTTAAGCACCAAGGGAGGTTGTGTGTACCGAATATGGATGGCCTAAGAGAAACAATCTTAGAGGAGGTCCATAGGTCCCGATATTCCATCCATTCGCAGACCGGGGGCCACCAAACTGTATTGTTACTTACGCGAGATTTAATGGTGGAATGGAATTAAAAGAGACAGAGCAAACTTTGTGTCTAGATTCTCAAATTGCCAACAAGTCAAAGCCGAGCATTAAGGACAGGGTGTCTAACTCAAGATATTTATATCCCCACTTGGAACTGGGAAGATGTCAATATGGACTTCGTGGTAGGTTTGCCTTATATCTGTAGGAATTATGACTCTATTTGGGTCATTGTTGATAAATTGATTAAAATGTTACTTTTTCTTCCCGTTAAGGTTTTATTTTTGACGGAAGATTATGCTACGTTGTACATTGAGGAGACAGTAAAGTTTCTTGGCCCCCTTTGTTGATTATTTTTGATAGAGGTGCCCAATTTACTTCTCACTTTTGAAGGTCATATTGTAGTGGACTTGGTAGTCAAGTGAAACATAGTACCACATTTCACCCTCAAATGGATGGTCAAGCGGAACACACTATCCAAACCCTAGAGTATGTGTTAAGAGCGCGTGTCATTGACTTCAAAGGTGATTGGGATGACCACCTATCTTTAATAGACTTTTCCTACAATAATAGCTACCATTCGAGTATTGCTATTGCACCATTTGAAGCATTTTATGGTAGGAAATGTCGGTCTCCAGTTGGATGGTTTGATATGGGTGAATTTTCTCTTCTTGGTTTCGAGGTAGTCTATGAGGCTACGGAAAAAGTACAACTTAGAAGATAAAGGTTGAAAACAACTTATAGTCGGTAAAAGTCGAATGCAAACAATAGAAAGAGGGAGCTTGAGTTTGAAGTAGGTGATTGGGTCTACTTGAATATCTCATCCATGAAAGGGGTAATGAGATTTGGTAAAAAGGGGAAAATTAGTTCCCGGTATGTGGGCCCTTATGAAATTTTGAAGCGAGTCCGGGAAGTTGCTTATGAGTTGAAATCGCCAAATGAATTGGCCCCGGTTCACCCAGTATTCCATGTTTCTATACTCAAGAAATGTATAGGTGACCCAGTGTCTATTCTCGCATTAGAAGGTTTAGGGGTGAATGAGAACCTTTCTTATGAAGATATTCCGGTTGAGATCTTAGCTCGTCAAGTTAAGAAATTAAGGAAAAAAGAGGTTGCCTTCATAAAAGTCCTATGGAGAAACCATCTAGTTGAGGGTGCAACATGGGAGGCCGAGGCTGGCATGATGTCCAGCTATCCTCATCTCTTTCCTCTTATGCCTAGCCAACGTTGAGGTTAGTATTTTTTCTTAATCTAATGTAAAGTGAGAGTCATATGTGTTGATTATCATGTCATATTTCCTTGTATGTGCATATTCTTGTGGATTCATACTTAAAATGTATTTTGAGTTTTTAGGAATTATGTTTCTCATGATTAACTTGCACTCATATGTATTGTGTTATATTGTCTTCAGGAGAGTTGTATTGAGCATACTTATGTTGTCTTGATAAGGAAGTGTCATGTTGATTGCCTAATGTATAGGTTGATGCTCATTGAATATGGAGAAGGTAGTTCGTCCTATACTTATGTGAAGTAATGATTTTCGAGCATGATAATGTTTGTCAAGACCCGCATGTACACCCTAGAAGTTAGGGAATTCTTAGGTCACAATACGGCGTACTTGACCTCTCGTAGGTCTTGTACAAGCCTCTTAGACATCTTTCATTGCATATATACTAAAAGAGTGTAGAATTAAATCTTTTCCTTTCAAAACATAACGCGAAAGTCATTCATAAAATATCTAATGTATGTCTAAAAAACCATCTACGACATCACGAGTACAATAGTCTTGGGTCACAACCCATAAAAGTCTGAACATGAAAGAACATAAAAGATAATGTAGTAGTGATGTCCTCGGATGCTATAATGATTCACCTATCTTCATTCCTTGCAAGCCTTGGAAACTCTTCCCTTGAAAGCAACTCAATATCCTCAAGACCTTACATGGACAACATGTAGGCAATATGCGTTAATACGATATGCACTAATTATATAAACTATCACATCAAACACAATATATCTCAAAGGGTTAGTAAACAATAGACATAATCATAAGAGATAAAGACATAAGCATTACATGAATAACATAAGACTAATAAAGTTGTAACACTTTCAAAATACAAGACGTTTTCTAAAGCCTAACATAACTGTCATATGGTCTAAACACTGTTTTAAGATCCATTTAAATGAAAATAAGTCATTTAGGAAGTCTAGAAATAAAAACATCTAAGAACGTCCAGGACGTCGGGGAACTAGTTTAATGAGGTACTGGCGTGCCTTAGCCTATTTGACTAGCTTTTAAGAGTCGAAAACTCATGAAAATTAGTGGAAGGGTGTCTAACATGTGTTTTAATTGATTCATGATCAAAACGTCCGGGTATGACTCCCCAAGGACCAACCAAGGGCCCTTGAGGAGGACCCTTGCACGTTGGAGTCAAACACTGCCTGGGCAGTGTGCACCCACGAAAGGCCATTGACGAAACGTGTGTGGATCGATGGGGTGTCGATGCCATCCATCGACCAACAAATATATAAATCCATGAAGGAACTGTTTTGGAAGGTCCCTGAACTTATCTATGGATTTACAATACAGAAGGAGGGACTGGCCTTCGATGGACCAGCGATCCGTCGATGGTGGTCTCGTCGATGGAGTCTGTGTTTTGCTGCACGTTCTGACTTGTTCCTTTTAATTAGTTTAATTATTTAGGAAATTAATTAGGGTGTAGGGAAAGAATAATGAAGTGAGTTAACCCTCATATAAAGTTCTAACCTAATTAAGACTAACTGAACTCTCATAACTCACAAACCCAAAACTGTCTTCCTACTCTCTTCTTTATCTCTCTAGTTAAGAACACCATTGAAGACAAAGCTAGTGGAGGGTTTAAGGGATGAAAAAGGTTAAATTTTCTCCATCAATCTTCATTAATTAGTGATTTATGGGATTTAATTCACCTTTAAGACCTCTTTCCTCTAAGGGTTCCATCAAATTGATTTCCAAAGTTGAGTTTTCAAGTGGGTTTTCATCCAATATGAAATTGATGTTATGAATTGATTTGCTTATGATTTATTTTGGATATTATGAATAAATTAACATGTATTCTAACCTAAATATTATATATTTTGATGGTTTGGTCTAGTTTGTAGAAGATGACCTTTACCCCTTAACCCTAGGTCTTGATTTTGATATGAATTAGGTTGTATTGGTTCAATTGACTTGGTTATTGGTTGAATTAATACTAGATGATGTTTTTATACTAATCATCAATGAATTAGGGTTAATTGTATCCTTTTCATACTAGTTCTTGATAATATTATCTAGGCTATGAAGTATGTTGTTAATTGACTTGAATATCTTGTCTTTAGTTATGATCTAGTATTGAATTGTGATATAGTGATTCTTATAGCCTTGTGATCATGTTTTTTTTGACTTATGATGATGTATACCCAAATTGGGTTGAATTTATGGTTTGTGGTAAGACCTTGATGATGAACTATGAAGGAGACTTGGTAAGTCTTATGATCCCCATCTTTTACTTCAAATTGTGGTTAATTGTGATTAAGTCATGATGTTGTATTTGAGTATGCCTTGTATTAGGATTGATTTGGTGGTATTATGTTGAAGTTAAATGTCTTGATTGTGATTGTGAGGTGTTGGCTTAAGATGTAAATGTTACAAGGATGGTGAATGATTTACCAATGTGCCTTATCATGATAGGAGATGTTAAAGTGCTAACCTCACCTATATGAATTATAATGAAATGACAATACTCATGCAATTCTTATTGAGATATGATGATGATGAATATACAAAGGTTAGACCCTATGACCTACAATAAGTTATGATGATTAATAAAGGCATTAAAGACATTTTAAAAAAGGACTCTAGCTTAGCATCGAGTAAACTAGAGTGAGGAGTGTCCCTTCCCACATAAGGAAGGTAGGATAAATAATTTACTCTTGAGATTGGAGACTACAATGCATGTAGAATAAAGAGGGTCCCAACTATGTCTCTTTGTTCTTGAACAATGTTGCCCCCAAAGGAATACTAGCTAGTGGATCCACGTAGTTGCTATTTTCATGTTTTCGTACTACCTTGAAAAGTAGTCCGCCTTCTTTCGGTGTAGGGTTCCATGACACCGGATTCCACATTAGCTAATGTGGTCTATGTCGATTAGGGAAAGATGATCCTAAATAGTAAAATGAACTAAAGGATTGAACTCTAACTAAGATGACCTAAGGGGTTTAGCTTAGTGTAGGTAGGGGAACATTGCATTATTTGGCCTTGAAAGGAGTCTTAGGAGTATTTTCTTATGTATGAAAATGCTTATAATGCTATATGACATGTATATGATGAACTTGCACGTTGTTGATACTATATGTTGATTAGTGTCACTTATGGGATGGTCTATATTGTTAAAGTATGATGTTATTTACTCTTAAATGTTATGATATCTGAAGTAGGATGTTAGTCATGATGCTTGTTGGGTTACTTGATTCAGTAAGGTTATGGGGCTTTGCTTGGTCATTGCACTTTTTGACTTGATAAGGGTTCATGGGTTATTGTCTTGCTTTGGTTATGTTGAAAAGTACTCTTATTCATACTTGTTACTATTATGACTTGAAAGAGATTTTTGGCTATGTATTCAACTATATGCTATGTATGTTGACTTGAATAAAATTGATGTTGTTGTTCTTGTGATATATATGTCTATAACCTAATGAACATGTCCTATTGGTTGGCATGGTCTTGTGGAATATGCATAAGTGTTTTCAAAGTAAAGTGCATACTTTATGAAATGTCCTTTTTCTTAGAATGATTTCAAAATATGCTTCATATGGTCTCATACTTAGTAAAAGTGGTGTACTAGCCCCATTTCTTCCTTTCACCAACATTTTAGGTTCCGATCGTTGAAGTGTTTTTGAAGACGATTTGAAGAAGGCTTGGATCTCTTGATCATCAAGGGCGATGAAAATATCTAGCACTCTTACTTTGATGTATGGGTTATGCCCAGACTATTACACTCTTATTATATGGTTATCACATGAGCCGATTATTATGGCTATGTTATATATTATATACTTATGTGCAATAAAAGTACAAGACTAAGTAATCTTTCTATACGAAGGGTCTATGTTTACTCGATATATATATATATATATATATTTATATATATATATATATATCCACACACACACACACACACACACTATATGTATGTAGAGCTCTATGTAAACCTTCGAGTAGATGTAATGAAAAGTTTTAAATTTTCCGCTAAATTTGACCTATGAATGTAATGATTTAAGCTAAGAGGCTAGTATTAGTCCTCAAAGAGAACGACAACGCCGGTTACGCCAAGGGGATATTCCCAGATGTGAAAAAATTATCGACAAAGTCATATAAGATTTCATTCCTAACTCAATGTGTGTGTGTATATATATATACTGTGTATGTAGAGGTCTATGTAAACCTTCGAGTAGATGTAATGAAAAGTTTTAAATTTTTCGCTAAATTTGACCTATGAATGTAATGATTTAAGATAAGAGGCTAGTCTTAGTCCTCAAAGAGAACGACAACGCCGGTTACGTCTAGGGGCTATTCGCGGATGAGACAAAAGCACCGACAAAGTCATATAAGATTTTATTCTTAACTCAATGTCTTTCTTACTTAAATGAACTACATCACAAGCCACCACCAAGTATACTAATGTAAGGCTAAGGTAGTATCCCGTACTACTACCAAAGCTAAGTACATCTATTTGGTCATTCTTGATCATAGTCCACTTCCATAATTAAGACCTAAGTTCATCATATCATATGAGCACTATGCCCCTAGGCCACCCCAAAGCATACTTGTGCAATGCATGTGAAGCATATCATACTACCTCGCACACTAAGCATATCTTGAAGTCATCCTAGCTTTATTCATGTCATCTTAGGAGTCATCTAATAGACCTGCTTCATATTGACAAGGAACTATCATCTTAAATCAATCATGTCATTGAAGGAAACTATAACACTATCCAAGGTAAACATCCATCATTAGTGGTCATGTCATAGGTAGCTTCAAGTCATACTTGTGCCATGTATAGATAACATCCCATACTACCATCTATACTAAGTACTCCTCTAGACTAACCTACTCCAAGCTAACTTTTCTTGCATTCTTGTCAATTAAGCTCAACTTACTATCATCACATATGTAATACCATGGAAAACATCTCAACATACTAACAAAGCTAACTAAAGGAAGGATACAACCATCCTAATAACCATGCAACCAATCATGTAGATGCAAGCTAAACAAAGGGAAGCATGAATCCTCAAACCTAAACTACCATGAGAAACCTATCTTAAGCTATTCCATGAAATACACCTTACATGCAAATCAAGCTACCATTAAGAGAATATAGGCCTTTCTCCTAAAGCTACCATGAAACGGTTTTGGCCTAACCATGTCAAGATAACATGATCAAGTCTCCTTACAACACAAGACCAAGCTAATCACGGGGAGCTTGCTTCCTCCATCCCAAGCTAACATGAGAACCACCATTCCCAAGCTACCATTATCAATCAACCTTTGAACACATGACCAAGCTAAATATGAGTATCTAACCCAAGCTTCCATGAGACTCAACATATCAAGCTAACATGTCTCTGGTGTTATCTCACCAAGCCTACTACACAACAAGAGACAATATAACTCATTTTCAAGCTAATCTAAGCTACCATGCATTTACTTTTTTTAGGTTCTTAAGTCATTCAAAGGTTCATCAATGTGAGAGAACTTGCTTCTCCTAATCATGTTCATGTCTAGGTGTAGAAGAGAAAAGTAAACATCACCGCAATTATCGTCATAACTTTACTCCAAAGCTCTAAAAGCAATGGACATAAGCCCTACGAACTACTACTACTTTTATTCCTTCATGATTCATACTCAATTACATGTTAATCTATTCAATTAGATCATTAGAAGGCAATTCTAGTCATGCATGATCATATAGGTTCAATTCTAACTTCCTAGGTCAAGATCTTTCTAAATCAATTAGACCTAGTTAAATTCATATCTAGGTAATTCAATCATGATCAAACAGTATATAATACGATTGAATCAAGAAAATCAACATAAACCTGCATCTAGCCTCTAATGGCTTAAGATCACTATGATCACCTTAATATTCAATTACTATAATTCACCAGGAAAGCTTCATGATAACACCATATAATAATCATTTAATCATAATTGAATGTTACCCACTAGTTTGGGATGACAATCAAGCCTTATCTACAATGTAATCACAACCCTCTCTAGAATGGCGTTCTTTGGATTCACAATTGAAGGGAAACTTAGGGGGGCTTCATAGATGGAAGAATCTATGAATGAATAAGATTCATATAACTTTGATTAGAGACTTAATTAATCCCAGATTGAACCCTTGGAGAAATTGTCCTAAGCTGTTGCCTAAATTCTTCTTCTTCATCAATGGTATTCTTGAGAGTTCTAATGTGAGAGAGAGGTTTTGATTAGGAGTCTAGAGTCTAGGAGCGTATTTATTGTTTTAATACTCATATAATACCTAAAACTACCTAAAATAACCACCCACATAATTTTTGGACGTGGAATGAATTTCCCAATTTACCCCTTCATTTAACAGTAAGCTGTGAGAACTTGCAGGCATGCATCGATGGTGCCACCTACGGGGCATCAACCAGATGATGGGCCGTACTAGAAACCGTCTTCTTGGTTAGAGACTACTCAAATGGTATATTATCTCAACAAAAAAAGTATCAATCTGCGCCTCTCCATCGACGGGGCGTCGACCAACGCACGAGGCACCGATTGCCTCGTCGATTGACACTACTCAGGTAGTGTCTAGGCCATGGTTGGGGTCCTCCTTGAGAGACTTTGTAGATACCTTGGGGAGTTATTCCTTGATGTCTCAACTCCAATTACAGTCATATACATGCTAGGGTCCCTCCTTGCGAGTTTCAACACCAAACAACCCACACAACATACCCAAAACTCATTTAGAACACACAAGTATGTCTAAGGCTAACTTTCAAACGTCATTGGACGTTCTTGGACATTTCATCTCCAAATTCTCTAAAACTCTATATACTGCCTCTAAACACATAAGACCATTTAAGGACCTCATAAGCTCATGACACACATGTTAGGCTCTATTTTGACCTAATTCATTTTGGGTCCTTACAATGTTGTGGATTAAGTTCCTATGTAATATGATGCCATGATGTTGTTTGATATTATTGGTTGTTGTGCTACTAGTTCTGAGTCCCGGTTTTCCCTAGAAAAAGTCCAAGTGTCATTCGGGATGAATGTTCCCATGGAGGGATATTGTAACACCCTGGAATTCTATGACCTAACCTAGAGCCTAACCTAATGAATTATGAACTAAAAAGGGGTAATTACGGTCCTAAAGTGTTAGGTAAAGAATCAAAGAAGTTTACAGGGTTTAGAGATAACAAACGAAGAAAGAACCGGAGACTTGAGGGAGTGGCTCTGCTTCGCGGACCTGATCCAGCTAAGACAAAAAGTGTCACCGTGTCGCAGAGACCATCGTGAACACTTCTTTGCGAAATTTTCATTTTAGAAAATTTTAGGGAACACCTCCGCGACACGGACTTGTTTCGCGATGATAATTTCGAAAATAAAAATAAAGTTTGACTTAATTAAAAGGTCCATCTAAGTAAGGCGTGTTTTGGGTATTTAAAGGGGTTATTATATATTGACTTTAAGTCATTTTAAACCTATTCCCACACCAAAACATATCCCCAACTTAAAGACCCAATTTCTCTCACCTCTCTCTAAATTCTCCCTCTATACAAAACCTCCATTGAAGGACTTTGAAGCTCCAAGAGGAGGATTAATTCTCAAAGATTTCAACTTAATTTCGTTGATAGGTCTACAATAAGGTATGATTTTTTTCACTCTTGGAATATATTTCCCCAAGAGGTCTCTCCAAAGATGTCTTCAAAATTCCCCAAAATCTAGGTTTTTCTATATATATGGATCATCTTTGAAAAACGAAATTATAAATCAATTATTTTGACTATGATTACTTAAGGTTTTTACGTGTATAATGATGGGTAATTTTTTTTTCACTTGAAATTCCTTTGGACCCTTGTTCTTCCCAAATTTCATAAATCTTGAATTTGATATGGTAAATTGGTTGAAGATGATAAATATATGAATTGTTTATATTGATGTTAGTTGTGTGATAATTTTATGAATTACCTTATTTTATTTATTTGTTATGCATTGTGGGGTGATTGAAGTATAAAGTCCCATGAAGGGAAAGAAGGTAAGAACGTTGGTTCTCCCTTGAACTCAAGTATGAAAGATGAATTACTCTGATAGTAATGATGTTATATCTAATGTGTTATTGTTGTATTGATGACAAGGTCCCCTCATCCTTAACCCTATACACTTGAGTTACTATGAAGTATGTATGTATGATATGGTATGATTGTTATATGATTGAAAGGTAGTTCTCATGACTATAATGAAATGTTAAAGTGAAATGTTTACTCACTTGCTAGTGTTTCTAAAGTGAAAGTATTGTTCTCACATATGAACACCTATAAGCTATTATGATAAGATGTTTATATAAGAGTCTAGTAAAGGCTAATGTGAACTTATGTGAAGAGTAAAGATGATTACTAAAGGTAATATATGCTTATCACCGAAAGGCCATGTAAATGAGTGGGGGTCTCACGTTTAGTTATTTCGGCTCCCCACATGGGTTTCCTCACGTTTAGCAAGGCCGGATTCCCAATATATGTGTTGTCTCATGAGATGGAAACACTCACATTTAGCAAGTTAAGGTTTCTAGCAACAATCTCCTTGACCTTTGCTTAGTGGATTCACTTAAATAGTTATATACGAAAGGTTACACCTTAGGCAAGTGCTAACCCTCTCTTTTCAGTGTGGGAGTAGAACACCCTATTCCATGTAGCTCTCATGGTCTCATGTGGGTTATTGCAGCCTCTTTACCCAATGTAAAAGCAAATGAATAAATGAAATGTATGAACTCTTACTAGGGCTTTCATAAGGGGTTCTACATAGTGTGAGGGAGGGTATGAGGCTTCTTTTACACATTGAACTTAATGGATCCCAAAAGATGGTTGTAGTAGTGTTATTTTATGATTATGTTGATCTCGACTTATGTATTCAGACCTCGTCGAGGTCAAATACACTAGTAACGACTAGGGGGTTCTCTCATCTTGTTACATTTTGGAGGTTCCAATCTAACAAATATCTCAAAGCTTTTTTGTTCAACAATCGACATGGCCACACTAGCAAAAATATGTGGAGCTGCGAATGTCAGAGGTGCCACATAAGACAGTGAAGAGGAACAAGAGTGTCATATCCCAAACTAGGCCCCTGAACTGGTGATGTAACACCAACTATAATAGGAGAACCTGAAGTACCCAAAAGAACCCAGAAGGAGGGGAACAATCCAATCTGGCAAATAAGCTGATCATTAACACCTAAAGTATCAGAGTGTTGTCAGGATTTGAAGGAGACTGGGTTGTTCCTTTTTCCTCAGTCTACTGCTCAATAACATCCTCATGATCATACATGGGCTCAGATAATGTCTAAATAGCTCATCATCGAGAAGGTGTTTCCTCTCTCGCTCGGCCATGACCCCTACTCGTGTGTGTCCTTTGCCTTACCCACTGGTTGGGGCTCAGGAAAAAAGGCACTATCTCACCCTCCGTGACTCTAGCTCTAGTCCTCACCATTTCTATAGAAAGAATATATTAAAAGGTATGCATTACTTGATATGAATAACTTTCACAAAATGAATCAAATGGAAGGAATTTCTACTACTAGTTATTTTGTAGCTTGTCAAATACAATTAAAAATGTTACTATACCTATCCGCAGGACTCTATTAGTGTAACACCCCAAAAATCTAACGACTGAAGCTAGAACCTATTGTGTGATCTAGTAGCCTAATAAAGTGAAAACGCAAGATATAAGTCCTAAACTAATGTACCTAACTTAATAAGGTTTAATACCTAAATATACTTATAGGACCCCCCCAATAGTCCTTGATGAGGACCCAAGGAAAGGTCCAAAAGTTTTTGAAAACAATTTTGATCTACGAGGGACCATCCACAAAGCATGGACCAGTTGAGGCCCCGTAGAAGGGTCTCATAAGTTGAGACTTAGTCTCCTCATCAATAACCACACCCAAACCCTCTATGAACAAAACCACGAGTGGACAGTACGTCTTTTGGTTCAATCCACGCCCCGTTTATGGGGACTCATGGATGGTGCATGGGTTTGTTGCCTATATTTGACCGAGGTAGGATTATTTTAGTAAAATGTTAATTAATTGATTATATTAGGTTGGGGGAAGGTTATAATTATTTGTTTTAAGTATATTAAATGAGTTGAAGTAATAAAACAAGTCTTTAACCCCTCACAACTCACAACTTTCAAGTCAAGTCCACTACCCTTTCAAAGTTTTCACTCTAGGACTCCATTGAAAACCAAAGTCGAGACTCAATTTAGGGCTCCGAGATAAAGGTTTTCTAAAGGTGATTTAAGGTATGGATTCTCTTCATCCTTGGGAAGCTTTCCCCAAGGATCCCTCTCAAATTAAATTTTCTAAGTTTCCCAATTTCTAGGTTTTCACTCAATAGCATGGGTCATATTCAAAAATCATTTCTGTAGTATAATTATGATAGTTTATATTTAGATATGATGGTATATGGATGGATTTAAGTGTATTGATGGTTTTGAAATAAATACCCATAAGACCCATGTTTTCCCCATTCTTTCTTAATTCATAACCCTTGTATGTTGTTTCATGAATAGAGTTTGATAATATAATATCTTTAGATTAATTATAGTATTGTATCATGTAATTACTCTATATAATGTGTTAATTTCAAGAATTAGGGTTGGATCTTTATGTATAGACATGAAGGCTTTGATAAAGGAATTCTATGTTGAAGGTTTCTAAGTATGAATTGATGATCCACTTGAAAGTGTGGAGGTGTTCACTTATCTTGTATCTTACTTACGGAGTGATTGATCCACTTGAAAGGCGGAGGTGATTATTTGTCATATATTTTGTGATGTTGATACAAGGTTCCTTTCCCTACAACCCTAGATATATCTAAATATGATATAACGTGAACATGCATGATATCCTATGATTTTAGTTGTGTTATTATGATGAATTAATGAGTATCCTCATGAACACCTAATGCATGCAATGTGAAAGGATTCCTCACATGTTGATGATTATAAGGTTGAAAGGCCATTATCACCTAATTAATCTTATAGCTAATATAATGTAGTTTGGATTGAATGCCTAGGTGTATACTCCTATAAATAATGGATTAAAGTAAATACTTACAGTTACTTTAAAAGGAATTGTGCTTCACACCGAATGAACATGAGTATGAGATGTAGGCTTTTACGTCTAGCAAGTGCGGTTTCCCATATGCATACCTTCGAAGATTAGTAAGTGTGGGTTCCCAATATATATATGTTGTCTCATGAGATGGAAACCTTCTATATTTATCAAGTCTGGGTTTCTAGTAGCAATCTCCTTGTTCCCTAACTATGTGTCCACATAGATATTTATCTAGTGGATTCATCTAGATGCTAATTTAGTTAGTTTCACCTTAGTGAAGTGAAACATATCTTTCTGTGTGGGGGTAGAACACCGGATTCCATGTATCTCACATGGTCTATGTCAGTTATTGAGAATCTCCCTAAATGTTAAAGAAGCTGAACTACTATGTGAATGTGAATTGAAGAGTTAATGATCGACTTTACTTGTGACTTCTTAAGGTTTCTACCTAGCATGAGTGGGGGTATGGGACTCCACTTGTTCATTGCACAAGTTATGCCTTAAGAAAGGTTAGGGTGAGTTCCCTTAAAATCACGAAGCTTATGATTTGTGAATGCATTACATGTAAAGATGTTATGGATGAATTTACTTAACATGAATTGAGCATATATATATATATATATATATATATATATAAACAACTCTTATGACTTCTTGATGAGTTTTCTTGGTGTAAGGCATGAGACTTCACTTGCACATTGCACTAGTGGACTTATGAATGGGTTGTGGGGTTGTTTCCCAATAGTATAAAGTATGTGAACTCCTATTTACATAATATGAATTTTGACTATGAATGATTCTACTTATGAATACTAATGTACCTTTGTTTTATGGTATGGCTTGACTATGTATTGCTTAAATGTAAATTATGGGTTTTAAACTAGAAAAGGGATGATTTCAACTAAAAATGTACCTTTACGCATATTTAAATGATTTTTATGCATGACTTCTGAGTACATTATTTGTGCTAACCCATATATCTTCTATTTTTACTACTAAGTGTAGGTTCCGAAAAGTGATTGTGCTCTTTGAAGGTTGAAGCTTGGAATAGTTTTCTCCAAGACCTTTTGTAAGACCCCAACATGAATTAGGTCAAGATAGAGTCTAACATGTGTGTCATGAGGTTATAGTGTCTTAAAATGACTAATTGTAGTGTTCAGAGGCAGTGTATGGAGTTTTGAAGATTTTGTAGGTCAAACGTCAAAGAACGTCCAAGAAGTTCGAAAGTTAGCATTGAGATGTGCTTGCGTGCCTTGGTATGTTTCATGAGGTTTTAAGTAGTATTTGGGGATAAAATTGATAGGAAAGGTTCCTAACATCTAGATAAAAGTATTTAGGGTTGAAACATCCTGACATGACTCCCCAAGGACCACGTTAAGGGTCCTTGAGGAGGACCCAACCTTTGACTCAAGACTGCCAAAAACAGGCCTTACCAACGATGGTCAAACGACGCCTCTTTATCCAAGGAACGAACCTTCTTTCGGATCATTCACCCATAATTAGTGTGGGAGATAAAGAAACCATTATTCAAGGTCTATGTTGCAAACGACGGACCTGCAGGACAGAGTTGTTCCATCGATGGTCCGTTGACTGCAGGCATCGGTTAAAGGCCTGTAATTCTGCAGATTCTTGGCCAAGGTAACGGTAAGTTGGATATTTCACCCCACATCCAAATTAATGCATGTGAGGTTAGTTAAGGTGGTTATTGGTACTTTATGATTATTTAAATAATAATAAATCCTGCTAGACGTTAGACTCCAAATCAAAACCTCTTTCTCTCCAAAACTCTCCCAAGAACACCCGAAGATGAAGATAAATTGGGGGATGTTCTTAGGACAAATTTCACCAAAGGATTTAAGCTGGGTTTAAGGATCTAACCTAAGGTATATGAAGCTTATTTGGATTCTTCCATCCATGAAGTCCCCCTACTTTTCCTCAATTTTGAATCTAAAAGACCCCAATCTAGAGAGGGTTGTGATTGCATTATGGGTAAGGCTTGATTGCAATCCCAATCTAGTGGCTAGCATTCAATTATGTTAATATTATGATTATGTGATGTTTTCTCAGTGAATTGTAGTAATTGATGTTAAAGGTGATCATGGTTATTTTAAGCAAGATGAAGGTTCTAAGTTGATCTTCTCAATTCAATTGTATTATACGCTAATTGTTCATGATTGAATCACCTAGATATGAATTGAACTAAGTCTAATTTAACTAGGATGATCTTGAATTGAAAAGTTGTAATTGAACCTATGTTATTATGTATGCCTAGATTTACCTTCTAATGATCTAATTTCATGAATTAACTTGTAATTGAACATGTACCATGATGAATTAAGGGAAGTAATCGATTGTAGGGCTTGTATGCCATTGATGCTAGGGATTTAGGGGTGAAGACATTATGAAGGTATTGTGATGATGTTTTCTTCTCTTTTACACTTAGACATGTACAAGTTAGGGGAAATAAGTTCTCACATAGATGGATTCTAGGTTGACTTAATAACCTAAAATAAATTAAGACATGGTGAATTATAATATCTTAAGGTTGTATTTAATAAGCCTCTTCTTGTTTAATTGACTTCATAAGTTTAGTTGACTTGGTAAGATAAGGAAAAGGTGTGTTATCTTGAGATGGTAGATCTCATGATAGCTTGAGGTGATGAATCTCATGATAGATTGGGATGGAGGAAGTAAGCTCTCTTATGTTTATCTTGGTAATGTGTTCCTAGAGTGTTTAATCATGGTAGCTTAGGAATGGTGGTTCTAATGATAGCTTGAGATTGAGTAATGAAGCTCTCCTAAGAATAACTTGAAATAGCATGACTATAGTGCCTTCATGATTGCTTGACTTGGTTAGGCCAAAGCCATTTAATAATACCTTTAGGAGAAAGGCCTATACTCTCCTAATGATAGCTTGACTTGAATGCAAGGTGCATTTGCTGAAATTACATGCGATTAGTTTCTTCATTATAGCTTAGGGTTGAGGATCCATTCTCTTCTATGATTAAATTGAATCTACATGAATAGTTAATGATGGTTAGGATGGGTGTTTCCCTTCCTTAGTTAGCTTGGATTAGGTTCGTCTAGAGGAGTACTTAGTTTGGATGGTAGTATGGGATGCTATCCATACATGGCACAAGTATGACTTGAAGCTACCTATGACATGACCCTATGATATGCATGTTTATCTTGGGTAGTGGCTATGGTTGTTTCCCATGACATGATTGACTTATGTTGATAGTTCATTGTGAATATGAAATAGGTCTACTATAGACTGATAAAATGAAATAAAAAAGAAAAAGGTGACTTCAAGAAATGCTTAGTGTGTATGGTAGAATGGAATGCATCACATGCATTCTACAAGTGTACGTTAAGGTGTCCTAGGGGCATAGTGATAATATGTTATGATGACTCTAGGTCTTAATTATGAAAGTGGGTTATGATCAAGAATAACCAAAGAAAGGTACTTATCTTTGGTAGTAGTATGAGATGCTACCTTAGCCTTGCACAAGTATACTTGGAGGTGTCTTGTGAAGTAGTTCATTTGACTGAGAAGGAAAATTATTTAAGTATGAACTATTATATGATTTATGATGCTTTATTATGCTAATGATATTCATGTTATGCGTCTTTGTCTCTTATGATTATGTCTATTATATGTCTCTTATGATTATGTCTATTATTGACTAACCCTTTGAGATATCTTATGTTTGGTATGATAGTTTTCATACTTGGTACATTTTGTACTAATGCATATTTTGACTACATTCTAATCCAATATAGGGTCTTGAGGAGATTAAGTTTCTTTCAAGGGTAGAGTTTCTAAGGCTTTTCAAGAAGTGAATATTGGTGAGTCCTGAGAGAGTCCGAGGACATCACTCCTATATTGTCGTTTATGTTCGTTTCTATGTTAGACTTTTATGGCTATGACCCAAGACATTTGTACTTATGTTGTCATATATCATTTTTGATATATAAGTTAGAAGTTTTATGAAATGTTTCCACACTAATTTTCGTGTATACACAATGAATGATGTCTAAGGTCTTGTACAAGACCCATAAGAGGTCAAGTACGCCGTGTTCCAACTTGATGGATGCCCTACCTTATAGGGTATACTTTGGGTTGTGTAACTTTTGGTATGTCATCAAGATCCGAGGACAAGCATTGATGCAACTTATGTTTCTTTCTATTGTAATAGACTTGTAGACTTCTTATGTACTTCTTATTATGAGACAATTATATTGTAAAGTGGTATGGTCCCTATTTGAAGATTTTTATATTGTAATTAGATGGTTTATGAGACGATGTCTAGACATTCTATGTCTTATGCAATGACGAATACAATAAGGGCTTGTATGAGACCCCTTCGGGGTCAAGTACGCCATGTCACATCTAAATGGTAGCATTGGTTCGTGACAAACTTGGTATTAGAGCATAAGATTTTGGGATAATATTAGGATTGATGTCTCATGAACCACATCTAGTTCAGTCTTGTTCATGAGTGTGAAGCGCTCCACATTTATGAATGAGAGGCTATAAAATTCTTAAGACCTTTCACTTTCTTCATTACTTATTAGTCGTGCCTCAAGTCTTTAACTCTATAATGTCATTTATTTTAATCCTTTTATTCTTCATATAAGATATGACTACCAGAAGACCATCCATAAGAAGGGTTGAAGAGGAGATCATAAAAGAGGGAGTTCCTCCCCAAGGCAACCAAACTCATCCAAATAAGCAAGTTCCCCACGGTGAACAAGTTTCATCCAATTCCTCGGTTATGAACGATGGATTGATAAGGGAGGCTTTACTAACCTTGAGTCAAGTCATGGACACTCAATTTCAAGTTGTAACTTCACAAGCCCAAGCTATGAAGACACAAGAAAATCAGTACGTTGGGCCCCGTGTGAATCCGAATGCAAGTACCATGGCTTCCATGTTGAGGGGCTTCCCAAGGATGAACCCTTAAATGTTTTTTGTGTCTAAGGTAAATGAAGATCCCGAATAATTTCTAAAGGAAATCTATATGATTGTGTATGCTATGGGAGTGACTTCGAATGAGAAGTCCGAACCAGTCGCGTATGAACTCAAGAATGTGGCTCAATCTTAGTATACTCAATGGAAAGACAATAAGGCTATAAGAGTGGGTCCCATAAGTTGGGAAATCTTTAGGAAGTCTTTCCTTGATAGTTTCTTCCCTAGGGAGAAGAGAGGGGCCAAAGTTGAAGAATTCATCAACCTTCGTCAAGGTGGTATGAGTGTCCAAAAGTAAGCACTCTTTAAAGTTCACTAAGTTTTCCAAGTATGCTCCATTTTTGGTGTCTAATCCTAGAGAATAAATAAGTCTCTTTGGAATGGGTCTGTCTAATTCCATTGAAGAAAATGTCATGTGGCAATGCTTCATAAAAATATGGACATCTCACGTCTAATGGTGTATGCTCAACAAGTTCAGGAGTCTAGGATTAGAAAGAAGAGTAGGGATTCCAAGAGGGCAAGGTCCAACAATGGAGGTTCTTGCAAGGGTAAGCTTGATATTCAAGATAAGACAAAGTTTAAGAAGACGTTCTACAACCAAGGCTCATCAAACGCTCCAAGGGTCAACAAGCAAATGGTTTCTAACCCTAAGACATAAGGAGGTAAGAGTGGTAGTTTTTATATTGAAAGACCTAGTTGTTCAAAGTGTGGCAAGAAGCATGAAGACAAGTGCCTAGTTGGCATGGATAGTTGCTTTAGTTTTGGTAAGAGTGGTCATATAAGGAGAGATTGCCCTACATTGAAGGTTCAAGGGAGGGAGAACAAAGAAGCTCAAGCAAGTGCTTCTAACTCTGATGCTCCTAAGAAGAATCTTTTCTATGCTCTCGAACCTTTAAGTGATCAAGAGGGGTCCCCCAACGTTGATACTGATACGTTACAAATATTTTCAATTTATGTTTATGCATTGTTAGACCTTAGTGCCACTTAGTATTTTGTTACTCTTTTAGTGTCTATAAAATTTAATTTACTCCCTGATATCTTACAAGAACCTTTTTTGGTTTCTACCTCGATCGGTGACTCGGTTGTAGAGAAAAGAGTCTATAAGAAGTTGTACTATTTCTTTATCTCATAGAGTACTTTGGTTGATTTGGTATCATTAGACATGCTTAATTTTGATGTACTTTTGGGCATGGATTGGTTGCATGCTTGTTATTCTTCCATTGATTGTAGGACTCGGGTAGTTAGATTTCAATTCCCAAATGAGTCCATTCTAGAGTGGAAATGGGAAAATTGTATTCCCAGAGGTCGGTTTGTTTCATACCTGAAATATTGAAAGATAATTGCAAAAGGGTACATGTATCACAATGTTAGGGTCAAAGATGTTGAATCTGAGGTCCCTTCGTTAGAGTCGGTCCTCGTAATGAGGGAATTTCCAAAAATCTTTCCTAATGAATTTCATGGTATCCCTACCAAATGGGAGATAGATATTGGCATTGAACTTTTGTTGGATACTAACCCCATATCTATCCCTCATTTCCAGATGGCTCTTGCTGAATTAAAGGATTCAACCAAGCATATCTACGTGGGGTGCTCTGGTATTGTTTGTGAAAAAGAAAAATGGGTCCCTTAGAATGTGTGTTGTCTATCCCAATTGAGCGAGGTCACTATAAATAATAAGTATCCTCTTCTGAGAAATGATGACTTGCTTGATCAATTGCAAGGGGATAGTCACTTTTCTAAGATCGACCTTGTTTGGGATACAACCAACTTAGGGTGAGAGAGGTTGAGATTCCTAAAATAGATTTCTAAACTAGGTATATGCACTATCATTTTTTTGTGATGTCATTTTTCCTAACTAATTCCCCGATGACATTATGAACCTTATGATTAGGGTTTTCCGCAAATACATATGAAAGTTCGTGATTGTGTTTATCGACGATATCTTGACATATTCTAGAAGTGAGAATGATCACATGAGTCATTTGACAATTGTATTGCAAACCCTTAAAGATAACCAATTGTTTGCAAAGTTTAGTAAATATGAGTCTTAGTTGAAATCCATGGCATTCCTCAAGGAAATTCAAGGTTTACAAAAATAAGTATCCGAAGCATGATCTTGAACTAGCGACCATAGTATTTGCTTTGAAAATATAAAGGTATTACCTTTATAGGGTCCATGTAGATGTGTTTACCGATCACAAAAGTCTCCAATATGTATTTACTCAAAAAAACTTGAATTTCCGGCAAATAAGGTGGTTAGAGATTTTGAAAGACTATGATATGAGTGTCCTTTACCAGCCCGGCAAAGCCAATGTATTTGTGGTTGCCTTGAGTCGAATGTCCATAGGTAGTGTGACCTATGTAGAAGATGAGAAGAAGGAGGTAGTTTGTGATGTGAATAGGGTTGCTGGGTTGGGATTTCAATAGATTCTTCAAAGGGCGGTTTCATGGTCTAACATAGCTCCGAAGCTTCCTCATTAGTTTATATGAATCCTAAGCAACATCTTGATCATATATTGATGGATTTGAAAGTATTTGTGCTTAAAAAAATCTATTGAGGCCTTCTCCTAAGGGGGAGATAGGGTACTTAGATATCAAGGAACGTTGTGTGTTCCAGATGTGGATGACTTAAGGGAAATCTTGGAAGAGGCTCATAGTTCGTGATATTATATTCATTCGGGAGACACCAAGATATACTATGATCTATGGGAGATCTTTTGGTGGATTGGATTGAAGAGAATATAGAGAATTTTGTGTCAAAGTGTTCGAATTGTCAACAAGTCAAGGCCGAACATCAAAAATCCGTGAGATTTATCTCAATATATGGATACTCCCACTTGGAAGTGGGAAAAATGTTAATATGGAATTTGTTGTGGATTTGTCTCGTACTCGTAGGCAACATGATTATATTTGGGTCATTGTTTATTGGATGACTAAACCAGCCAATTTCATTACGGTCAATGTTTCATATTCGGTTGAAGATTATTCTAAGTTGTACATCAAGGAGATAGTGAGATGCATTGGTTTGCTTTGTCTACCATTTCGGATAGGGTTACTCAATTTACTTCTCAATTTTTAAAGGCATTCCAAAATGATCTTGAAACCAATGTTAAACTTAGTACCGCATTTCATCTACAAATGGATGGTCAAGCGGAACGCACCATTCAAACCCTAGAATATATGTTGAGGGCATGTGTTATTGACTTCAAGGTTAATTGGGAAAACCATATACCGTTGATAGAGTTTGCTGACACCAATAGTTACCACTTAAGTATTCTCATGGATACGTCTAAAGCATTTATGGGAGAAGGTGTAGGACTCCGGTTGGGTGGCCTTAATGACAGGCCGCGATGAGGTTCGTCCATCTGAACCAGTAGACCTCTAGCCCCAAAAGAAGAACCATAGTGGCTTTCACGGTTCATGGACCTTAAATGGTTCATGAAGTGGACCGTAGAGGGGAGGGCCCATAATTAGTATACAATGAACATCAACCATGACCCTCTTGAAGTCCGTTAATGGCACCAGGGTAGGGCTTTGTCAACTGTTAAGTCAAGGTAGTTTTGGTCTTTTCCCTTTGCATCAAGCATCTAAACTACGTCGCATTCAACATATTAATTATGTCATTGTAATCAATGTTAACCTAATATTCTAGTCAGATATTATCTTAAGCGCTTATTTGAGAAAACTTAGAGGAAAAAGAGGAAAAAGAGTTGAACAACCCCTTAAGAACAAGTAGGAGATTTTCTTCAGTTCAATCCAAAAATCCACGAGGTGAGTGGAATTTTACTAATGGGTTCCTTTCTTCCACTAGGGTCCTAGAATTCAGTCGAATCTTGATTTCCCATATCTCGTTTTGACCTAAGGTTTCTAAAACCTTAGTTAATTGTTGTGATTTAGCTTTTGTAGTATCCTAAATAAAAATAACTTGTTCTTTTTTGAAATTTTGCTTATTCATGCATGAACCTCAGAACCCTAGTTTGTGTTGATTTTCTTAGTTCATAAATTACACTTGCTAGGTCAATAAAACAGATAATCATGCTCTGGATTTTGAATGTTACATTCTCAGAATTTTTATGTTGTATTATTAGATTATTGGGAGTAGACTAAGCAACGGGTTGTACTACGATCTGGCGTACCTTCATAGTCCCAGCACTATGTGCCCCCATAGGTTTATAAGTCCCCTCTGTTGGGCATCAGATTTACTGATCACACCAGTCATTTCTTTATACCACTAGCAAAGTATATTGGGTTCTATCGATGAGGCATATACATCAATCTCCATGTTTACCTCACGTGGTTTTTTGTCGGTTAGTAGTAGCCCCCACAGTAAGAATCTAGTTTATTTGACAAGGTTTTTAGTTTATACTTCAGTATTCAGTCTCATCATGTTATGTATATGATTAGTTCTTAGTCATTTCATTTACCTCAATTTTTAGTATTTATGATTCTTTTCATATTATATCATTGCTCAGTTTTACTTAGTTCAACTTATATTAGTTCAACTTATATGTTTTGTTTATCTATTATATATATCCTACATGCTCAGTACATTCCAAGTATTGACGCACAGTCTATGCCACATCCTTTCACAATGTAGGTTCAGGTACTGAACATTCAGATCACACTTAGATGGACTTCGCAGGTTGTTTTTAGCAGGTTCAGTGATGAGTCCTTATACTTCGAGGACAATAGACATTTTTTTTCTCATTTGTTCTTTTATTTCTATTTTCATTTTTGTTTGAGTTAGTTGTGGGTATGTCCTAACAACTCTATTCATTTAGAGTCTTCTCATACATAGTAGTAGATTCAACTTTAGTTTTGAGTTATTGTTCAGTATCACTAAACTCTTAGTATGTTTTGTACATTTGGACTAGTTGGGTATAGCCCACTTTCAGTTATCTATTGTTTTAGCTTCCAAATAGTATTTCTTATTCAATAACTTTAATAGTATGCTTATGATATATCAGACACATGATTAGGTTGGGGTCACTCATGATCTAGGTTGTGACACTTCGGAAGTCTAAGACCTAATATTGAGTCTCACTTGTCGACAAAGACATAGAACACTGTTTTGGAGCTAAAATAATGAGTACAAATCATTTAAAATTTTTAGAGTCAAAACGTCCTTGACATCCGGTGAATTGTAAAATAAAGGTTAGTGTGCCTTTGCATGTTTCATGGTGTTTTATGAGTCGGAATTCAATGAAATTTGGTATAAATGTGTTGAACATGTATTAGAATATGTTTAGGGTCGAAATTTCTGGGTACGACTCCCCAAGGACCAGCTTAAGGGTCCTTGAGGAGGACCCTTCTAAAATGACCAAAAAGCTGTCAAATGACCGTGGCAATCGACTAGCCAAATGACAGAACGTCGTCTGATCGACGGGGCATCAATAGCTCCGTCGTTCAACACTTATCCATTTTAATGAAATTATCCAAAAGAACAGTGTCTGAACTTATCGACGAACATGCAATATGGTGGCCTTGAGTAGGGGTCGACTGACCTACGGACCATAGGACGGGGTCTCGTAGGTCAGGTCTTGTTTTGCTGTCAAATTTTAATGACTTAAATTAAATAATATAGTTTCTTAGGTGTTTAATTAAGTATTAGGGGTTTCTAATTAAGTTAATTAATGGACTATATAAAGACCTAAACGTAATTAAACTAACACAACTCACTTCAACTCCCAAACTCCAAATCCTCTTCCTTCTCTCTACTTTCTCTAACCCCAAAGAAAACTCCATTTAAGACCAAGATCAGAGGGATTAGATTCAAGATTCCTACTTTTTATCCATCAATCTTCAAGACTAACTAAGTTATGGAAGATCTTCACCTTTGGGACTCCTTCCCCTAAGGGTTCTTCAAATTCGATTTCCAAAAGATGATAAAAACATGGGTTTCATTTCTAATCCGAAATTGATCTTTCAAATTGTATTGTTCTTGGTTTATTTTGATTATTATGGATATAATATGATTGATTGTTGGTGAATTAGGGTTGTTTTTCATGTTAGACCTAGTTCTATAAAAGACATTATGAATTTACCCTATTTCCCTAACCCTAGTTATGAATTGATGATGAATTGAACAATGATGATGCAATTGACTTAGTTATTCTTTTAATTACTATAATATGATTTTAAGTCTATTAAATGATTAATTTGGTTGGTTAAAGGTAAGACCATGGAAGAAGGCTTCTGAAGGTAAATTGGTAAGACCTATGAACTTGAACTCTTACTTCAATTGAGTTTGATTGTACTTGATGATGATGTTCAATTAAAGTGTTGATTGTTATTAGATTAGATAGGTAGTATGATGAATTTAATTGAAATGTCTTGATTATATGGATTGTGAAATATGATTAAGATATGATGATATAAGGTTGATTATGGATAAATCTGCCTTATTATGATACGATAATGATAATGTGTTAATCTCACATATGAGGGTTGTATTGAAATGACATTCTCATTCAATTCCTAATGATCAAATGAGTATGATATACAAGGGGTTAGTCTCCTATGACCTATACTAAGCTACGATGATTAATAAAGACTTAAAGACATTACAAAATGGGACTTTAGCTTAGCATCGAGTGAACTAGTTATGAGAGGTGTCACTTTCCAATGTGGGAAGGTAGGTTCACAATGATTCTCATGGGATAGATATTACAATGAAATTGTGGATAAAAAGGGTCTCAAGTATGTGTGCTAGTTCTTGAACTATATTGCCCCATAGGAAAACTAGCTAGTGGATCCACCTATAATGCTATGTTCATGTTATGGTACTACCTTGGCAAGTAAACCATCTTCTTTCGATGTAGGGTTTCATGACACCAAATTCCACATTTCGCTCATGTGGTTTATGTCGGTTAAGGCAATTGTTCTCGAAAGTAAAATGAAATAATGAAGTGAAAACTAACTAGGGTGACTTAAGGGGTTTGACTTAGTCTAGGTAGGGGTATGGGGCTCTACCTATGCATTGCACTAGTTGTCCTTGAAAAGTCCTAGGAGGTTGTTCTTGTGTTAATATAAAGTAAATGATATGCATATATTTGCTTTACATGTTAATGACGTATTTGGTGTTGATCTCACTTATGAATATGTTATTGGTCTATATTGCTAAATATAATGATGACTACTTATGATACTATGTTATGTGAAGTTAGACATTTCTTGTGATCCTTTATTGGGTTTACTTGGTTGTGTGAGGCTATGGGACTTCACTTGATCATTGCACTTGTAAGCTTGGTAATGGGTTATGGGTAATTGTCTTTCACTTGTTGTAATGTGATGAACTCTTATACATGCTTTGTTGTGGTATAACACTATGTTGAAGTTGTTTTGGGTTATATGTTTTAGTATGCTGCTACACATGATGACTTGACTTTACTTGATGATGTTGGTCTTGCATTGTATATGGCCTTGCCTTGATAAATATGTGCTCATTGGTTCATATGTGTTCTTGATTATGCATAAAGGATTTTCAATGTAAATTAGCATGTTTTGAACAAATGTGCCTTTAAGCATGATTTCGATGTTTTATGTGCATATGTTTCCATACTTAGTACAAGCGGTGTACTAACCCATATATCTATGTTTTCTACAAATTTGTAGGTTCCGACCATTGAGTTCCTGGAAAGCCAATTGAAGAATACTTGAACTCTTTTCTCCAAGTGTTGGTAGGTCGTCAAGTTCAAGGATGTTACCTACTTCTACATTGTAGCTTTGAAGTTGTTTTGTCATAAAGACATTGTTCATTTCCTTTATCATTTTGATATTAATGTAAGCCTGTATTGGTATGTTGACTTTGTATTGGCTATGCCCATGATTTTTACTCTTTTTGATGGTTCAATATGAGACGATGTATTAGATTATTTTTTATGTTTCGATTACGTTGTCTAAATGAGAAGCCTATGTATGCTTCATATGCGAAGAGTCTAAGTAAACTCCACATATAGTATGCGAGAGGTCTATGTAAACCTCACTATATAGATATGTATGAAAAGTTTTTAATTTTCTGCACTTTTTAGCCTATGAAATATAATGACGAATGTCAAAAGGCTAGTCTTAGTCCTCTCTGAGGACGAAGACGACAGTTACGTCTAGGGGTGCTCCCCGGCTGTGACATAGGTATTGTGCTATGTCAAGGGGTATCCTCTGGGAGTTACAAGACAAGTTTGTAAAAACAACTCACAAAAGATACATACTGAAAACTACTCAACTTTGTCTACCTATGAAGCCTCTACTATCATATAAAGATATCGGAACAACACCTGTGACATCTCAAAACTACTAATTGTAAGATAATGGTGAAGTCCTCCAGAATATAAAAAGGCTCACAAAGCTAACTGGAATATACCATGACTTCAACGAAATGCCTGTTGATGATCCTGAATACCTATATCTGCATCATGAAATGATGCAGGCCATGGCTCAGTTAATGAAATGTACGAGCATGTAAGGGGTATTCTAAACCATAAACATCAGCTTGAAATGGTGAAAAATAAGCATACTTACCTCTTCTTGACTCAACTCAAAGAACATTGTTCAACTCAACTCAAAGAAACATAGGGCTCAACTCAATGATAAGATATTAAACTTAGTGAAATAAGGCTCAACTCAATAATAAGATATTCAACTTAGTGAAATAATACTCGGCTCAATTATAAGATACTCAACTCTATGCACTCAACTCTGTATATTCAACTCAATATAAAAATAAAACTTAAAGATGCAATATATGGAAAGATTTTAGAACGGTAGATAACAACTCAATGTATTGAAAAATATAATAACAACTCAGTTTGTATGCAAGGATACAAGATAAACTCTGTTTGTATATGAAAATACAAAGTAAACTCCGTGTATATAAGGATACGAAATATCTGTGTGGAAGTTTCTCTAACCTAAAATCATCAGTATGATCTATGTGATGATATAAGTCTAATCCATGCTGCTAGAGCCGCTATATACTTTTTTGCGGTGTTGAACCTACTACTAAGTGGATCCACTAGTCTATACTAAATAATTAAGGAATCATCAAAAAAGTATGACACTTTAAACCCACGTTGGCTGCATGATTTATGGGGGTTGTGAGTTGTCTGAACTCTCTCCCATATCAGTGCTAAATACTACCCCAAAATATAACTAGCACATTTATTTAAAAGTATACCTCTTTCTGTTGTTTGAGATTATTACTCAAAAAATTTTCTCTAAGAAAGATGGTACTCAAATCCTCAAAACTCTAATGGAATTCTTTGTTTCCTCCTCTTTTGAATGTGAAAACATTTAATCTTGGGAATACTTAGTTCTCATATATCATTTTAAAAAAAATGAACTCATCTATAATCTTTCTCAACTAAAGTGCTCAAGTCTTAAAACAAGTTCAGAAAAACTTGTAAAAGACTCCTAAAAATAAGGTTCATGCTGAATGATGGACGTGAATGACTCAATTTAAGGTTTTCAATAACCATACATAGAACTCGGTACTCGGAACTAAAGAAATGTCAATGATAATACTCATTTCAAGATTTCTCAACTCAGACGATTCATGCAGAATTATGGGCATGAACAGTTTAACTTAAGGACTTCAGATATACTCATCTCAAGAATGTTCAACTCATAAGGTTCATACAAAATTATGTGCATGAACAACTCAACTCAAGGACTTTATAGGTAACATGTAATAGTTCCACGATTAGGAATAGAATCTTAAAGTTTTAAAAGCTCATTACTCAAGAGTTAAAACTTGAAGATATTACTCGTCTCAAAGATGCTCAATATATGACGTTCATGCGGAATTTATGGGAATGAACGACACAACTCGAGGGTCTATATTATAATATGGAACTCATTTATACAACTATTCTCATTATAATACTTACTTCCTCAAAACATTGTTGATCTCAAAGGATGAACAATACTCTTAACTCTCTCTCTCTCTCTCTCTTGAATTTGAATTATGAATTCAAGAGTTATGATTCATGATACAAAGAATCTCCTAATGATAATGTAGACTCACGAATAGAATCTCATCATTCTCATACTTACTCGCTTCAGTCTTGAAAAAAGTTATTTGAAATTATAAAAGACTCCTCAAAAGACTCAAAGGGACTTTCTCCAAATGTTTGAAAAAACTCTCAAGACTTAACTCTTAACTCTACCTTGATTTTGAATTATGAATTCAAGTATCTTATTTTTGTGATATGAAGGATATCATAATGATTAAATGAGTTTTAGATAGTTAATCATAAGAAACGATTGAAAATAACTGCTTGGGGCGCGGAGATGAATTATCATATTTGGTCGCGAAATTAATTAATATCCTTATTTAATATGGATAAGAATAATAGTATATAACAATTTTCTATATCAATTTAAATTTATCTTACACAAAAAATTATAGTTCTATTTTATTACTAATACAAGGTAAATTACTCGTGCTTCGCACGGAATTGAACAAATTCATTAAGTTTACATATGATTATTCAGTAATATTCGTATTTTTGATACATATATTACATTGTTAAGAACATTTTATCTTAAGGTAAATCGTTCCTCTGAAATGTTAAATTGCTATATTTTTAAAATTTCATTTTTGTTATACAACATTTATGAGTCATAGATAGATTTTAAGTATAAAAAAGAAGCCTAAGAAAATCTTCCATCAAATAGTTAGTCAGATGTAATGAAATTTTTTAAATTTCAAGAAGTTATAAAGAACAATATCAGACGTTATAAAAGAGACCAAAATAACGTCGAACAACAACACTCCCAAGTAAAGTGGAACATCACGTCCATACAAGATCATAATTAACTAAATTCAAATGAACGACGTTTGATTCCTTTCTTATGAACCTCCATCAATCTCTTTTTTAGTATTGTTTGTCATATCAGGTATATGCAAAATTGACCCTAAAATTGCTATTATCATAAAAAAAAATTGTCGTTGTCTCAAAATAGTCATTACTAATTTTACGATTTCATATCACCGACCCAAAATTATTGAGATTAAACCAAGTTATTGTCATGGTTATAGTATGGAATTACAAAATACTAATCCAATTATCGATCAAGTAGTAGGTGGCATTTAAATGATCAAAATGAGATATCCTAAATAATTTTTTTGACATATAACATATTAAATGACTCTTGTGAGCTCTTGAACTCACAAATATCCAAAAATAATAATGACGATCTTACTTTCCTAATAATCAAGAAAAAAAAGGCATATTGTTTAATATATTTTTCAAGAAGATAGTCTTTCGGGGTGTTCCCAAGTTTACAATTCTCAAATTTAATTGAAAGAAACTATAAGAAAGAGTTATTACTTCTTTATAAAAAAAATAAAAACTTTATCAAATGAATGAGCTGTCAGTAAAGAAAAATGATCTTTAACGATAATTAATAACTTAATTATTAGTAAATATATATTTTCAGATGCAATTGGTACTATGTATAAATGCCCGTAAAGTCTATATCAACATTGAATCCAATGACAATTAATTAATATCACTAAAGGATGTAGTACTCTTCGTGGACGTGCATATTTATTGCCTTTAAAAATATTTTTGTTATAGTATATTTTGGATATTTGTTAGTTTCACGAAACATGATCTCTTATATGCCCAAAAAGAAGAGAAGAAGAAATGTGAAAAATTAGTTAACTTGTTATAAAAGATGTTGACTAATTGTCTCTATAAAAATATTCTAGAAATGACATACTAAACGTTTTGTACCAAGAAAAATAATCAAAATAATGGCAAGCAAAAGAGCAATCATTTTGGTTTTTTCAACAAACCTGATCATTGGTTCCGTACTAGTTATCAAATATTTTTTGTTGTGTGCTATAAAATATAGCACAACCCACAAGCACTTTTTCCAAAAAAGTATATGAAAAAAACATGTAGAAAGATACAAAAGAGAAGATAAATCAATTTTCAACAAATGTAATGAATTCAGCCATACACCATTTCAGCAGCGTATCACATTACAATTGAAATCAATTTTCTTTATTTATATGAAGAAACATGTAGAAAAAGAGAATATAAATTTTCCATCATCTTTGTTGAAACTTTAACAGAGTAAAAAAAGGTCACCAAAATATGAAAAAGAAATTGTCATAGTTGCACAAATCACTATGACTTATAGTAAAGAACAAGCTCCATGAAAACTTTCAAGAATGAAACAAACTTCATAAAAACATAATAAATGTATTTGAATTTGACTACACTATAGCGGGAAAAAACCTACAAATTATAGTCGCACAAAATTCCTTTATTTATAGACAACATAGGGTAGTGGAAAGAAATGTTTATTGTGCCTTATCGTAAAGGTCATAACTCTTTAGAAAAGTTACAACACTTTCGAAAGGTTACAACCTTTTATAAAAGTCACAATGTCTCATAAAAGTCGCAACTCTTAAAAAAAGTCACAACTTTTCATGAAAAGGGAAGGGTAGTTTTAGAAATAAATAAATCTAAAAAGGAAAGGAAAAAAATATTAAAAGGACGAAGACCTTTATCATAGTGAGATTATATACATACCAAACAAACAATAATCATATAAAATTATAAATAGACAGCAAAAGAGCGAGAGAAAACATACATTAAAGGGAGTAAATTATGAGATATCCAATGATTATGAAAAATTATTCCAACCATAAAAGTCCTTATGTTTTGAAATAATATGCCTCAAAATCTTGACTAACACTTCAATCAAATATCAATCCTTAAAGTACTCATAATATCCACTGATAAAATTAAGTAAAAGTAGACAACAACATAAAAATAAAAAAATATGGGTATGCAAAGTTACTAGCTCTTAGTGGATTTTCTGAAGAACGCAAAGTCACATCCTTGTTTGTGAAGAAATAACGTTGTTGATGAAGAAATTTGAGATTTGTAAGGGTTTTTAAAATGTACTTTTAACAATTTCAGTAGAGAAACTTGCTTGAATATTCAATTAACATTTGTTATTTAATCTATAGTGACAAATACTTATAATAATAACTTTTCATAAACATAAATAACAAAGTTTATAGCGTATATTCAAAAACAACAATTAATATAATATAAACAAAAACTAATGATGGTTAGAAACATACCAGGATATGCAATAACATAATGAAACAGGATGAAAAAAATCAAGCCCACTGAATGTATAATGTAGTCCTCTAAGTATAGACAACATATGGTAGTCTAAAAATATGATTATTGTATCTTATCGGAAAGGTCACAACTCTTTGGAAAAGTTAAAATCCTTCGGAAAGTTCACATCATTTCATATAAGTAGCAACTCTTTGTGAAGTCATAAATTCTTATAAAAGTCACAACTTTTGTTTGAGAAAAGTCACAACTTTTCATAAAAATCAAAACTTTTCATAAAAGTCAAAACTTTTCATGCAAGAGAAATGCTAGTTTTGATTATAAAATAAATTTAAAGAGAATCCTAGCTTGTTGTGGCGCCACGTAAGCGGGTCTAGTTTCTATACTGACAAATAATTATAATAATAACTTTGCATAAACAGAAACAACAATGTTTAAAGAAAATATTCAAAACCAATAACTAATAATATAAGCATAAACTAATGATTGTAAAAAAAAATACCAGGCTACGAAACAATAAAATGAAATAAAAAAAAATTGAGCCCACTGAATGTACAATGTAGTCCTTTATTTATAAACTACAAAGGTAGTGTAAAAATATGGTTATTGTGTCTTATCGAAAAAGTCACAATTCTTTGGAAAAGTTACAACCCTTCAGAAAGATCACAACATTTCATAAAAGTCGTAAGTGTTCATAAAGTCACAACTTTCATAAAAGTCAAAACTTTTCTGGAAAAAAGTTACAGCTTTTCATATAAGTCATAATTTTTCATGAAAAAGGAAGGCTAGTTTGAAAATAAAATAAATTTAAAGCGAATCCTGGCTTGTGGCGGTACCACGTAGGCGCGCGTGTGTGTGCGTGCGTGTGTGTGAGAGAGAGAGAGAGAGAGAGATTTTAAATGTGGGGAAAAATGAAAAAGTAATATTTACATGTAAACTTTTAAAGAAAATTGTAACAAACTCCAATAAGGATTAAGAAGTTGTTTTTGGATATAGGGAATTGACGAAGGAAATATTTTTGTGCTTACATCATTTTTATTCCAAGAAGTTGACAACGACAATTGTTAAAAGATAACTTATATTAGGTATACTTGTTAAATAGGTAGGACCTTTCTTAACATGTAGGAATTAGAAGTTAACTAATTTTTTTAATCCACTGATAACTATTTTAAAATCAATCCTAACACCAAATATTAGCCTTACAAAACTTACGTAATAAATGGTTTGTGAAAAAGAATTATAGTCAAAGAAGTAGGAATCTGAAGCGAAATCTGAAACAAATATATACTCCCTCCGTAGTCGGTTCTCTTTTATTTTTCAAACTAGTCCATAATCATGTCTCATTATCCTTTTACGTAAATCATTACTCCACATATGCCTTTCATTTTAAAAAGCTTATATTTGATATTAAGGTTAAAATGCTTTATTTAGTGTAAATAATACTCCATTATAAGATATGTATATTTATGATAAGCTTGGTGGATAAAATAAAAAAAGGAAAAAGAAAAAAAAGTAAATTCTTTTGCCCCTTGGAGAGTGGTTTTACTACCTTGCTTCTCTATTGTTACTTCTCGAAACCAAACATTTAACCTCTAGATTTCGGCCAACGATGCTGGTTATCAATAACTCTAACTGGATCTACACTGCTTCGGATATCAATCTGAATTGTTCTTTTTCGACTTCAGATTCCTTAAGACCCTCATATTTTCAAACTCCTTATTGTTCGATTTTAGCAAGGTGTGAATGAGAAATAAGAAAAGAAAAATGAAAAATGTGGAAGAATCAATATTTGGAGGGAAAATAAAAAGTCATTTCAAATGGAAAGTCTACGAAACTGAAAAGGCATATCTCTCATATTTGTATAAGAATGGAAAATTATTGCTCTTATATTAGGATACACTACCTTTAGTTCATAAAGGGTTAAGAAGAAGATTCCCTTCGCGCCGTCGTTGTCACTCGCTCGGCTTCAAATTTGAATTTGACAAATGATGTGATTGATATTTTTGGATAAAATTTATTTAATAAATCTCATTACTTTATTTTCTTTCTCTTATAAATTAATTTGGAATGTTAATTAATTTCACATAATTAATTTTTCGTAAACGAATTATTTGAAATTCATGCGTAACGGTAAAGTTGTTGTGAAGGGATATGTTCCTTCCAAAAAGACGTTATTTTTATCCAAAAGAAACAATATACTGGAATGATATGTCTGAACAAATGTGTTCACACCCTTGTTTTAATAGAATCATCCCTTGATGCATGCGACTATGAATATAGAGTTTTTGTTTTGTTTTTCAACACTACAAATTTCTCCTCTCTACATACATTTTCATACAAAAATAAAATTTTCAATCGACTGAGTTTGTGTGTGCTCTCGTTAATGTTATTGTTTTAGCTGAAATTAATGAAGTTTGAGGTACCTCTACTTCTCTTTTAGTTAATCCGTTTTTATCATGTGAGGATTAATATGTAACCCTAAGTACTTGAGGGGATTAAATTTCTTAAATAAACACAGTGGGTTCTGTTGACTCGGATTATTACATTTTATCTGTTTTATCTTTTTTCTGTTTCTAGTTTTTCCTAACTTGAATATAAGAGAAAACAAGTATAAGAATTTAATTTGGTTACTGTATTTGAGGTTTCTACAGCTTAAAACTTTTATGGTTTTCTTACTTGGTTTGAATTTTAAAATTCATTCAATTGACGATTAAAAGAATATAAAACTTAATCGTTAAATTGAATCAGGCTATGTAAGGATTATTCTTTACTATTAATATTTCACATAATCAAATTGTGTCACGACCCAAAACGCGTCGTGAGTGGCACCCACATTTATCCTCCTATGTGAGCGAACCAACCAATCTAAACCCCAACGTTTTAACCATAATAAACGGAATACAATGCGAAAGACTTAAAACTCATTAACGAAATCAATAAATAACTTCTAAAACTCAATACTTATTATTCCCAAAATCTGGAAGTCATCATCACAAGAACATCTATCCTCAAATTACTAATCTAAGAGTATCTAAGAAGCTAAAATAAGTAAAAAGCTAGTCCATGCCGGAAGTTCAAGGCATCAAGACATGAAGAGGAAGATCCATTCCAAGCTAGAAGCATTAGCTCACCCTGAAATCCGGTGTAATGAAGACTGGCTAGAGTTGCGGTTGAGTTGAAGGCGACGGCACGTTTGCTGCACTCCACAAATAATCAAGAAAACAAATACAAGTAGGGGTCAGTACAAGGCATAAGTACTGAGTAGGTATCATCGGTCAACTCCAAATAGAAAATAGTATATATCAGATAATAACATAAAATCAACCACAATACTCAACAGGTGGCAACAACAAGTACAGGGATCATTGATAATAAAGCCAAATACACCCATGAGGACTCAAGTCTCCACATCATACTCATTTGGGATATAGGTTCTTTACATTCGAATTTATTAACATAATTTCAAGATTCATTATCTTTATTCCTCTTGTGTCAGTACGTGACACTCCGATCCCCTAATTCTACGTGTCGGTTCGTGACACCCTATCCTCTAATTCTACGTGTCGGTTCGTGACACCCGATCCCCTAATTCTACGTGTCGGTTCGTGACACCCGATACCCTATTTCTACGTGTCGGTTCGTGACACCGCTCCACTAATCTCATTCTATTAATTCATCAAGCCTTCTCTTATACCAAGGCATCATCAATCTCATTACTTTAGTTCATCAAGCCTTCTCCTATACCAAGGCATCATCAATCTCATTACTTTAGTTCATCAAGCCTTCTCCTATATCAAGGCATCATCAATCTCATTACTTTAGTTCATCAAGCCTTCTTTTATACCAAGGCATCATAATTAACAAGGTAAATTTAGGATTAGAGATTCAATAGACTCATCATGCTTATTCATCACAATTATATAATCACATCATGTAAGCACACAATTAAGCATATAGAAGGTTTTATAATACTACCCAACACATATAATTCGCTATTAAGAGTTTACTACGAATAGCATAAAAACCATATCCTACCTCCACCGAAGATTCGTGATCAAGCAAGCAATTTCCCAAAGCTTTGTTTCCTCTTTGTTTCCCTCTTCTCTCGATCGTTCTCTTTCCCTCTCCTTGTTCTTTCTATTTTTCTTATTCAAACCCTCTTTCTTTTACCCTAATTAGCATATAATTAAGTATAAAAGATGGTGAATTAACCCATTAATTAATTCAAGGTTATCTCCTTTAACCCTCAAGTAGTTAAATTATTAACATTAACCCACTAAATTTATAATTATAGCAGGAATAGTCCAAAACATCCCTTAAAACATTTAAAGAAATCCGACCCAGCCTGGGATTACGCAGCCTGTGACGGTCCGTCGTGCCTGCGACGGTCCGTCCTGCTGCTTCCGTCACAGAGTTCAGAGACTCAATTCTTTGAAGAGTCTGTGACGGTCCGTCGTTCCCACGATGGTCCATCCTGCCATGTCGTCACGAAGTTCAGAGAGTCAATTTCAGTACCCAAATTTCAGAATTCTAAGTGTTTTGGAACGAGACCCCCTCGAGGGTCCGTCGTGCCCATGACGGTCCGTCATGGGATCTGTCGACCAAGACAGTTTTTCCAGAAATAGAATCTGCTGCTCAAAACGACTAAACAGGTCGTTACAATAGATACTGATTTAACCATCGTTCGTCCTCGAACGATCATAAGAAGAAAAACAAGGGCGAAAAGGAGTACCTGAATCTGTAAACAGGTGTGGGTATCTTTCTTGCATATCTGCCTCCTTCTCCCAAGTGGCTTCTTCAACTGGTCGATTCTTCCATTGAACTTTGATGGATGCAATATCGCTTGACCTCAGCTTGCGGACTTCTCTATCTAAAATAGCAACAGGTTCCTCCTCATAAGACAAATTCTCATCAAGCAAAACTGAATCCCAACGGATAATGTAGTTTCCATCCCCATGGTATCTTTTCAACATAGACACATGAAACACCGGATGCACTCCTGACAATCCTGGAGGCAAGGCTAATTCATAAGCCACCTCCCCTACTCGCTTAAGTACTTCAAATGGTCCAATATACCTTGGGCTTAGCTTACCTCTTTTGCCAAACCGCATCACCCCTTTCATGGGCGAAACCTTCAGCAAGACTTGATCACCCTCCATAAACTCCAAGTCTCTAACCTTTCGATCTGCATATTCCTTTTGCCTACTTTGCACCGCTAAAAGCTTTTCTTGAATAGATTTCACTTTCTCCAATGAATCCCTCAAAAGGTCAGTACCCCAAGGTCTAACCTCAAATGCATCAAACCAATCAATGGGAGACCTACATCTCCTCCCATACAATGCTTCGAATGGAGCCATATCAATACTTGAGTGATAGCTATTATTGTATGAAAACTCCGCTAAGGGTAAGAAGTTATCCCAATGACCACCAAATTCTATCACACATGCACGAAGCATATCCTCCAACACTTGAATCGTTCGCTCAGACTGACCATCGTTCTGAGGGTGAAATGCAGTACTAAGGTCCAACCTAGTACCTAATTCAGCATCCAATGTTCTCCAAAACATAGAAGTAAACTGCGTACCTCTATCTGATATGATGGAGAGTGGAACTCTATGCAATCGAACGATTTCTGAGATATAGATTTTGGCTAACTTCTCTGCATTGTAGGTCACCTTGACCGGAATGAAGTGAGCAGACTTAGTTAACCTATCAATGATTACCCAAATGGAGTCATACTTACTCATTGTCTTTGGAAGACCAACCACGAAGTCCATTGCAATCCTTTCCCACTTCCATTCAGGAATGGGCATTTTCTGAAGTGTTCCTCCGGGCCTCTGGTGTTCATATTTTACTTGCTGACAATTTGGACATTTGGCAATAAAATAAACAATGTCACACTTCATTCTACTCCACCGAAAATGTTGCTTTAGGTCACGATACATCTTGGTTGCACCAGGATGTATAGGGTACCTTGAACTATGAGCCTCTGTCAGAATAGTGTTGATCAAATCATCAACGCGGGGTACACATACCCTTCCCTTGATCCTCAAAACACCTTCCTCATCGATTTGTTCTTCCTTAGCCTCTCCTCGCAATACTTTATCTTGGATCTGGATAAGTTTCTCATCGGTAAACTGCTTTCCTTTAATCTTGTCAAGAAAAGAAGATCTTGCCTCCACACAAGCCAACAATCCTCCCTTCTCATTTACTTCTAACCTCATAAAGTCGTTAGCCAGAGTCTGAACCTCTCTAGCCAATGGACGTCTAGAAACTTGCAAGTGAGCTAGACTTCCCATGCTCCCTGCCTTTCTACTTAAGGCGTCTGCCATAACATTAGCGTTTCCCGGATGATACAAGATAGTGATATCGTAGTCCTTCAGTAGTTCCATCCATCTCCTCTGTCTCAAATTCAAATCTTTTTGAGTAAAGACATACTGTAGGCTACGATGATCCGTGTATAGTTCACACTTAACCCCATATAGATAGTGTCTCCATTGCTTTAAGGCAAACACTACCGCTGCCAATTCCAAATCATGGGTCGGATAATTATGTTCGTGCACCTTTAATTGCCTTGAAGCATAAGCAATTACGTTCTTCTCTTGCATTAGCATTGCACCCAAACCCGAATAGGATGCATCACAATAGACAATGAAATTCTTACCTTCCACTGGCAGGGTAAGGATTGGTGCAGTAGTCAACAAGGTCTTGAGTTTCTAAAATCTTTCCTCACATTCGTCCGACCATACAAATGGAACATTCTACTTCGTCAAGTTCGTCAATTGGGAAGCAATGGAAGAGAATCCCTTGACAAATCGACGGTAATAGCTAGATAAACCAATAAAGCTCCTTATTTCTAACACATTAGAAGGTCTTACCCAATTCTTCATTGTCTCAATCTTAGAAGGATCCACCATCACCCCATCCTTAGAAACCACATGCCCCAAGAAGGACACTACTTCTATCCAAAACTCACTCTTGGAGAATTTGGCATAAAGCTTTTTCTCCCTCAACATTTCCAATACAATTCTCAAGTGCTCCTCATGTTCCTTCTTGCTCTTTGAGTATACCAATATATCATCAATAAATACGATCACAAAGAGATCCAGATATGGCTTAAAAATCCCGTTCATCAAGGTCATGGAAGAAGCAGGGGCATTCGTAAGACCAAAAGACATCACTACAAATTTGTAATGCCCATACCTGGTCCGAAAAGCAGTCTTTGGCACATCCGTTGCCCGTATTTTCAATTGATGATAACCGGATCTCAAGTCTATCTTAGAGAAGACACAAGCACCTTGTAACTGATCGAACAAGTTATCAATGCGAGGAATGGGATACTTGTTCTTAATAGTTACCTTGTTCAACTGCCGGTAGTCTACGCACATCCGAAAACTCCCATCCTTCTTCTTCACAAATAACACCGGAGCACCCCAAGGAGATGCACTTGGTCTAATGAAGCCTTTGCTCAACAACTCTTGAAGTTGGGCCTTTAACTCTCTTAACTCCACGGGAGCCATTCTATAAGGGGGTATAGAAATGGGGCGAGTATCCGGTTCCAGATCGATGCAAAAATCAATATCTCTATCTGGTGGCATACCAGGAAGATCTGCAGGGAACACATCCAGAAACTCACGGACTACCGAAACCGACTCAATTGAAGGTACTTGGGTAGTGTCATCCCTGAGATGTGCCAAGAAAGCTAAACACCCCTTACTAACCATTATCTTAGCACGAAGAAAGGAGATGATACGAACCGGAGTGGAAGTGTAGTCGCCCTCCCACAATAACGGATCTGTCCCAGGCTTGGCTAACGTCACAGTTTTAGCATTACAATCCAAGATCGCAAAATTCGGAGAAAGCCAAGTCATACCCAGAATTACATCAAAATCAACCATTTCTAAGATAACCAAGTCTACATAAGTATTGCTCCCCACGAAAGTCACCAAACAAGACCTATATACTTTTTAAACTATCACAGACTCACCCACCGGAGTAGACACACGAATAGGTATGTCAAGCAATTCACAATGTAAATTAAGACCAGTAGCAAATGAGGAAGATACATATGAAAATGTGGAGCCGGGATCAAATAATACAGAAGCCATACAATCACAAACCAAAAGATTACCTGTGATAACAGCATCTGATGTCTCCGCTTCCGACCGTCCAGGAAGCGTAACAATGGGCCCTATCACCTGTTTTCCCGTTGCCCCTACCGTGTTACGTGCAGTAGTTCCCATTTGTCCGTCACCCCGGCCGTTTTGGTGACCACCATAACCTCGGCCACCACGTCCTCCAGAATAACGGCCTCTACCATGACCACCTCTACCTCTAGCTATTGGGGGTCTATAACTCTATTTTGGACAATACCTCCTAATATGTCCAGTCTCCCCACATCCATAACACTCTCTGGGGTCAAGCATAGGTCTCTCAGAGAAGTGTTGACCGGTCTGAGGTGGACCCCCAACTACAGTCTGTAGTGAAGACTGAATTGGTCGGACGGAGTAACCTCCTGAACCCTGTCCTCTAGAGTAAGAACCATTAAACTCACCTCCCTTTCGAAACCTTTTTGATGTGGATGCCATTGTGAAGTCATCTGGATTCACTCCTTCCACCTCTATCACGAAGTATACCACTTCTTGAAAGGATTTTGCCGTAGCCGCTACCTGTAAGGCTGAAATCCGAAATTTTGACCTCAACCCCTTCACAAAACGTTGAATCCGCTCTTGTGGACTGAAACAAAGTTTGGTGGCATACCTGGATAATGCACGAAACTTAGCCTCATATGTAGTAACCGACATCCTACCTTGCTCTAGGCTCAAGAACTCGTCTCTTTTCCTATCCCTCAAAGTCCGGGGGATATACTTCTCCATAAACAAGCTAGAGAATGATGCCCAAGTCATAGGTGGTGCCTCTGTTGGTTGACACTCAACATGTGACCGCCACCACATTTTGGCGTTTCCTTGAAACTGATAAGTCACAAACTCAACACCAAACCGTTCTACTATACCCATCTTGTATAGTAGATCATGACAGTCAACCAGAAAATCGTAGGCATCCTCAGATTCAGCACCCTTGAAGACTGGAGGTTTCAATTTCAGGAACTTACTAAAAAGTTCATAATGATCATTTGTCATTATAGGACCTGTAGTCAGACGAGTAAACGTGTCTATTTCCAATGAGGCATCCATGCGGGGAGCCACAGTAGCTGCATGTTGTACCTCCGGAACCTGGGGTGCTGGTGCAGAAAACACTGGAGGTGTCTGGCCCTGATCAGATAACCCGCTAAGATAAGCAAGAACCTGATTGATCATCTCTGGGGTGGGTTGGGGTGGCAATCCCTCATTCTGTACTTGTTCATTCTCCCCTTCCTCACCCTCTCTTACCACTTCCTCAGTCGGTGGAGGAGTCACCGCCCTAGTACCAGATGGGCTAGGTGCTTGTCCTCTTCCTCTAGAGGACGTCCTCCCACGACCTCTTCCATGGCCTCTTGCCACTACTCCTCTTCGAGCTACTGCCACAGTGGCTGGCTCAGACGCTTCTTGTCTTGCCGGTGTTGGTGTTGGCGCAGTCGTTGCTCTAGTTCTAACCATTTGCGAGATAGAGTGAAGATGGTCAGATACCAATTTGTATCACCTAGATACCAATTGGACCCAAGTAATAGCACGAAACAAAGAAAGAAAGAATGGAATTTTCCTAAAGTCTTATAGCCTCTCAAAGAAAAGTAAAGGCGTCCCCTACCGTTCCTTAAGACTCTACTAGACTCGTTCTTGTGTGATGAGACCAACGAACCTAATGCTCTGATACCAAGTTTGTCACGACCCAAAACGCGTCGTGAGTGGCACCCACATTTATCCTCCTATGTGAGCGAACCAACGAATCTAAACCCCAACGTTTTAACCATAATAAACAGAATACAATGCGGAAGACTTAAAACTCATTAACGAAATCAATAAATAACTTCTAAAACTCAATACTTATTATTCCCAAAATCTGGAAGTCATCATCACAAGAACATCTATCCTCAAATTACTAATCTAAGAGTATCTAAGAAGCTAAAATAAGTAAAAAGCTAGTCCATTCCGGAAGTTCAAGGCATCAAGACATGAAGAGGAAGATCCAGTCCAAGCTAGAAGCATTAGCTCACCCTGAAATCTGGTGTAATGAAGACTGGCTAGAGTTGCGGTTGAGTTGAAGGCGACGGCACGTTTGCTGCACTCCACAAATAATCAAGAAAACAAATACAAGTAGGGTCAGTACAAGGCATAAGTACTGAGTAGGTATCATCGGTCAACTCCAAATAGAAAACAGTATATATCAGATAATAACATAAAATCAACCACAATACTCAACAGGTAGCAACAACAAGTACAAGGATCATTGATAATAACGCCAAGTACACCCATGAGGACTCAAGTCTCCACATCATACTCATTTGGGATATAGGTTCTTTCCATTCGAATTTATTAACATAATGTCAAGATTCATTATCTTTATTCCTCTTGTGTCGGTACGTGACACTCCGATCCCCTAATTCTACGTGTCGGTTCGTGACACCCGATCCCCTAATTCTACGTGTCGGTTCGTGACACCCGATCCCCTAATTCTACGTGTCGGTTCGTGACACCCGATCCCCTATTTCTACGTGTCGATTCATGACACCCGCTCCACTAATCTCATTCTATTAATTCATCAAGCCTTCTCTTATACCAAGGCATCATCAATCTCATTACTTTAGTTCATCAAGCCTTCTCCTATACCAAGGCATCATCAATCTCATTACTTTAGTTCATCAAGCCTTCTCCTATACCAAGGCATCATCAATCTTATTACTTTAGTTCATCAAGCCTTCTTTTATACCAAGGCAACATCATTAACAAGGTAAATTTAGAATTAGAGATTCAATAGACTCATAATGCTTATTCATCAAAATTATATAATCACATCATGTAAGCACACAATTAAGCATATAGAAGGTTTTATAATACTACCCAACACATATCATTCGCTATTAAGAGTTTACTAAGAATAGCATAAAAATCATAACCTACCTCCACCGAAGATTCGTGATCAAGCAAGCAATTTCCCAAAGCTTTGTTTTCTCTTCGTTTCCCTCTTCTCTCGATCGTTCTCTTTCCCTCTTCTTGTTCTTTCTATTTTTCTTATTCAAACCCTCTTTCTTTTACCCTAATTAGCATATAATTAAGTATAAAAGATGGTGAATTAACCCATTAATTAATTCAAGGTTATCTCCTTTAACCTTCAAGTAGTTAAATTATTAACATTAACCCACTAAATTTATAATTATAGCAGGAATAGTCCAAAACGTCCCTTAAAACATTCAAAGATATCCGACCCAGCCTGGGATTACGCAGCCTGTGACGGTCCATCGTGCCTGCGATGGTCCGTCCTGCTGCTTCCATCACAGAGTTCAGAGACTCAATTCTTTGAAGAGTCTGTGACGGTCCGTCGTTCCTACGACGGTCCGTCCTGCCATGTCGTCACGAAGTTCAGAGAGTCGATTTCAGTACCCAAATTTCAGAATTCTAAGTGTTTTGGAACGAGACCCCCTCGACGGTCCGTCGTGCCCATGACGGTCTGTCCTGGGATCCGTCGACCAAGACAGTTTTTCCAGAAATAGAATCTGCTGCTCAAAATGACTAAACAGGTCGTTACAAATTGTCTGTCATTTGTTATAGAAACATGTCAATTTCAAGTCAAGTAAATGTTGGAATACTAAGTTCTACAACAACATAAGTTGCACATAATCGTTCAACTTTGTGCACCGGTTGAGAAACTTGCAATGTTTTATGGCGTTGACATGAAAATATGGCAGCAGAAAATGTTATTTTATTTGAGTACGTTGAGTCTGCAGAGATTCACTAGTGAAAAATTTTCTATTTTGTCGAATGAAAATCCGGACGAAAAATGTTTCTTGGTAATAGAAGCATGGACGCATTCAGATTTTGTGTACAAATTATATTTTGAGTGGCCAACAAGATGATTTGTACAATGTTCACAATAGTGTCAAGAACTCTCTGGATTCTTTGGAAAGGAAGTACAAAACAGAGGATGTCAGGATGAAGAAGTTCATTGTGGCATAGTTTTTGGGCTGTAAAATAATAGACAATAACACCATCGTCACCCAAGTTCAAGAATTGCAGGTCATATCCATGATCTCCTTGTTGAAGGTATAAATTTATTTAATTCCTATGCTAGACATATTTAGTCTAGTCTTGATACTCACTTAATATTTAATGTAGGATTGATTGTGAATGATGATTTTCAAGTGGCGGCCATTATTGAGAAGTTACCTCAGTTGTAGAAGGACTTCAAACACAAGGAGATGAATGTTAAAGATCTGATGGTAATTCAAACAATTGAATAGGATAAGAAGGCCGTAGAAAAGAGGTCATGTGGTATTTCAACAATATCTAGAGTAAATATTGTTGAAGAAAATCCCACAAAATCAAAGAAAAGAAGAAAGAATCTGATCCAAAGAGCAATCCTCCTAATAAGAAATTCAATAGAAACTACTTCAATTATGAAAAATATGGCCATAGAGATACTGAATGTCGGGGTCCAAGAAGGACAAGAAGAAAGATCAAACAAATTTGGCTAAATCCAAAGAAGAGATGGATAATATATGTGCAATGTTTTTCAGAATGCAACTTGGTTGGAAATCCAAGAGAATGGTGGATTCTGGTGCCTCGTGTCATGTTTGTGTCAAAAAAGAATTGTTTACATCATATACTCCATCATCACAATACGAGAAGTTATTTGTGGCAAACTCCGCTGCTGCGAAGGTTGATGCTGGGAAGGTCCACTTAAAGATGACCTTGGATAAGGCGGTGACTTAGTTTCTATACCAGTTCTTATTAAGAATGGATTCAAATGTTTATTTATTTCTGATAAAGTTGTATTAAATAAGAATGAGATGCATCCAAGAAAAAGTTACTTCACCAAAAGCCTCTTCAAACACAATTTAATGGCAATTGATATGAATATATATTATGCTTCCTCTTACTTGCTTGAGTCCAAATGTTTGAACGTTTGGGACACATCAATAACAAAATCTTGCAAAAACTTATCAATTTAAATGTTTTACCTAAATTTGAGTGCAATAAATCAAAATGTCAAGTTCTCATTGAATCTAAGTATGTTAAGCTTCCATATAAATATGTTGGAAGGAATTCATACCCTTAGAAGTGATTCATACTGAAATTTGTGACATGAAGTCAACATTATCATGTGGTGGGAAAAATTATTTCATAACATTTATTGATGATTACACTAGATATTGTTATGTTTATTTTCTAAATGATAAGGATGACGCAAAAGATGCATTTAGGCAATATAAAACTGAAAATCAATTGTATAAAAAGATCAAAATGATCAAAGTGATAGAGGTGGAGAATATAAATCTCCATTTGCGGAAATATGTTTCGAAAAAGGAATCATCCATCAAACTACTACTCCTTAATCTCTTCAATCTAATAGAATTACGAAAAAAAACTTGAAAGTAATTGATGAACGCTTATTTAAAGTCCAGGTTTATCACAACATTATTGGGGGTAAGTTATCCTTACAACGAACTGAATCTTAATAGACTGTATCACAACAAGTCACATGTTATTCCATATAAGAATTGGAAAAGTAGAAAACCCAACTTGAGATATTTCAAAGTGTGGGGGTGTCTAGCCAATATTTTTACCCTCTTAGGTATAAGAAACGGAAAATTAGAAAACCCAAATTGAAATATTTCAAAGTGTGGGGGTTTCTATCCAAAGTCCATGCTCTTATACCTAAGTGGGTGAAAATAGGACCTAAGACTTTGGATTGTGTATTCATTAGATATATCACAAATAGTAAGGCATGACAATTTTTGGTTCATAACTCTAAACATCTGAATATTCATGACAATACGATAATAGAATCAGATAGTACTAAATTGTTTGAACCTATATATCTATCCATATGAAACTAGACTTGAGTCATCTAGTAGAAGGAATAAACAACCTCAAGAAAAAACAAAATACAATGTATCGAATGGAGCGATTCCAAGGCGTAGTAAATGTCAAAAGACAACTACTTCATTTAGATCTGACTTTGTAACATTCCTTCTTGAAAGTGAGATTTAAATGTTCAAAGCTATATTGTATATCAACTCAACCTCTTGGAAAGAGGTTGTCAATAATGAGATTGAATCAATCATACGAAATCATACTTGGAAGATGAAATATCATGTAAATATTGACAAATATAAAACAAGAACTGTTGTCAAAGGCTTTAGACAGAAAGAAGGTCTTTATTATTTTGACACATACTCTCTGGTGACTAAGAATACATTAATTCAAATGTCAATTGCCCTAACTGTAGTATACATACTTGAAATCCATCAAATGGATATGGACTTTGTCTTCTTAAATGGAGAGCTGGAAGAGAGATTTACATGGAACAACCTGAGGGTTTCATAGTTCCTAATAAAGAAACGAAAGTAAGCAAACTTGTTAAGTCACTTTATGTACTAAAACAAACACTGAAATAATGGCATGTAAAGTTTGGTCAAACCATGTTGCAAATAGATTTAAGATCAATGAATGTGATAAATGTGTGTACTAAAGATTTTCCAAATCAGGAAGGTATTGTATGCCTGTAAGTTGATGACATGATGATAATGAGAAGGACATTCCTAATGTAAAAGATACTAAGTATATGCTATCTAGTAAGATTATATGAAAAATCTAGGAGTTTCCAATTTGATATTCGGAATAAAGACTCATAAACTCCTAATATTCTAGCATTGTCTAAATTAGATACTTGAAAAGTTCAAGTACTTGAAATTCAAAGGGAAAAGATCTCAATTGATGTGAACCTTAATCTTACTAACAATAAAGGTGAAAGTCATTCTCAATTAGATTATGCTAGAATATTGGGAAGTTGATGTATGACATCAACTATACAATACCAGACATAGGCTGCGCTATAAGTAAACTTAGTCGATACACAAGTAATACCAATAAAAATAATTGGATGGAAATGAAGAGAGTTTTAGTCCACTTAGATGATACTCAAAAATATGATTTACATTACAACAAATATACATCAGTCGTGATGGATATAGTGATGCAAATTGGATTACTAGTTCAACTGAAATGAAATCCACAAGTAGATATGATTTCACTATTGGTGGATGAGAAATGTATGGTAAATCATCCATATAAACATGCGCAACTCGCTCTACAATGGAGTCTGAATGCATCTCCTTAGCCAAGGCAGGTGAAAAAGCTGAATAGATCCAGAATTTCTTAGAAGATATTTTATTTTGTCCAAACCAATGGCCCCTATATGCATACAATGCGTGATAGTCAACCAGAATAGGGGCTGGAAGATTTATGTATAAGGGGACGTCTCGTCACATACATTGAAGACACAACTCTGTTAGACAACTACTCTATAGCGTGATTATCACAATTGACTATGTAAAATCAAAAGGTAATGTGTGGGATCCACTTAAAAAATGTCTAACTAGAGAGTGAGTTGAGATATCATTGATATGAATGGGACTATGGCGATAACTCTGCCTAGAAGACTTGATATCCCAAAATTTAGGTTCAAAGATATCAAACAAAGTCATAGATGACGGTTCAACATTGTCAAAATTTATTTATGGTTCATTCTCATGATGAGATAATGTTTAGTAACTAGGATAAAGGCATAAGGACTTTTTAATAGTCTCTAAGTTTGATATAGGTATGTAAAATAGTGCATCTACGAGATAACATAGTTACAAACCACCTATGTATGTGTGAAGTGTAAGCCTCTTCAAGGAGAATTCAGTAAGACCATTTCTCTAAGCACTTATTAAGAAAGACATGTTCATGGTTGAAACGAACAAAACAACGAGAACCAAAAATAGTTCAAGGGTTAATTGTGAGACTTATGTTGTCTATTTATATACCAAATCTCTATTGTTCAAAAATATCTAATCTATCAATTTATCGTGGATATCTGATATATTCTTACTACAGAAAGTTCAAAAAGGAAACCTACTTATTCAGATGCGATAACCCTTACTTACAAGACACACAAGTTTTTCATGCATATGTTTTAACAATATTCATTACCCATTCATGTGGAGGATTGGTGGTTTTAGTAAGGTGTGGATGGGAATTAAGAGGAGAAAAATAAAAAAATGTGGGGGAACAAATTTTTGCAGGAAAAATAAAAAACTCATTTCAAATGGAAACTCATTGAAAATAATAAGTCATTTCTCCCATATTGGTAGAAGAAAGGAAAATTCTTTCCTGTATATTAACAAAAGCTTCCTTTACTTCTTAAAGGTTTAATTAGAAGGTTCCCCTCGATTCCTTGTCGTCGCTCTCTTGGTTTCGATTTCAGCTTTTGCTTTGGCTTTTTGGATTTAGCAAATGATGTGATTGATTGATAACATTTTTGAGCAAATTTATTTAATCAATATCATTAATTGATTTCCTTTCTATTATAAATTAATTCAGAATGTTAATTAATTAACATAATTAATGTCACGTAACAGAATTATTTAAAATTTACGTGTAACAATAAAGTCATCCTGAAGGGACATGTTCCTTCTAGAAAGACGGTATTTTCCCAGAAGACACAACATTCTACAAAGAC